>JARKIC010000018.1:0-600000 GCA_029378375.1 Mycena olivaceomarginata | reverse complement strand
GTGGTTTGACGGTTGGATAGAAGGGCGCAGAAGTATCTGGAGCGCCAGGCGGAAAACCATCCGAAGTATGCCGAGCCGGTCCGGATGGAAAAGCGTCCAAAGTGTCCGAGGCGCCCAAAGCACCTGAAGCATCCGGATCGGGTCTGGATGGAAAACCGTCCAAAGCGGGGGTTCCCCTGACAAATTTGGCCATAGGCCGAGTGGTCCAGAGGTGTTCTGCAGAGACGTAGACCTGGTCTCCAATCTTCAGCTTCAGATCCGGGGATTGGACCCGGTCAGCTGTCTCCTTGTAACACTCACAGGCAAAGGTGATCTGCTGCCAGAGGTATTCATGGAGTGATAGGAGATCCACGGCATAGCCCTTAGCGTAGCGTAGACATCGGCGACATCGCGTTCTGGATGGATAGAGATTGCTGGATGGTAGCCCTTGTTCGCGAAGAAAGGTGAAACACTGGTGGAGGCATTCAGAGCATTGTTGAGTGTGAACTCTGCAAGGGGTAGGAGGTGGTCCCAGTCGTCCTGCTGGTACGAGCAGTACATCCAGATGTATTGTTCCAGAGTCTGATTCATCCGTTCCGTCTGTCCGTCGGCCTCCGGGTGGTAGCCGGAGGTGAAGTGCAACTCCATGGAGAGTAACTCTCCAAGGGACCGGAAGAAGGCAGAGACGAATTCGGAGCCACAGTTGCAAGTGACGTGGGTCAGAACACCATGTTTAGAGAAGACGTGACGGAGGAAAAGCTGGGCAAGACCCCAGAAGTTGATGTATTTATCGCAAGGAACGAGGATCACCTGTTTAGAGGCGTGATCACAAACAACCAAGATGGTATTGAATTCTCTGGATATCGGAAGTTGTTCGATAAAGTCCATGGAGATCGAGTGCCAGGGTTGGAGGGGTACCGGAAGAGGCTTCAGCAGACCGTACGGTCAATGCCTAGGCTTCTTGTTCTGCTTGCATAGGACACATGAAAGACAGAAGTCCTTGACGAAGGTCCAGCAGTCCGGCCAGGTATAGTCCCTGCAGACAAGATGCAAAGTCCGATTCTGGCCGAAATGTCCAGCCAGAACATGGTCATGTAGATGTTGGAGTACATGTACCCGGAGCTCCTCGGAGTTGCCAGAGACCAATGGGACATAGATGTGCTCGTCATGGCAGAGAAGACCAGAACTGTCAATGGCCCAGTGCAGAGATTTGCCAGATTTCACGGAGTTGATTCCAGAAACAGCAGTAAGGTGTGCGCAAATATCGGAGTGAAGCTTCTCGATGTCCATAACAACAGAGGCTCGGAGACAGATGTCCTTGAGATAAGTGGCCTGGAGTGATGCAGAGAGTTGATCCTGAGTAAAAATGAGGCGGAAATTCTGAGGATTGACTTTACTGTAAGAGCTATCCCCCTCTTTTGGGTAGACGTCCCATCATGTAGTCAATGAATCAGGCTTGCCTCCGAGGCGGCCCGGACGGAATCGGATGACCATGTTGAAGTAGCAGAGGTACTCGGACCACCGGACTTGGCGACGGGTAAGGAATTTGGTCGTCACGAAGTATTTCAGGTTTTTGGGGTCCATCACGACATCAACGGAGAGTGGAGATCCTTCGAGGTAGTGCCTCCATACGGTAAAGGCGTTGAAGATCACAAGGCACTCCTTGTCGTGCGTGTCGTAGTTCAACTCCAAAGGTCCAAGGGTGTGGCTCCAGAAAGCAACCAGGTGGAGCTCACCATCGTCTCCGATGATGGAGAGAATGGAAGCAATGGCGTAGTCAGAAGCATCAGTCTCGACAGTAAGCTGTCGACCGGAAACCCAATGATGGAGGATCGGGGCTTCCATATATGCCAGGCGGAGTGTGTCGAATGCCAGCTGGCATTCTTCCGACCAATTCCCTCAGACGTTGGAACGAGTGTCAGCACAGAGCAGATTCCGGGTTCTGAGATGACGAGGGCGACTGAAGCACGAAGAGTTCCAACGAATAAGCCTGGAGTTTAGACTAGAATAGTGTAAAGTACAGGGAATTAACTACAGCTTATATACTAGAGTCCCTAGGGGTTGTAAATTAAGGTACAGTGTCCAACAGCAACAGACAAGATTAATGCAAAGTAAATGAAGGGGTATATGAACGTAGAGGGGCGATTGGGAACCCGAAGGTCGGAGAACCGATCGAAACCGTTAGAGATCCTAAAACGGTATCCTGGTTCGATTGATCAGATAGTTGATCTGATCAATGATCGGGTTGTTCCAGATGAAACGTCGATAGAAATTGCAAAAGCCAAGGAAGGACTGAATGTCCTTGATTTTCGCAGAACAGGCCATTCAGTGATAGCGGCAACCTTCTCCGGAGACATGCGGAAGCCTTCCGGAGAAAGAATGGCCTAAGTACTCGCAAGTATTGACATTGAATTTGCACTTAGAAAGCTTGCAATAAAGCGAAGCCTTCTGAAGGTGCCGGAGCACTTCCCGAACATGCTCCATATGCTGGGACTCATTGTCGGAGTAAACGAAGATGTCATCCAAGTACACAATAACGGTGGCGTCCAGCAGATCGGAGAAGATGTTGTTGAGGAAGCGCTGAAAAGCGACCGGGGTGTTGGAAAGACCTTCCGGAACGACCCAGAACTTGTAGGACCCATACCGGGTCCAGAAAGCTGTCTTCGGCTAGTCACCCAGAGAAATGCAGAGTAGATGGTAAGCATGCCAGAGATCAAGTTTGGTATAGATACGTGCCTTTCCAGGAGCATTGAGGAGGTCTGTGATCAAGGGAGGGGGATAACAATCCTTCTTTGTGATCCGATTAAGTCCACAGAGAGTCGGAGACTACCATCCTTCTTCTTGGCAAAGAGAATCGGAGCTCTGTGACTCGAATGAGAGGGGTAGATGAATCCCGACTTCAAGTTCTGATCTAGGAAATCACGGAGAGCAAACAGCTCATTCTGCGAGAGGGAGTAGACGTGGCTGATCAGAGGAGTTTCACCATCCAAAGTCTCAATCTTGAGATCAAAGTCCCGGTGTGGGGGTAAGGAAAAGGCTTCCTTCTCCGAGAAAATGTTGGCGAAGTCCGAGTACTCCGGAGGCATTCCGGAGATGTCCGGACCTCTGGTACTCGCAGCGCGCACGTGGACTTCATCGGAAAGCTGAGCATGCATGGTATACTGGTGGGTAGATTTGTCTCAAATCATGACGCTGTAAGCAGCGGCAGAAACGAGAGACACAAGGGGAGCAGAAGCGAATTGACGAGGCAGAGATGCCTCAGGGGCTTCCATTGGTGTAGGTGGAGCAGCTGGATCCGGTGTAGCAATAACCGGAGTTGCCGGGGCAGCCTTGTCCGTAACCAGAGCAACCACTGCATTCCGAGGCCCCGTCGGCAGCCTGTGCCGACATCGGCTGACAAAGGCCGACGGGGATCAGCACTGCTTGCCGACCTGACGTCGGCCGAACTGGGCCTGACATCGGCTGACGCAGGACTGACAGCCGTCGGCCACGTTCCCAAAATAGGGTCCTGCCATCAAACTGTCGGCTGTCATTGGTTCCTATAGGTCCAATAGACGTTTAGTTATCGTCAGGAACTCATAAAAAGTTTTTTTTCAAGACTTATGGACGTCAACAGGGGTTGGCATGGCCGTTCCGAGGGGTCGTCAGCCCAATTCGGCCGACGGGGGTCAGGCTAAATTAGGCCGACGACCCCTCGGAACACAGTGAACTGAAACAGGAACAGGCATAGTAGCCTGGGGTGTTGACACAAAAATCTCCAGAGTGTCGTCGGAACGGAACAGAACAAGATAGTAGCTTCTGACCAGTTAATTAATGGATTAAAGCGGTGGAGCCACAAATATCCAAGGACTGCATCACATGGAGAATCAAGATGGGTTACATAAAATTCCACTAGGTGAACATAAGCAGATGACCAGCCGCATCTACTTGTCAATCACGGAACTTGAACCATCGAGGTACCAGAGTTTAACCAGAGGAATCGAATACGGAGAAAAAGCATTAGATTGGCAGATTTTTGTGGATAAAAAACAATCAGAAGAACTGGAATCTATGAGTGTCCACAAGCGGGAGTTGAATCCTGCTGCACACCACACACGCGCAGGCCCGCTTCTCCTTCCGCTGCTTTTCCTCGTGCTCGCGCTCCCCAAGCGGCGGCGGGCTCGGCGTCGTTCCGAGCATCGATGGAGAGTACGGGACTCGGCATCTGTGCGCAGCGTCCCCACAGAGTCGTCGCTCCCCTCCGCGCGATGCCGGCGTTCCTTCTCCGTCTCGCGTTCACGCTGCTGCTCGTCCTCCTCATCCTCCGCCTCGCATTCCTCCTCTCCGCACTCCGATCCATCCCATCAAACCACATGCCCTCCTCTCTCAACTGCCGCACCACATCCGCAAGATTCATCCGCTCCGCACCCATGGCGGGGTCGAGCGGTTTGCGGCTCGCGCTGAGCCCAGCCTCGACGGTGGCGTCTGCGTCCGCGGCGTCCAGCACGCACTCGACAATGAGGCGGCGTACAATGTTCCTGAAGACGGGGAGGAGGACAGTGCGCATTTACTTGATGTACGTGTAGTGGGCGGCCTCGGCGAGAGTGTATGTGGGCTGGGTGGGCTTCTGGGGTTGCTGGTGCCGATGCTGATACGGCGGCGGTTGGGAGGGGTGCGGAGGCGAGGAGGGCGGAGATGTCGACCATGAGACGGAGTGGACCGCGCGGACATCTAATTCGGGGTTCTCTGTACAAGATCGTTAGCAGGGAGTCGACAAAGAGAAAAGGACAAGACAACCACCCAACCGGCCCTGCTTCCCGAAATACACACCCGCCGGCGCCCACCACGCACCATCCAATATCCTCCCTTCCGCTCCCCGCGCCCGGGCCAATCCCCCAGCGCCATCTTCTTCACCGACATCTCTAGCGCAACCGCCAGTGCGTACATCCACCGGCCCGACCAAACAAAATCAATCCAGTCCCGTCCCACCACCGAATCGACCAGCAGTAAGCCCACCGCCAATCGCAGCCAAGCCGAGCTTCCGGAGCAACAGAGCCCAGCGGCGGACAAGAAATATCCAGTTGTATGATGGAGGCCAAAAAAATCGTGACGTCATTCGATTGCCGGAAAAGGAAAAGGAAATCTACGGTCGAAAGAGAAAGAGATTGCCAGAGGAGGGAGGGCGTTGAGGCAGGGGAGTGGAGTGGATTCGAATGGAATCGGCGCGCCAGCGGGAATCAAGCCAAGAAGATGAGGATAAAAAGCAATGATATCGTGAGGAAAAGGACAAGTGGAATATTATCGTGGACCCCTGTGCGGCGTCCGGAACTAAAACAAAGGCGTCGTTGTGCAGCATGCGAATCCAGGCCATAACCAGGCAATGGCGGCGAGTGCGTTCAGCGACTCCATTGCTTTGTTGATCGATATTGTAGCGTCCATGGCCGCAGGTCCCACAGTACCATCCAGCAGATCCGCGGACGGAATCACTGAGGGATGGAGATGGGCAAAGAACACGGCAGACCTGATCCCGGAGGAGTATTTCGAGCCCATTGCATAGGCCGACTGGGAGAAGGTCCCTGAGTGTTCCATTCACAGCCGCGGACGCACGCAACTTCGTTCAGAGCTCGACTGACATGGAAGACAGCACTTATCCGCAGAGATGGCTGCAATCTTGAGAAGTTGCGGTGAAGCAAAACTGGGTGCACTCAGCACTGTAAATGACACGCGTAAAGAGAAGACTGATTGACTGCCAGTGGCACCTGATCTCGTCGCGTCGCATAGAGATAAACAAGCAACAACAATGGAACAGTCGTCTTTCCAAAAGCGCGTAAAAAACAGCTCTCACTCAGGCTGACTCACTGCGGAAAATAGTCTTCCCAGCGAACGCGACTGCAGATCGATATGTGGAAATTATCGGGTTAATTAATACGGACGGCCGCAAAATGCGTAGTCAGCGTCAACCTATATCAAGACATCATCAATCTATGTATTAAGTATCTACCGCTGACACTCGCACGATATAGCCGAAGCTGGTCCGATGAAATATGAGATCGGCCACCTCGGTATTGGCCTCCCGAGCCGCAGTTCGCAGTGAGAGTTGACGCTGCCTTGTATATTCCATGGCTGCTAGATTTGCGCCTGGAACACAAACGCGCCGTATAGCCCAGCGGAAGCTAGTTATAGGAAAATCTTTACCCCTTTGCATTCAGTAACATGGGACCCAGCAGGCAAAGACCTCCACCCTGAATGGCGTTTTACTTATCTCGTCCCTGTTTTCATTTTCCAGAGAGATCCGCTAACACCGAATCAACCGCAGCGATGCAAGAATCGAGCCCGGCAGCCCGAGAGTGAGATAGCATGAGTTTATTGTCGTCCCAGACGCAGCACGGTTGGAGGGGAGTGGGAGCGGGGAGGCGATCACTGTAGCGCAAACAAGAAGAGAGCTTTCGCTGTATGAACGCCGAAGTCTGCGAAACAGTAAACCATTGTTTGAGCATGTAAGTCAGAGAAAGTTGGCAGGCGCCGGAAGAGACGCGTAGCGAACCGTGGATTGCATCGGAATAGCGGCATAGAAATATGAGTATCCTTCGAAATGATATAGGAGGACGTTAAATACGGTGCAAAAAATAGATATGGGAGCAGAAGGCTAAAGCTTCAAACCACGGCCGGAATACCGGGCCTTCAAAGCAGCGATCCAAGACTGAAAAGAAGTACGGGACGACCTGGATTTCCTGGCCCATGACCACGAGCCGAGTTGTTCGTGGAGACGAAGCTGAAAGAGAATGTCCTGAATCGAGCTGACGAGGACTGGAAGGTGGGTCAGCCCTATTCTATTCCCGAGGATGCATTGGAAAATGGCGGAAGTCATTGCGTGCGGAGCGCGAGACGACTGGCGGCCACACGGATAGAAGCACTCACATTTGACATGCTGACTATCCGTCGTGCTCGCATAGTGTGCGTGTATTTGCTTCGTCGCAGCGCTTTGATTTAGGGACACGAATCGGTGCAGGAAGTAGTCGCATACGGCGTCGAAGTTGTCGCCGCCAGTGTAGTCGGGAAAATAGTCCGCCTGATGGAGAAATATATTAGCGTGTGCAGGAATAGACAACTTCAGAGTCGTTGGCAGCTGCCAGCGGGACAGGCGATCGATGCCCACGTACCGCGATCGCGGCAGAGAAAAATAAATAGAGCGAAGGTGGAAAGAACTGAAAGCATAAAAGTAGAACTCACTAATGGGCTCCGCTGGAGCTTATCCATCAACCCATCGGTGTTTAGAAACAGTAACATGTTCGTCTTGACGAACCACCGCGAGTTGCAGATCGAGTCGAATAGTGTTATAGCTTCTTGTAGGCAGTTCTAGATATAAGTCCTTAGTCAGTCCACCCCAAATTTGCGCGCAGCTGTGCAGCATCGCGAAAATTAATGACACACAATTACTTACCACACTTTCGTCCTCATACAGCATCTGGTCGTACTGGGTCAAATCGACACAGAACAGAATCGCATTGACGTTTTCGAAGCAGTGGATCCACTTTTTGCGATTCGAGCGTTGGTCATGGGGGTGGAAGATCTTATATGTGAGTTCGCCGACCTGTAGGTGATCTTGGAATGAGACTGGTTGCAGCGAGCGAGGTTACAGAAGGGAGCCGCAAAGTAGTTGCAGGCGAACGGCACAGAAGACTTCAAATGTAAACGCACCTGAAAACTCGTCTCTGCAACACCCTCCGCCTTAACTCTACAACGCAAGATATCTTGGTCGCTGGGAACATAGTCGACTGCCCCAATACGGTCGACGGAGTTGAAGTAATACACAGCGCTCTCGGAGAGCCCGAACTCGTTGCCGCGACTGACGGCTCCTTTAACGCCGGGGTCTACATGGGATGAGTTTCGATTCACGGTCATCAAAAATATGGCAGAAAAAGAGACGTACCGCGCCAAAGCCCGTGAATGGCGTTGGCGACGTCGGGTGGGAGTACGTCCGCCTTATCCAGTTCGGGACGGGAAAGGATGGTGGCCCTGCGTGCCTCATTTATGGGAGAAAGCGAGATGTCGAGCGCCGGCATCGCCTCGAGAATGGCGCTGCATAACAGTAGATATAGACGCGGTATCAAACAGCAGTCGTATGGTGACGCACCGCATATCTTGAGCGATATTGGAGAAGATGGCTTCTTTGTATGTACTTCGCTCCCTGTCGGTCAATCCCGGGGGGAGCCTCAGCTGCCTCCAAACCGACCATTCCGCACCTCCCGTACCAATAAGCAATAACTTGATTTCCTTCTTGGCTCTCAGAAAGTCCAGGTAGATTCGCTTATCGATCTCGTCGTTCCCTGGAATAATAATCAAAATTCTTGGCTTGAGAATTGGGCGAGAAACTTACAGACTATTGCGTTCAGCAGATTCTCCGTGGCTCGAGAGCTCATGATGGATGGGTTTCTGGTAGGTACGCGTCGTTCGGGAGGGATGAAGGCACCCTTAAAAGGCCGTGAACCAACCGTGGACGGCAACGACGAGTGGACGTCGAGGCTGAGTGGTGAGGGCTTGCCGGAGCGAGGCAATGCCCACAAGGCTACGCAAGGGAGATCATCGTAGCTTCTGACCGGGAGTTGACCGTAGCTTCTGACCGGGAGTTGACCGTAGCTTCTCGGAGTTGACAGCGCGGCAACGATCCCGTCGTTTGCCGACTCTCGGCACGTGTTTCCGTCTCGCGTCTCGAAGATTCAAGCATGGACAAGCAGCTCGGAGTTTTGTTTTCCCCTCAGCCAACGACCGAAATTAAAATATGAATTGGTAGGTAGGTAGGTAGGTAGAATTACACGGCACGGTCCCACTCAGGAACGCCGGTTCCACGGATTACTCCGGTGTACATACTACACGTACTGTAATATAGCTACACCATCTTCCGTGGACCTCTCAAAACCCCATTAGCCGAGCTCCCGGTCGCAGCTGGCAGTCGTAACGTTCAAACTCGCCGGCATAGAGCTAAAAGGATCAGGAGAAGCAAAAAGAGAGTTAGCACATCGACACGGTCAGCCTTCTGAATCAAGCATTTGAACAATACACAGGAACAGCATAGAATAACTCCAGGAAATAAAATTTGTCCTTTGGAGGTTCACGATGGCCATGTAACACATAAAGCTTGTCAGACGAGTCAATCTTGCCTCATTGCCATTCCAGTTCCAGGTAATCTTCGACATCCATCATAAGATTAGAATCAGTTCTGGGTACTGGAATGGCAACCTCGATGCAACCTCTGTCAAATCGCTGGCTCATGATTTTTATCCGTGCCGAAGAGTTCAGTTGAACTGTGTAGTGCGGCAGGAGCAATGTGATCATTGTTGGTGTCCAGGAGATATTGCAAGTGGCTGATAACGAGTAAGAGGCAGTGGGCTCAAATAGGCATTGTTCCAGTCTCTGTGAATAGGAGGACCGATGATGGAGATTGAGCATTTAAACAGATGAAGGGAACTTGAACTTTCCGATATGCACATCCGGCAAGATTTTGGATCCGTGGATCAAGTGATAGCCAGCGTGGAACAACTGGTTCAGTTCTTGGGAGTTAGCCTTCCCATCATTTTCAATTGCCATGATTCGGTGACTACAGGAAAAGGGCAGTGCGTGCTTCAAAATGAATTAATAATTCCAAAGATGTGTTGCGTATCTGTACCCAAATTGATCTCCAACATATTTTGACCTCACAGGCCTGTTTTCAACCGGGATGGAACATTGCGAGCACAGAATTCAAGACCCGGACAATTATTTGGATCAAATTGACAAGACTGAAGTTTGTCATGCAGCATGTTCAGAGACGAAGGCTGTGGATAGTCAGACACAATTAGGAGGTTGTCAACCTGAGATAGAAGCCTGGTGCATGGGCGAGAAATACTTGGTCTGTGTCTGGCATCATTGACAGGCAGAGATTATGAATGTCGCACATCGATTCATCGAGAGTTGGCAGAAGCGAGTGGCAGTGCACGGCTGACTAAGGAGCGCTTACAAACATGCATGCTGAGCAGTGTGACAACGCCAGCGACGACGAGCATTGAGAAATGCGAGTTCCAAGCATAGTCCAGTTGAAGGTCTCTGCCAATAGTACACAACGTGCCATAGAATGAGGCTTAACGGGCCAAAATGAGCTGGATGCTCGACCATGAATGTGGATAACAAGGTAAATGTATTTTTTCTCGCTGTCTTGTCCTGCCAGCCATCGATCTGCATAGGAAGGGCTCGTATAGGATGCTCTGAGGACTACTGTGGCACATGTGGCAAGGCAGAGTGGCTGAGAGGCCTAACGGATTGGAGATGGTGGTACGGATCTGGAAGGTTTTTGGAATTGTGATATACGTGTGACATTCCGGGTTCAATGTCTTGTATTGCTAAAGCTGCTTTGGATTTTTGAAAATATAATAAATTCGCGAATATTGAACAAAACATAGTCTCTTGTAGACAACCGCCACAGTATAAAGCTCATGCCTTGCATTTTATAAGCGGAATATGCGAGGCACGAGCATTGTTGTTGTAGTATTTGGCTATGGAAGAATAAGTGTGAGGTAGGTTTCATAAAATTGCACCGCACGGCAAGCAGCTTCGGACCTCGCCAGATAGTCGCTTTGACCAAAAACAGGGTTTCTTGGACATTGGACTCACTCTTGAGAGAACAAGTATGCAAATTCATGGCAGGAGGTCCAATTCCCCTCAATTTCGGCTTCAATTGATGGCATCAATATCATTACCGACGGCTCGCAGATGTGTTCTACACATGTTCTGCACAGATTTAGCCCTAGTCCTTTGAGAGTGGGCATACTACACTTACCTAGTATACATAGATGTGATATGGAATCATTCTGTGATCTGAGCCCAAGTTTTTTTTTTTGCCTCAAGAGATTTTTCTTCCAAAATGAATAATGTGACACTTGGAACATTATACAGATGGACATATAGTCGAGAATCTTGGATACATGCAGTCACCATGCACCCATTTGCCTCTGGACAGAGGGACCTGGACTGTCTGATGTTGATGTCAACAGGCCAAGTATCGACTGGGGTCGCGAAATCTAAAACCGATGATAAGCCAGTAAATGGGCCATGGTTAGATACACGTCATTTTGCGTGTTTCTGATCAGACTTATTACTGTAACTGTTGTTTCTATATAACAGTACTGGTTCCTGGTAGCTGTTGGGCGAACCACAGAGAAACGGGTGGATGCTCTAAGGCATTAGAACATCCATTGGCAAGTCTCACCCTGAAAACTGTAGGGGAATGTGCAGCCAATTAACAAGTCAAGGAACTTCGTTTGACTTGTTTCCAACATCCACTTAAACAACGGAAACGGGTCAAGGGAATGGGAGTTGGGCAATGTATTGTGTTGTTTTGAGGCGTCTAGAGGTCGTGTTAGGTCACGAGTGGGAGTCGGGTACTGGGGTAGCCGGTTTCTATCAAATGCGGATACACCGAAACAGGTTATCGGCTATTTGAAGGTCCGGATCACAACTCCAGAAACGTTCACAGGCTCTTTTCCAAGAACCCTTTTTGGGAAGTTCCTCAGAAATGGGTATCTCCTGAAAGCTACAAAGGAGTACTATCAAGTTCTGCATTGGAAACAGAGGGGAGAGTTGAGCAGAAGGCAGAAACATGTCGAGCAAGTGCAGTGCTGATCTATCAGTGATCTGCGCACCCTCTGAGTAATCCAGGGGTGTTGCTGACAGGTTTCTGCTATGTAATTGTCAAGGGAACATGGTGTGCTCGCTCTTGGGAACCAATGGGAGGCGATTCTCAGAAGAACAACCGACGGAAACACGGTTAAAGAGACAGATAAACGGACAATTGACTCACTGGGATTATGTTTTCGGTTTGTAAGTGTGGTCTTGGCATCTGTATAAGTATCTGGAGGTGTTTCGATGATGGACACAGCATCCCCCCACCGCTAGCAGCCGTTTCTGTCTACGCTTGGCCACAATCTGACCAGTATCCACCTGCCAGGGTGTGATCTGGGCAGTATTGTTGTTCCACCATGCAGTAAGCTTGCACCTGGGTGTGGATCTGTGTCCCTCAATCGAGCGCACTCTTATAGAGTAGCATTGTATTGAGATCTTCTTTGTTTCTGAATCATATATCGTTCTGGAAACGCACTTGGGCCTTGGCCTGGAATTGTTAGACTCTGTTGACTGTGTTGGATTCGGTTGGACTCTCTTGGATTCGGTTAAAGGGACTGGGAAACTTTGAGTCTATCCGACTATAAACTTTGAGTCTACTTGACTATAAACTTGTTTGCTTTGAGTCTACTTGACTATAAACTTGTGTGGAAGCGGGGTTCAGAAAGTACCAGTTTGGGAAAGCTCTAGAAACACGTCTGAGTGCGGGGTCTGGAAAGTACCTTCAGAGAAAGCTCTGGAAACGTATCTGGTGCGGGGTCTGGAAAGTACCTTTGGGGAAAACTTTGGAAACGTATCTGTATGCGGGGTCTAGAAAGTACCTTCAGGGGAAAGCTCTGGAAACGTAGCTGAGTGCGGGGTCTGGAAAGTACCTTCGGGGAAAACTCTGGAAACGCAATTGCATTGAGAAACATGCAATCACCTGAGTCCACTGGACTATAAACTAGCTAGTTGGGCCTTCATAACGTCCTCTACCTATCTGCTGAGAAGCCTTGTATCTAAACCTTGCCTGGAAACTCTGTTTCCACGTGTCTTGAAACGTGTATTACTCGCACTTTGCTCCAATCTCAGTTTCTGAGATCTGAAACCTCCTCCTACAACCTTTACAAGGCCCTGTACTAGGGGCTGTAACTCGTCGGGATCTTTGAAACGTGTATCTAAGATCGCTTGGATGGTTCATCGGCTGTTTCTGGCAGTCATAGCACTGTTTCTACACCGTGTAACCAACAAGTGGTTGATTAGTTCATGTTTCTAACGTAGGTCCTGAGCACACAAATCACCGAAACTAGTGAAATTGGCTACCATTTCAGTGGAAGCTGATATCAATTGCAAAGCATTAATCCTTGGAATCAGCTTGGAATTCAGCACAATGCAATACTAATTTGATACCTTAGCTTTTGGATAATGTCTCAAAATCAACATCGGATCACCCAATATTTGGCAATCACCAGCTTTTCGGCAGATAGCTCTAATCGCGAACTTGAACTTGAACATAAGGCCCACATCCTTCCAGCGAAAAAGACTGAATTCAGATTAGCGAGTCTCAAAACTCACCCAACTCTGATGACACCCTCTGACAGTGAATCGTTCCTGGCAGAACCAGATCCAAATGCCCCTCATGGATGATCAACATGACAAGCTCTGCGCACGCATTGTGAAGCTCAGGACCAATATGGAGCAGCAGAAAAAGCTGCTGAGGAAGCTCGAACACAACACAAGTCTTGCTCAGCGCCAGCTAAACACCATGTTCGACCCCATGGCTTGCCTCCCCCTCAAAATATCCTCTGAGATCTTCCTCAAATGTCTTGCTAGCAGCGGCTGTGGCACAGGCTCCCACCCAGAGCCTGGAGCTCTCCGCCTCCCCATGCTGCTGCTCAACATCTGCCATGCCTGGACCGATATTGCGCTGGCCACACCGTCCCTGTGGGCTGCAATCCACATCATTTTCCAGGGCATTTTCCTGCATGCTTGTGGCTTGAAGGAACTTGTGCCGATTTGGCTTCACCGCGCCCAGAATTGCCAGTTGTCCATAACAATCAGTGGCACGAATTTCAACACCGATGTTCTCAGCATTGTCTGGAGACATGCGCAGCAGCTGAAACACCTTGAACTATGCGAAAGGAAATCCAAAGAATTTGTTTCATGTGATCTGACCATCCAACTGTGGAAAGGCCCCAGGGGGCCGGGGCCACTGCCATCTCTCAAAACATTGGCCGTTCGTGGCAGGCAGTATGGCTGGGGACTATCCCCTGCTCACATCCTCAAAGTGCTGTGTCTGGCCCCCAATCTCATCAGCAGCCGCTTCTGCGACATCATGGAGATAAATTTCGATGGGAAAGCAATGGGTCACAAAAGCTTAATCATTCTGCAGCTCCGAAGGCTGACGTTCGGAAAACGTGGAACATATTACCGTGTCGACTACTCTCAAGGCATCCTCGATCGTCTTTCGCTCCCCAGACTAGAGGTCCTCAGGGGGGCTGAGATGCACGGGACTCGTGATGATAGTCTGCTTCGCTTCTTGCAGCGATCGTCGCCACCCCTCCACGAGCTCGTCGTCGCAGGCCCAGGCGACTATGTTCTGCTAGGCACATGCCTTCAGCTCGTACCCAGGCTGTGCCGGTTCGAAATGTGGCGTTCTGGATGGCTTGCAGTGGAAGGATTATTTGCAGCACTGGCAAAGTCCCCACCCATGCTCCCTCAGCTCAACACTCTCATTATCCATGTCAGTGGGCCTGACCCAACGTGCAGGGGATCAACTCTAAGCGCACCTATTCCCAATTATTTTTGGACGGCAACACTTTGTATGCTCACAGCTCGACAAACCCATTTCCAAGTCTTTCACCTCGAGGAACCTGATGGGCTGCTTCCCTCGACGATGCCTCTAGACATCGCCGCTGCATTCGAAGAACTGGTGGCGCATGGGATGAAAATTTGCATTGACGATAGCGGTGGACAATGGGAATATATGTTCAACTGATAGCAACAACATCGTTCTGGGATTCCTTCTTGGCTTGTAAATAGTATCTTCAAGTTGGATAAATTTCAATACACTTGCTCTTGCAGCTTATCACCTAAAAAACACTGGTCCGGCCCAAGGACAACTCAGTCTGATGCACACCAGGAGGCACTAGAAGAGCCAAAATTCATTACATTAAAGCTTGGTCCCCGGGCTACAAGTGCGGTTGTGTTCCAAATGGCCTTCTCGTACGCGTAGAACTGTCTGAGGTTCGATAATATCGGCGTGAGTTAAACAACCCGTAAAATCGACCGAGACCGAGGAACTCACGCTTGGAGGATCATCAGGCCGCTATGAGATTATACGGGGGAATGATGAACCCCGGCAACCAGTTCCCTGGGTGCAGCGAATACACTGTCCCCCGAATACTGCCCGGGGTGGTGAACACAAAAGTTGAAGTGGCGTGCCGAGACTACACGAAGGACCTCGTTCCAGGCGGATTCGGAAATGCCGGCCCAAGTAAGGTCAGACTGGTGGGATCTGGGAGCAGAGAAGAGGGGCTGGCCAACACGGCGAATAGGTCTGCCAAAAGCTCCGAGGGTGGTATCTCAATTGCAAGCCGCGTGACGTTGGGAACGAGTCTGAGGCATCGGAGCTGGTTGGTGGTGCCCTTGTAATAACATGTTAACAGGGTGAGGGTCTCGCAGTGGTGGTGATGATCGTTCCAAAAAGCCAAGGAGATCGCGATCAGACACGCCATACATTTCCACGGAAAGGGATTCAAACACGGGGAGGGAAAGGCAGTTGAGGACATGACCATGGCGGTGACATCCCGCAACTGACAGTTGCCGCAGACGCGCATGAGCCAAGGGCTGCCTAGACATGAAGTGGTCTATCGATCGGAAGTAGTAGTCTATCAGGCGCGTGTGGAAGGTACATTGGATGAGGTTGGGCACCAGATGGAGCAGTCTGAGAATCTGGGCATCGGGGAACGGCACCCGGTTCTCCACCGTCTCAGCGCAAATTGTCAGCATCTCAAGCAACGGCAGTAGTCCCGGAGCCGTGTCGGCGAAAAAGTCGATATCCACATCGCTGTCCAAGTCATAGCTCAACTCACTGCCTTCATATTCGATATCGTCTTCGGAAATTGTGAGGTGCTTCAAGTGCTCGCCATAGCTTCAAGTGACACCCCAGATAGGTCAAATCTCCACCAAGGGCTATGGACAAGGGACGATCCCGCGCCCCCTGAAAACAAATCGGGAGGAGCTGTGACAGGCCTCTGGCACAGGGGAAATCAATCTGAATTGCCGTCCACAGCGCCAGCGTGGCTAGCGCAATGGCAGACCAGGTGTTGTAGACATTCATCAGTGCCATGAGGACACTATGTGCTCCGGATTTGGGCAAGGGATTTGGGTGCTCCTTGGTGATATGGTCGGCGGCAAGGGACAGGAGGAAGATCTCTGACGAGATTTCGAGTGGGTGAAGTGATATTGGGTCCAGGACAGCATTGAGCTGGTGCTGAACGATTGGCCTAGATTGTCAATGCGAGCGCGGAGAATGAGCAAGAGCTCTTCAGACATTCTGGATTTTTTGTTGAGTGCAACCCTGTCAGATAACAGAATATTGACACAGTTGTTTTGAATTGACTGAGCAGGCAGAGGATTGCGTACTCAGCACAGTAAACGAGAGCTCGAGGAAGCTCCTAGATCACAAGTTGCACTCAGGCTGGGTTAGGAGAGGGAAACACTGAAGTCCTGATGAATTCGGCCGATCAAACCGATTTGTGTGTCATCCGCGCCTACCAACAGCACCAAAATTGAAGTGCTCGATCACAAGCAAGTTGATTTTGTATTTGGGAAAAGACGGGGCCAATTCATGGCCAATTTTTTTCGGTATCAAAAATCTATGGCCATATCCTCAAGGTTCTTTGACTGGTCGCTCGTTTGTAGGCAGTCATAAAACCCCTTCCAATTTCCCTAGATTTCTTTCCAATATAATGCCCCCCACACTATTCCCACAATGAAAATAGGATGATCCCGACTGGAAGGTAATTTCCCAGCTCTGTTTGCCAATCGTTCTCGCACCAATAAACCAGATTCCTGAGTTTCTTGAAACATTCGCCAACTCATCACTGCTGTCCCGCACTGAGCAGCTGACCGTCTTTTGGAGGACCAAGGATTTCCTATCGCCGCCCAGCTTCAAGAAATCTAGAGCAGGTCTCATGTAAGAGTATCCGACGCTAAATGCTGTGTGGTTGGGCCTCTATGGTTTAACATGCCGCTCCCACAAAATGCCCGATGGGACGGTGATGGCTGATGAAGCCGTTGCGAGTGAGGACCAGGGTATATTCCTCCACATTTGCACTGTAATACATGGTTGACTCCAGCAGAAACGGCCAATTGCATGTCCGAAGATTTCTGGATGTCTTGGGAAGCTTTGGAGATGTAAAATCAAAACAGTTTTTTTTGGCTAACTACTTGTCACTGTACAATATGTGTTCAATTCATCTTGGTGTGTATATAAATCGGCGCACAATGAATCAAACAGCTTTTGGTTCTACTCCTTGTCATAATGCAATATTCGAAACTCCCCACTGAACATCTATGCCTTTGGCCCTCAACGCCCGCAGACGCGCTAGTTCCACTTCCATTGCCCACGGTGGATGCGTAGGTAATTTTGGGTCCATCTCGAGCCGTTTCGTCCAATCAGCCAGTTTAATGTTCGTCCCAAAGGCAATGCATATATTCGACAAAGTAAGGACACGATGAGTGCAAAAGACGTAAAAACCGTCTCCGTTCGTATAAACACAACTTAATCCATCAATATTTCTCACTTTGAATCCAGAGACCCCGCAGACAAAAATTATTATTAATCCGCCGTCTCCAGGATGAGTGCTTTGGCACCGGAAGACCGAGGAGAGATAATACATCGAGTGTCTTTCGGGTGGCTTCAGATTCGGCCAGTTAGTTGCGATTGGGCGTCACGACAATAGATATGACTTGCTTTACAAGCCCATCGGTAAATTTGCTTTCTGGCACAATGACATGCCCATTTTCGTCCAGTGCATTGGAGATATTGCTAGATGCCAGGATCGACGCGATGGCAATCCAGACGCTATTATCGGCGACGTATTGACCGCTACAAATTCTAGTTCGTTCCCAAAATGTATCGGAAGACTTAAATTACGTTGGAAAGAACTCAAACCTGCGACCGAAACCGAATGCGACATTGCTGAAGTGGGGCTCCCCCTTTCCGGCCGGCTTTGAAAGAAAACGCTCGGGGAAGAATGATTTTGGATCAGAATATACAGCTTCGTCGAGGGACATCCCTCTAGGGAAATCCAACATGACTCCCGACCCGGAGCTGTCAAAGGAAGCATACCTGATATTGGCGAATACCAGGGAACCCTTGGGTATGAACATCCCGCGATAGACATCATCCTCCATAACGCGGTGAGGCACCCCTTTCCAAATATCGGTTAGTCGACGGCAGGAATTGTAGTAGCGCAGGATGACCTAGCGGGAGTGCAGGATTCCACCTTAAATGTAATTCTCCTGCTTAGCCAGGAATTTTAAATCGTAGAAACCCACTCACTCACCGTAAGGTTTCTTGCAGAATACATTCCACGAATGGAAGACTCTCACGATCCTTAAAATCAGGGAAACGCAGGTCACCGACAACAGAGTCAATTTCCTTCTGTGCCTTGGCCTGACATTCTGGATGTAAAATCATTGCGAGAACAAATACGGCCAGTGTACCCCACGTCTACAAATCACATTTAGACAATGTTGCCAAAATCGGAGTAGAGAAATACCGTAGACTCTCCAGCTGCAAACATGGCGGCCGCAGCGCCTTTCAGATCTTCGTCGTCGTCTTCGCTTTGCGTCGTTTGTTCCAATTGTGCAAGTATGAACGACGGCAGAGCTTCCCCAACTTTCTGCCATGGGATAAAATCAGCTGAGGACGGAGTGTAGAGATTGCTCGCCTGCTGCCTTTTCACGGTGTACAAAGGATAGTCGTATAGCTCTTGCATTGTGGATCTCCAAGCCCTGACAACACCAACATGGTGTGCTCCAGGGAACCAGGGAGGGAAGTGCTGGACTATATATAGCATTGAGCGGGTTTGACTATGAACGATTCCATCGACGTCCTCACGGATTGGGAAAAAATCGAGGGGGCTACCTCCTGGAGGTCCCATCTCGGTTATTGCTTGGGCGATCATGTCGGACAAGCGAAGGTATGGGTCATCGTTGGAAGTTATTCGATGGCCTGCCACGATCTGTGTAATTATGCCTGTAGCAAACCTAGCGACTACTTAGTTGATCTGAAAGCGGACCACGGAGGGGGGGATCACCTGCTCAAGAATTTCTCGTATTTGTCCGGCGTAGACTCGATCAGGTTCCGCACCAGCGTCCGCGCCTCCTGGGTCTGCATTGACTTGAAGTCCTCCGCTTTGTGGCGGCTCAGATATGATTGATGCATTTGCCGGTGCTTGTTGTATTGTTTCCCGTACTGAAGGAACGCAAGCGCAGGTTTCCAGCCAACTCTATAAAAAAATTTCACTCCATCTCCGAGGGGGGAAGAAACTTGAGCTCACAGTTCGTACACAATAAACTTTGGCCGATCACTGTAGATCGAGCCTCTCTTATCCAGTAGATCCACGGCAGCTCGATATGAATCGAGGATTATCATAGTTCGTCCGAGAACTTCTAGGTGCATCACCTCGCCTGAAAGCATGCATATGTGAGCCGACATAACCTGGACGGGAAGTTGAACGCACCATATGTTTTGCTCCACTCGTGAAATATCAGAGCGGAGTCCGTCGCGGGCATGCGTAGAAGATGACCAATAAGGGGATCTCCTGGCGGCCCCGGAGGCAAAATAGCGGAGCGTTGCTTCTTGCAGAGAATGACTAAGGAGAATGACTAAGATGCACAGACCTCCTATAAATGCGACGAAGCAGTGTAGAGCGAGAGACATGAATGTCAGAAAGTGGGAGTTCACTTGGGCGGGGAGTCGATGTCGAACCAAAGATAAGAGGTTGCATGGGATGCAGACAGCTGACTGATATTTCACAGGAGCTATTTCGATCCCTTGTCCGCCGTTGTATTCATTTGGTACGTGTACGACAACCCCAACGTAAACCGGCATTCACATAACTCACAAGGTGGGATCACCCACCACAATGTCGGGTGTCGGCGCTCCAAGATCGCGCTGTAATTACGAGGAATAAAGCAGGTAAGGCCGACAAGCGGCAGGGCCCGCTACCGTTAGATTTGATGTTGCTACAAAATTTGAGTGTGGCCCAAAGCTCGCTCGCTCGACGCGGCAGCCGGATTATTTCATATGTCAACGTTAGCGCAAGCATACTTGATAAAATTAACCACCCACGCCCCCTGAAACCAAATCGGGAGGAGCCGCGACAGGCCTCTGGCACAGGGAAATCAATCTGAATCGCCGTCCACAGCGCCAGCGTGGCTAGCGCAATGGCAGACCAGGTGTTGTAGACGTTCATCAGCGCCATGAGGACACTATGTGCCGAGAACCTTTGGTATCACTGGTCGCACTTCTCACATGCGTCTAGACCGCTTCAATCGGCTGGTACGTGATGGAACGATGACTGTCTTCGTGCGGGGTGAGGGTGTTCTGTTCCCATCTGTAAGTCTCCTCATTGCTTGTAGAGACATCACTGCACGCCTCGGGGAGCTTGAATAATATTTCGTACTGCTATACATTAAAATTGTTTCGAGCTGTTTTTACCAATTGAAGTGCCGCCGTATAGCCGTATACGGCGCCGTACCGTACCGTATGACCTCCCGGAGGTAGCGTTTACGGTACGGGTACGGTCGGCCAGACAGCCGTATGACTGCCGTCATCGTACGGCCGTATGCCGTATACGGTACGGCGAACAGCCCTAGGCTCCAGTGTTCAAAATGGCCATCGACGAGCTCCGCGCGCGCCTTGTGAAGCTCAACACGGAGATTGAGCTGCGCAGGGAGGCGCCGAAGAGCCTGGAGCAAGATAGAAGTCTTGTTCAGCGCCAGATGAACGCTGCTCTCGACCCCCGTGGCTCGTCTGCCGTTCGAAATTTCCTCCGAGATTTTTCGACAATCTCTCGCTCCCTTCCCAGACGTTGGACCTCTTCACGCTCCCATGATGTTCCTAAACATCTGCAATGCTTGGACCGACATTGCGTTGTCAACACCGTCCTTATGGGCCGCAATCCGTATCATTTTCCCGAGTGGTCTCTCGAGCACGCAGAGCTTAAAGACCCTCGTGCCAATTTGGCTTCAACGTGCTCACAATCGACCGTTGTCCATATCGCTCAGCGGCACCAATTTCGACTACAATGTTCTCAGCATCATCTGGAGCCGCGCGCAGCAGCTAAAACACCTTGAAATATCCGATGTGAACTCGGACGAAGACTACATCTCACTGTGGAAAGGCACCATTCCCGGGCCATTGCCGTCCATCAGCAATCCCTGATTTTTGCCGTATTTGCTGTATTTGCCATATTTCCCAGGCTGTCTACGTAGAGCTACGTATTTGCCCGTATTTCAGGCCATCCTACGTATTTGTCTGTATTACAGGCCATCCTACGTAGTAGCCTGTATTACAGGCTATCCTATGTAGTTGCCTGTATTCCAGGCCATCCTATGTAGCTGCCTGTATTCCAGGCCATCCTACATAGTTGCCTGTATTTCAGGCATCCCTTGGTAGTTCTCCGTATTTTGAAGCACTGCTTACGCGAAAAAGAATGACCAAATGTGATCACCCGGTTCTTACTCGGTCAAAATCACTCGGGTTTGGGGTAATATACAGAGTATACAAATATAGTTGTGTCCTCTTTCCGTCCTCTTCCTCTTGCTTCTCCTCCACTTCCCTCCCGCTCCCATATCCCCATCATGCTGAAACACCTCCACATCCGCGTCCCCCTCCCACGGAAGGCCCGTGGCACCTGGGTATGGCGACATCAAGCTGAGACATACAAAGTCCATGCGCGACGACGGCGCTCCAGACATCTGTGGGGCATGTGGGAAACGGAAGCACGGTGGGGGCAGAGATGGAGGTAGGGCGAGTGATACCCGCGGCGGCGGCGGCTCATCTAGATGGCATCCATCAGCCCTCAAATGCGCGAGCCACACGAAAGCGAAAGACTCACCCGCATCCATGGACACATGGACAGTGTGAATACGAGCAAACCCTACGTCATCGTCGAGCACGCAGGCGGGTGGGACATCATGCCTGAGGGCACGGCATATGGCGTGTGTGGGTCGGAGATGGAGGAGGATGTTGATCTGCATGTGTATGTCGTGGGGGATGGGAATTAAGACGGCACGCAAGGATCATGTACAGAGCAACAACGGGCGGCGGTGCGAGTGAGAGGATGGGCGGGAAAGGGAGCGAGAAAGGGAGCAAGAACGAAAGCAGGTGCAGGAGAGGATTTGCCTGCCGAAGATACGGAAGCGGTGGAAGGACGCCGCTGCCCCGCCGCCAAAAGTCTGTGCTCAGGGCGAGGCAACATCGACGTCGAGGGGGAGGTGGATGTGGATGGGCGGGTTCCGTGGTGGTGCCCATGAGTCGCAGCGAGGCTGAGATCGCTTGCCGAGTGGGCAAACCGCCCGCTCAGCCGTGTAGCGAGCGCCCGTTCTCTGCGCCGAGGTAGGAGGGCGTGCGCATGAGGGTGAGATTGCTGCTATGGCCGTTGGACGACCCAGATGCGAGAACCAAACGACGGGGATCATTTTTGCCGGTGAATGTGCATCTGGGCACAACGGTACTTATGGCGGGGAAGGAGCTTCTTTGATCATGTGCTTGGAGAGCGGCGTCGGCAGATGACCGCTTCGACCGAGCGACCACGGGTCCATATTCACGACCACAGGATGGTATTTTGACAGATGGGCAAATAGCACAGATTGAATGGGCGAATAGTCTTCCCTTGGCGAGTGTGCTGCCGGTTTTGTGGCATGGTGTGTTGAAGGCGAAGAGGCGGCGCACATATCCGGACACAGACGCGGAGGTGGAGGAGGGTGGGCGCGCGATTTGGGGAGAGGAGGTGAGTCTCTGTTTTTGTTCTGCTGGGGCTCCCCACTCTCCGGTTGCGATCCACAAACACCGGCATGAGCCTCTTCCTCCAGAAGCCAAAGCAGAAAAAAAGGTGCGACGACCCCACCACACAACGCTCCCGCATGCACAACAAGTCTCCGGTATCCATGCCCCGCGCACCCCCCAAGGGACAGAAAATACGCGGAAGAAACCCGAACACCCGACCAGACGCGCTTCCGGATCGTGCGCCCCAAACCCCCATAGCACCTACCCAACCTCCCTCCCCGACAACAGCCTCCCCGCTCCGCGTCGCAAAGAACCGCACGGAGCACGCAAAGAAGAAAAAACAGAAACACCCCCTCCGCGACCTTCCGTGCCCTTGCGATACTGCTGGGGTCCGTGTGGTCGAACGTGTTCATGATGCCGTTCGCGGCGGTGAGGGCGACATTTTGCAGGCTGTGTGGAGTGTTGGTTGAGGGTGTGTAGCAGAGAGGGAGGGGAGAACGAAGTGAGGAGGGAGAGAGAACGAGGCAGGGCGTGAAGGAGGGGAAGGCGGGAGGGATGGAGGGGAGCAGGAGGGAAGAGGCTGAGGGAAGGAAGAGGGGAGTGGGAACGGGCAATGAACCGAAATGAAAGCAACGAAAGCCACTCACGGCGTATTCCCCCGCAGCGTATCCACGAGCTCGCGCAGGGTCTTAAAGTCCCACAGGAGGCGCCACGTGTCCTGGTTGGGAACCACGATGTCGGCGGTGTCGAGGCGGAAGGTGCGGTGTGGAGGGGTCGTTTGGCCGACGTGTGGAAATCCATCTGCACGTTGGTTTCGATATTACTTTACCATGCCCCTATTTTACATTACCACATTTGTTTGTAATGTAAAGAGTGCCACATCATCACCTTTCTACCGCAAACCTCCACATTCGTGACCAGTGTAGGGCTCCACGCCCAGGAGGGATTCGGTGTCCCTCTGCCCTTAGTCTTCTAAAGTCACCAGTGGGCATCCTAGCCACCCAAACCCCTCGAATCACGCATTACGACGCCGCTGTCTTCACACGGCATTTTGTCCACATTCTTACTCGGATTTTCCGCCACTTTCGCACTCTACGGCCCGGGACCGAATTCCATTATCACTCCCCATCGTTCGCTCGAGCCTTACCCAGATCACCGACCCAAAACAAGAACCTACCAGCCGGGCGTTCTCCCCTTCCACAGCGGTTCAGCTGAGAGGTGGGTTAGCTCTGCTTTGTCTCAAAACATAAAGACGAAGGAATAAAGTCGAGATAAAAGGGAAGGTAGAATGAAAGGAAGAGAATGCTCGCACTCACATCCAGCAGCCCAATCCCACCACTGCCTATATCAAACATTCCGTTACAGCTGCTCTCGATGGTGAACTTGTGCTCGCTCTTCTTGCGGAGCGCGTCAGTATCCCCGATTCGTTAATGAGCAGAGATGTGTACCGCAGTGTCGTGGAGCCCATGCTCTCGATCTGGATGGTGTCGCGGTGGAGCGGGTTTGTCTGGTTCGCCAAGGTGATGACGGACGGATCGTCGGAGGTGTAGTCCGAGGAGCGCGCAACAACCTGGTACTTGTGGCCGTGGATGTGGCTGGCAGCGCAAGCTACCACATCAGTTGTGTTGCCACCCAACGTCATCGCGCTGAGAACGGCGGGCATGAGGGCCGAGTCGTAGGTGACGAGATTGAACAACGCGTGGTTTGTGCCGTGGTCGTCAATCCAGAAAAAGAACAGGGCAAAGGCGGACACGTTTACGACGCGCAAACGGTAGGTCTTGCCTGGCTGGAAAGGTACGGTGGTGTTCTCATTGAAGCCCATGGACGTTCCGGACGAGGGCGACAATCCCGATATTGGTCCGAGGTTGGAGTCCGTGTCGTACGAGTAGAGGCGGGGAAGTCCGAAGTGGCTGTACACGAAAATCCAGATGCTTGGTCAGTAAGTGTCTTCCTTTGAGCGCCAAGTGCCGTGCCGAAGGCAGTGGCATGCACGTGATGAAATAAATATGGTTCGTCTTTCGTCTTTCCTCTCACGTCTACCACCACCATCTCCACCTCATGTCCCTCGCTGCCTCGACTACCCGTGACGACTTCCTATTCGACTCTCGAGCATTGGTCCCAGTCAGTCAAGCTAGACGTCCCCATTCCTCCGGTGTATTGCTGGAGCTTGGTAGCTTAGTGCTGATGAAGCCTGCCATGGAACATCTTATCGCTACCGTCTCGCAGGACGCCCTCGACGGATCGGAAGTGTGGAAGACCATCGCGTTCATGCTACTTGACTCTCTGGTTCAGCTGTCTGGCATAGAGAAGCAGTACGTCGTACTCTCAGCGCTAGTCCGACACGGGATACTTACCAACTTTGTATGCGGTATCAAAGAGTCTGATTTGCGGTTGCAGGCGGTGCTCAAGCCGGATCCAGGTAAGCCATCTGCCCGTCATGTTTTTCAGGCCATTGATGATTTACAGACAACTTGAATCCGCTGTACATTTATGAGGCCAAGATGTCGCTCTTCGTGCGCATGGCACAGACGCGGCTTGGCGCTGAGCAACTGTTGGAGGCGCAGCTCATCCCGATACTATCCCAGTGCGATTATCTGGATGCGTGGCCGGAGGCTGACCAGTCATTCATGGGTGAGTTCATCAACAACTATTGCTGGCTGTTACCAATCGCTTTTACAGACCAGAATAGTTTCCTTCCTTCGGCCATCCACCTGCCCGCCTTGCAGCTGGTCAATGGAATGCTCGCGACGCTGGGCACAAAGCATGCCACCGTGTCCAACCAGGCAAAGAATACCATTCTCCTCCTCCCTTCGTTATTCACACATTTTTGTAGGCACTGGATTTCCTTGCGCAAGTGCGTCGTCGAGTACATCGGAGCCGCCAGCGAGTTCATTGGTACGATTCTTTTCATTCTCTGCGGCTCAGCTATTGATCTGCCTGCTGATGCAGAATCCGAAATCACGCCGGTGCTATCCCCCATCACTACAACGTCGCGACACGAGGAACGCGGGTCGCACTTCCTAGCTACGATCCCAACCGTCGGGGACGCGCTCGACGCACTGAATGCGCTGTGCGATGACCTCGCACACACATTGAAGCAGATTGCGGATCTATCTGCGGAGCTGGCAGCGCGCGAGCATGTCAGTGTCGAGAACGTCGGCGAGGTGCGTTGATTTCATCCATCTGTGCGTGTGAGATGACTGATGCAATATACATAGCTGCTCCCTGACGCGGATCCGGTGTTCTTGCACGGGCTGGATATCCCTCAAAAGTGCGCATTGGTGTGTCGCGAACTGGCGCGGGAGCTTTGTACCTCGTCACACATGTCTTTCCTCCCTTGCTGCTCATATTACTCACTGGTAGCACTACGTGTACTGATGATTCCTAATACAATTTGTTTTCCATCTTTTTCGGTGTGTTCAGTAATTTGGTTCATTTGAATACTATTCTGCAATTGGAATGAGGTTACCTTCAACTGCAGTGAAATACGGCGGAATACAGCGAAATACAGTGAAATACGGTGAAATACAGCGAAATACGTAGACAGGCTGCCAAATACGTGAGAATACGTAGACCGGGCCGAAATACGTGTGAATATGTAGACCGGGCCGAAATACGTGTGAATACGTACAGGGGGACCTTCATACAGGGAATACAGGACCTATGGGAATACGTAGGTCTACATAGAGGTACGTAGCCGACCCAGGTATTGCTGATGTCGCTCCAAACGCTGTCGATGGGCAATGTGCTTGGTGGTGGATTCTCCCCTTGTCATATCCTCGATCTGTTGCGCCTGGCTCCCAACCTCATCGAGTGCAGCCTGGAAACCAATGTTGTCATCGCCGTTGACGAAATACTGGTGCTTCCGAAGCTCCATCGGCTTATGTTTGGAGAATGCGGGACGGGTCCTCGCTTCGACTGCAGATTCCTCGAGCATCTTTCACTCCCCGGACTCGAAACGCTCTTCGCCGATGCGATACTCGACAGCCTGCTCTCATTCCTCCAGCGGTCGTCACCACCCCTCCGGGAGCTACTGTAGCATTTCGTTCAATTCGTTTGGCCTGTGACCTGTGACACCTAAAACCGAACTTAGGTTTTCGTGGATCGGCCCTGGGGACCGTGACACGAAAAAAAATTCGTGTTTTTGTCGGGAACACCCTAATTCGGTCCCTCAGGCTAGACCTACCCAACCGTGTCCGCAAAGGTCGGCAACAGAAAGCCAAGACCAGTACGTCCGGTGTTGGGCTTGTTTCGAAGGGTGACGCGGAGGACCTCGATGCGGAGGTTGCAGTCGAGGTCCCTGCCGATGCTGAAGCAATTCCAGAGGGGAGAACAAGCGCAAGCGCCGCCCCAACACGAGATATGCTGATTTTTGGCGGCACGCGAATGACATGGATGAGGATCTGATTTTACCCGGGATCTAGTACTAGTGTACCGTACTTACAGTCTTGAATGAATCTAATCTCAGCGAAAAATTGTCCGGGTGAGCCGTCCAGTAGTGCCAGCGTTGAGTGGGAGAGAGCGGGATTTACTCCCGATCCCGATGATGTCAACGAACGACATTGCAGTTTGATGTCAGTCGTGAGCCCCACAGGAATGGGCCCCCGGAGAAGAAAAAATGCGTTTTTTGCCTCATTTTGCGCGTTTTTGTGACTTTTTTTTGCAAGTTCGTGGTCGGCCTCGGTGACCCGTGACATCCACGAAAATATTCGTGGATTTGGGGGCCTGTGACCCGTGACCACCGAACTGAATAAAATACTACAGTAGTCTTGGGGAATGAGTCCGACATGCCTCTACTGGCTGAATGTCTTCACCCGTACCCGACTTGAGACGGTTCGAAATGTGGGATTGTCTATGCTGTCTCGTGGAAGAATTTTTTGCGGCATTGGTCCAGTCTCCATCCCTGCTCCCACAGCTCAGAACTCTGGGCTTCCACCTCAATGAGATGGAGAATGACATTCCCATTTCTCTCTGGACGGTGGTACTCCGTGGGCTCACGGCTCGACGCACCCACCTCCAAGTATTCCACCTTGAGGTACCTATTGGGCTCGCTTCCTTAATGATTCCCGCAGAAATCTCCGCCGCGTTAGGGGAACTGGCAGCCGATGGGATGAAGATCTGCATCAGCGAAAGCGAAGGGCTGACACCCTAGCTCGGCGGTTTTACAGTTGATGTCCTTCTCGGAGCCTGTCTTGTCTTGTATCATTTTTTTAGTGTTCTCGTTCTCAGAAGAATTCATTTGGTTGATTAGGGGAGAGATTCATGATCAATGACTTGACGAAAGAAATGACGGTTCGACCCCATTGAGTAAAGCATTCAGTTGCGAATGGAAGCCATCTTCTGGAGGGAAGGTTGCAAACTGCCGAGGGCCACATTTCCAGGATATCTGAGCTGAACGTCGAGTCTGAATGAATTGAAGATTATGCGTTACTACATCGTCCTTGGGCAAATTCGACATTTCAAGCTGGTATAATCAACCATTTCCTTCGATCAAATGTTCATAATTGTTGCCCGTGTCATAGAGTCGTAAGCCCGCCGACTAGGTCGCGTCTTTGCTCGGAGAGTCTATAAGGCTACGCTCCTCCGTACCAATGTAGACTTCTACGCTATCAGCTACCAGTTCCCTGAACGCAGCAAGGACGTCGCTCGAAGGCGATTTAACGAGAATATGGAGTTGGATATGGCGGGATGAAACCATGCGAAGGAGCATCCACCACGCGGAGGAATCAAACGTAGCAGATGCTCTGCCACTCACGTGGATGGTCAGACTGCAGAGATTGGGAAGTAGGGAAGGGGGGTTGGCCAAAGCGGCGAATAAATCGGCGGCAAGATAGGAGTTTGGGCACCATAATGTGAGTCGCAAAATAGTCGGAATGAGATCGAGGTATTCGCGCAGTGGAATGTCCGTGGAGGCAGATATATCGAGGGACAGTTCTTGGAGTGGTTGCAATGATCGTTTAAGGTGGGCAATCAGACCGTCATGAAGGCGACGTACAGTGCTTCCAGCGCGTGAAGTGTAAGACATTGAGAATGATCCCGTCGCTATGAGAATTTCCACCGACGCAAACTCGGAAGGACTAGCTTGTCAGTGGCATCGGGCCGCGAGTCAGGCTCGACCACCACGCGGTCGAAGAAGAATTCGACAATGTTGGGCGACAGACTCGGCAGTTGGAGGGTTTGATGACCTAGGAAGAGTCGCCCATCAACCTCATGACCGTCTTATGGACAACAATTTCCGCCGAGATTTCGTTGATGCCAGCGCGGAGAATGAGCTCTTCAGCATTCTGGATTTTTTGTCGAGTGCAACCCTGTCAGACACAGTTGTTTTGAATTCACCGAGCAGGCGGAGGATTGCGTCCTCGGCACAGTAAACGAGAGCTCCTAGATCACAAGTTGCACTCAGGCTGGGGTTAGAGAGACGCCGAAGTTCTGATGAATTCGGCCGATCAATCCGATTTGTGCATCATGGCACGTTCTGCGCTTATCCCCCACACAACAGCGCCAAAATTGAATCGCTCGATCACAAGCAAGGTTGATTTTGTATTTGGGAAAAGACGGGGCCAATCCATGGCCTATTTTTTTCGATAAAAATCTATAGCCATATCCTCAAGAGGCTTCGAAGTCTTTGACTGGTCAGACAGATCATCCAAATCGGTGTTGCCTGCTCTCAGCGCTACCCTTTGGCGCACGGGCTTCCTGACACATGGCAATCGTCTGTTATCCCTACCAAAATTTCCCTTGAGTGGAAGGTGTATCGGTCAATATACACCTCCAGAAATTTATTTCCTTCCGAGTCGTGGGCTAGGACCTGCTGGGACCGACACTTGACCGACACGTCTACTCGAATATTCCGGCTCTTGTATTGGGACAGGCACAGCAGAGAAGATGTTGCGGTTTGGCGTCGCCGCTTGGTCGTTAGGGATCAAGAAACCGCTGAGCTTGCTACGGTCTCCAGCTTCTTGTGACTTGTCCGAGGTCCATGTCCGAGCCGAGAAATCTTGCACTTGCGCACACTTACACATACCTTCTCGCTGATTCCTTCAATCAAACACGCGGCATTGCAATCGACTCGAGAAGCTGAGTGGATGACGATGGCGATCTCCTCCGAGTTGGTACTGGAAGTGGAACCGACAGAAGTGGGAGATTGGCACGATCCAGAAACTCGCAATCTCGCCGCCGAATCTTTGAATGGTCCTTCCAGGCATCCAGTCCCGCCATATCTTCTTGAGCTCAGGCTGCACTTCTGTGTGAAATGTCAGTCAGTCGCTCCTTATTCTCGGACTTGAGGTATAATACTCATCCGTCTTCAGGGAATATTACCGAGCTATCGGACGTGTGCTCTCTCCAGTTGCTCAAGGAGTTGAAGTTGACCCTCGGTGGCATTGTCCGACCGATTTGGACTTCAAACAAATTGTCTCAGCCGATCATGTGCCACTGCCAGCCGGATTCACTCTTGACCACAACCACATCTGTCTGTCGACTCTAAATTTCGTTCCTCCTTCCTTTGCTTTGTGGAGGTCTGAGAACAGAGTGGTGAGTTCCATATCCCACCCAATTCCGCCTCCTCTGATGGTGGGTCGTTCCTCGCAGAAATATTCTAGAAACATTCAAATGCCACCCGTTCATAATCATGACGCAGATGTAGTCCGCACCCGCATCGCGCAGCTCGAAGCCGAAATCGTTCTCCAGCTGAGGAAGCTCAACGACGAGAGAACACTCGGCCTACGCCAGCTCAACGCCATTCTCGATCCCGTTGCTCGTCTCCCCATCGAGCTTTCCTCCGAGATTTTCCTCCTCCTCTGTTTGACTGATGGCGACGGCGCGTACCTTTCCGACTCCCTCCCCCAGCCCGGGGAGCGTCGTTTTCCCATGCGACTCCTCCACGTCTGCACCGCCTGGACCCGCATCGCGCTCGCTACGACGTCCCTATGGGCCGCAGTCCACATCAATTTCTGGGGCAACCCGCCGGGCCTGAGACGCCTCATGCCACTGTGGTTTCACCGCGCGTGCACCCGCCCGCTCTCCATCTCACTCAGCGGCGAACACTTCGACTGCAGCGTCCTCAACACCGTCTGGCGCCAAGTGTCGCGGATCGCGCACCTCGAGCTGCGCGACGAGAAGCGCATGGGTCCCGGCAGTATCCACCCGATATTCCTCTGGGAACCGGGCACCGCGAGCCCGAGGCTCCTTGGGTCGCTCGAGACGCTGGCGATTTGGGGTACGGACACCGACATCGCGACGCAGCGCCGCCCCTGCCGGTTCGTCGGGGAACAGCTCCGCGAGCTGCTGCGCCTCGCGCCGAACCTCGTCGAGTGCGTGTTCCGCGACGTGGAGGTCAGGTTCGGGCCGTGGGTCGAAAAGGTGATCGTCCTCCCAAAGCTCCGCCGGCTGGTGTTTGAGGACACGGTACGTGGTTATCCGCGCTTCAGCCGCCACGTACTCGACCACCTTACGCTCCCTGCGCTCGAAACCCTCGTCGCGAACGCGAAGGGCAACCAGCTGCTTTACTTGCTGACGCGTTCGGCCCCGCCCCTCCGCGAGCTCGTTGTCACAAGCCCAATCGACCTCCCACTCTTCGTCCGCTGCCTTCGGCTCATTCCCGGCCTGTCCCGGCTCGAGCTATGGGGCGTTCGATCCCCTATCGCGGAAGACCTGTTTGAAGTTCTGGCCCACTCCGGTGCCCCGCTTCTCCCACAGCTCAGCACGCTGGTCATCCACCTAAGCGCGAAGGACGACCTGTCCGAGACGCACACGTCCTTTTGGCCGGCGGCCCTCCGTGCACTCTCCTTCCGCCGCACCTCCTTGCGCGTCTTCGAAGTGAAGCTTCGAAAAGCGCTTCATCCCGAGGGGTGGCCTGCGCCCGAGCTGGTGGATGGGTTCAGGGAGCTGGTGAAGGGGGAGATGCAGGTCCGCGTCAGCCATCGAGATTGTTGTGAGAAGTGCACATACCCGCTGTTCGAGTGAAGCCTGCGAGTAGTGGTCAAGTAGGAGTGGGCCAATTCCACATCTGCGTTATCTACTCTATTGTACATGATTCTTGGACTCCGTCTTGTAATATCTATCTTACCATGTTATGAACTCCCTGCAAACTCATCGTGTTCCACCTTGAGTTTGTTGGCCAAGCAGGTTGGACATTCCGGTTCAATTGGGAAGACACCAAGGAGGCCATATTAAACCGACCGACAAACCATTGGCGCGAAGTTAACAACTGACCCGGGTTTTCTCACCCGATCTGATTTCTTCTGAGTCATACCATATACTTAAGAGACAGGAAGAGCTGCAAAGAAAATGACGGTATTTATAGCCCAATAGGACAAGAAAGAACCCAAATGGGGAAAGGAGGCACGTCGCCTAAATCGACGTAAATCGCAAGTAAGACCGTGTTTGACGCGATAGACACCTCAAAACACCTCTTTTAAACCGGTTTATTTCCCTGTCAGCTCTCTACAACGGTGTAAGTATAGACCATTTTCCATAGTTTGCAGCTGTTTCACGAGTATCTTTAACTCCACCGCATCCGACATCTCTGTGTCCCCCGCGAGTACCAACTACGCTTTACACAGAGAACAATCTACGGGTAACCAGTCTCTGCGCAAGGAAGAAACTGAAAGAGCGGTAGACACAGCCTTGCGCAAATACCGTCTGATCCAAACACCACATCAAGATGCTGTTCTGCCCGACATGCGCGAACCTGCTGGTCGTGTCGTCCGAAACGGGATACAACAAGTGGACCTGCAACTCGTGCCCGTATGAGTTTCCTATCACAAAGCAGGTCCGGCGCGCCCTCTCTCCTATCATCCTAACGCTCATCGCGCGCGATAGATGACCTCGCGCACGAAGCTCGTGCGCAAAGCCGTCGACGACGTCCTCGGCGGGGAGGAGACGTGGAAACACGCCGACTCGACGCAGGGTGCGTTCCTTCTCCCAGTCTTTTCTTGCAGGGACACATCAATATCGTGCGTTTAGCATCGTGCGACAAATGCAACAACGACAAGGCGTACTTCTACCAGCTCCAGATCCGCTCTGCGGACGAGCCCATGACGACATGTGCGTGTTCTTTCTCTCTCTGCTCGCCCGCAAATAAACAAACTAACGCGTCCTTCTAGTCTACCGGTTCGTCCTTTCTTTCTCCTTTTCTTTTTTTGCGGCTGCTTTGCCAATGCCATTTCCCGCAGATGTACATCTGCGCCCATCAATGGCGAGAAAATTGAAGCTCGCGCATCCAACTTTGGGTTTTTTGTACGATACCGGGACCGATCCCGGCACAGTGGGCGGCCGGGCTTCATTTAGAATCTTGTATCCAATAATCAATCAATCGCCATGGTGTGCGTGCGTTCTTTCGTCCAGCGTCCCGGCGCCGAAATCACGGCTGGCCGGCAGCGCGACCGCGACTTCGACCTCCTCACGTCTTCCGTTTCAGGCTTCCGCACTCATGCCACCATCAAAACAAAAGAAGTGAAGGAGAAAAGATCAAGACTAATCGCGCTGCACGGCACGCATATTTCCTGATGAGGCGCCAATGAGAACACCGACTACAGTACATACCCACCCCTCACTCCACGTCGCTTTTTCGGAACGTGTGGTATATTATGTGGTTCTCTCTCGGCGGCGATGTCACGGTGCATGTCGCCGCGCCAGGGCCACGCTACGGGCAAGAGGGTGGTGTACTGTACCCTGGAGCTGTGGGGCGTGGTGGTCCTGCCCGCCGGCTCCGGAGGCTCGGACCTTCCAGGGCCACAACTCGGCGCGCTGGTCATCCGCCTCCGCCTCATCCGCACTGTCCGAGACGGCGCCCGCCGCACCTTCAAAATCGAACTCGAGCTCGAGCTCGCGGTTGCGGATGCACTTCGCCCTGCGCCTGAGGCGGGTTGGTGCCCACGTATGGGTTCAAGGCGGGGATGCAGGTGCCAGAGATCGTTTTGGCGTGCCAGGGCTCGACTCCCCGTAGACTTATCCCCCGCTGAAGTCAGAGTGGTGGATCTTCTAAGTCAACCCCTGCCCACAACTTTTGCCGATTTGGAAGTTCCATGAGGTATATATTTTCGGAGGTCAGTTGCTGAGCGGACAAAACCTCTTTAGTTTGAGGCGTGCTGCCTTCCGACAACTAGCTAAGATCCGAAAGGCGATCGAGGTGCTCGGCAGGGTTTTGGTCCTCCACCCAAGACCCATGACCGCATTTTTCTTCTTTTTATTTTCAGAGTCGCAGAGAGCGCTGCAGCCCAATTCGAGTCGGGCCAGAGTGAAATAAACCTTGCAGATCTCGCGAGCAACAGGTGTTTGATCCACATCGCAAACGTCCTGGCCTTCAAAGTTGCTGGAGTCCTTGTTTCCGCCCATCATCACGGAATCGCCGTCCCTGCGCGCCTCGACCGGCTTCTCCGTGACGGGCCCAGTTGTAGATGCAAACAAGATGCCATGACTAATTCGAACACCTTTTGCATCCGCACTACGTAGCTGATTGACGCACTCACTCTAGTAGCCTGTCGCACATCGTCAAGCAAAAATTGACGAGAATTCGATTCAATCTTTGCTCGAGAACTGGAGCAGCACCGTCTCAGAGTGCCCCTGTCGGTCCTGATCACTTGGGGCACTGTCTCCAGCAATCTGCGTGCTTGCTAGGGTTGGCAGCGCGCACTTGAGCGGACTCAAACATGCATTAAAACATCGCGCCGTCTAGCGGATTTACTTGCGGTCATTTTGACCGCCTTGTATAGACCATTCCCTGACCAAATATTCCGATGCTTGGTGTTGACCAAATGATGTTCTTTCTCTCGCAGTGAAAACCTCATACCAATCATTCTCAGACATGCAGGGATCTAGACGGGCGTTATAGTGGCAAGAAGACGGTGTACTTCCGCTGCCGACCGGTAGACCGAGGCCCTAAAACAAAGCGTAGAGCTGTCACGGAGGAATGTCTGCGTTGGTTTGATTCCTCACACGCATATTCACGTCAAGTTCTCGGCGCTCTTCCTCTCGCATTCGAAATAACCGAGGGTGGCGAGGTATGGGTTCATCATCCTCCCTCACTTTCTAACGAACCAACTGGACACCTCTCTAGATTTCTTTTCTGTCCCGCCGCGATGTCCATTTATAATCACGTTGCCGCTCGCTAGCCCCTCCAGAACGCAACAACGACCTTCTGGCAAAATAATCTGAAGACACCAGAGGCTTCAGATATGAGAGAAAGGGCCCCTCAAATTTTATGTTAGACACTATGAAGAGTTCTGGGCCACAACTTCGTACGGGCTCGGTGATCTAGCCCTGGGCCGGGCACCTATCCCCGCTCATCCTATCGCTGTGGCGAAAGTTGTAATTTTTTTTGCAGCATGAATCGACGCGTCCCCAGGTACGTTCCTTCCTTCTTTGCGCATTTGACTGTTTATTTATATACGACGAAACAGATGCGCAAGCACAAGGCCGCCGACATCGACGACAGTGTTCCCGAATCATCCTCTGTCGGGGACTCGGGCATCAAACAGGCCATCTCCGCGCTCGAAAGCTACCGTCTACACAACCAGCGTCGGTACAAGGAGGATCCGGAGGCATTGGTTAACCTCCACTCTGACCCTCGCGTCAATGCCTTCGAGTCCGCGGCAGCGCATAGGGAGCCGGAACGAGCGAAGATGTCTCATTCCCTCAAGACTAAAGGCTCCTCTGCAGGCGAGTGCTCGTGTGAAATGCTTCTCACCCCAACGTCTGTAGCGTTCCGGGGCGATAGCTCGCGTGCGCTGCTCTGGTAAGATCAGTTCCTGCTCGATGTTCCCGTGTTGGCGAAGGGTTTGGATGCAAAGATCCCCGTAAGTGGCTGTCCGATTTATTGTCAAATCACTGAAGCTTTGTTGCAGGATCACGGATAAGTATCCCGTTTACGGGTCGACCCGTCCGTTCCTGTTCCATCGAAAAACCCGTCCGTTCCCGTCCGTCGACCCGTCGGCGACGGGCACCCGGGGTTGGTAATGATCAGTGGCGCACACGTCTTGCACGAAACCACCCCTGCGAATTTCCTGCTCTGGGGAAGGCGGGAATTTACATCGGTGAGTCGCACAGGTTCTCATCTGCCTTCCCTAATCGTTGGTTGTTCCCACAACTGCAGTGTTCAAAATGACCATCGACGAGCTCCGTGCGCGCCTTGTGAAGCTCAACACGGAGATTGAGCTGCACAGGGAGGCGCTGAAGAGTCTAGAGCAAGATAGAATTCTTGTTCAGCGCCAGATGAACGCTGCTCTCGACCCCGTGGCTCGTCTGCCGCTCGAAATTTCCTCTGAGATTTTTCGACAATCTCTCGCTCCCTTCCCAGACGTTGGACCTCTTCACGCTCCCATGCTGCTCCTAAACATCTGCAATACTTGGACCGACATTGCGTTATCGACGCCGTCCCTATGGGCTGCAATCCATATCATTTTCCCGACCGGTCTCTCGAGCACGCAGGGCTTAAAGACCCTTGTGCCAATTTGGCTTCGACGCGCCCACAATCGACCCCTGTCCATATCGCTCAGCGGCGACAATTTCGACTACGATGTTCTCAGCATCATCTGGAGCCACGCGCAGCAGCTAAAACACCTTGAAATATCCGATGTGGAGTCGGACGACGACGACATCCCACTGTGGAAAGGCACAATTCCCGGGCCATTGCCGTCGCTCGAAACCCTGACGATCCATGGTGTATATGGTGCTCGATTGTCCCCTCATCATATCTTTAATCTGTTGCGCCTGGCTCCCAACCTCATCGAGTGCAGCCTAGAAACCAATGTTGACATCGCCGTTGACGAAATACTGGTGCTTCCGAAGCTCCACCGGCTTATGTTTGGAGAATGCGGAACGTCTCCTCTCTTCGACTACGGATTCCTCGAGCATCTTTCACTCCCCGGACTCGAAACGCTCTTCGCCGATCCGATGCTCGAGAGCCTGCTCCCATTCCTCCAGCGGTCGTCACCACCTCTCCAGGAGCTAGTCTTAGGAAATGAGTCCGACATGCCCCTACTGGCTGAATGCCTTCATCTCGTACCCGACTTGAGACGGTTCGAAATGTGGGGAATCCCATGCGGTCTCGTGGAAGATTTTTTTGCGGCATTGGTTCAGTCTCCATCCCTGCTCCCACAGCTCAGAACTCTGGTCTTCCACATCAATAAAAATCAAACGGTGGATGTCATTCCCATTTCTTTCTGGACAGTAGCACTCCGTGCGCTCACGGCTCGACGCACCCACCTCCAAGTATTCCACCTTGAGGCACCTATTGGGCTCGCTTCCTCAATGATTCCCGCAGCGGAAATCTCCGCCGCATTAGGGGAATTGGCAGCCGATGGGATGAAGATCTGCATCAGCGACAGCTATGGGGAGTGGGAGCGTACGTATGGCTGATACCCTAGCTCGACGGCTTTACAGTTGATGTACTTCTCGGAGCCTGTCTTGTCTAGTACCATTTTTGTAGTGTTCTCGTTCTCAGAGGAATTCATTTGGTTGATTAGGGGAGAGATTCATGATCAATGACTTCGCGAAAGAAATGTCGGTTCGACCCCATTGAGTAAAGCATTCAGTTGCGGATGGAAGCCATCTTCTGGAGGGAAGGTTGCAAACTGCCGGGGGGCACATTTCCAGGATATCTGAGCTGAACGTCAAGTCTGAATGAATTGAAGATTATGCATTGCTACTACATCTTGGTTGCTACCAGAGTTGACCCTCGGTGGCATTGTCCGACCGATTTGGACTTCAACCAAATTGTCTCAGCCGATCATGTGCCACTCACTGCCAGCCGGATTCACTCGACCACAACCACATCTGTCTGTCGACTCTAAGTTTCGTTCCTCCCTCTTTTGCTTTGTGGAGGTCTGAGAACAGAGTGGTGAGTTCCATATCCCACCCAATTCTGCCTCCTCTGATGGTCGGTCGTTCCTTGCAGAAATATTCCAGAAACATCCAAATGCCACCCGTTCATAACCATGACGCAGATGAGGTCTGGGCCTACATTGCGCAAATGAAAGCCGAAAACGTTTTCCGGCTGAAGAAGCTCAACTACGACAGAACACTCCGCCTACGCCAGCTCGACGCCATTCTCGATCCCGTTGCTCGTCTCCCCATCGAGCTTTCCTCCGAGATCTTCCTCCTCCTCTGTTTGACTGATGGCGACGGCGCGTACCTTTCCGACTCCCTCCCCCAGCCCGGGGAACGTCGCTTTCCCATGCGACTCCTCCACGTCTGCAGTGCCTGGACCCGCATTGCGCTCGCTACGACATCCTTATGGGCCGCAGTCCACATCAATTTCGGGGGCAACCCGCCGCGCGGCCCGGGCCTGAGGCACCTCATGCCACTGTGGTTTCACCGCGCGCGTACCCGCTCGCTCTCTATCTCACTCAGCGGCGAGCACTTCGACTGCAGCGTTCTCAACACCGTCTGGCGCCAAGTGCCGCGGATCGCGCACCTCGAGCTGCGCGACGAGAAGCGCACTGGCCCCGGTAGTATCCACCCCGTCCTCCTCTGGGAACCGGGCACTGCGAGCCCGAGGCCCCTCGCGGCGCTTGAGACGCTGGCGATTTGGGGTACGGACACCGACCCCAGGACGCAGCACCGCCCCTGCCGGTTCGTCGGGGAACAGCTCCACGAGCTGCTGCGCCTCGCGCCGAACCTCGTCGAGTGCGTGTTCCACGACGTGGAGGTCAGGTTCGGGCCGTGGGTCGAAAAAGTGGTCGTCCTCCCGAAGCTCCGCCACCTGGTGTTTGAGGGTACGGTACGTGGTTATCCGCGCTACAGCCGCCATGTCCTCGACCACCTTACGCTCCCTGCGCTCGAGACCCTCGTCGGGAATGCGGAGGGCGACGAGCTGCTGTGCTTGTTGACGCGTTCGGCCCCGCCCCTCCGCGACCTCGTTGCCACAAAGCCACGCGACCTCCCACTCTTCGTCCGCTGCCTTCGGCTCATTCCCGGCCTGTCCCGGCTCGAGCTATGGGGCATTCGATCCCCTATCGCGGAAGACCTGTTTGAAGTTCTGGCCCACTCGGGCACCCCGCTTCTCCCACAGCTCAGCACGCTGATCATCCGCCTCAGCGCAGAGTACGACCTGTCCGAGACGCACACGTCCTTCTGGCCGGCGGCCCTGCGTGCACTCTCCTCCCGCCGCACCACCTTGCGCATCTTCGAAGTGAGGCTTCGAAACAGGCTTCGTCCCGAGTGGAGGCCTGCACCCGAGCTGGTGGATGGGTTCAGGGAGCTGATGAAGGGAGAGATGCAGGTCCGCATCGTCCAGCGAGATTGTTGTAAGAAATGTGATAAGATGACGTACCCGCTGTTCGAATGAAGCCTTCGAGTAATTGTCGAGTGGGCTAATTCCACATCTGCGTTATCTACTGTATCTACTGTACATGATTCTTGGACTCCGTCTTATGATATCTAGCTTGCCATGTTATGAAAGCCCTTTCAAATTCAATGTGTTCTGCCCTGAGTTTGTTGGCCAACCAGGTTGGACATTTCGGTTCAATTAGGAAGGCACCAAGGAGACCATATTAAACAGACCGACAAACCATTGGCGCGAAGTTCACAACTGACCCGGGTTTTCTCACCCGATTTGATTTCTTCTGAGTCATACCATATACTCAAGAGACAGGAAGAACTGCAAATAAAATGACGGTATTTATAGCCCAATAGGACAAGAAAGAACCCCAATGGGGAAAGGAGGCACGTCGCCTAATTATAAATCGGCGTAAATCGCAAGTAAGACCGTGTTTGACGCGATAGACACCTCAAAACACCTCTTTTAAACCGGTTTCTTTCCCTGTCAGCTCTCTCCAACGGTGTAAGTATAGACCATTTTTCATACTATCGGCCACAATCAAGGCCACTTTCTAGTTGGCAGATAGATGAGCGAATATCCAAAAACGTCCTTCGTTCGATATTCATGCAAGTTACGGTAGACTCACCAACTCAATCGCTTATATCACCGAAACTTCCTCCGACTTGATGCTTGTGCGGCGCACAAGCAGTCCGAATGTTCCCTCCTAGTCGTTATCTGGGAATAGGGTCAGCCAGAAATCCGGTGGGTATAAGGAGCCATCTCCTTTGATTCCGGTAAGCTCAGGTTCCGTCTCGTCATCATTTTCCGCGTCTTCTATGAGGCCGCGTCTCTAACAAAAGTCTCATGCGCGCCTCGAATCGGAGAACTTGTTCATCCTCTCCATCTCGAGACGCAGGCGATCCCAGGGCGTGTGCCAAGCTGAATTCATCGGTATGCAGGGTGGCCTCGCTCACGTCCCACTCTGATACCAGATTGAGCTGGATTTCGAATTAATTGACACACGACGAACCTCCTATGAAATAACTCCGAATAAATCACGCCGTGACTCTGACAAGCCGGCTGCTTGCAATAAGCCGGCTTCTTGCTGCACAGCTTATCGTTACTGAACGGAGCCTAATATTTTCCATCCTCCGACTGTTTATCTGTGTTCCAACCCTGCCCCAAAGTGGCCGCATCCGGCCGAGTTTCGTCGGGACCTGTTCAAAGATTAGCACGACCATTGAGAAATGAGCTCTGGTGCCGGCCGATATCCTGCGTCCAGCCGAGCACAGCGTCCCACACACGTCATCTTCTTCTCTTGTCACCTCCTTCCTCCTCGCTCGTCGAGCTCGACACGCACACACCGTCTTTACCGCAGTTTCCGTCTCTCTTGTTTCTTTCTAGCCCACCCACCCACCCATTCCCCTATTTATTTATTTATCTCGAAAACCGTATCGTAGTACACATCCGCCGTTCTTTCAGAGTGCCTATACGCAGTTGATATATATTAGTGCGCTTCACACGTCGGAACGAGGCAAATTCCATCGAGCAAGAATCTACCCGCTCGCCCAGCGGCTCGTCTCTTGCTCCGTGGAGCTAACTTGGGTTCTACCCAACCTCTCAGCCCGTTTCCGACGAGTCGCTACCGCGAAGATGAGGCTGGAGGAAGACCGAAAGATAAATCGCCGGTCCGTGACCTGGCCAGGGCTCCCGCGACGAGGGAGAATATGGTCCAGATAGCCGAGAGCATCGCAAATGTCGAAACAAACGCACTGGTGATGGCTGAGCCCCGTGCCTTTAGAGGTGGGACGGGTCGAAGGTACTCCTTAACAGGAGCACAGTCGTTGTTTTTAAAGAATTCGACCTGTTTCTGCATGAGATGCATCGATGCACGGGTACCGTTTGCGGCCGTGTATCCACCGTCGTAATCATTGTGAGGCGTATCCAGCAGTCCTTGAACATTTTCAATAGCGCGATTATACATTTCCGGGGAGTTGTAGATCTGAGTTTCAGTGATTACTTATTCCAAGATCCAGACGAACGAGATGGTAGGCCCTCTGGAACAGATTTTACCACACATCTTCGAGCCGAGAGATCGGGGATGGGAGGGCCGAAATTTGATCCAACTGAAGATAATGCGTCTTCTAGAATGAAACGAGGGGGAGTAGCTTCGAGGAGCTGTTGCGTTTCAAGCTGGGCCCCTGCCAGAGCAGCATCACAGTCGCAGCACGGTCGGACGGTGAGACTGATATTGGCTGCCAAAATCGTGGTTTCGCGATCGAACGACCAGATAATGGGCCCAGGCCTAATTACCATCGTAAGTAGAAGCAAAACGTAAATGACAGTGACGGTGTTACCATGCCACAAGTACATTGCTCTGGACGGTAAACCCATTAGCTTCTGAAACTCGTGGTATTCTTCAGTCTCACAAAATCAGTGTTCAAGTAGGTCGGTAGATCCCCAAGATTTTCTGGAACAAAAATGAAAATAGGCGAAGTAACGAAGTGATGAAGATGGCTACTACCCTAACATACATGATATACTAGATGGTACATTGAACATCGGTGACATTCATGGTAGGGAAAGGTCGTGTAGCATATCAGGGGGATAATAGAACATGTTTACACTACACTCATCAGTTCATGAAGCCCAGGGCAGTGGTAGAACAGACTCACTGCGATCTCGGTACCACTTCGGAGCTTCCGATATACCGAGGGCACGCTGAAGCTGGGCGATGCGCAATGGGCTGGGGGGTTTGGCCGGCAGGCCTCTCCTTGAGTTGGTGCTGGCGATGACGATGATCAGTGCGTCCTCGCCTTGACTGACAACAACATCCACGTCATAGTCCTGGAAGGCGAATCCGCTTTCCTTCATAAGGAACATCAGAGCGCCCTCGAATGACGGAGCCAGCTCTTTGTGTCCATCCCATGCCCGATAATTGTGGTCCCGTGCGTACTGCATAACCGTTTCTTCATTGGGAATGTACCCATAAAGCTTGGGCCCAATCCTCTTGTGTCTGCAAGTAGTGAGCGGCGAGGCTGATGCTGAATCTAGCGTACTCACTTGGCGGCTTTGACATCCATCGAGGGAGTGAAACTAAAGAAAACGTTGTACGCACGTGACCGTCACTGTAGCCCAGATGCGAACTATTGCCGCTTTACTCGCTGTGATTCCGACGTGTGCTGCCCTTGACTGTGTGGATTTGAATCGCATGGCAAGCTCCACATGAGAGAAACTTCTTCCAGTGGAAGCCTATGCCTGCAGAACCCAGTCAGTTACCCCTATGGCTGCCGCCCGTTGGCCACGGTTCCACGGCACCCGTGGCACGGGTGCCGTGCCCGTTCCGTCGGCCATTTTCTCTCGCTGACAACGGCACGTCCACGGCACGGGTTCCCCATTCAACGGCCCGTAGAAAGACGGCCGTCACGGCCGTGGCACGGGTTACTTTTTTTCTCCATCAGGAGCCACAAATTCCTCAAGGAAATGGTCTGAACATCAATCGGTGTCCTCGGCATTCATGATTCTTCAATTTTGGCTACGTCCTGCCTACAGAAATGGCAAATCGCAGATACTCTCGACAATTTCCGAGTGAGATGGTCGAGTTGGAGATTGGTTCAAACTTCGATTTTACTGTCAGCCACCGTGAATTCCTCTTGTACTAACTAGTTTATAAGTATCCATAGCACCTGGAACCTCTACCGACCCATTCTTGAGTTATTACACAAGGTATCTCTGTCTTGCAAAGCTGGGGATAAAGGAAAACTCGCTTAGAACCTCAAATACGAGCTCTAATTACACTTTCTATACCTTTCGTAGGGGAGTCGCAGATCATATTCATGTTAAAAACTACCAAGGAATTTCCGTATACAGCCGTGTACCCGTTACGGCCGTGCCGTGAACCGTCCCGTCCCGTTGGAGGACTGGAAGTCTCTCCAACGGCCGTGGAGAGCACGGGCCGTGCCGTGGTCGTGCCCGTCATGGGCACGAGCGGCAGCCCTAAACTTAGTCTCTCGTAGACAGACGCTACAAACAATCAAACCTCGTACCTCGGTAGTTTGTAGCCCTAAACTTACCCCGGGTCCCCAGCGTTCTTTTTTCCTGATGACCACTGAGTTACGTTGGACTGAGTTACGTTGGTTGGCAGAAAACTAGCAGCATACAACCACGACATGATCAGCACTTCGTGGGGAAGTTGATCGGTATCAAGGTGCAGGAATTGCAGCGTTGTCCTCCGAATCGGTGACGCGGAGTCTCTGCAACTCCGGAAAATGGTTCTATACAGCGAGGTACGAGCTTGGTTAGTATATAGCGTCTGTCTACGAGAGACTAGAAAATGGTCAGGGTTGCACCATGCCTATACAACGGTATGCAAGAAGTCCCGGATACGAGAATCGGGCTATCCAGATTGATCACCGTGTTGGCTGTGGAGACGGCGTTTGGTCGTCATATATGGAGGCAAGCTGAGGAGCCAGAGCCTGCAGACATATCCCCGCGGACTTGTTCGTCTGCACATAAAATCAGGAGAATTTTCCGGCACTAAAGCAAATTTGACTGCATTCCTGATGATCCCCAGTTCAGCGCGCTTCGGCTGCTTCTGAAACGAAGAAAGGACTTCGATCAGTAGAATGGCCCTATCGAGTAAACCCACCATACGAACAATGGACGCACGCGAACAGTTGACCGGGACTATTGCCGTGTATATACAGCGTGGTTTTGTGGGCAGGTGCTAGAAGTGAATTGATGGGAGGTGCTGATGTACATGTCGATAGTGTAGAGGGATCGACAAGTTTCCAGATTTCACGAATTCCGCAGGCACGAATGACAATACACGCCCAGGCCCGGGGTGACGAGGAAACTGAGCACACACAAGTTATTGAATTTCAAGTCGCAGGGTCCCCTGCCAGGGCCATACATTAAACGTTTCGCTCTCGAAAGCCGCCGAAATTTGAGCACCTGCGGCAGCAGCGGTACAAGCCGATTTGAGAAGCCGATGCCCTTGAGACCCGATGTGACATTCCGTCGACGTTAGTACCATTCGGAGCTCACAAAAGTCTTAGGACTTGCCTGGTCAAGTTTTGAATTTTCTGCCTCAGCGGTAAGTGAGGAGACCGTTGTTTTGTATAATCTGAAGGAGATTTTGACAGCGAGATGCATGCTGCGGTCATCAGACATCTTATTGGCGCGAGCGGGACTTTCCAAGTGCTTCGTCACCTCGCTCAGTGCTTTCAATTGAGAAAGGAGTGCTCCCTGGTTGTGACATTCGTCTGGATTGAGGTCGCCGACAGTGCCAGGGCCCAGCAGTGCGACGCGTCGTTGTAGATTTTTTGCCCCACTTGCGCGCGCTGCAAAAGGCTCCCGGGGTAGATACATACTAGTATCGGCATCCATAGGACCGGTGGTGCCAGGTAGAGATGCCCAAGAGATGCCATTAAAGACTGAGTCTCTGAGATTTCTAAGATTTTTGGCGTGTTAGACAAAGGAAGCAATTTGGTCTCAGTGAAAGCGTAGGAAAGTGCGATTTGGTTCTCAGCGAAAGCGTAGCAAAGCGACAAAGGGCACCAAGACAACACAGGACGTATGGAGTGAAAGATCAAAAGATATTCGATCGCCGTCTTCGGCATCTCGCAAAAATCAGCGGGCTTCCGTAATCAGGCATCTACCAAGCAAACCTTCATCCGCAATGGCCGAAAACTCACCTGTCCTCCGAATCTCATCTGACGACATAAACTGCCTCGTCTATGCCTTTCTCATCGATTCCGGTTCGTATACCCCTTCTCCTCCCGTCCTTCCCTCATCATCTCACGTTTGTTACAACACGTAGGTTTTAAACACACCGCCTTCTCCCTCGCGATGGAATCGCGCCTCTCCTCATCCCCCAACTTCTCGCGGCGCCTCCCGCGCGGAGAGCTGGTTGACCTCCTCAGCAAGGCGCTGCTCTACCAGGAGGTCGAGTGCCACTGGCGCGCGGACGCCCTCGCGCGGGGCTGCCAGGCGGAGTTTTCGCTCCTTCAGCCGCATGTGTGTTCGCTTGACCCGCCACGGCCGAGAGTGGGTGCGTGGGGGCAGCAGCAGCAGGGGACGCGGTGGCCGTTGGGCCAGTCGAACCGCGCGAATGCGAGTGTGGGTCCGAACGGGGTGACGCCGCCGCCGGACAATGGCAAACGTAAAGCGAGCCCATTCGACGGGGCGGACGGGCAACCCGCCGAAAAACGAGCCAAGAGAGATCCGGATGCGGACACGGACGAGCCGATGGCGATCGATTGTATGTATGCTATTGCTCAATTCTTTTTGGCTTGTTCAGAGTTTATTCATGAAACTAACTCGACAAAACTAACAGCGCCAATCTCTCCCTCAGTCCCAGTCGGGCACAAGAAGCTCAAGCCCCAAGGCCGACAACAGGGCCCGGGCGACGCCGACACTAACCCCGATGCGATTCTGCTGCTGCCGGGGCACGAAGCGGAGGTATGCCGGTCTTTTCATCCATTTATTATTCATCCACCTGGTTCAGATGCTCATACAATTAATCGCAGGTCTTCGTTCTGGCGTTCAACCCCGTGCGGCAGTCGGTGTTAGTGACCGGGTACGTAAGACCTTTTTTTCATTCTAAAAAAGGAAGTAAGAGCGCGGGGTCCTGTCGGATTGGGGTGATTTTCACGGTGATTCTAACCTCTTGTGCGATTCACATTTCGGTAATCGGGAAGACTAAGAATCGCCTGGTTTTTTGGGCCGACTCTGAATCTTGCATCGCGTTCTTTGTTCGGCTTTGACCGGTCCGTGGATTATGTACCGCTCGCAACAGTCAGAATCGTGATTCTGTGCCGTTCTGCGCATTTGGGGGAGAAACTGCGATTCTGGTCGACTCTGAGCCGATGTTGGCCTCAGAATCGACGTCATAAAAATCACAAAAGCTCCTGTCATACCGCTTTGACATCACTTCCCTTAATTCACTTTTTTTCCTTGCACCAACTCATCCAATCTGCTTACTCACGCCTCATTTTAGATCCAAAGACGCAGTCCTCAACCTCTGGGACCTGCCTTACCCGCCCGCCATCACCTCCCCCGCCTTCGCCCGCGCCCCCGGCCCGCCGCGCCGCCTTTTGCCCCTCAGCTCCAATTCAGTCAAGCGGCAGAACGGGAACCCGAACGTGAAGATGGAGAACGGGAATGCAAACGTGAAGATGGAAGACACCGCGGACGCAGACATGGACGCGGATCCCAGCGCGGACCTGACGGCGCTGCACTGGAGCAGCGACGGAACGCTGCTGGCGATCGCATCGTTTGACTCTGTCTTGAGGGTGTGCACGGAGGAGGGGGAGATGTTTTTCGAGAGTACGGTGCATGAGGTGGGTATTTGTGCTTCCGGCGTTTGGTTTCGAATTTCTTCGAGGGTTCGAGTGAGAGTTTTCGAGCTTCGAGAGGTTTTGAGGGGTTTCGAGTTTATTTTTTGCGATGCAATGTATGCATACAACACTGAGCTGATCACGCGTTGCAGGGCCCCATCTTCGCCGTACGATTCTCGAAGGACGGGCGGTGGCTGCTCACGGCGAGCCTGGACAACACGGCGTGTCTGTGGGACGTCCACGCGAAGAGGCTGAATACGCAGTTTAGGGCGCATACGGGTGCGTTATTCGTCCCATTCTTCTCTCGGTCTTCTCATTTGTTGGATTCTCTCCTCGTTTTTTTTTTTTTTTCCGTTTGGTGCTGCGAATGATTTGTTAACTGAGCACTGTCATTTTTAGGCCCCTGCCTCGACGTCGAATGGATCTCGGACAGCATGTTTGCGAGCTGCTCGGCGGACCACTCGATTTGTCTGATGGAGATTGGGAATGCGCGGCCAATACGGAGGCTTGAGTGCGTTTTTTGTGTTTTATCTTTATCTCATTCGCCGTGTGTGGAAGATTTCATTCCCCTTTTCCATTCATTTCATTTCGCTTGACATTTCTTTTCATTTCTCATTCCTTACATCATTCAACTGTCTTTCAACGAGATCAAACACTGACTTGGAAAACCACACACAGCGGCCACACCAACGAGGTGAACCAGATCAAGTGCAACGCCGCGGGGACGCACCTCGTGTCGTGCGCGGACGACATGACCGCCCGGGTGTGGCGGGTCCGCGGCGACAACGGCAGCTCGACCTCCACGCTGACGGCGGCGATGTCGAGCGGCGAACCAGGGACAGCAGAAACCGCAGTGGTGCTGATTGGGCACAAGCACTCTGTTACGTCGGTGGGGTGGTGTCCCGAGGCGGACCGGCCAGCGGGTACGAACGAGATTATCGCGACGTGAGTTCCTGTGCTCTCACTGTCGACCAAGTTGAACGGCGAACTGACTAAACGCGAAACAGCGCCTCCTGGGACGGCACTGCGCGACTGTGGGACTCGGTGACGGGCGAATGCCTGCACGTTTTCGAGGACCACAAGTTGCCGGTTTATGCGCTGAGGTTTAGCCCGACGGGAAGGTGGGTCGCGACGGGGAGCTCGGACGGGTGGTTGCATGTTTATGATGTGAAGGTGCGTTTGCTTTCCGTCCTCCTCTCAATTTTTTTTTTCTTTCGGCTTCCTCGTCAGCGTTGGTCTCCCTCTTCTTCCTTTGTTGCCATTTTTTCGAGGTACCAATGCTGATCAACCTGCGCTCTTTCAGGCCCGAAAACTAACCTGGTCTTGGTTCGCCGGCGTCGAGAAGCCGGGCGTGTATGAGATCGACTGGCAGGCGGACGAGAACCTCGACCGCATCGCGCTCGCGCTGGAGTGCTGGAAGGTCGCGGTCATCGATGTCTCGAAGGTGCCAGCGTTGCAGGGGAAGCGCTAGGATGTTAGCTGCGCTGTGTTGGCGTAGAGAGTGCTAGCGAGCTTGAGAAGGAGGAGGAGGAGGTGTACTTATGGGATGGCGTATTGGTTGGCCGAGGATATATTATGCTTATTGGATGGCTGCCGAAGATATACTTTGGTGGTTTCGGTGTTGGTGTTGGAATCGCAGAGTGAACATGCTTGCGCCGTAAATTTAAAAAGAAGGAAGTACGTACATAGTACGTACATGCTACTAACAATCATGCGAGGCTTTCAGCGCGAAGCCGCATGGGCCTTCCAATCTCCCTCGCAACAGCGGGAAATTCCGGAATCAAACAGGGTTTCGTGTTCAATGGGTGACTTTCCATAAGCTTAGATAAATGCTGGGGAATATTTCCAAGCTTTGCCGAGGCAGCTGTCGGGACTCCATCACTTCGGAGGCACGAAAGGGGACAAGGTTTGTTCGAAATTTAAGAAAGTCTAGAGGGGGGGTAGCGACCTCCCCTACAGAATTTATTAGACAGAATAAACTTGTTTGCCGGCGGTACGCGACACTCCACCCTCGTCTCGAGCCCCCAAGTGACCTATTTCGCTCAAGAAAAATGAAGTGGCCTCCCATTGCCTGCTGGAGTTCGTCCGGGCCCTCCTTCAAGGATGAGAACCAACTTGATTTAAATACTCATTCTTATGGGAATTCAGGCTGTCCTCAGACGACTTGAATATCCTGTAGATAGATGGCATCACTGGCACCCTCAAATATGCCTCAGGAATATTCTAAGCTTATGGAAAGTCAACCAATATGTCGCCAAAGAAACTGGCTAAAAGCGAAATAGAGTGATTCTGATATCTTTCAGAAGTTCGCAAATGCTCGCGAGCGTTGATAATAATAATAATTATTATCATTGATATCCAGCCAGAACCACACGGCAGCTATGGCCCATAAACTGTGCATATCTAGCCGAGAAAATGAACACACGTGCCACCTCGCGCACGGACCAACACCTGTATGGCCCGCACGGACCACCCTCGCAGTATAAAAGGCGCGACCCAACAGTCCTTTTGGCTTAGATCAAGTGTAGTATCTGTTCTTAATAGTTTAACCACTATTATGCTTGCACCGCAAGCATTTCTGGTTATCTAATTTTTGCCGCCCTTGTCCGTCTGCTCTGCTTGCAACAGACGGACGCGATGACCTTGCCGCTGCACTACTGGCTTGTGTCGTCAGGGGATCCCCTTTTTTTGGACCTTTTACCGTCCTAACCCTAACCTTAATCGTGAAATATATCGCTTTGACCGCCTCTATTTGGAAGTTAGTCGCCCGAAGAAGTCTGCTCCTTCTGCGTTGATAAGCACTTTAAGAAACCGTCCTGAAGACCTCCTGAGTTCATACTCTGCATCCATGAATGTCCCAGCGGCGCTCGTGAACAACACTGTGATCTTTCGCATGTTGTGTTCCTCTTTTGATGCTGTCCAGACGCTACAAAATATGCTTGTAGCCACATCTTGTTCGGAGTCCACGATCCACTGGTCAACCAGCGCAGCGTCCTCCTTGACGCTGGTATTTCGCACAGCTGTTCCTGACAAGAACCGAATTGAAAGGTCTGTCGCTGTTGACAGTCTTGCTTTAGCGAACAACTTTCGCCGATAACCATCAGAGCAGTTCCTACACGATTTATTCATGTATGTACAAATATCAGTATCATAGAGGTGCATTATACAGGAATTATATACTATAGACTTCGTAAGTTATGTACATTAGTAGAGAAGCAAGGTGTACAAGAATCTACAAGAATCAATACATTTCCATAGCGTTGGCAATCGATAGCAAGAAGAACGGACAATTACGGACAATCATGTGCTGGTCTAGTATGAATGGGTCTGGGCGTGGTACGCGTAACCTTCCGGGCTCGCGTCGGATTCCGAGTAGTATTGGGAGTGCGGATAGTGCGAGACGCGAACTTCGGAGGTAACGACACGATACGGCGCGTGCTGCGCGAAGGTATGGGGCATGTACACCGGGAGCTCTAGCGGCGAAAGTAGCTGCTGCTGTGGCGAAACGGGCGACGCCGTAGTGTACATGCCTGTGGAGGAATACTCCCCGGCCGACGTGTAGAAGTATTCCTGCTGGTGCTGTTGCCGCATATCAAGTTCCAACACGGGTGCAGGTTCAATTGGCATTGGCATTGGGATTATTGGCGGACACGACGGCGGCTCGATTTCGTACGGTTCGTTGACGTTTTCGGCGTCCTCCCCATCGGCGGAGGGGTAATCGAGCAGCGGCGAGCGCGGCTGGGAGGCGCTGCGCGGGATCGGGTGCACAAGTGGGACGCAGGTCCAGAGAGGGCGGCCGGCCGCTGGCGCGGTGTATTCGGAGGGACTGTGGTGGATGAACATTGCGTCCTCGGTGGTGGGCTTCGCGAGGTCGAGGGGGAAGGGAGGGATGTGCAGGCGCTGGGGGCAGAGCGGCGACTCAAGGTGCCGCGCGACGGGGGCTGTGCGCGGGAGGATCAACATGGGAGGGGAGGCAAGTGCCAGTTCAGGCGGGGTGTGAGGGGGCGAAGAGACCGTGGAGTACGACGACGAATATTCGGACGACTGGGAGGAATACGAACCCTCCATGGGTGGAGGAGAATTTGTCGACGGTGGAGAAGGTCCGCCCTCTGCAAGGTACGATGCAGAGGAGTGATAAAGGTACGACTCCTCCAGTGGCGGTGGAGGGTTGATCGAGGGCAGTGGGGGCGACGGATATTTAAACGGCGGGCGGGAGTATGCCTCCTCCAGGGGCGGTGGAGAGTTGATCGAGGGCAGTGGCGGTGACCCCAGTCGAGGGTACGACGAATATTCAGACGGCCGGCGGGAGTATGCCTCCTCCAGCGGCGGCGGAGAGTTTATCGAGGGCAGTGGAGGAGTCCGCCCTCGAGGGTTCATCAAGGTCTTTTCGAGTTTAGTTTTGCGAGATTTAGGGTTCGACCTCCCGCGCGACGGCGTGTCAGTCGGAAAATGTGTTCGATAGCTAACAAACAAATTCTCATCGTGGAACTTTTCAACACGACTCAACACTTACTGCTGCTGGAGGTTATCGTGTCGCGAACACTTTATAGCTACCAGACTTCCGGTCAATATATGTTATTCCAACAAGGCGACCGCTTAAACGGAGGCCAGGAAAATAGGACTCACCACATCCAGGAAATGGGCACGGATGGTTCTTCTGCCCGCTGTGTGTGATAACATGGCGCTTCAGGTGGCCGTTCGACATGAATTCCCGGCCGCACCGCGGGCAGGCATGCCGCTGGGCCTTGGGTGACTTGGGTGACTCGGACTCGGACTTGAACACACCGGTGCGGCAGCGCTCCTCCGAGACGAGTTTCGAATCGCTTTCGCTTTTCGATTTACAAGCTGTCTCCGAGAGCGGGTAGGGTTGTAGTGCTGGGGGGCGGCTAGCGCTGGTCATCGTGAGGCGGGGCATGTCGTTTGGTCGTTGGTGGGAAGACGTTGGCGTTGGAGTTGGGTTGGAAGGAAGAAGGAATTGAGAAGGAAACTGGAGAGAGACAAAGAAAATGACGACAAGCACAACCGGTTGACATAAAACTTTTCCCGCCCGTCTCGTAAATTTTTGGATCGGCAACGCTAAACCGCTTCGGGAGGCAATCATTTAATGTTTAAACCCCCGTTCGGCGTTCCCCTTGTCACGGGTGGCTCTTCTAGCGCTCTTGTGGCTCAGGCACCATGTCTGATAAGCCCTATTAGAGCATAAGCATGTTTGTGTAGATCGACAACAAGACGTGTATAAAACCTTAGTTAGTTGCAATCGGAGGTAAATGCCGGAAGTAATTGGTGCCGGCGAGAACTTCGAAATTAGACCCAGTGATACATATGATCGGCCTCGGCAAGAGCTTCGCAATATCGAGTAAATTTCCACATTCGGCCTCTGTTTTTGCGCCTGTCAGTGGATTTCCCAAGACACAAAACCTCTGATTCGGAATTCTTGAGCTCAAGCAGGACGACGAGGGCGGCAGGGCATGACGTTTGGGGCAGAGATTGAAGAGGTGTTCGGACCAGACGCTGTTGAGGTTTGAGCCGCAACAGAGACCGCGACCACGACCTCGGCGTCGCCGCGACCGGTCGGCGGAAATCCAAACTCGTAATGGGCTCATTGTCGAAAACCGTGTACTTAAGCGAGGTTGCCGACGCGTTTTTGGGGGCTTCAACTTGGGCGCTGTTGGGAGGGACATAATACGCGGAGTAGATGTATATCGTTTCTAGTTTGGTTCGTTGAGATGGCCTTGTAGTTTGGAGATAAGCCCAACGGGCGCGACAACTTGAAAATGCGAGGTCGGGCCTCAGACAACGCCACGATGAGTCAATCCAGCGAGCTGGTGACGTAAACGGAGAAAGGCGCAGGCGACGGCAATTGAGCTGAAAATCGGTATGTGCGACGCCGTCCAGTCCAAGGAAAACCGAGGACACCAAGTCGGCTGAGGTGCTACGTTAAACTTGAGAACGCCGATCGAGGCGTTGGAGACTTAATCGTGATGCAGAGATTTTCGTGGGCTCTCCCAGTTCTCCACGTTCGTTGCGTTCGTGGCGTGGCCCGTCGGAAACTTTGGAATTTTGTGGCGAAAAATCGGTATGGAGTTGACGATTGTGTTTGGGTCTTCATTGCCGTGTTTCCAAGCCTCACGCGCGGATCACATCCCAGACGGCGTAAAAGAACGGCGTAAAAGCGCAATAGGCCCCGAAAATCCCGTGTCGTATCCCATGAAGTTGGCGGCTGTCCTCATGCATAGTAAATGAAAATCGACATACTAAATCCCGACAAATGAAACGGTCGTCGCTCGAGAGACGAGGATAGTCACTCCCGCCCTTCGAAACATTGACGCCCAGGGCAAACAGTCGCGGGTCCTATTCCTCGGTTTGTCCTTCAAGTTACCTTTGAGGGTTTCATCGCGGAAGAATCGGAGCCAAGACATTAATATCAACGCAGTGTCGGTGTTTTCCGCTGATCTTCCCTTGTGAGGCTGGAGGTTCGGCTTAGAGGACAGGTTTCTAGCAATAGTGGCATAGATTCAGGCGGGATGGCTGAAGCCTGGCGGGAAACGAAGAGAGGGAGACGAGATCGATTTTTCATCGTGCAAGTCAGCTCCAAGAAGCGGAGGTCGGGCCGGGACAATCCGGCTCCCCTTCCACTTTCGTCGACCATGATCATTTTTGCCCAAATACCAGTAGGGCGGGCTCAAGCTTGATGAATTGACTGGTGCACTGTCTGCTGTTATTTTTTGGCTTCTGTCTCCGGCATCTGTGTCTCGTACTGCTTATCGCAATTCGCTCACGACTTGCGAATGTGGGCGTGGCGGCGCCGAACCATTCATACAAGCAGCTGCAATCTTCAATCGGGACGGAGCCTGCGCGGGAGGTGTGGCAACTGTGTAGGAAACCTTACTAGCCCGATTGCTGGCGAGTCGGACGCACGCAATGTCATCCAGGCGGATTGCGACCTCAGCAAGTTCATGTGTACCTTCGAAGCACCTGTTTTCAAGACACTATGTACTTGATGATTGGATGATGTGGGATGGCCGTCGTCAGTTCTTCAAGATGCTTGGAAAGATATGTCAATGCCACCGATAACGAGCTCCTTCAGTCGATGCTGTCCGACGGTCCGATCCTAGGCACTTTTATCTGACTCTAACAAGTGAAGCTGGCTCAAGAGACACAACATTACGGGTCCCCCTCTCTGCTGCCATCGGTCGATCCATGTCACAATTCTTCTTGCAATCCTTCGAAGACGAAAGGAAATCGCCGTCGTATTCAGTAATCCTATGCTGGTTCCTGAAGCAGATGACGGACGGGCCGGCGCGTTATTCGGGACCTATAGATCCACCAAAAGACGGAAAGGATCACCAAGATTCTGAGCTCTCGACATCCAAAGCTTGGGAGATCATTGCCGTCCCAATCCTACGCCGCCTTCCGTTACTGTCGCTGAATCCACCAGCTCCTCACTCTTGGCGGAGGGACAGCGACCACGGCGGAGTGACGAGATCCCGGCGACGACCTACCACTTGTTGGACGAACGACGGCGCTATGATGACTGTGTGTGCGAGGCGACTCAGCGTAACCTCCTCCATCACATCCACGGCTCCGTTCCATCCACGGCTTCTGTGGCCTTCCCTAATCCATTCCAAGCTCTGGAGAACACTGCCCTCTTGAATTTTCTTACTCGAAACACTCAGGCCGCCACTGGGCTCGAGCTCCCTCCCGCGGGACCTCGACGGATCCACTAGCCGACTGCTTTGTCCCGACATGGACTGGACGACCTGGATCGGTGCTGTGCATAATTACGATTTACATATTGCGACTTACATATCCGAGGAGAGGATGCGGTGGTCGTTTCCATGGCGGCAAGTCTCGCCATTGCTGCGCTTGTGGACTCGACGGCGCCCCGCACTTGTGGCACAGCCCACCCCGCTCGCAGGTCCGGCCGCTATCGAGAGAGGTGCATGCGCCGGTCCACAGCTGCCGCATTGCGCACGGCGTTGGCCCGCATCCACACCAAAGATGGCTACGCCGGGCGCTAGTCCCTTCCACCGCCAGGCTCGCACCCGCGACGGCTAGCCCCGGAGTCCCCTCGTTAACGGCACACGATCCCGCTCTCGAAGGCGACGAGCTGGTGCTCTGGCTACGTGACGAACGCAGGCAAGCCTCCTCCACCACCCTCAGACTCGCGCGCGCGCGACGGCCAGCCATCAGTCTCCCCATCGACGGACGTGGCTCCGCAAGCCCGCAGGCCGCACATGTACTGTACACTACACTACACTACGCTACGCACAATACAATCTCCATTGAATTCCCGATTTGGCCCTTACAATGAGAAACAACACCCAAGTGAATAAGATGCGAGATGTGAGGTGAGTGTATTGTATTGGCAGTGCGCAATGCAACAAAGTAATATATTAGAGTTGGGTTGGTGATACACCATGTGAGTATTATCGCCGTCAGGGGAGGGAGGGAGGGTGTGGTCCCGTCGCGTCCGCGGTTGTTGGTGTGGAGCAGCGGAGCAGCGAGGGAGGGAACGAGCCGGGGGGGAGAGTGATTGGGTAGGGCAGCAAAGAGCGGAGAGAACGGGGAACGGGTAGCAGGGGAATGGCAAGGAGGAGGAGGAAGGGACGGCCGGTGCGCGCCCGTCCATTTATTATGCCATGTTCTGCGCCATGCTCCGCAGCTCCGCGGCCATGCTCGGGTAGTTCTTCATAAACTCCAGCTGCGCCGCCGATGCCTGTCGCGGGCCGTGTATCATCAGCTCTCCGTCCGGCTCGAAATAGACACAAGGCAGAAGAGGAGTGTGTGGGGGGAGGAAGGAAAGAAAGAAGGAAAGGGAAAGGGCACTCACATACTGGTACGTCAGCGCGCTCGCCAGCTCGGGCTCGCTCCGCGCGAGCTCCGCCTGCCGCGCGAACATCTCCACCGCGCGCTCGATCTTGCCCTGCTGCAAGCTAAAGTAGAATACAAAATGCGAATCAGTGCCGGGGAGTTGAGGATGAATTAGTAGTGAAGCAGCGCTGACCTGAGCTGCGCGAGCGTCGCGACGGCGGCCTCGCACTCGGGGTCGAGGCGCAGGGCCTCGGTGCAGCAGCGCTCGGCGGCGCCGACGTCCTGCTTCCATTGGTAGAGCGCGAGGCCTTTGTTGACGAGGGGGAGGACGTTGGGGGGGGATCTGCGGGACGGGGGTTAGTATGTGTGTGTATGTTGGCAAATGGGGAGAGGGTAGGAGGGGAGGGAGAGGGAAGGAAAGGAAAGACGTGTGGGAGGGGGGAGAAGGGAAGGAGAGGGAAGGAGGAGAATACGAGTGGGAGGGGACGGAGGGGAAGGGGAGGGGAGAAGCTGGCAGGGAAAGAAGAAAGGCTCACTTCAGCTTCTCAAGCTCGACGGCACGGTCGAACTTCTCCACTGCATCCTCGAAACGCTGCTGGTCCAGCAGGAGCTCCCCACTGCGCACCCAACGTCAACAAACACCGCCCGGTCAAGGACAGGACATGCGCCTCACTAGTAGTTCTGCGGCTCGCTCCGCGCCGGGAACGCCTTCAGCGTGCGCCTAAACGTCGCCATGCTGTTCGCGAGGTTCCCGCCCTTGTACTGCGCGACCGCGAGCTGGATGTGGCTGAACACGAACCCGTCGTCGAGCTCCGTGCTCTTCGTGTAGTTCTCCGCCGCGTCCGCGAACTCGCTCATGATGAAGAGCACCTGCCCGCGGTGGTAGTAGATGTCGGGGTCGGCGGGGTTCTGCCGGATCGCCTCGTCGAAGCACTCGAACGCCTTCGTGGGGTCGCCCTGCTCCATGTGCACGGACGCGACCTTGACGAGCGACTGCGTGAAGGCGGGCGCGAGGCGGATGGACTCCTGCAGGTCCGCCTTGGCGCCGTCGACGTCGCCCGTGAGGAACCTGGCACGCACACACGCACACGTCAGCGCCGGGAGGAGGGAGGGAGAAAAAAAAAACGCACTTGAAAGTCCCCCGCAGGTTGAGCGCCTCCGCGCGGTGCGCCTCGGACGAGATGTCCTGCGCGAGCGCCTCGTTCACGAACGACACCGCGTGCGGGTAGTCCTCCGCCGCGAGCGCCTGCAGCGCGAGCAGCAGCGTCGCGTCGCCCGTCGTCGGGGTGTCGCCGACGTCCGGCAGCGGCCGCGCGCGGAACGCGGCGAAGTAGGCGGAGATGAAGGTGAAGGACGGCAGGCGCGGCTCGCGCTTCAGCAGGATCTCGGCCGACTTTTCGCCCGTGAGCTTTTTGAGGACGCGCTCGACGGACTGCGCGGCGTTCTGGTCCGTGAATTTGTTGAGGATGGTGGCGGCGGTGAAGTCTAGCGAGGGGTGAGCGACACAGGTACAGGAACAAGAGGGACACGCACCCCGCAAGGCGTCGATGTAGCGGTGGAGGCCCTCGAGCGCCATGGCGCGTCGATTGAGGGCTTTGACGTAGTTGGGGTCGAGCTTCAGGGCCTCGTCGCAGTCCTGCACGACCAGGTCGTGTTTTGGCGGGGTCATGTTCACGTAGCCTAGCCAGAGGTGAGGATGTGTCCGGTTTTCGAGCAAGACACCTACATGCTGCGCGGTTGCTGTAATATACCGGCTCTGGCTTCGGAGAAACGTCTATGGCGAGGGTATAGAGGCGCGCGGCGACCGCAAACTTCTTGCCCGAATATGCGGCGTTGCCTTTTGATTTGTAGGATGCCGCCAGCGTCGTCCGTTCCTGTGACAATCCTCAATACCCAGCACAAGCCCAAGCAAGACACGAGACGCCGACCTCGAGAGACATGGCAGCAAGCGCCTCCGGGGTCGGAGCCACCGCTTCCTCCTCTTCTCGACTGTCAGCACCGACCGACACGAGAAATGTGAGATGCACGCACCGTCTGGGACCTGCTCTGCCTTCGGTTTGCGCTCCTCGAGGATGGGCCCGTCGGCGTCCTTTACGGACTTGCGCTTCTTGGGCGGCTTGGGGCTTTTTTTCTTCTTGTCGCGGTCCGACCCGGATGTCGACGCATAGTAGGCGGCGCCGCCGAGGGCCACAGCGACGCCGGTGCCGATTAAAACGGCGGTCTTGTGCTCCTCGACGAAGCGCTGAACGCGGTCGACGATGCCGGGGGAGGTCTCAGACGCCATCGTACACCGCGAGCAAGTCAGGTAATTACAGCGGGCGGCAGAAATTTTCGTGGCGCCTCGGCAGAAACGTCACATGGGAAAATATTCCCCAATTGGGATTGGCGGTTCTTCCTTCTCCCCGAGGCAAGTAAGTCTCGTTGTATAGTGTGGGTGGTTAACAGCTACATTTCAGAAAGACAGAATCGTTTTGGAATCAAACCGAGACCGACCAGCGCATTTTTCAAACTTCTCTTTCAACTTATTCTTTAAGCTTCAATCTTGACCGAAGATTCACTCAGACGGCAGATTGCAGGCATGAGATGGTTATAAATATCTCCAAGATTCCAGCCCGCGGAGCGTGATTCGCGATATATATGCGGTCCTCTTACGCTCACTGTTCCTTCGTTGACACCGAACAACCGAATGCCTTTACAGGCGGAAGACGAAACACGAAAGGGAGGCCTCTCAGCCTCCATCGATCCTCGCCCGCTTGAATATTCCGTCCAGTGTGAGCGCTGGCACAGAGCTACATCGAAAATGTTGCTACTTCAAGCACGACTCGCGAAACACGCTGCTGGAATATCTTCGTCGAGGAATCTAGGAAAGCGCTCGGTGTTCGCAGAGTCCGCAGTGAGTCGTTTACATACGAACCAAGCGAATCGATTTCTCGAGGCGCATAATGGGCGATGATTAGCTGGGTATTATTTTCCTTTGGGAGGGATACTAGCAGCAACCGACGCAGGCCTGCCGATACTTAGTCCGAACTTCGTTCGCCATCTGAAGAAATACTTGTCGAGTTCGGGTGAGGTTGGTACTTATTCGAGTTGCAAGTTCGATAACGCCTCGCCATCGCCCCAGAAATTCCCTGTGAGCATTGTGTTAACTACTACGACTTGATATTGGACACTTATTCATCTTCGGGGAATATTGTCGAAACCTACCCGAGGATGCATTCGCAGCGCGCAGGGTGCTCAAGTACGTTTACCCAGAAAACAGCGACACGCTCGGTTCGGTTACCGGCTTCCTGGCCCGAGGTCCACAATACAATCTCGATGTCTTGCAGCCACTCCTCAAGTTTAACTTTCAATGTACACCAGTCAATCGCGAAGCGGCCAACCATCAGGCGGGGGTGTAGTACATGTATGTAGGCATCCTTTTTTTGGTGCCGGGAGGATAAGTACTTATCTGACTCGCGACTCGTAGATCGGAACCTGGGTCGTTGCCACTCCGGATAATAATTGACTTACAAGTTCCGCACCGGTGCTTGGACTTGGTGAAGGAGATATTTGCAGTCAAAAGCACGCACTGTATAGTGGTCCTTCCAGGTCAGCCCCGCAGCGCGACTCGGTTTTCCAGATCACCAACGTCGCAGACATTCCAGAGTCCTGAGTGCGAGTGTGAGCCCTGTACCAACCACGAGCTTGATATATGACACTTGATCGTCTTCAGGGAAATATATTATCGAGCGCCAGCCTCTCAGACGCCTGCCCTTCGAAGTTTCCCAAGGATGCGGTCCTATCGCCCAACAAATGTGACTCGTTATTTCGACCGATTTGGACTTGGGCCAAAGCGTTTCGGCTGATCATTGGCCAAAACCACATCCGTCGGCGATTTGAAAAAGACTGAAAAAATTTGGTGAGTCGTATAGTTCATTCCCAATTCCATCTCCTCTGATGATGGGTCGCCATGTACGAGCAGAAAGAGAAAGAAAAATTACTAGCTCCCCAATGCCACCCATTCACGACGCGCTCCGCGCACACCTTGCGAAGCTTGATCGCGAGATTATTCTGCAGCACGAAGTGTTGACGAAGCTCAAGCACGATCGAACGCTCGCTCGACGCGAGCTCAACGCTGTCCTCGACCCTGTGGCTCGCCTCCCGCTCGAAATTTCCTCGGAGATTTTCCTCTCATGTCTTGCCACCAGTGGCACTCGATTCCCGCAACCCGGGGCGCTCCGCCTCCCCATGCTGCTCCTCAACATCTGCGCTGCCTGGAGCCGCATCGCGGTGTCCACGCCCTCCCTATGGGCCGGAATCCGCATCCTTTTCCAGGACGGCCCGCAGAGCTTGCAGAAACTCGTGCCACGCTGGCTGGCGCGCGCGGGCAATCGTCCCCTGTCCCTCTCGCTCAGTGGCTACGCGACTTTCGACTCCAAAGTCCTCCGTATCGTCTGGAGCCGCGCGCGGCAGTTGAAACACTTGGAACTGTGTGAAGTGGAGCCTGAACGCCGTGGCCCCAGACAATACAAACTGGAGCGTGAACAACGCCTCGGTGGGGATGGGGGCTGGACCATGAACCTCTGGGAAGGGGGCACGGGTCCGGAGTCCCTCCCGGCACTTGAGACGCTGGCAGTTCGTGGTCTGGAAGGGGGTCCTAGACGCTCTCGATTCCCCTCTCGTCAGATCTTGGAGCTGCTGCGTCTCGCTCCCAACCTCATCGAGTTCCGCGATGTGGGGGTTGATTTTCCGCCGCGCGGGGACAAGAGAACTAGATTAGTCCTTCCGAAGCTCCGTCGGCTGGTGTTTGACGAGTCGAATTGGAGCCGCAACGTCCTCAGCCATCTGAACCTCCCTGCCCTCGAGACCCTCGCGGCTGATGTACACAGCGCTAGCGCGGAGCTGCTTCCATTTCTGGAGGCGTCGTCGCCGCCCCTCCGCGAGCTCCTTCTCGCCGAGGCAGGCGAGTTTCATCAACTCGCCCGATCCCTTCGGCTCGTACCCGGTCTGCGCCGGCTCGACCTGTGTGCCGCCCAATTCGATCTCGCGGCAGAACTGTTTGCGGCGCTGGCCGAGTCGCGCTCAGCCCCATCCCTGCTCCCCCAGCTCAGCACGCTCGCCATCCACTTCGCTGCGCACGCCGACCTTTCGGCCATCCACGGGTTTTTCTGGCCCGCGGCGCTCCGTGCGCTCACAGCCCGCCGCACCCGCTTGCAAGTCTTGTACCTCGATATAGCGGAGAGGCCCCTTGCCTCACAGATGCCTGCACCCGACATTATCGTCGGATTCAGAGAACTGGTGGCGGATGGGATGCAGGTCTACATTAGGGATAGCCTTGGAAAATGGAAGTGCACGTTCGATTGATGTCTAAGAGCGGTTGCGGAACAGGTCCACATCTATGCACTTATTTACCTCAGACTCTACATATCTTGTATTGTACCATTTTTACGAAGGCCGCGATCATTCCCAGACGAATTCAATGTGTTCTTTTTCATTTACACTAACAAGATCTGAAAATGCGCGGAAGGCGCAATAACCTCAGTCTCCCGCTATGTGGGATCAAAGACTATATATTAAATACCTGAAAATGCGCGGAAGGCGCAATAACTACAAAATGAGTAAATAGAGGTAATATAAATAAGTATTGGACTCACCCTCAGTCTCCCGCTATGTGGGATCAAAGACTGAGGATGAAGAACAAGCATGTGTGCTTATATGTAACTACAATTGTACCATGTGACAATGAACTAACATTGGAATGATTGTTATCAAGGGCCGAAGGTCCGGGGCGGACCATAGATTAATATCAATTTCTGACATACACCAGTGGAGGGTCGACTGGGGGCTCCGGTTCAACTTGGGAAAAGATCAAGAAGGCTCCATCCATATGTGGAGTAGCTACTATACATTTGTCTGATACAGAGCGGAATAGATTGCCATGGCGGGAATTCCTCGCATTAAAGCTTCTCCTTCAAGTCTACAGGTCCTGTCAGAATGGCCTCCCTGGTACGCGTATACGCAAGACTTTCTGAGTTTCCGGACGTAAGCAAAACAACTGTAAAAACCACGGAGTACCCACCCTTAGAGGACCACTGCCGGGATACACCCAGTAACTTCTATTCGAACACCGTCGGCAACCAGCTCCCTGAATCCAGCGAGCACATCCTCCGGAGGATTGGAACGAATGGGGGAAATATCGAAGTGGATGCTGCGACGCGTCGAAGCCGCACGAAGGGCTTCCCTCCAAGCGGACTCGGAAATAATGGATAGATGGATGATCAAGGTGCGAAGATTCGGGAGCAGGGAATGCGAGTCGGCCAAGGCGGCGAATACGGCGGCCAGAAGCTCGGATTTCGGGAAGCACATCTCAAATTGTGTGAGGGTGGGGATGAGATGGAGGGATTGGAGCACGTAGGGTTCGTTCTCGTAATAATGCGAATGCAACGTGATGTTCAAAAACAGTTCTTGGAGCGGCGGTGCTGATCGTTTCAGAAAGTAAAGCAGCTCGGAATCGGTCAGGCCTCTGCCCCTGTCGTCCTCCATCTGCACGGAGAGCGTTTCGAGCGCGGGGAGGGAAAGACAGTTGAGAATGTGACCGTCCCGAGCACACCCTCGAATCAATAATCGACGCAGACCCGAATGAACCACTGGCTTTCTACGCCGGAAGTTGTCTATGAGTCGCATGCGAAATGTGCACTCGACGAGATTAGGCGCCAGACACAGCAGTTCGAGGATTTCGTCACTGGAAAACGGGACTCGGTTTCCCTTCTCAGTGCGAATCGTCAGCGTCTCAAGCAACGGAAGCGGTCCCGGTGTCACTGTCATGTCGCCGAAGAGGTCGATTTCCGCGTCGTCCGAGTCCGAGTAGTTGCCTTCATAGTGAATTTCCTTTTCGCATATTTCAAGGTGTTTCAGCCGCTCACCATACTTCCAAATGACGGTAGTAACGAGCGAGCCCAGATAGCTCAAGTCGCCACCAAGGGTGATGGACAAGGGGTGATTCTTTGCGCGGCGAAACCAAATCGGGACGAGTCGCGATAGGCCACTGGCACAAGGGAAATCAATCCGAATAGCCGTCCACAGCACCGGCGTGGCCAGCGCAATGTCAGACCAGGTGTTACAGACGTTCATCAACAGCATGGGGACACGACGCGCTCCAGCTTTGGGGAAGGAAGAGAGAAGGCTCGGGTCGAGACACTTCTCCCTGGCCATGGGCCCGGGGTCGGTGGCGAGAGACAGGAGGAAGATCTCCGACGAGATTTCGAGCGGGAGGCGTGATACTGGGTCCACGACAGCATTGAGCTGGCGCTGAACGAGACTTCGATCTTGTTCCAGCTTCTTCAAGACCGTCTTCTGGAGAGCAATCTCCGCCGAAATTTCGTCGATGCGAGCACGGAGGACGAGTTCTTCAGACATTCTGGCTTTTCTGTCGTGTCGAGCGCAATTCAGTCAGATAACAGAGTAAGCGAAGGATTGCGCACTCGCATAAATGAGGGCTTGACTTCGTATACAGTAGACAACTTGCGGGGGACAAGCGATGACTTCGGCCGATCAATCCGATTTGCGCTTGTGGCAATGATTGAATCATTGTCACCGATTGGTGTACTGTACCATTTCGACCAAGTGTTCATCAATTTTTATCCGAGATGCCCGAGAAATTTTCTTTTGAATTAAGGCGATTTTTGCACACATCAAAAAAAATCTGTGTTACGTGTTACTGAACACTTGGTCGAAATGGTACAGTACGCGTCTTGCACGAAACCACATCTGCGAATTTCCTGCTCTGGGGAAGGCTAGGATTCACATCGGTGAGTTGTACAGGTTCCCATCTGCCTTCTCTAATCGTTGGTTGTTTCCACAACTCCAGTGTTCAAAATGACCATCGACGAGCTCCGTGCGTGTCTTGTGAAGCTCAACACGGAGATTGCGCTGCACAGGGAGGCGCTAAAGAGCTTAGAGCAAGATAGAAGTGCTGTTCAGCGCCAGATGAACGCTGCTCTCGACCCCGTGGCTCGTCTGCCGCTCGAAATTTCCTCCGAGATTTTTCTACAGTCTCTCCCTCGCTTCCCAAAGCCGGGAGATCCGGACGTCCCCATTCTGCAGCTCAACATCTGCAATGCTTGGACCGACATTGTGTTATCAACGCCGTCCTTATGGGCCGCAATCCATATCATTTTCCCGAGCGGTCTCTCGAGCACGCAGAGCTTAAAGACCCTCGTGCCAATTTGGCTTCAACGCGCTCACAATCGGCCCCTGTCCATATCGCTCAGCGGCGCTGATTTCGACTACGATGTTGTCAGTATCATCTGGAGCCACGTGCAGCAGCTAAAACACCTTGAAATATCCGATGTGTGGGGACCAGCATCGGCCGATCGGAAAGCAGCAGCTTTGTCGCTGTTTGGCTTGCTGGAGCGGTCGGTTCCCGTTTTGAATAGGTTAAGGCTTTTTACCCGCTGCTTGAATCCCTTAGCACTGGAGAGAAAGTTATCATTAAATTAGCTATAGAGTGCCGTAGTCAGGCCAGATTTTCTATTTTGAACTGATAGCCAAAATGAGACAGAACTTGCCGGAAGTTCGCATATTTCCGAAGCGCAAAGGCCAAAACAAAACAAATCCGGCCTGATAGCGGGGTAAAGTGATTAAAACCCTACCGCTTTCACTGCGGGAGTCAGACAATCTAAAGTGATTTGAAGAAGCCTTAGGTGTTTTGTGTGGGCCTATCAAATGCGTACGGTCACTTCAGTGACAAGTGTGACATTCAATGTTTAAGAGACGCGTTTACCTTCCAGCAACCTTCCAGCCCGACTTTGATACTGTTTTTATCCACAATACTTTTATGCATTGTTATACTGGCTAGATCTTTGCTTTCCCATGCCTCGGCTAACCACAAAGCAGATATCTATCGCCAATGCCTGAAAACATCTTGCATCCAGGAACGACGCTGAAACACTCCTCCAGATGGTCCATCGAGAGGGATCAGCGGACCACGGAGCAGAAAAATATCATTTCCGAGCTCAATGAACAACTTTCTCAAGAAGATGACCGTGATTGGGAAGATGTGGACAGCTAATTTATTTATTTTCGTTGTAATTGCAATTTTTACTGTGGGGCTGGACATATATGAATAAAATAAAGATTTGATACCGCGAAACCGAGTTAATAGAGTGGGTGTGGAAGCCAGAACACGAAGGAACATGGAAACACTTACTTGTAGCGGTGCATAAACACGGTCAAACATGCCGCTTTCCGATCGGCCGATGCTGGTCCCCACGATGTGGAGTCGGACGACAACGATGTAGATGGGACGACCATCCCACTGTGGAAAGACACAATTCCGGGGCCATTGCCGTCGCTTGAAACCCTGACGACCCATGGTGTATATGGTGCCGGATTGTCCCATCATCATATCCTCGATTTGTTGCGCCTGGCTCCCAATCTCATCGAGTGCAGCCTGGGACTGGATGTTAGGATCGACTTCGACGAAATACTGGTTCTTCCGAAGCTCCGCCGGCTCATGTTTAGAGAACGCGGACTGTCTCCTTTACTTTGATTTCGGAATCCTCGACCATCTTTCACTCCCCAGACTCGAAACGCTGTTCGCCGATGCGATACTCAGCAAACTGCTCTCATTCCTCCAGCGGTCGTCACCACCCCTCCGCGAGCTAGTTTTGGGGAATGAGTCCGACTTGTCTCTACTGGCTGAATGCCTTCATCTCGTACCCGACTTGAGACGGTTCGAAATGTGGGATTCTCCGTTGGGTCTCGTGGAAGAATTCTTTGCAGCATTGATCCAGTCTCCATCCCTGCTCCCACAGGTCATAACTCTGGTCTTCCACATCAATGAGAATCAAACGGTGGATCACATTTCCATTTCCTTCTGGACGGTAGCACTCCGTGCGCTCACAGCTCGACGCACCCACCTCCAAGTATTCCGCCTCGAGGTACCTATCGGCCTCGCTTCCTCAATAATTCCCGCAGCGGAAATCTCCGCCGCATTAGGGGAATTGGCAGCCGATGGGGTGAAGATCTGCATCAGTGGCAGCGATGGGGAGTGGAAGCGTACGTACGGCTAATACCCTAGCTTGACGGTTTTACAGTTTATGTACTTCTCGGAGCCTGTCTTGACTTGTACCATTTTTGTAGAGTTCTCGTTCTCGGAAGAATTCATTTTAGTTGATTCCGGGAGAGATTCATGATCAATGAACTTCGAAAAAGAAACGACAGTTTGACTCCATCGAGTAAGGCATTCCAGTTGCGAGTGCAAGTCATCTTCTGGAGGGAAGTTTGCAAACTACCGGGGGCCACATTTCCAGGATATCTGAGCTGAACGTCGAGTCTGGGTGAATTGAAGATTATGTGTTACTACATCGCCCTTGGGCAAATTCGACATTTCGAGCTGGTATAATCAACCATTTCCTTTGATCAGATGTCCATACTCGTTGCTCGTGTCACAGAGTCGTACGCCCGCCGACTAGGTCGCGTCTTTGCTTGGAGATTCTATAAGGCTACGCTCCTCCGTACCAATGTAGACTTCTACGCCATCAGCGACCAGTTCCCTAAACGCAGCGAGGACGTCGCTCAAAGGCGATTTAACGAGGAGAATATAGAGTTGGATATGGCGGGATGAAACCATGCGAAGGAGCGTCCACCAGGCGGAGGAATCAAAAATGGCAGATGCTCTGCCACTCGCATGGATGGCCAGACGGCAGAGATTGGGGACCAGGGAAGGGGAGTTGGCCAAAGCGGCGAATAAATCGGTGGCAGGATAGGAGTCTGGGTACCATAATGTGAGCTGTAAAAGGGTCGGTATGAGATCGAGGTGTTCGCGCAGTGTGAATATACCGAGGGACAGCTTTTGGAGTGGTGGCAGTGATCGTTTAAGAAAACCAAGCAGACCGTCATTGACGGCGACGTATAGTTCTTCCAGCGCGGGAAGTGTAAGACGGTTGAGAATAATCTCGTCGCTGTCAGGACAATACGTGAGGTCTCTGAATGTCCACCGACACAAGGTCGGAAGGACCAGCTTGTCAGTGGCATCCGGCCACGAGTCCTGAGGCTCGAGCGCCACACGGTCGAAGGAGCATTCGACAATGTTGGGCGACAGACTCAGCAGTTGGAGGATTTGGTGACCTAGGAACAGTCGCCCATCAATTGAAGTGCGAATCGTCAGTGTTTCGAGGAATGGTAGCGATTCCGGAGTTATGTCGACGAAAAGGTCAATGATATAATCTAGGGCATCAAACCGTCCCCGTAACCTTACGGGTTTACGGGGGCGTAATTATGGTTACGCCCCCGTCCCGTTTGAGCATTTGAGTGACCTCCGTACAGGACGGGTCACGGTACGGGTTGGGGTGTAATACGGCACCCCGTAACCGTGCGTTTACGCGTAAATTACGGGTGGCGCCTGGTGGGCCCAATTGGTGTTGCCGATTGCTTGCCGAGGTTCGCTAAGCGCTCGCTTAGATGGCGGTGGAGTCGGCTGTTGACTCCCACGACAAATGGCAGTCTCCGGGACCTTCAGCAGGCCGTGGATGCATGTCGGACGCGTCCGACATTCCGCTGACCTGCCGAGCACTGGCCTCGATGCACTCCAGACGCACCATGGAAGTTGTTTCCGATGGTTCATAACCGTAGTTAATATATTTCATATGAATATAACCCATAACTCACTTGAAATCTGTCGATTTGGCAGGATCACTCGGCAACCCGTAAATTACGCCCGTCTACGGCTATACGCACGGAACCCGTCCCGTCTGAAGCCTCCGATATGCCGACTTACGCACGGGTCATGCCGTCCCGTAGGCCAAATACGGGCGTAATTTTTACGCCCGTAGGCGTATTACGCACGGTTTGATGCCCTAATATAATCATCATTGTCCAACTGAGCTTCATAATCATCCCATATTTGTAGGTCTTTTATCTGGCCACCGTGTCGCCAGATGGCAAAACCCAGATGGTTCAGGTTGGAGACATCTCCGCGAAGAGATATGTACAAGGGTCGATTCCGCGCATGTGAAACCAGATTGGCAGCAGCTGCGTCAACCCTTCGGCGCAGGGGAAGTCGATCTGAATGACCGACCACAGAGCCGGTGTGGATAGTGCAATGGCACTCCAGGCATTGCAGACGTTTAGAAGCAGCATGGGGACATGAAGTGCTCCAGCCATGGGCCTCGGAATCGGATCACCCTGCCTGGCCGTGCAGTCGGGGACGACTCGGATACATTGGAGAAAAATCTCCAACGAGATTCCAAGAGGGAGCTGTTCCAATGGATCCACCACAGCGTTTAGTTGGCCCTGAACAAGGCTTTTATCATGCTCTAGCTGCTTCAAAAGCTTCTTCTGGAGAGTAATCTCAGATGAGAGTTCCTCGATGCGCGCGAAGCTCCTGGGCAGACATTTTGGCTGATACTTTATCATTTCAAATATTTGAGCCAGTCAGATGTCGGATTCGAAACTCAATTTTTTGAATTCACCTGCAAGGAGTTGGCCGCTGGCAAGGGTATAACAAGGATTGAGCAAGGATGCACGTTGCGTATATGAGTCGATATTGAGTTTGACGAAGGAGAACTCGACCTGCTAATAGGCTGCTATATACGTATCAGTAGCCTATGTATCTTTGGGGAGTACTGTGGAAGCGGTTAGCTTGAAGTCTGGATTGAGCCAAAAAAAAAAAAAAAAGTACAGGAGGCCTTGAAGACTCGGCGCTCAGACTGACAGCAAGTACCCGCTGGCAGACTCAGTGCTGGAGCGACAGGTTCGGCCGATCAAACCCATGTTCCGAATTTTGGCTGAGTTTACTCTTGAGCAAAACCACGGCTCCATTGATATCTGCTCTGAACGCTGAATTCCCAGTGGCGAGTCGAATAACCCATCCATTCCACTTTCTCTGACGGTGGATGCCGTTCCCGGCAGATCTAAAAGGCCATCTGTCCAGGATGAGCTCCGCGCGTGCATTGTGGAGCTCAATACTGAGATTCACCTGCAAGAGGGATTCGGAGGTGCTGAAGGACCTAGAGCGCGATTGGAGCTTGGCTCAGCGCCATCTCAATGCTGTCTTCGATCCAGTAGCCCGTCTTCCACTCGAACTATCGTCGAAGATCTTTATCCACACTCTTCCTTTGTTGCCAGTGCCTGCGGCCATTGACGCCCCCCTGCTGCTCCTCAATGTCTGCAGTGCCTGGAGAAACATTGCGCTATCCACATCGGCTCTTTGGGATGCCATCTACATCAGTGCCTGGACTGAGGGCTCCAAGGAACTCGTGCCAAATTGGCTTGAATGCGTGGGAGACCGCCTGTTGTCCATATCGTTCAATGGAAATGGGACCAAAATCGACTACGACGTCGTCAGCGTTATATGGGAACGTGGTGAACAGCTGAAAAACTTGGAAATCTTCGACTGCCAAGATGGCATCCTGGCTGTGGAAAGGCACGAGTCCGGGACCACTGCCGAAGCTTGAAATCCTGCACATCTTCGGTGGGGCTGGAGATGCTTGGGGATTACCTTCTCCCCATATTTCCGAACTATTGTGCCTGGCCCCCAACCTTATCGAGTGCCTCTTTGAACACCTGCCGCTCAGTTTCAGCGTTCCCGCCAGCCAGCGAATCATCCTTCCTAACCTCCGTCGGCTGTTGTTTGGAGGAAATGGTGCACTTCCTGGCTCCACCAACGAAGTTCTCGACTCTCTTTCGCTCCCTGGACTAGAAGTCCTCGTCGCCGGTGTGCGTTGTGACATTCTGCTTCCCTTCCTGAAGTGTTCGTCACCACCCCTCCAAGAGCTAGTCTTTGTAGCTTTGTAGAGCGGCTCTTCGCTCCTTACAACTTTCTTTGGCTGGATGAATGCCTCCAGCTCGTTCCCGATCTACGCCAATTAAAGATATGGATGGCTCAACGTCATGTGGTTGAAGCATTATTTGTGGCACTGGCCAAATGCCCATCCCTGCTCCCGCAGCTCAGTAGTCTGGATCTCCACTTCAATGCGTGGCAACCTTTATTTCCCGGGTCCTTTTGGACAGCGGCACTCCGTGCGCTCACAACTCGCCGCACCCAGTTCCAGCTGGTCCACCTTAATTTACCTGATAGGCTGCTGCCTTCGAAGATCCTTCCACCGGACACCGTCGCTGCATTCAAGGAATTGGTGGCGGATGGGATGAAGATCTGCATTGCTGATAGCAGGAGGGAGTCCGATGGGAAATGGAAGCATACATTTGAGTGATACCTAGCCGAACGGCCCCACGTCTGTTCATTCCTCAGACTCTGTATCCTCCTGTAACCTTTTGGGCTATGCAGCTCATATTATTGAACATTGGTTTCGTAGAAATTCGATAGCCCAAAGCAAAGAGACCGGTTGACAGAGTCAATCTATCCAGCGGCGGCTTTAAATTCTGGAGTTGCTCGGGAGATAAAGGTAAGTTGGCAGTGCCCCGCCTCTGACTCGATTGCCTTATTCGGCTTCGATACCCCAAAGTACCCGAACGTAAAAGTTACTTGGATGGTGACCCGCTGGGACCAAGATAATCTGACACTCGTGCATACAACACTCGGGCGTACAGTTTACGCCGCTGTGGCTCACGCTCGACGTGCTCAGTCTCACCCCCGCCGGCCGCATCACCTTCGATGAACGTCACGAATGCTTTGGCTCACCCCAGTGCGCAAAGTCGTCGGCGACGTCTTGGATGGAGAGAGGAGTCGTGAAAAATACGGACTCAATTCAGGGGAGGTCGTGTCCTCTCGAGTTTGTCCTACAGTGATCTTACTAGGCTGGTCAAAAGATCATTGTCACCGGATTCTCAAGTCAGTATTCGTTCGAAAAATATTCTTCGCGGGCTGGGCTTAGGAGGGACGAGAATTGTTCTCTGAAGGACGAGTATTCTCTTGTTCTTTGAAGGCGCTGAGAATACTCACACGGTCCGCCTAACTTCAGTATCATGATGACTCCACTGGGCCGAAAAATATTTTGTGTGAGGATCATCCGGTACCAGCTCGTGAATACGCTACTAAATCGCATGCCGCGCAGTGACAATTGTGCCTCGCTGTCGAAATGTCTCTTTATCGGCATACAATTGATGGCCTCTGCAGGCAGAAGACGCCGAGCACACCCTCCTACCCTTCCACCTGGCCCGATCAAATATTCCACAGGCTGCTGTGTCATTACAGGTCGTCAATATTACAGTGGAACGGGTTCAGAGGGTTGAAGTAGGCACGAAACACGTGTGGAAATACCTTGAACTAGATTCCACGCTCGGCTTACTTTCGTCGGGCTCGCAGAGCCCGTGTGAGCCGTCTACATACAAACCCAGCAAATCTCGAGTTCTGAAGCTATCCCTTGGATCTCGATGCCAGCATGCAATGGATGACCATGATCAGCTTTCGGTATTATTTTCCTCTGGGAAGAATATCATCAACTGATGCTCGAAATTTGCACACAGATCAAAAGCGGGGCTCAGCACTCAGGTATGACAATAGTTTGTCCGCCATTCCAGAGAAATACCAATTTCCGTACCCTCATTGTCGAGTTCGGGTGAGGTTGATTGTTCCAGTTATTCCAGTTGCAAGTTCGAGAACACGCTGAACGGATGCCTTTTCCAGTCTTCAGGCTCACACTGAAATACATGTTCTTTTCTGGCTACCCATCGCCCCCAAAATTCCGTGTATAGCACTGCTGTGTCAACACTGTGTCAACCGCGACTTTACATATGACACTCATTCGTCTTTAGGAAAATATAATCGAGCGTCTGGCTTCCAGATTCCTGCGCGAGGATGTGTTCCCAGCGCGCAGCTTCGATATTTCGACCAATTTGGACTTGACTTGAACCAAAGCGTTTCGGCTGATCATGTCCCAGTCGAATCCTCTTGACCAAAACCACATCCGTTGGTGGACATTTCCCCCACTCCCTGCTCCAGAGAAATATTAAAAACACAATGGTGAGTTATATAGCTCATTCCCCTTCTGTCTTCCCTGATGGTGAGTCCTTCCTCACAGAAACATTCAGATCCAATTCCAAAATGCCACCCATTCATGGCCAGGTGCTCCATGCCAGGCTTGAAAAGCTCGACATCGAGATTCTTCGACAGAAAAAGCTGTTGAAAAAGCTCAAGCACAATCAAATTATCGCTCGATGCCAGCTCAACGCTGCTCTCGACCCCATGGCTCGCCTCACCCTCGAAATTTCCTCAGAGATCTTCTTTCTATGTCTTCCCACCAGTAGCACTCTCTTCCCACAGCCCGGGGCGCTCCGCCTGCCTATGCTGCTCCTCAACATCTGCAATGCCTGGCACCGCATCACCGAGTCCACGCTGTCCCTGTGGGCCACAATCCACATCCCTTCTCAGGACAGCGCACAGGGCTTGGAGGAGCTCGTGCCACTCTGGCTGACACGCACGCGCAATCGCCTCCTGTCGATATCACTCAGTGGCAATGCGAGCTTCGACCCCAATGTCATCAGCACCGTCTGGAGCCACGGGCCGCAGGTGAAGCACCTTGAAATGTGCGAAGTGGAGTACGAACTTGGTGGCAGCAGGGATCCGGGTTGGGCCATGAACCTCTGGGAAGGAAGGGTGGGGCTGGGGCCCCTTCTGGCGCTTGAGACACTGGTAATTCGGGGTCTGCACATGGCCCGGCACTGTCGGTTCCCCTCACACCAGATCCTCGAACTGCTGCGCCTCGCGCCCAACCTTGTTGATGAACAATGTGCTCCGAACTAAACCCAAACAACACACTTATCACCCGAATACAACCCAAGTCTTTCCGGAATAAGCGGTGAGGCCTACGGAAATAAGACGAGGATCGGAAATAGGCCGATCAGTGAGCACAAGAGCCAAGATTCAGACGAGTGGTAGTCCCTTTACAGGTCCTAACAAGGTTGAAGGGAAGGTATGTGTTTCCCTTAGGAAGATGAACCTTCACTACAAGATATCACCAGGAATTGACCTGAGCGATAATCGAGCGGTGGAAATAAGATGGTTTAAAAGCTTCGCAGCTTATGAGACAGCAAGTGTTGAGAGTGGTGGTGGTGGTGGTGGTGTCGTCCAATGACGTGCAGGAGACCTCAGATAGGTCGACGATATAACAATTCCAAACGATAGAAAGCCCGTAGCTTATTTCCCAAGTGCCAATGACGATAGCTGATTCCAAAACACAATTCGATTCCCAGATGATAGATAGCCTCAATCACGTCCAAGACGTTTCCAATACCCTATTCCTTATTCCAACTTAAGGTTTCCCGATGTTAAAGTCCAACGACAATACACATTGAGCCAACCCCAGAAATAGCCCAATCACAAGCGTTCAGCCTACTAATACACGGGTGATTCTGTACCCTACTCGAGATAATGTCCTGACTACTTATACAAACCCCAAAATCATATGCAAGTCCAAGAACGAAATAGAAATTAGTAAAATAGCCTGAGTTCCCCTTCCTCAGCCGTTTATCTGTCGGAAGGGCTCCCGCAAGCGTATTGCCATTGGCTGGTGAACAGGACGATCGTGATGTCCGCTCGAGCGGCGTTGGTCAGCCTAGGGGTTTGAAACCCTCAGTCTCTTGGCTGACTGATACCGAGTCGTTCGTCCTATTTCCCGTTGTCCCTGGTCCTTTCCCATCTTCACTGATCATCGGGTAATGTTCCCCTGGCCTCCAGCTCCTCGTAGATACCCCTAGTGAGACTTGTCCCAGAAAGGGTTCTTATTTCCCCAACTCCGTCAGCTCGGAATAAGAACAATCCCATCAGATCTCCTTAGCCGACCTTCGCTAGTCCCAGAACTTCACTGGAATGTATATCCCCGGGCCTCGATGTCTATCACATGGAAGGCGCACAGCCTATTGGTGCAGAAATAAGACTATTCCCGCATGGCCTTGTTATCAGTATGTCCAGCTTATTCCATTGTGTGGGAATAAGACCAGAAATAGTCTCTAAAGAGGTTTGTGGGCTACACATTCCTCTACAGTTTTCGAGGCGAGCACTGTCAGTTCGCAGGGTAGTTCCCTACCCCTTGTACCCGTTACTCTGTGATCACAACTCATCTGGCTATACCGAGACTGTATACCAGTCCTTAGAAATAAGCCTATACTATAATCTGACTATTCCTGAAACGCGCAAAATGTGCGGTGTTTAGGTATAGACGGATTCCAGACAGTTCATTGAATGCATCTTTTTCGACGTGGAGGTCGAGTTTGCGCCAGTGTCACACCGCATCGGTGGGAGACTAGTCCTCCTGAACCTCTGTCGGCTCGTGTTTGACAAGTCGAAAGTTAAATGTGGAACACCCTTCAGCCGTGGCGTCCTCGACCATCTTGCCCTCCCTGCACTCGAAGCCCTCGTTGTGAATGTTGGTGGCGCTGAGCTGCTCTCCTTCCTGACGGAGTCGTCACTGCCCCTCCGCGAGCTCGTGGTCACAGACCCCGGTAACTTCTCCCTCCTAGTGAGATGCCTTTGTCTTGTACCCCGGTTGCACCAGCTTGAACTATGGGGCTCCCAATCCGATCTCGCAGAAGATTTGTTTGACGAGCTGGCAGCCAAGTCCCTATCTCCGCTCCTTCCACAGCTCAGCACGCTAGTCTTTCATTTTGACGCGGATGAGGGTCTATCTACCGTCCCCGAGTCCTTTTGGCCGGCAGTGCTCCATGCGCTCAGAGCCCGCCACGCCCGCTTGCACATTGTTAACTTCGAGGTAGCCGAGAGAATCCCTCCCCTGCCGATGCCTGTACCGAAAATAATTATGGATGGATTGAGGGAACTGGTGGCGGATGAGATGAAGGTTTGCATTAGGAACAGAGGTACCCATGGACAATGGAGGCGTACGTTCGTCTGATGCGTAGTACTAGTAGTAGGAGAGGGGCAGTCCCGCATTCCATTTACTTACTTACTATATGTGGGCACATACACTTGGACTCCATCTTATATTGTACCCTTTTTATGAAGCCCACATTGGAATGGAGAAACTTGAGTATATCCTTTTCCGTTCAAGTTATCACCTGACATGTTGAAATTCCTGGTTCAACTTCAACTTGGACTCGGGAGGAGCCGAATCATTGCGGCCGGCATCTCATCGCCATTCAATACATTGCCATTCACAAACTCACAGGGCCAGATAGCCTGGTTGAAATCCAGACTAGTCCGACAACTACTTGTCAAGAGGGGGGAGTACCACGTCCCTGATCCCTAAATTTTGTCATTTTCAATTTTCTGGGTGTATATTGGCATGAAACGTCGTGGTGGAGGCCTGAGGTTAAAATTTTCGAGCAAGGCGATCCAGCAGACAGTCTCAGAACAGGGAATGCCATGATGATTCGACGCAAAGGCTGCAGGCGCTTTAGGTACATCATATCACGCAATGCCAATTTATTCAAGAATTCAAACCTCATATTTAGTAATGGTTCTAATCAAGACTTGTCGTGTTGAGATAATAGTAAGTATGGGCACTCTGGAGTATGCAGTTCAATTTAAACTTGGAGACTTCATAAGTTACACTCTTGGGTCCTAATGTAAACCTCTGCACCCAGACCCAGAGTATCAGGCCATGGTCCTTCCACCAAATGCAAAACAGCTCCAGAACTACCATGAGAACAGGAAGATGTACAGTTGCCATTCTTCGCACCATTCCAACAGCTTGGTCCAGTTTTGCAAGCCCAATGCCGATGAGGCCCCAATGATGGGAGAGCCATTTTGGAAATACCTCTCCATGGATTCTTGAGGAAATTTATCTTTGTGGCACCTCATCGACCTATTGATATCTACAACACACCATACAAACATTGTCCTCGGATGAAGGCTGCTTTGGTTGAGGTTGAACCTTACAAGACTCTGGTGGTTGTTGAACCTAAACACATCATTACCTGTGTATCTGCATGGATAAGACCCTCACAGACTTACCCTGGGATCACCAAGCAATTTATGGTAGTTTGTTGGGCACTCAGCAGAGGCCATAAATAATTTACATGTATTCTGCAATTAAATTTGACCATCTCTATATTTAAAAAGCCAGGTTGAGTGACAGGAAGTGTCTACCTGATTTGGATCACACCAAACTCACATCGGGGCCGACTTGTGTGAGGGAAATAGGGTAGACTTCATGTTCCACTTGTTCTGTTTGCTACACATCTGCTACGTGTTTCAGGGCAAGCACATCAGTGTTCACCCAAGGCCCAAGGGCTTGACCCCCAAGGCCTTGGATTTTTTGATCCAGAGACCCGCCCTTGGCCAAGCCTTGGGCTATCACGTGTAGCCATTATGTAATTTCTGTTTGTATTTTTCTTCTTCACCGCCTGTCTCCCACCATGGTAGAGAACCCGCTATCGGCCTTTTTTCACTGTGGGGATGCCCAAAATAAATCCATGTACTTCACCTACTGCAAGACATGTGTCATGGAAGAATTGAAGAAAGGGGGTGCCACATCCACCACCCTGACACAAGGTAGCCAGACCTTCAAAGATGGTAAGTCAATGTCATGAAGTATTTATTCAGAAGCTTATGAGGAAAGCTTGTACTGCAGTCGGCTCTACCTGGGGTTAAAAAAGCGCCTGGATTGCACATATACTTGGCGGCAGGACACCATGTCCATATGCATCAACAGAAGCCACGGTGAAGGCCACTCTTCAGCGCAGATCACAGAAGCACGTGCAAACTGAATCAACTTCCACCATTGCTGCTGAGGTCCTGGAACCCTTGCCGAAGAAGAAGCATACCCAGTCCACACTGTCAAATCTGGTCTTCCGCCGAAATGACATGCCATACAGCGGCGAAGAGAAGGCTGCATTAGAGGCACAGGCTTTGTGCGCTATCGTCTCGTTGGGGGCCCTGTTGATAGGGCATGTACCAAAACATGCATGAAAACACCAGTTTTTATTTCATTTTGAACCTATTAGTAGGCAGAAGTGAGGCATTAGATTGTGGGCGTACACCCTCCCTGGGGTGGTAGGCTACACTATTGATGCCTGAGAGTCAGTGTAACAAATCAACTATCAAGGATTGAGTAGACTTGACAAGGCAGCCCAAAAGGCTGTTATGACTATGATATTCTACACTGAGCTATAGATGTCAGAAGTTGATATTAATCTATGGTCCGCCCCGGACCTTCGGCCCTTGATAACAATCATTTCAATGTTAGTTCATTGTCACATGGTACAATTGTAGCTACATATAAGCACACATGCTTGTTCTTCATCCTCAGTCTTTGATCCCACATAGCGGGAGACTGAGGGTGAGTCCAATACTTATTTATATTACTTCTATTTACTCATTTTGTAGTTATTGCGCCTTCTGCGCATTTTCAGGTATTTAATATATAGTCTTTGATCCCACATAGCGGGAGACTGAGGTTATTGCGCCTTCTGCGCATTTTCAGATCTTGTTAGGTTATGGGCCACCGAGCGCTATCGCTCTGAACATACCTTTCAAGCAAGACTCATTGCTCGCTTATTATAGCTAGAAGCATTGCGAGCACTGCCTCGCATCAATCACACGACCCACTGCCGGTACCACCTCGGACTTCTCACAGATGTCAACTCCGGCTTCCCCATTGCTTTCGGGTGCAGAGGACTGGCCGATGTTCCGTGTCAATGCTCAATCTGAGCTCCGCCGAGAGGGAGTGTTTACTCTTCTGGAAAGAGTTATTCAAGCTCCCACTGTTGCTGATGCTCTCACTGCTGCTGCTGTCAACACTCCTCTCCCTGGTGCTGCTCCTCCCCCTGGTATAGCCTTCAAAGACACACCAGCAGAGTGTAACAGTCGTGCTCTGGGAGTCATCAACAAATTTCTCTCAGCTGAACTATGCATGGAATATGTGGATGAATCAAATGCTGGCATTTTGTGGGCTAAACTACGTGGGCGTTTCGAAGAGGACAACAGAGCTGATACAGCTATGGGCGTTCTTGCAAGCCTCTTTACCACCAAACTTGTGATAGAGAGCGAGCCAGAGCTTATTGATCGCACAAAGATCGAGACCCACATTGGCACTATCAAAGGGCATTTTGACTGTCTTGCACGGCTGAAATATCCCTTCTCTCCAGACCTCCAACCCCTCATTCTGCTTAGCACTTTGCCTGAGGATACCTACTGGACCGGAATCAGAGGGAATATAGTTTCCTCTCTTGGGACTGGAATGACTTGGGACAAAGTCCGTGCTCGTCTGCTTACCATTGGGAAGCGACCCGATGCAAAAGAGGATGAATCTGCCTTAGCTGCAAAATAACAGAGCTCACACAAGGCCAAGCCATCTGCCTCATCTACCAGTGGTGACCACAAGTTCTGTGTCATTCATGGCGAAAATAAATCACACACAACAAATGAGTGCCATTGAGTGAAAGCTTTGGTGCAGGATGAAAAGAAGGGAAATAAATCCAAATCCAGGAAGCAGGGCAGGAAACGCGGTGCTCAGGCAAATGCCTCAGCAGCCACTGACTCTGAATCTGAAGAGGAGGATCATAGTAATTATGCTGTACCTGTTGTTTCTCAGAAATCCTATGCTGCCATGTCTGCCTATATTTCGAGTGCCTCAACTGACTCAAAATGGGTCATTGTACTCGACTCTGGAGCATCCCGAGTGATGACCCCGAACATTGATTGGTTTGAGACAGGGACTTACCAAGTTCTTAATCCTCCCAGAAAAGTTCGCTTGGGCAATGACACATTCTGTGATGCTATAGGTATTGGAACTATTTGGTTATCTTGCAAAACAAAGCGTGGAATGACAAAACTCTCATTGAAGCATGCTTTGCATGTTCCCTCTTTTGGTATCACTCTTGTATCTGTTCAGCAATTAGCCAAAGCTGGATACAGGTGCATTTTTGAGGGAGATGAATGCATTGTTCGTGATTCTCATGGAAAGCGAATGGTAGAGGCAAAACAACAAAAAGGTCTTTATCATATTACTTGCACTCCACTGAGCGAAGATCCACATGCTTTGTTTGCCATGGATATCAACCATCTTCACAGAATTTCTGGACATACAAATTACCAGTTACTTCAGAACTCTGTAAGCAAGGGTAGGCTTGGTGAGATCACCTCCTTAACTGGGCAACCAAAATTCTGTGAAGCTTGTGTGTTAGGGAAAATGAAGAAACTACCATTTTCCAAAAGCCAGACTAAAGCTCGTGGTCCTCTTGACATTGTCTCATCTGACGTTGGGGGACCTGTAACACCAGCAGCACCTGGTGGATTTCGCTACTGGGCTGTGTTGGTCGATCATTGGGGATCTCATGTCTGGGTTTTATTTGCCAAAAAGAAGTCTGAGATCTATAGACTCCTGAGAGAATGGCGACAGCACGTTGAAAAATTCTTCTGTGCGCATATCGCAAATTGGGAGTTCTGTGCAGGCTGGACTCGATTTTTCCGTACAGATGGAGGAGGTGAATTCACATCTCAGCAGATGGAGGCAGAATTCAGGAGACTTGGTATCATACATGAAATAACTGCACCATACACACCAGAACAGGATGGTGTTGCTGAGCGTATGAATCAGACCCTGGTCTCACGGGCAACAACAATGCTTATTGATTCACGGTTGCCTCGAAAATTCTGGAACTTAGCCTTGTGTGCAGCTGCATATACTATAAATCGCACTCCTACCTCTGCTCAGAATTTTTGCATTCCACATGAGAAAATGTTTGATCGACCAGTGAATGTTTACCATATGCGCCGTTTCGGATGTCGAGCTTATCCTCTCATTCCAAAAGAGAAGCGCCACAAACAGAAGTTTGGAGATAAAGCAGAGCACTGTGTCTTTGTTGGATATCATGAAGGCAGCAAAGCATATGATCTGCTTATCATTAACAAAGATGGAACATATGGTTCAATTATAACCTCGAGACATGTCAGGTTTGATGATGATGAACCATCCAATGCAGTGCAACCTCCACTAGAGCCAGTGGCTACTTCTCGAAAGGAATATGAGAAGCTTTCTCAGAGTCTACTGCCCAGAGATACACCATATTATGATGATGATGACGAGGACACTCTCACACAACCTATGCCAGGTTCAGTGGGGGGGCCTCAAATCTCTGTGGCTCCATCAGGGGACAGTATGCCTCAGGCTGATCCCCCTTCCTCACCAGATGATAGTCCATCCATTGGACACCCTTCTGAGAGGGGAAATCCACCACTGCGAAAAGTTGCTGGTGTTAGATCTCAACCCTCCCGGAAATCAGCTCGCCAGCGTGCACCTGCCAAACATCCAAATGCTGCATATCAGCGCATTGCAGAAGGGCAACAGAGTCAAACCAAGGCTCAGCGTGCAGCAGAAATTGCAGCACGTAAAGATGCATATGAAACATCTCCTTCATTGCCTACAGCAGAACCTGACTCCATCAATGAAAGTGCTGATGTACCTGCAGCAGTCCTTCTTGCAAGTCTTGATGATGTTATTGCAGAAGCTTTTGCTGCACAAGATCCTCTTGATCCAACCAGCTGGCAGGATGCCATGAACAGCCCTAATGCTGATGAGTGGACTGCCGGACTCAATGAGGAAATTGCTGCCTTCCAAGAGAATGATGTTTACGATGTTGTTCCAATTCCTGAAGGTGTGAAGCCAATCAAGTCCAAGATTGTGCCAAAAGTCAAACGGGATGAAAATGGTCAGCCAGCACGATTCAAAGTCCACATTGTTGCCAGAGGCGATACACAGAAAGAGGGCATTGACTACAAGGAGGTTTTTGCTCCCACTGCAAATTTGGAGTCTGTTCGCATCATTTGTGCTCTTGCTGCAAAACACAACCTAGAGCTTGACCAAATGGATGTCTCCACAGCTTATCTCAATGGAGAACTTCAGGAGGAAATCTATATGACACCTCCATCCTGTGTAGATATTCCAGATAGCCATTGCTGGCGATTGAAGCGATCATTATATGGTCTTAAGCAGGCAGGGAGAACTTGGAACCGAACTTTGGATTCAAAACTTCTGAAGCTTGGCTTCCATCGACTAAACTCAGAGACCTGTCTCTATGTCTACAAAGATGGGAAACAGACATGTTTTGTGGTCGTTTATGTTGATGATCTTCTCATTGCCGCCACTTCAAAGGAGTTCTCTCACAAAGTCAAAGACCTGCTTTCCTCCAGCTTCAAAATGCGAGACCTGGGCCCAGCCAAATATCTACTTGGAATTGAAATCATTCGCAATCGCAAAAAGCGGACAATTGCATTGAGTCAACGTCAATACATTGACAAAGTCCTTGATCGCTATGGTATGACTGACTGCAAACCAGTATTCACTCCAATGGCCACAGGCATTCACCTTGCAGTTGATGATCCTGATAACAATGAGACCATTCACCATATGGCCATTGTTGAAGGAGGACCAATTGTTCCATACCAAAGTGTTATTGGATCTGCCATGTATGCAATGCTGGGAACTCGACCAGATCTTGCCTATGCTGTGGGAATGCTTGGTCGCTTCAGTGCAAACCCAAAGAGTAGCCACTGGGCTGCTGCAAAGTGACTCCTTCGATACCTCAAAGGCACACGAGACTGGGCACTGCACTACGATGGAGCTGACCTAAGCATTGACATGAACTTCTATGGTTACAGTGATGCAGACTGGAATGGGGACAGAGATACATCTCGCTCAACTTCAGGTTATGTCTTCATTGTGAGTCGTGGAGCTATTGGCTGGTCAAGTCGCAGACAATCCATGGTTGCTCTGTCATCAACGGAAAGCGAGTACATTGGACTTGCAAATGCTGGACAGCACTTAGCATGGTTGCGATCCTTCTTTGAAGAACTTGGACAGCAACAAAAGAATCCAACCGAGTTGCACTGCAATAACCGTGCTGCAATCATCTTGTCTCAAGATCCACAATATCGTGCTAGAACTCAACATATACAGCGCAAATATCACTTTGTGCGAGATGACCTGGTTCGAAAAGGCGAATGTGTTGTACTCTGGTATCCGACAGAGGATATGGTGGCAGACATTTTTACAAAGGCACTGCCTCATGACAAGCACTCCAAATTTTGTCTATCAATGGGACTACGGCCTGGGTCGAGTGGGGGTGTCAGAAGTTGATATTAATCTATGGTCCGCCCCAGACCTTCGGCCCTTGATAACAATCATTCCAATGTTAGTTCATTGTCACATGGTACAATTGTAGCTACATATAAGCACACATGCTTGTTCTTCATCCTCAGTCTTTGATCCCACATAGCGGGAGACTGAGGGTGAGTCCAATACTTATTTATATTACTTCTATTTACTCATTTTGTAGTTATTGCGCCTTCTGCGCATTTTCAGGTATTTAATATATAGTCTTTGATCCCACATAGCGGGAGACTGAGGTTATTGCGCCTTCTGCGCATTTTCAGATCTTGTTAATAGATGGTGGCAGTAAACCATTGTCTTATGCGCTGGAGGTGAAACATCAGGGAACTACTCAGAATTATTGACTTGCCGCTTCAACGGCCTCTGAATAGTCTGATGACTATTAAAACAAGATATACAAAGTCAGGATTGGTACACACTGTGGTCACAGAACCCCCTGACTTTCAGGGTACAGTGGCCTGGATTTCACCATTCACTGCCTTTCATAGTGATTTATTTTTCAGGTATTTACAATTTCACATACCCTCGGAAAGCACATTTTCAAGTGCATGAATTTCACGATCATTTAGAATGAGTTTCTCAACACAGAAGTACATGAATTTCACGGCCTAGATATAGCAAGTGCAACCGAACCGAACTTCTTCAGAATTGGTCAATCTTGAGCCTAGCATGTGCGAAATGTTTGAAAAATTCAAAATAATGGGCTCAAAGAGCTAAGATTTGGAAAAATGAGGGGGACCCAGTGGCCTGCACAAGGTACATAACTCAAGTGGCAACCTTCTACCGTGAAAACCCCAGGTAACTTTGATTTTCAACTCGTAAATACGTGAACATCAATCATTTAGTAGTCCATAATCTTGTGACTGCTCAATACCTTTGATTCAACCTACACTTACCCTTCCTAGCTAGGTATATAAGATAATCACTTACAGTCAATAGTTAGTTAGTAGTTGGTAGCTTGATATTAGTACCCTTGAGATTGCTTTGAGGAAGTGTTCAGTGTACTTTTTTGCCTTATCATTTGATGAAAATGCTGTGAACTGCCACCCACTGAGGGCTCAAACTCCCTAGTTTGATGTTGAAAATCACTGAGAACATAGTGAATAAAGGTAGTGAAAGAGTCATTTCAAGGGGGGATATCCAGGTACTTTCAACACAGTGAAAATCACGATGCCTCCCTGAAAACTCATACAAAAGGCCATGGATTCAATTTCAAATCACCATGAAAGACTTGCCTGAAAGTCAGGGGGGAGTGTGACCACAGTGACAACCACATTAGGGCCGGCAGAGATATAGTGCCACACCATTTTGTGTATAAGTCCAACTGATTAGATTGGGATGAAGACATGTTACTGAGTCAACCATCACTTTAGTTACATCCATGGCTAATCCTACCATCTTGTTGGGTGCATCAGGTTGGTGGTGCCTTTAACACCTTGATTTTGTTTAATTGATGTGAGAAATAGTTTCAGTTGATCCTTGGTGACTACTTGAGGTCAACAACACTGCTGTGTTCATTGCCGAGGACACCACTGGGTTGATCACATGGATCAATAACCACAGCAAGGTCTGAGTGATATTTGACGTTGCTCAGCGTACTATCAGTGAGAACACAGGGCATATAATGGTTCTTGCTTATCTCGTCACTAACCTAACGCGTTGGACAACACACTTTGTCATGTTCATGTGGTTATTCATATTGTAGGAGGGACTTGAGTCTGCTGCTCTCCAGAACCGACTCACTATCATTGTGGCCCAGGTTGGTGCAGCAATGTCGACAGAGGGGGCCCGTCTCAAAGAAGATGCAGAGAAGTACTGTGCCCTAATCCAGGATCGTTCGTTCTGGGATGGGCTTGAGACGTTCCTCAGCGATCTCGAGCCCATCTGCTTGGGCACCAATATTAACCAGAAGGACTCAACATGTCCTGACCAGGTTTTACTCACCATTGCGGGGATTTTCCTCCATTTCGTGGAACACCCAGAACCTGAGGTCAAAGTTCTCATGCTCAAACATCTCGAGAAACATTGGCTCAACTGCAACCAGCTAGTATTCCTTTTGGCATTCATTCTAAACCCCTTTGAGAAGCTTTCTTGCTTCGGCCCGAATGCGGACTTGAACCAACTTAAATGTTGCAATATGTTACTTTTGGTGAGTACTGTTGCTTCTGTCCCACACCCTTTGAACATCTTTGAATAGCTTTACTGGTGTATGAAGTCTCATCCCGATAATCCAGACACATCGGAAGAGAAGTCCAAGAAGGAGAAGCAACTTTCCAAGGTGTTTATGCAGTACCTTGCTGGAACGGGTGATTTTGCTGACCTCGCTGATGGGGAAGAGATTGCGGTAGGTTGTGGTGCAAAATTTTCTGGTGGGCTGAACTATAAATTTGATAGGGAAATACTGATCCCATTCTTGCCTGGGAGGTGTTGCTGGACTCCAGGCATCTCGCGGAGCTTTCCAACTTTGCCATTTTGATACTCAAGATTGTCGTTGAAACGGTGACTATGGGGCTAGCAGTGAAATAACCACAAATCAAACCTTGTAAATGAATACGCGGTTCGATAATGGGACTACAACAATTCAAAACACTATAGTCCTCGTGCAAGTTCGGAGTTCCAATCCAGTATAGATTGTGGCAATTTGAACTTGAGTTCTCTCTGAGAAGCAAGACTTTATAGGTCTACAAGTCATAGATAAATTGCTCGAATCCGTTCTAGGCACATTCACGGATAGACAGACAAGATTTTATGTTCAACGGTTTGTATGATGTGGGTCTAGGTTTGGAGATAGTACTCCAATGCGTAATACAAGTGATTCTTTATGAATCCCGATTCCAATAGTATCCGCAATTGCTAATCCTTATGAGATTACAACCAATTGTCAAGTCCGATCTGTTTCCTTATGTTCCACACGCACATTCCTGTTTATCCGATATGTCCACACACCATTATAAAGATCCAAATCCAACACAGATAATATTCAAACAGGGAAAACAAACAAAACTTGGTATAGCTTCTGGGTGTCTCCTATTGTGATGTTCGCACTGAATGAAACAAGATATGAATGAATATTGTGAGGAATAAGTACAAGCTTATATACTCTAGAGAGATATCTAGAATGTACTACAAGTTTAAAGAAACATGAATAAGTAATTAGTAAGTGGAAATGGGTAGAAACTCGGGGAGTCGGGCGGTTGGTAAGACCGTCGGGTAAGGTCTGAACCGTGGGAATAATGAAATAACAGCACTCCCCCTCAAGCACGAGTCATCCCAAGTCGAGAGACAAAGTACTCATGCTTGGATTTGTCGAGGGCTTTGGTGAACAAGTCTGCGGTGTTTTCCAAGGTAGGGCAGTAGGATACTGACACTTCGTGAGAAGTAATTCTCTCCCGAATGAAGTGATGCCAAACATCAATGTGTTTCGAGCGGGCGTGAAAACCAGAGTTCTCCGCAAATGCAATAGTGCCGTGGTTGTCGACAGAGATGTGTGTGGGGAGTTTGGGGAGTGAACCGAGTTCGGAAAGCATGCTGCGAAGCCAGAGAGCTTCACGGGTAGCTGAAGCTAAAGCCATATATTCGGCTTCCATGCTGGAAAGTGTGGTAGTCAGCTGCTTCTTTGAATTCCAAGTTACAACTCCTCCAGTGAACATAGAGAGGTAACTGGTGACGGATCAGCGGTCATCTGGTGAGTTCGCCCAGTCAGAATCAGAGAATAACTCGATGGCAGATGGCAAATGATCTTTAGAGCCATACTTAATGCCAAGAGTGATAGTTCTGCGAAGATAGCGAAATACATGTTTCGCAGCGGTGAGATGAGATGGGCCAGGGTTCAGATTAAATTGGGAAAGGGTCTGAACAGAGAAGGCAATGTCGGGGTGAGTGGAAAGAGCGGCATACATTTGTGAGCCAACCATATGCTGGTAAACATCCTTGATCTCGGGATAAGATTCCGAATCAGGTGTTTTGGTCAGTTTGATGTGCGGATCCATGGGAGTGGACACTGGAGTGCAATTTTGCATTCCAAATTGCTCGAGGATCTTGGCAATGTACTGGGATTGGCTCAGAAATATTGAACCATCAGAGTTACGAGTGATCTCAATGCCCAAAAGCTGATGGATATCTCCGACCTTTTTTATGTTGAACATGGACTCGAGTTCAGACTCGGTGGCAGCCATGAGGGCTGGAGAGGATGCAAGGACAGTCATGTCATCAACATGGACAGCAATGATAGTGATGTCGGCACCATTGCGTTTGATATACACACATTGGTCCAAAAGAAGTCGGGTATAACCGTGGGAAAGGAATGAGGTGTTAAGTTCGATATTCCACACGCGGCCTGACTGTTTGAGGCCGTAGAGAGCTTTGTGAAGCTTCCAAACAAAGGTGGAACCATCTTGGTAACCTTCTGGCTGCTGCATGTAAATTTCTTCGTCCAGTTTGCCGTTAAGGTATGCGCCAATCATGTCAACAACGTGAACTTCGAGTTTGTATCACGCAGCAAGGGCGAGAAGTAAGCGGACTGTTTCCATGCGGACAACAGGGGCAAAGGTTTCGTCATAGTCAATACCTGGAATTTGGGAGAAGCCTTTGGCAACAAGCCTAGCTTTGTAATGGGTAATATTCCCGAGCTCGTCACGTTTGACTCGGAAAACCCATTTGGAGGCAACAGCAGTTCTATCGGCAGGAAGTGGGGTGTGAGAAAATGTGCCGAGTTTGCGCAATTGTTCCATTTCATCGTCCATGGCTTGCTTCCACTGAGGCCAGTCAGGTCGAGACTTTGCCTCCTCAACGGTGAGTGGATCATTAGCAATTGGATCAATGATGTGATTTGCCGGCAGCGCATATGTGACATGTGCGCTGTCGGGGTGTGTGTATTTTCATGTACGGGGTCCAAGTATGATGTTTTCCTTGGAAATAGCACTGCTGATGTCATGTGGTGCTTTGCACAACGAAGACGGTGTTGTTTCAACCGTGGGAGAAGAAGTGCGGGAAGAAGATGGTGTGAGAGTGCTCATAGTGGAGACTTTGGAAATGGGAGTATGAGCAGACTGCGAAACTGTGGGAATGGTGACAGGAGTGGTCGGTGCAGCCTCAGGCTCAACAGAAGTGGTTTTCTGTGAAATTTCCGGTGTGTGATTCATCTCCCCCTTGAGCTGAGGCGGAGGCGCCAAAATTTCGGAATTAGGCATACTGTCATTAATAAAGGTGATGTTGCGTGACGTGAGAACCTGGCGTGTAGTGGGATTGTAGTAGCGCCAGGCTCGAGACTCGTCTGAGAGTCCAACAAAAATGCAAGACCGAGTTTTTGAGATGATCTTTGCAGAGTTTCCGTCCTGCTTCAAAATTTCGCAGGGAGCTCTGAATTCTTGGAGTGCGGCAACGTTAGGCTTCTTTCCCCAAAAGGCTTCGTCTGGCGTGATTTTATCACCGAGTGCACGTGTAGGAGATCAATTTTTCAGGTAAGTTGCATATGCAACAGCCTCAGGCCAGAGAAACAAAGGTAAATTTCAGGCGGCAAGCATGGCTTGGGCATGCTCAATGAGTGTGCGATTTAGGCGCTCTGCAACATCATTTTGTTGTGGGGAATAGGGGGCTGTGAGCTCGAGACGAATACCACAGGAACTGAAGTAATCCCGAATTTCTTTGGAAATATACTCCTTGGCATTGTCACAATGAAATGCCCTGACGTGTTTGCCAGCTTGATTATGGATGTATGCATTGTAGTCCTTCATTCTCTGAAGAACTTCCGTGCGCTTCTTCATCAGGTGAATTATGGTGCGCTGTTTGGCACCATCAGTAAAACTGATGTAGTACCGAATGCCGTTGATGCCAGTGACGCGCGAGGGTCCCCAGACATCTGTGAATGTCATTTCCCCTATTTCGGAATATTTCCGTTCAGCCTCAGCTGGAAACGGCATGACGTGGGATTCGGCTTTGATGCAGGCTTCACATTGGGCAGATGGTGTGCTCAGGGAATCAATGTTCATCCCCTCAACCATCTTGTTATTCTTCAGCATTTTAATTGAAGCTGGAGAGATGTGCCCAAAAATGCGGTGCCATTTATCCCAAGAATGAGTGGGGGCAACGGCTGTGAATGCGGGGGTAAATGAAGACGGCGGCGGTGATGAAGGTTCCGGCAGAACAACCGGTGATGTGATGGGTGATGCGACAGTGGTTGTCGGTGATGGTGCGGCTGGCGATGTGGCCATAAATGCGGTAGAAGGTGTACGGATGGAGGTAGGGGTGATTTTAACGTGATAAAGGTTGCCGGTCTGCTTGCCATGCATAATTTCGCGGCATTGGGGGCCTTTGGTGTAGACATGCATCAAATCTCCATCAAATTGAATGGAAAAGCCAGCTTCGGCCATACGTCCGATGGATATCAAATTGTAATGTGCATCGGGGACGTACAAAGAGTCCTTGAGAGTGATGGTATATGCTGAATTTTCGACATGGGAAGTGACGGCAACAGAGCCGGTTCCGTGGCATCGGACACTTCCGAAACCAGTAACAGTGTGATTGTCACCCGCAGGGGAATACGAGCAAAAAAATTCCTTGGACCTCAGGATATTTTTGCTGGCACCCGAATCAGCAATCCAGGAGCCATGTGGAAGAGGTGCAGAGCTGTCCTGTGCCATGAATGCAAAGTCGGTGGTGGAATTAGGTGATGTTTGCGCAAGATGTGCTTGGGGGCGGTTCGCATATCGCTGTTTTGATTCGTGAGTGTTCTGCTCCTTTTGAGCAGTCGTGAATGTCTTCCCAGACTTCACGTCACGGCAATCCCCAATCATGTGGCCGATTCTGCCACACCCAAAGCAAGTAATTTTCGGGTTGAATTTGGGATGTTTGCCATGGTTGTGTTTATGAGAGTGTGCCGGAAGCGCTACCTCGTCAGAAGAAGGTTTGGCTTAATGACGGCGGTCCTGCTCGAGAATTTGAGCCACGAGTTTGGATGAATCTGTCAACGATGCCGTGTCGATCCCCGAGGTAAACGAGTCCCAGGAATCCGGCAGTGACGTGAGGAGGGTGATGGAATATTCCTCTTCGGAAAGCTTCGTGCCCTGGGCTGCCAACTTGGAACGCAAATTGGTGAGGGTGCGGGTGTGCTCCTCCACATTCCCACCTTCCTCACAGTGGAGGCGGGATAGTTGGCGGCGGAGCAAAACAACGGCAATGACACCCTTTGGCTGATATGTGTCAGCAAGGGTTTTCCATGCAGATGCAGAAGTATTCGTGTCAGTAATGTAGACAGACCAACAGATCATCCATTGAAACGGTGCACTTCTTATGACTAGGAATAGCTAATTGATAGGTATTGCGAACAAACACCCAAAACAACCAACCACAACCAATCTACCTCCAAAGATCTAAGTGCTTCTCTTTGTGAGTTCGGGTCCGGGCCGTAGTATGCGACCAGCAGTTTTGAACAAACACAAGTTTGATTTATAGGCTTCCAACAACACACTCTACAACGTACGAGCAATATGCAACCGCCAACAACAACACTGCTAGGAACCTAGGGATGGTCCGGGGGTGTGTTTATATGGGGTGGATACAAGATGGCTGGACCGCTAGGTCGAGAACACCAGGGCAGAGTATGTAGGTTTGTGAAAATCCTCGCTAAGGGCAGCCCCAAAGACTACTGAGGCTAACAACAAAGGGACTTCAATCCTCAGACGGCAAGACTCTCCTTGACCGCCGACCTATTCCTTAACCAAGAACAGGAACCTTTCCGCTTTTATCGGCACTAGTTCACTACAAGCGTCCAGCTAGCAACCCAACACACTACAACAGAGCTTCCGTCTATATCGGGGTGAAGGCGAAGTAACTGACAAGTTATAGCCAAACTAGAGGTGGGGGCACCTAGTCCGTCTTCTTCTTAGTGGGCTCAAGTCAACACACAATCCACCTAGCAAGCGATCCAACACACTACGACAGAGCTTCCGTCTTATCGGAGTGAAGGCAAAGTCACTAGCGCAAACTGCAATTGGGTCTCGAAGAGAACACCCTTGTTTTATATGTGGAGGTCTAGGACCAACAACACAAAATCTTCAACTTAGTCACTCGATGTTTCCAGAGTCCACAGTTACTGATTCCAATATAAAGACTACTACAAGTGAAGTTCGGTATCAACCTCCACTAGCAGCCTGAGTCCACTAGCACCAGCTTCATGCAAAGTCTGGGGTGTAATGTTCTTCGACCCTAGTCTGTCCTGCGCTCCCTTTTATACTACTAGGTGTGAGTTACATGCGAAAGCGAGCTGAATAATACAATAAGCAATATTAGATGATAAGAAATACGGTCAGCCAATGAGACGACTGCCATTTGGTTTTGGGACTGTTTTGGTATATGCCAGGTCTGCCTCGCTGACCGGCTAGTGTTAAACCGTGGGTATATCAATGGATCCTCAGCCCTCCGTCTATGCCGAGCACTCCTTCCGGACCAACCGGCGATGTAGCCGGTGGTCTAGGTCATCTCTACTCTGTCAGAGCGTCGATCTATTACATCTAGGCGGCGCAGTGTTGCGACCGACATCAAATGGTCATAGCTCGTTGGTCAGAACATCGATCCACCCTCCGGTCATCAGTAGAGGCTGTACAATCGTCCCTAGCTCCGTTTCAATAGCCGACTGGCTATTCCCCTTCGCCCTAGCTGCCCATATCGGGCACTAGCCGCGTGCTGCCTCATCTCGTATGTCATGGTATGTCTTTGTCAAAGCCCTAGCCGGTCACTAGTAGGGTTATTCCATCTAGCGCTGTCCAGTCACTTATCTAGAGATTAGATAGTACCACCGGTTACCGCGCCGAGCTTCTTAGCTCAAGGCGTAGCTCCTTAGCTGTACTTCCATCGTAGATATCCGTCTGCTAGACCTTTGCTAGCTCCGTCCCAAGTCATCTCTGGACTACTAGAGTCTCCTAGGTCATGTCTCATGAATGTATAGGCAGTGGTTTAATCCCTGGTTGTTTGTACACTCAGCTAGCAGCTAGTGCGTCACACTAGTGCAGCCTCGTGCTACAGTCAGCAGTTAGGGCTCGCTCTGACTCTCCTTTATATCACCTAACAAGTGGTCTGCGTACCAGCTGGTATGCTAGTAACAACAGAAGTGCTAGTTGCTTCCCGTTGTATAAATACTGGTTATAGGAAATCGCAAAATTAGCCCTAGATGCTGCACATTTATGTTACGCCGTTTCACCGAGACTCGGAGTCGAATTTGGGAGAGGGCCTGATGGTCCTTGCGATCCCATGCTTGAATTGCTTGGGCCTGGATACCCTGTGGATCAACAATATCCCCGGCAGCATTGAATGTGTGCTTGGGGCGTGGGAGGTCACTGGTGGCATACTCAATGAGTCCCTGATCCGTGAGGATATCCGTCATTTTGACGGCCCATGTGGCGTAATTCTCCTCTCCGAGGAGATGCTGGATGCGGTAAGCCGATGTGGTGGAGTCGGACATGATGGATGTGTAATGGGTGGCAGATGTTATGTGAGAGGCGAAGTGTGCATCGCTAATGACCTGTTTGAGCTGGTGAGGCTAGAGTGCGAGATGCAGGAGAGACAAGAGAGTAGTCAGTTATAGCACGGGGGCCAATAACCTATTGTGATGTTCGCACTGAATGAAACAAGATATGAATGAATATTGCGAGGAATAAGTACAAGCTTATATACTCTAGAGAGATATATCTAGAATGTACTACAAGTTTAAAGAAACATGAGTAAGTAATTAGTAAGTGGAAACGGGAAGAAACTCGGGGAGTCGGGTGGTTGGTAAGACTGTCGGGTAAGGTCCGAACCATGGGAATAATGAAATAACAACATCTCCAAATGAATGCCTACTCGACCGGTTAAGCGTGAAGTCTAGTAATTTCGCATCCAACAGGTGGGGTGAGATTCACTGGTGTTCCTCCCATAACCACCCACTTAAACACTTTACAGGATTCTAAATATAAACGAGACAGATACAAACATGCAGTAGGGTTCAGGGTATATGACTAGTGGTATGGCAGCTAGCCGATGAACTCCTGTCAGATATCAAACAATTAGTAAAATTGAGAGAGATTTATAAGGAACATCAACGAGCCAAGCTTAATGATGAGTCAAGATCTACATTGCTTAGCACGATCGTGATGGGATATTGTTGATATGTCAACTTTTAGCCGACTTCCTCGTCAGCACTCTGTTACCTTCCTTGGTAATCATCCACTCAAATGGTTCTGCTTTGAACCGCTTCAGTGATTTGTCTGAAAACAGTGATAGCCGCCGCTTCCCAGTATCTGAGTATGGTTTCTTAGTCAATCAGTTGATTGACCAAGTCCAACCTTCTCTTGGCAGTTCTGAAGACGTCAGATGATGCCCAACAATGATCCCTCTGGTTCAGAAGGATGATCCTAATAGAACAAGAACTCCTCAGTCACCGTAGGGTAGAGACTCAATGTATTAGATACCTAATAGAACAAGAACTATGGTACAGTGAGTAAAGGAAGAGAGAAATACAATGATGGACATACCTCCTCAGTCACCATAGGGTAGAGACTGAGGAGGGGGGAAAGTGCGGAAGGCACTATAAGTAAGGGAGCCAAAGATGGCATTTTAGAAGTAAGATGTAAGTAAGATCCGGGCAGACGCACTTTGGGAGTAGAAGCAAATATTTATGTAAGTAATGTCCGTGATCATGCACTCTGATGCGGCGTAACTCCATCACTCCCCTCGATGCGGCAGAGAAAGAGAAAATAGTGAAGATAAAGCAGCGGTAGCTCCCCTGAACCATGATGTAGTGGAATTTAAACCCATCATCCCAATGAGTTCAGTGTGCCGTGGATATGGAAGGGGTTTGGTCATGATGTCTGCAATGTTCTCCTTGTAAGAAATATACTGGAGTTCCAAGTCACCCTCACAAACACGTTCACAGACATGGTGATGACGGAGTGCAAGGTGCTTCCCACATTTATGGCCTTTTGTTGACTGCGCAATAGCAATAGCAGCAGTGTTGTCACAACGTAGAAGAGCAAGATGAGGTTGAGGCAATTTCAACTCATCCATTCCATTTGCCATGCACCACGTGCAGTAGCCATGTACTCAGATTCCACTGTTGAAAGAGCAACAACATATTCTCGGTGAGCTCCCCAAGCAACGAGACCACCAGCCATGGTGTAAAGCTCCCCAGAGGTGGAACACATGGTGTCGGTAAATCCTTCATAGTCCGCATCAACATACCTGACTGGCTTTAGATCTGTACCAGGGTAGTAGGTGATTTTGTAATCCATGGTACATTTCATTCCAATGAGCTGGACCAGGGTTAGATGCAAAACTGCTCAAGATGTTAACAGCAAAACTGAGATCTGGATGGGTAGCAATCATCAAGAACATTAGTCCACCGAGGATGGAGTGGTATGGCTTGTCAGCCATGAAATCCTGGTCCTCATGAGACAAAGGGAAATCTGACTTGGTGAGAGAGACATTAGGTGACAAAGGAATTCGCTTGAGAGCACATTTTCCATGCCATAGTGTTTGAGTAGACGCTCGCAATATGCAGGCTGGGAGATGGAAATAGAGCCATTGGGATTATGGTCAACTTTAATGCCAATGACATGGCTCAATTTTCCCAAGTCGGTCATGTTATACCGTTCCCCAAGTTCACGTTTTGCCTGTTCAGCCTCCTCATCTGACTCCGAAATTCCAGTGACATCATCGGTGTAGGTGCTGGTAATGGTGGTGGGCTGTTCATCCTCCCCGAGACAGACACGGACAGACTCATCTGCACGTGAATGGTGGTAACCAAGGTCACCATAAGTTCTATCTAGTTCCTCCCACTAGTTACTGGCACCGTGCATTGTGCCATAGAGGCTGAAGTCAAGCTGGTAGATCAAGTCTTCACTCCCCTCAACATCCATTCCCTCTGGTTGAGCAATATAAACCTGTTCCTTCATTTTGCTATTCAGGTATGCACAGACAAAATCAATGCCCCAGGTTTTCCAGGCCTTCGAAGCGGCAATAGCAAGTGTTATCTAGAGCGACTCATAGCGCACAACAGAGGCATAGGTGTCAAAGAAATCAAGGGCAGGAATCTGGGTGTATCCTTTTGCGATGAGGCGAGCTTTCCGTTTTACTAGTTTGCCATTCTCGTCGAATTTAATATTGAAAACCCACATAGTCTTCATGATATTGGCCCCCTCGGGACGGGTCACCAAGTGCCACACTTTCCGAGCCCGAAGACGATCTGATTCAATCTGAATCGGCCCAGCCCACAGATCAGGACGTGTCATTGCCTCTTTGTAATTCTGTGGAATCCAAAGGTTGTCTGGGTTTACATTGGTGAGGAATGCAGCAGCAGCTGGGGGCAGACCCATGTCATCAGCAGCAGAGGCAGCACCGTTAGCCTAAGCAAGACCCGGCTGTGCAGCAGCATCTTCGATGCGTGCTTCGCTTTCAACTGAGTCTTTCATTTCAGCTGTCTGTTTACGCGGGCATGTAGAATGACGCGGAGGTGGAGCCGGAGCAGGGACAGGAGCATGAGCAGGTACAGGAGCCGGATCTGGCTCAGGATCAGCAGGGAAAAGTACATCACTATCATCCTCATCTGGAGCATCCTCAACAGTGGGTTTTGGGTGTGGTGGATGATCTACAGGAGGTGCAGGAGGACCGGGAGGAGCGCCCTCAGCCAGGACATCTTCATCGGGGAAGTCAAACGTATCTTCTGGATCAAAGCCAGTACTTCCCCTCTCTGGCACAGTCAGCTTTGTCCTGTGTGGAATGCCCTCTTTGAATACAACATCCCGAGACTTGTGAATTTTCCCAGTCTTTCTGTCCAGCAATTTATATGCACCACACCCAAAATATCCGATGAGCTGAGTTTCAAGGGACTGGTATGCCAGTTTACCTCCCCATGCTGCACTTTTTGTGGGAATTTTCATGTATGAAATGCAACCAAAAACACGTAGGTGGGAGATATCAGGTTTATGCTTTGAGAATGCTTCAAAAGGAGTGATCCCAGGATTATGCGTGGTTGGGACATAGTTCCTGATTGAAACAGTTGCAGCAGCCACATCACATCAGTACTTTGGTGGTAAGTTGGCGGCTTTGAGCATTGAACGTGTTTGACCTATGATAGTCTGTATTCCACGTTCCGCAACACCATTTGCAGATGGATGAGTACGAGGGAGTGGTTTCAATGACGATTCCAGCTACAAGACAATATTCAATCCAGTCCTGTATGAACTCTCCGCCACTGTCAACCCACACAATTTTGACTTTCTTCCCAGTTTGGCATTCAACTTTGGCCACATACTGTTTGAATGCCTCAAGTGTAGTTGCTGATTTCTTGTTGCTCAAGAAGAAGACATCTTTACATCCGGTATGACCGTCTGTCAACAGCATCATGTAGAATTTGCCACCACAGGATCTCGTGCGAGCTTGAACCCACAAATCAAGAACTTCAGTTTCATGCGAGACAATTTCGTCAAATGGACGGTGCACATGTTGTCCATAAATACAGTCCTCACAAGCTCCAGCAGTATCCACAGTGGTTATATCCAGCCCATCTACCAAGCCCTTCATTGATTTTATCCGACCATCTCCTACATGCGCAAGTCTCCCATGCCAAGTTGCGAGATCGGCAGGACGGGTCTGAGAGCAGGAACATGAGAAGAATGCTAGGGGTGAGTGTTCTATAAGAACAACATATGTTCCATTTGCAAGTGAGCCTATCATGAATTCACTGCCAGTGGGAGATGTGAATTGAACCCCACTGTCTTTGAAAACAACAGTGCAGCCCTTGGAGGTAAGATGGCTGACCAAAATGAGGTTAGCAGCAAAGTCAGGAGCATGGTATGCTGTGAGCTCCAAGATAATAGCCATTCCGTTCATCTCGACTTTCTTATAGACTGTCCCTTTCCCCAGGATACGGAATCTGGATCCAGCTTCTGCTGCCTGCCCTGTCATGTTCTCGAGAGGTTCATATGTAACAAAATCAACGCGGTCAACAATGAAGTGTTCACTAGCACCAGAATTGATGAAGTAGGGCTTCTCGCAGCGAGCATGGAATGATGTGGCAAGGTTTCAGCAGGGATGCCCACAGTTGGAGGCTCAGTTCCTCCAGTAGCCATCAAGGCAAGGAAGTTGAACTGGTCCAATCCACTGCTAACATCCAACCATTCTCCAGCATGTCATCTGCAACAATGGAGGAAGCAGCAGCATTGTGTGCAACGGCTGCAACCGGAGGCAGTGCTGGTGCAACACCGACATGCTTCCCTTTCCACCAAGTAGGATATTCACCAGGTTTTCCACCACCAGAACGGAAGCAGTTCTGGATAAGATGACCTGGTTTCAGGCAATTGGTACAGTGGAGGCTAGGCTTTGCAACAAGTGCCTGTACTCCGGTCGATGGTGAAGAGACATCTCCTTTTGGTGAATTTTTCCGAGTGTAATGGTGATTGCAGTGTGCAATGACAGTGATAGAGCCAGTCAGTGTGTCGAGGATAGGGAGAAGGTCATCCCAGGAGTGTGGAAGCGAAGTCATGAAGAGTTCCGTGAACATTGTGTCATCAATGCTACCTCCGTGCTCATTGACAGATGCCCACAGTGTGCGCATGGACTTGACATGCTCCTCAATGTGACTGGTACCATCATAGAATGTGGTATGGAGTTTGCGCTGTGCATCAACTGTTGTGATTTAGCTTGTTATAAGCTTGTGCACCAGACTGTTAGGTCAATTGGTTACAATCCACTGGGGCTGTAGGCTGCAGTGGCTAGCTTATATACTACAGACTGTATCTAGAATATTCTACTGCTCTCAAGGTATCTTTACTAATGTCATTAGTAAGCCCTCGGCGACACTTCGGGCTCACATAACAACATCAACCAGTCCCAAGCTTGTGGTTTTGCCAAATGTCAGATGGTAAGGCACTTTCCGCGATTGCTCCATTAGTGACTTCTCACATCAACCCATTACCGGGATTGTTGTCCAGCGCCTTTCTAATGGTTTGAGACACATTATACCCCTCTTAGCTAACCGCTCAGGCCAGCATTAGCCCTTGTGAGATGATGTTGTAGTGTAGTGTAACACATTATAGTATGTTGCAACTCAAGCAGATTTGAATAAATGCCCAGGTGCCCCCAATACTAGGTCTGTCATCATGAATCAAGCTGGTTGCGAACATACATTCTGAAGGACCAAAATCGAGCAATCAGATCATTGTAATTGACTTGGGCCCGACAAAATCAACAAACGAACCAAGGTTTGTGACAGTTTTAGATGATACCTCAAACGTACCGAGCCTCCCACAGATTTGTGCGGATATTCGTACTGGGCATGAACAACAAGGCCTTGTCAAGTTATGTCAAGGCTGCAAGAACCACAAATCAACTGCCGAACTTCTCACTGTTCCTTGGTACCATGACCTTCTTGAAGACCAGGAAGCCGAGGATCCAAGTGAGCGTGATCATGTGCTTGTCTCCAGTGCGAGCAGTTGGAGAATTCAGATGGTGAAATGGATTGGTGATTCCAAAGAAGTGGAGGCAGCGGAACAGGCAGAAGCAGCAGAGAAAGCACTGTGGAAGACACTGGGCGACTTAAACTCCAACTCCAAGTTGAATGACAAAGAAGACACTCCTCGGCTCCCAAAGAAGCCAAAGTGGAAGCCCATAACCCTAGCAGTGCTGTTCGAGGAGGCAGAGAAGCTGTGCAAGCGTAAGCTGTCTGCACAAGTTTTAGAGAAGGAAGCACAAGTAATGGAGGCCTTGGCTGAGATGGAGGCATGTGCAGATGCACAGGAGGACTCGCGTCCCAACAATGGCACGATAGAGATTGACTAAGACAACAAATATTGGTAGACTACAGTGGAATTTTATTATTTTGTTGCCGCCTGAGATCCATGGGAAATTCCATGAGAAATTGAACCAAGGCCTTGACGGCGCCCTTGGACCAAGGCCTTGGGATTTCCCAGACCTCCACCCAAGGCCTTGAGGACAAACACTGAAGCACATGCCAATGGTTATAGAGTGTTCCTCCCTGTTCCCATCTGTTACTCAGTGGTTCCAGCCCTGCCAGCTACTTGGAAACCTCAGTACTGACACTTTTGGAGCGTAACCAGGAATATATCTTCACTGCATTCAGGCCCTTAGGCGGCAGAGGGTGTGTCCGCCGCGCCGCGGCAGAGGGGGGCAGACCCGAGGTCAGACATGGCCTGCCGCGATCGGCCTCCCTGCGAACAATCCCCGAGCCCGCTCGGGAACTCAGAATTGTCTTGGAGAATTCACATGAATCACATCTGGGGCCCTTGCGGCGTGTTTGCCGACCGTGTGAAATCATAACGTCACTGCAACACAGCCGACGGCAGCGAGACAGCAGCCAGCGCGATTGATCAGGATAGATCTGTGTTGCAACCATGGACCCACCATGAACAACTCGAGCCACTGGTCAGCAAGAGAGAAATACCGACCCAACATGGCCAGTGCACCATTTCAAATAAGCATTGACCACTAGGAAATCAGCTGGTGAGACAATTCTCATGCCAAGAAATAATTCCCATGCGCTTGGGAGCTATATTTTTCTTGGGAGTAGTGGCCAGGAGACTCAAATGGCGAAGATCCAAGAGTAAATGAACGATGGCAAAGGCGCCGTGGCTGGAAGGAGAGGCGGCCAGTGGGCGGCAGAGGTTGGCCGCCCGCGCCTCGGCCGATGGCGGCAGCGCGCGGCACAGCCTCCGCGGCAGACCCCGTCGCGTAGGGTAGGCACAGCGCGACAGATGGCGGCAAAGCTCGGCAGCCTCTGCCGATCAGGGGCCTGAATGCAGTGCTTGTCATGAAAACACAAAAAAGCGAAGATTTCATGGGTGGACAAATCCTGTCCTTATCAGCAGGCTGACACCCTTAGCACCTACCTCTACAAGCTTGGTTTCACCTGCAGCAAGGCTGACCACACTGTTTTCTACCGCATCTCTGGGACCGAGTGGACTTACCTCGGTGTCCATGTTGACGATCAAATTTCTACCAGAAATAGCTTGGATGCACTAATCAAGCTTGGAGCAGGATCTCAATGCAAAGTTCCCAATGAAAATCATTGGCAACGTGACCCATTATCTGGGTATTTCTATCCACCAGGATTGCACTGCCAGCACAATTTCTCTTGGGCAGGCAACATATATTGACAATGTTGTTGCTCTTTCTGGACAGGAAAATGCGAAATCTGCATCCTCTGCTCTTGCTCCTGGCACTTGCCTTAGCTGTGAATTTTGTCTAAAGACAGAGGAGGAGATAGCAGATATGCACAATGTCCCATACCACACTGTTGTTGGCTTTCTCCTCTGGCTCACCAACAATACCTGGCCAGACATCTCCTATGCGACGAGCTTGCTCTTGCAATTTTTGTCCAACCCTGGACATGCCCACTGGGAGGCGGCTAAGCATGTTGTGCACTATTTCAAGGGTACACATGATGTGCAGCTAACTGTTGGTGGGACACGTGTTGGTCTTGCTGGGTTCTCAGACTCCAGTTGGGGTTCTGAGGTGCTTGACTGGTGCTCGATGTCAGGCTATATGTTCATCCTTTTCAGGGGAGCAATCTGCTGGAGTGCAAAGAAGCAGACTTGGGTCTCACTTTCCACTGCCGAGGCAGAGTACATAACTTTGGCATGTGCAATGAAGGAAGCAATGGGGATACACTCCCTTAAGAGGGAGCTATTTGACAACGCACTGGAGTCCACTATACTCCGTATTGACAACCAGTCTGCAATTGCAATGGCCAAGAACAACTCTTTTCACTCACACACAAAGCACATTGCACTGCTGTACCACTTTGTCTGTTCTGCTGTTGCACACCATATCACATCCCTCATCTGGATTGCCTCCGAGGCCAACATCGCTGACATCTTCACCAAGCTGCTCAATGCAGTCAAGACTTTGCAGTTTGCGCAAGGTCTCAGCCTAACGGTCTGAGGGGGAGTGTTAGCAGTATATCAAGTCTTACCTATCTTACTTACATTCATCCCATCATGCCAACATACTACTTTACAGTTTACGACATTTGGTTCACCTCAGTTACTTTTCTGCTCTGGAACTGAGGTGTGTATACTTATACAGTTGTGGACAAACAAAGTCTGCAAATAGCCTGTAGCCCCAACGGGATTTGATTTTGACCCAATTTCAATTTTCCTGAACTCAGAGTAAGCTAAAGAGTCCAAAAAACATGCTCCAAAGTTTTTTTCTACAAGAAAATATCGGGCACCAAAATTTTGACCCAGATCCAAATCTCAGATTTATGATCGGAGACATTTGGCAAAAAACAGATTTTTTTTTTTTTTTAACACAGCCACATTATGTCATTATGTCATTATCTTATCTACCCCACGGAGTTCTCAACTGCCCTCTGATGTGACTCTTGGAGTGCATCAAAAGCACGGTTTGAAACTGATTGGTGCTGTTTCTTCTTCTTCACAGCCCATTCTGCTGCTGTGCCTGTCAAACCCCGCCGATAAGCATCCATGAACCTCCATGACCTGTTGATGAAACAACAGATCACTGTAACCAGACATCCATCCGGATACTTCAAGGCCAGCTCCTTGGAGTCTGCAAAACTTTTTTTGGGTACTTGCCAGTAGCAGTATTTGCACCATCCCCAATACTGCAAAAGTAAATTAGTTCAAAGCAACGATTCAGAAGAATAAGTTACCATCTCAATTGGATTGAGTTCACAATGAAATTTAGGGAGAAACATGCACACATGTCCAGTTTCAGTGATTACAGTCTCAAGCATAGATGGTTGGTTGACAAAGTCATCCTGCTGACTGAGAAGGCGCGCCATGCAGCACCCTGTGCTCTCAAATGGACACACAGGTGAACATTTTGCTTTGAGGCCTGTAACATCAAAACCCCGCTCTACCAACACGGCTTGAAGACCTTTTGCTTCACCTTGGTCAGTGGTCCTTTTTTGAATCTTTCCATGGTGTGCAGCAGATGGATTGGACTGGGGAATGACAGTGTCATTCTGCTTTGGTTGCTTCCCGCCATTGGATTTATTCATGCTGGATGCCCGAAGAGCACCCTCAGGCAGTGAGGCATGGGCAGAAGACTGATCAAAAATAAAAAGAGCAGTCACACCAGGATGAATGTCATTGTGGATTTTTATTGCATGCTTCACCTGTTTGATGAGGTGGTCTGTATCCCACCAAGGATCACCCTTTGCCCCTGGATAGGTTATCTCTTGTGCATCAGCAATTATGATACCATGCTTGTCCTGTTGGACAAGTCGACCTGTCCCTTCAGTAATGAAATCTGAAACATGAATAAGGTGTCCACGGCTCTTCTTTTGAAGAACTGTTTGCCCTTCAGCAAGCCTGAGAAGCACATTTATCAGCTACTAAACACTAAGAAATACAAGAACTTGCCAAGCAGAGCACATATAATCAAGCACATGGAAGCAGCATTCATCATGAAAATATGCAATGACCTTCTTCACTCCAGGTGGCAGAACAGGCTCAACAACTTTAAGATCTGGTCCATGATACTGTGTCATGCGTGCCTCAAATTCTGCCATCTTGGGCAGGAAGACGTCGGTTTAATACTACACAACATCAGGCCTTTCATGGCCATTCATGTAGACCCCTTTCTTGATCAAAGTTCTGTGATATCCAAGTCTGACCAGCGCTGGGCAGTGCGCTCACTGATGGGTTGTTTGGTGAGATTCTGAGTGCAGGAAGGATTTCTGTGTTAACCCCTTCGCAGAACTTCAAGGGAGTCACTGTCCCAACCTTCTGCTGTGTTAACCAAGTTAAGCATGCAGTCTGAACAGACTCGTCATTCAAGAGTGATTTGGTATTTGCTCTTAAGCTGATGGTGCCGTGCCAAAGCACGAACACACTGTGCAAAATAGTTCCCATTCCCTTCATGCCATTGATGTGCAATTTCTAGACTGGCAGCAATTCGTTTAAGACCCATGATGCAGAGAGTAGCAAAATTCCGGATGATAAGGAGTTGGTTATGCTTTGAAAGTGGGAGGTTTCGTTTCTTCAGGTCCTCTTGATCTTCTCCCTAAGATCATACCAGCCGCGAATGATGACACCAGGTGCAGGATCAGAAAGAAGAGGTGGCCTAGTAGGTGCTGTAGGTGAGCTCTCCTCACCATCAATAATATCATCAACAACTGCATCCCAATCATTTGGATCATCATCTTCAAATTCTTTGTCTGAATTATCCACCTGAATTAATGGTGGACTTGTCTCAGTCGGCTCATCAGTAGGACCGGAAAGAACTGATGCTGAACGAATCCAGGGAATGATCTGGGGTGGAGAGGGAGCACGAGAGGGAGGAGCAGTTGAAAATGGGGTTGAACCTGCAGTTTCAGTTGGAGATGGAGCATCATCCTCTGAAAAATCCAGGTCCTCATCTTGAAATACTGGGGAGGATGGAGCAGATAGTGCTGAGGAAGATGGAGCAGAGAAAAAGCTATCCAGCCAAGTTTGTTTTTTGTTAGATTTAGCATATCTCTGCTTGGTGTGCAAGGATTTTTTTGTCTCTAATAGAGTACACCTTAATTGCATTAATTAAGGTGTACTCTATTAGAGACAAAAAAATCCTTGGTTTATCAGGGCCTTTGATATATTCAGCTGGACGCCCTAAGCAAACTAATGTGAACAACATCAGGACATTTGAATATAATCAAACTCGCCCCCAGGTTTACGCCTCTCAGCTGCTCTTTTATCTTCATAATTCTGACTGGTAGGTACCCAATCATCATCCCCTGCATCTCGTTGGTTCTCCTCGATCTGTGCCAGTAACCCAAATAAACAGTCCTGGAACTGTGCCTGAGCAACTTCGTCCCAGTCTGCCTCATTGTCATTGTCACTGTGGTTGGAATCCACCTCAAGATAAGCCAAACTGTCAAGTTCTGCCAGATCAAGAACCTCAGAGTCAGAATAATCGCCGTCAGAGGAGTTATTTGAAGCCTCAGGTGCAGATTGTGGCCTAGATTGGTTTCTGAATCCACTGATGTTGCATTTGGCACGTTTGTTAGGGTGTCCTCGCCAAGGCTGCATGGTGGGGGATGATAAGAGAGCAGACTGGAGTTTCCCCAAATGAATCAGTTGACTATAAGGGAGAAGGATGCAGTTTCCCCGAATTGATCAGCTGACTCTGCCAGTTGACAGTTCTGGCTCACAGTTCTGGAAATAAATCAGGCATGTGACCAAGAAATATTATTTTATTGTGTCACATCCACTCGATGGATTTCCGAGATTTTTTCGAAATCAGATTCGGTTCAACAAGGCACGTCTATTGCGCATTTTCATGATTTTCCCATGACTTTTAAGCGGGCGCCAAAATTTTGATCGGCCCGGACATTAATTGATGATTTGCCAACCAACGGCTCGACAGAATCACATAATTTTTATACGGATGTGACCGTCTTGATGAGATCTATTGATCCCAATACTTATCTCGGCTAAAAAAAAATAGACCTTTTTTTTTTGGTGGACTTTCTTTGTCCACAACTGTATTCATATTTCTAATTCACTGTACTAATTATTCTGTAGTACTACACTAACCAGTAGACTACAAATACAGCTACTGCCCTGCTCCATAACTGAGGCTCCTACACTAACACAGAGTATTCCGTTGATGGTGGCACAGTTCCACGGCACCCATCAGGTGCCGTGCCCATTCCGTTGACAATTTTCAACCTCACTTAATGGCCCATCGAACAATGGCTGCGACGGCTGTTGCAACGGGTCTTTCAACTGTGGCTCAAAACCACCTATTTGGGAGATTATTCCGGGCACAAATGCTTCTATGTTCGAAGATTTGACTATTCAGCAGAATTTATGCATGCCATACACTCCTTTTGGTGAGAGACAGAAGGAGAACTTACGTTGTTCTGATGTTCGGAAACTCTCTGAGATGATTGCCGAGCTGCAACTGCAAGGTTGGGTGTTTTTTTTCTTGCGCAAAGGACAAAGAACACAGAGAGTAGGCAGTTAAAAATTGACTTGGTGATATTCAAACCAAACGCACCACTGTATGATGTGAAACAGCCAGAAAAAAATGACCCCGATCCGCTGCTGTTGTCACGGCGGTTGCAGCCGTGCCGTCGCCCGTGCCGTCCCGTCAGAGGTTTGAAGATGTAAAAAAACAACCGTCGAATCGATGGCCATTGCCGTCATGGCAATGGGTGGAAGCCCTAGGCACTCCGGAAAATGTGATGTCTTGGTGCTTCTGAAGATGCTCCTGATACCATTAGTATATGAATAAAAATAAGATTGCTTGAAATTGTACCTGATATCCAACAAATATGTAGCACTGGAACTGCAACCTGTATGGGAAGTACAAGAAACAACTCCAGGCCATCTGATATTGCCCATTTCAGCCACAATTTAGGAGTAACTAATATTGCGACTGATACTCAATGTATCAGTGTGGATTCACGTGCATATGCCGTAAAGCCCGTATCAGCGGCAGTATCAGCTGCGGACCTGATACGGGAAGAATCAGGTGATAGTATCAGTCGCGCTGATTTGGTGTTACAGCATCTCCGGATACACAGAATCAACACTGATACATTGAGTATCAGTCACAATATTAGTCACTCTCAAATTGCGGCTGAAATGGGCAATATTGGATGGCCTGGAATTGTTTCTTCTTGTACTTCCCATACAGGTTGCAGCTCCAGTGCTACATATTTGTTGGATATTTCAAGCAATCTTATTTTTGTTCATATACTAATGGTATCAGGAGCATCTTCAGAAGCACCAAGACATCACATTTTCCTGAGTGACGTCTGGGCAACTTTAGATTTTCTCATTCCATCTTTCTCGATCATGTCGCCACTTGAAAGAAGTTTGAGGAGAAAACGAGATTCTGGCTGTCAAGGGGCGTCCGATAGATAAAGCAAGTAAGGCCGACAAGCGGCATGGCCTGCTACCGATTGATTTCAATCATGGAAATAATGCACAAAGTAGTGTTGATTCCGGGCCCCGGCACACATGTGTTGTGCCGCACAAAGATTAGCATGATTGGTTATATTGCGAGAACGAAAAACAAGTAGAAAACTATTAAAAATTATTATGCGGAATGGGCAGCCCGAAGCTCGCTCGGTCGACACTGACACGTCGACCAGCTCGCATTGGGCTGACACAACACATCAGATTTAAATTTGACTATGTCGAAGGAGTAAGACTCCAAAAAGGAAACACAGAACACAGCTGAACTGTTGCAGAAAATAAACCCAAGATCGTAGAGGCTAGACTGCACCTGATCTTTCTGGGCATTGTCAGAGAGGCAAGTCAGAGGCTCAGAGCTGAGAGCAGGGTTGTCAAGCCGCCGAATGTTGTTCAGGTTGTTGGCATCGACGAACTAGCTGGAGGAAACAGCCACCTGTAGCTCTTGAGAAAAAAGGAAACAATCTGGAGAGAGAACGACGACATTGATATTGAAGAGCCAGACCCAAAGGCGGTAAATGCAAAAACCAGATGACGAGACGTGCTTGACATCACGGAACTTTTTGGCAAATCAATGCTGACGCATGGGAGGTACAAATATCGTTTCAACCAATCAGAGAGCCAGAAAAGGTGCTTACGCAAAAAATGCTGACGAAAACGGGAGTTTACTGCAAAAAGTTAAAATCGGGCTCCCTAAGACCTGTACCTAACGGTAGCAGGAATATGACGTACGTGCACCGGAAAACCGGGCTGGCGTTCAATCGAATTCGAAATACAAGTACATTTTTTTCTGCTTTTCACGGACTCTTTTCTCGTTTTACCCAGCGACTCAATCCAAACCTCGATTTGTTGCATTCAGCACGCAGGCAGTCCGACTATAAATGAGTCAAAAAGAATCATTGCATCTGGGATATTCTTTATACTCACTAGGACATGGGAGCGCAACCAGTGAATCAGACACAAAGCAGTTCACCGTGCCAGATCCAAGGGTGATTGTGGTCCTGTCCCAGCTTCAAGGAGATATCAGCATAACGGGCCGGAGCCAGGGACGGATACATACACTCCAGAACCATCTGAAGCCGTGAACTGGCAAGCAAACGTGTGGGACTGCAATCATTTGAGACCTCAGACTGTAAAAAATATTAATGATGTAAGACATACCGTTCCAATAGCGAATTGGCCGAGGATTGTAGCAGTTGAGCTGGCACTGTGTCTGCAACGGGCGCCATCTGCGGTGATTGTGCAGCTCTCAGCACGCTTCTCAAACACATTGGCAGGACTTGTAGCTGGAGCAGCAGAAGAAGCCAAGGTGTAGAGTGTGAGAGTGACAAGGGTCTGCGAGATGAACTTCATTGCCGAGGATTATTGAAAGTGGAACTGAAAGTGGGATGTTTTCCGGGGTGGACAGAACTATAGATTGCGGTAGTAGCTACTGCTTAAATACAAAAACGAGTTCGTAGATATGAGTCATACTGAGTCAGAATGTAAATGAGTCGGTTCGGCATAAGTGAGTCAGAATGACTCAGTACAATACAAATGAGTCAGAGTGACTCAGTCCAATATAAATGAGTCAGAGACGAAGGCTGTGCTCGGAAGCGAGCACATGATCGGTTTGTATTCCAACACTCCCCCTCAAACCGAACGCAGTCCCAGAGCGGTTGCAAAATGTTTCGCCTTTGCACTGGGAAGTGCCTTGGTGAGCGTGTCTGCCACCATGTCCTGAGTGGGGCAATAAACAAGCCGAATTGAACCATTTTCGATCACATATCGAATGAAATGGTATCGGATGTCGATGTGCTTCGTGCGAGCATGGAATTGGCCTACATCGGAGTAGGCTAGTGCAATGGCTGACTGGTTGTCACCATGGAGTGTTATGGGATGCTCGAGTGGACGGAAAAGCTCGCTGATGAGCTGCTGGAGCCAGATGGCCTCTTTCGCAGCGTAGGTCATCGCGACATATTCAGCCTCTGTGGTTGAGAGGGTGACAAGTTCCTGTTTCTTGGAACTCCACGAAACAGCTCCTCCATCGATGAGGAAGGCATAGCCAGAGATGGCACGCCTGTGTTCCTGGGACATCCCATCTGCATCTGAATATCCCTCCAGTCCACGTTTCCCTGCACCATAAGTCAACCGCCAGTCCTTTGTACCTTGGAGGTAGCGGAAGACTCGTTTCACCGCTTCCCAATGAGCCGGTCCAGGGTTGTCCAGGAATTTGGACAAGATTCCAACCGGGAATGCAATGTCGGGTCGAGTTCCAACAGCAGCCCACATCAGCGAGCCAACGGCCTCGCGGTATGGGATGTGCTTCATAGCAGCAATGTCTTTGATGCTGATAGCACAGTGCTCAGTTGTGAGCTGTACATTTGGGTCCATAGGCATTGCGACAGGCTTCGCATCCGAGAAATTATAGCGCTGGAGGATAGAGGTGATATAGGATTGTTGTGACAACGAAATGGATCGCGCCTCGCGGTTGCGTTTAATTTCGATGCCCAGCAGCCAGCTAACAGGCCCAAGGTCTGTCATCTTGAAAGTCGCAGCGATACGCTCTTTGTAGTGCTCAAGGTGCTCAGGTGAACTACCCGTGATTGTGCAATCATCGACGTGGATGGCAAGGATGGTGAGGTGCTCATCATCACGCGTATAAAATACAGCATGATCAGCAGCACACTGCGTGAAGCCAAGATCAGCAAGAGAGCGGCTGAGGGTCTCGTACCAGCGGCGTCCACCCTGCTTCAGCCCGTACAATGCTTTCTTGAGCTTCAAGACATATTTATGACGGTCGGCAGTTTCATAGCCTGGGGGCTGCTCCATGTAAATGAGCTCGTTGTGCTCAAGTTCTCCATTGAGAAATGCGCTATGGAAGTCGAACATATCAACATTCCAGTCATTACGCGCTGCAATTGCAAGTATGGTTCGAATGGAAGCAAGTTTGGCAGTGGGAGCGAAAGTGTCATAGTAGTTGACTCCATGGACTTGGGTGAATCCCCTAGCCACTAGGCGGGCCTTGTATTTGTCGATTTCACCAGCAGCATTCTTCTTGACACGAAGAACCCATTTCGAGTCGACAATGTTGAGGCCAGAAGTGCGGGCTGGGCGTTCCACAACTTCCCATGTGCCAGCAGCTTTCAATGCAGCTAATTCTGCCTTGATCGCTGCTTCCCAGTGCGGCCAATCACTTCTCTTCTTTGCCTCTGCATGTGTTGCTGGATCCAATGCCTCCGAGTCTGCTGTTGCAGTAGCCATTGCATTCTCCAAGATGTCAACCATCTCCCAATCCTCAGATGTCTCTGCTCTGGCAGCAAAGTCTTCTTCCTCAACTAGGACTGTTTCCGGGACTTGCAAGCCTCGGGGAATTTTTGGGTCCGATGGTCGATTGCTGGTGCGTCCAGTACCACTCTGGAGTGCCTGGATATATGCACTAGGCTTTCGGACTCTTTGGCTGCGCCCCATTGGCACTTCTTCTGACTCTTCAAAGTCAGGACCAAGTGGATCTGTGTGTGCCAAGTCACGCTTGAGTTTGCCAATAGATGGGGACTCGGGGAGTGCTGAGGGCAATGCGGGCAATGTGCGCGGTGGAGTAGAAGGGCGAATGGGTGCAGGCACAGCAGGAAGAACAGGATTCTGGTGTGTGGGGTTTTTATTCGCAGACGATGACTGATTGCCATCTTCCTGCTCCCCCTCAAACAGTAGATCGTCTGGAATTGGTACCAAGACGTCATCTCTGTCGAGTTTGACACTCCGTTCAACTGCAATGTTATGCTTTCCTTCAAAATAAATTCTGTGCCCACTGCTCACTTCATCAAATCCGACCCAACGGCCGACATTTGCACGCCCATCCAATTTACTGCCATCTGGGTCATGTACCCAGACTCTTGCACCGAACTCGGGCAACCGTGAGAGATCGGGTTTCTTCTGGTAAACCATCTCGAATGGGGTTTTGTTGTCCAATGCCCGTGTCGATGTGCGATTCTTCAAATAGATCGCATGCACAATAGCTTCACCCCACAAAAATTTTGGGCAAGCCACTGGCATGGAGTATTGCACGCACACGCTCCAAGAGTGTCCGGTTGAGCCGTTCTGAAACACCATTGTGCTCTGGTGTGTCGTGGACAGTGAAACTCCGTTCAGTGCCCTTCTTGGCAAGGTGAGCATCAAAAACCTTGCTCCAAAATTCCCCTCCACGATCCGAGTGGAGCTTCTTGATAGCGGCCTTAAACTGTGTCGCCAGCCATGCCTCATAGGCTTGGTACGAGTCAAAGGTTTCATCCTTTGTACGCTGCAAGTAAATGCGGGACCAACGGGTATGATCATCCGTAAAACTCGAATAATATTGACGTTGATTGATAGTCTTTGTTGGGGAAGGTCCCCAGACATCCGAGTGGATGATATCTCCCATACCAGTGGCACGCACTTCCTTGCGCACCTTTGCAACTGGTTTGCGAGTCATTTTCGCATACTCGCATGAATCACACGATTTAATTTCCGTGGAATCGTCGAGCTTGATCCCAGTCACTAAGCCATCCTTCACAAGACGTTTGGCAGCCTCTGGTGCGATGTGACCCATCCGGCGATGAAGTTCGTCAATGGAAACTGTCTCGATAGCACTGGCAGCAAAAACTCCAGTGTTCATGCCGGGGGTGTGGTTGACACGGTATGTCCCATTCTGCTTGTTGATGATGCCCAGGATCTTCCTTTTCTTATCAAAAATCCGACAAAAATCATCCCGAAAGAGCGTTGCAAAACCAGCTTCGGTGATTTTGCTGATGGATACCAGGGTGAGTCCTAGCTTCGGCGCATACAGCACTCCTTTGAGGAGTATACTGGCAGTGCTCTTTCCATTTGGAACACTGATTCGAATGTCGCCTTTCCCAATCGCCTGGAACGAGCCATTATCCGCTACAGTAATGGGTCGAGGGGGAATGGAGGTGAAGTTAATGAATTTGTGCCGGTAGGGAGACATGTGACTCGATGCTCCCGAGTCGTAGAGCTCTGTCTCGACTTCTGGCGCACCTCCTTCATTGGCGAGCATCGCTGAGTTGAAGGATGATGTAATTTCTGGTTCCTGGTCCTCCTGATTGTTGAGCCACTGGTTTACAGTGACTTCAATCCAATCTGCAACATCTTTCTCGAGGCCTTGTGGCGGCCGGTCCGGCCCATCTCGGGGAGTTCTCTGACCAACATTGCAAGTGCATTTGTTGTCAGGACTGGTGGAACCAAAATCCAGTGAAGATCCATCATCACTTTCCCAGTTGCTTTCCTCCGAGTCGCTGGAATTCACCACGCTCTGCAGATCCGGCATTGAATCATGCTCGCTGTCGCTTTCCGACAGACGTTCGAGATCCGGGACTGAATTGTGCTTGTTGTCGCTGTCCGACACACCCTGCAAGTCCGGCATCTCGCCATCCTCATCGTTTGAGGTATCCTGTGAGTTCTCCAACTCCAGGCTTGATGTCGTGTTACTGATGGTGCCATCTTCTTCATCCTCGAAGAAGTCTTCATCATCGTAGTCCGACAACCAGCAGTTCATTGTGCTGTCTTGTGCACTGCTGTTGACGAGTCCTGTCCACTCGTCCTGGAACAGCTCAACATTTGATCTTGTCTGAGCCATCCATACACCGTCCTCGTCTTTCTCCGTGGCGGTGTTTGCGGCCTCCTTGGTCTTCCCTTTTCCCTTCCCACGTGGTCCCTGTCCTTCTTTTCCTCCACCCTTCGCCCAACAGTCTGCTTTGACATGGCCCTTCTTGTGGCAGTTGTAGCACTCCACTTTGGGCTTGGAGCCGCCATTGCGGCCTCCCTTGCGATCTCCCGCAGAGAACGCAATGTCGCGGTCGTCCTTCTTGGACTTCTGCTTGAGCGAGCGACGATCTGCCTCATCATTGAGGCCACGAATCAAGTCATCGGGTGCGAGGGTTTTGGCGAGCAAGGTCGACGTTGCTGTGATTGCCGAGAGGTAGGGATCATACGAGGGGGGAAGTGAGCCGAGGATTATGGCGGTGAAATTATCATCGCCCGGATCGGCACTCATGCCGATCAGGTCTGTACGAAGTGTTTGCAACTTCGCGAGGTGAGTTCGAACATCTGCACTTTCACTGCAGCGCTCATCCTGGAGCCTGCGGCGCAAATCCACAGTAACCATCTTTGACTTCTTTTCAAACTCCTCTGAAACCTTCTTCCACAGCTCCGCAGCTGTCTTCGCATCTTTCACGCGCAAGAACAGCGGGTCGGGGATGGAGCTGGCAATGGCCTGCTTTACAATAGCCTGGCCTGACTTGTATGTCTTCAGCTCTTTCTCGTGTGCTTCCAGAGCCGTAGCCTCTGCCTGCGTGGGAGGCGAGGATGTTGTAGGCGCAACAGGAGGGAGGGATGTGGCCTCCAAATGGTCTGCAAGACCAGCAGCATCGGCGGCGTAACTGAAGCGATTCTTATAAATGCTCCAGTTTGTCCCATCGGCCTCGCATTTGGGAATGCGAAGGAAATAATCGCTGAGCTTCGAGTTGGTGGTAGACATAGTGGATGAAGAGAGGTTTGTTTGAATAGAATAGATGTATGTGGAGAATTAGATCAGGGCGGGGCCCATAACCTATTGAAAGTGGAACTGAAAGTGGGATGTTTTCCGGGGTGGACAGAACTATAGATTGCGGTAGTAGCTACTGCTTAAATACAAAAACGAGTTCGTAGATATGAGTCATACTGAGTCAGAATGTAAATGAGTCGGTTCGGCATAAGTGAGTCAGAATGACTCAGTACAATACAAATGAGTCAGAGTGACTCAGTCCAATATAAATGAGTCAGAGACGAAGGCTGTGCTCGGAAGCGAGCACATGATCGGTTTGTATTCCAACAAGGATGTGACTGTCAAGCAGATAGATTAGAATGACCATTTCTCTGGCTTTTTATACCTTTCGTTAAGTACTTGGTTACCATTTTCGTCCCGACAGGAATACTGAAGGCTTGGCCCGGAAGCTAACATGGTCGAGCCTTTCTCCAGAACCGAATAAAGTTGGGGCTGGAGAGAGAACCGGCTCTGCCTCGAATGCCAAGTTAAAATTGCGATCAAATTTCATTGGTTGAAGATGTCTATCGTTCCGGGTGATTTCAACTTCTTCGGACATTTCGCGGAGCCCTTCCATGGACCCTGGAGTCCTTCTTAATTTTGTTGGGGCGGACTGGACTCCATGGCCGCCGTGGAGAAAAGAGCCAAGGTCCAAAGACGCACAATTTTTAATGCCGACGCCTCCAAGAACCGAGCACGTTTGACCATTGAATCACTCTCTTTTGTCGTTTAAGACCGAATTCGTCATAGGGGAGTTCTTGCAATTATAAAAGACAATTAATACGGGGTGATCCACGATTCTGTGGAAGCCCCATCTGTTCCAATTTGGTTCCAATTTCCAAATTGTTGAATCTCAATCCGAGTCGAGTCCAGTCTGGGTACACGATATTTGTTGGCTCTGAAGGCCTTGAATGGTGTGAAAATACCATTGGAGCAGAGCATGGCGTTCCGCCCCTGACAGTGGGAAACGAGACGGCCAAAGAAACGACCGTGAGGAGCCGTGGGTTCGTGAGGCCAATTCCAGGTGACACAGATCAGATCGACTGCGGTCTCGTGCATTATTCTGTTAAGTATTTCCCAGTTCTTCAACAAGACTGATGGACAGCCTGGACCCGATCAGGAGCCGTTCCCAGAAGGGGCCGGAAGACTTGCAGGTCTTTTGGAGCCCTAGTTTCGGCAGGATCTAATCTGCGCGGTAGCCATTACGAGAACTGAGCTATCGAAAATATGCAATGCCCGGTCGCGGGTGAAATAGCATGTAGTCCAATAATTCTGGGAGGTCTGTCATGCTCATGGATATTGTCGAAAATAAGTAGGCTGGTTCACGCACTTGGAGTCCGCGCCAAATTCGTCACTTCGTTACTTCGGTTAAATTCGTGTAAGTTCGTTAGTTTGATGGCATTCAATCAGTGTTCGTGAGTTCAGTGAAATTTCAGCCTAAGCTCGTCACTTCTCCCTAGCCCATTGAAATTTCGTCACTTTAGGTGCCTTGAACCTCTTACCACTGTGCCGCAAACTAACAGTGGGTGAGTTAGATAAAGTTCATGTTTTCATTGGGAATACAACGGTCTAACGAATACGAAATTGCAGCGCTGAAATACATGTAGTAGGAGCGAAAATATGTAAGGTATGTGAGTACATGATTATGATCACTTAGTATCAACCTGCGCCTGCCGTCAATAAACCACGGTGCCAAGGAGCAAGTCCTCCTGCGCGGGCTAGAAGACGGCTCCCCGACAAGCGCCGTTGCCAAGTCGCTGCGGAGCGACGGGGTCTCTGGCCGCAACGCGGCGCGATATGATGCGCAGAAGGTATTGATTCAAGTGCGGCACCGGCGTGATTGCGCAGAAGGTATTGATCCAAGGGTTTTGTGACCGCGATGTCCACATGTCCATTTCCAGCCCTCTGCACCTCGCGCCGCGGTTGCCCGGGGCCGGGCATCACACAACCCATGGAAAATCAAAACAACTCCGGTAAGTGGCCTTGCCAAGCTGAATATAACATCGCCCGCCCTATTCCTGCATGATTCCGGGTGAAGGAGGTGCCGATGCTGCTCTCGTCGCGATGCGAGTTTTATGTCCATGTCGGGTACTATGCAGCACAGAAGGGAGTGTCATACACGCACCACGGTGATGAAGCTGAGCTAGGGCTGCCGCCCGTGCCCGTGGCCACGGTTCGACGGCAGCCGTGCCACGGGTTCTGTTCCCGACGGCCCGTTGAAACACGGCCGTGAAGGCCGTGGCACGGGTTAGTCTCAACCAGGCGTGAACATCGTAGTTTTGATAAGAGAGCATGTCACTCATCTGTCCATGCGTATTGAAGACTATTAACTCTTCACCTACCGATTTGTTAGTAGGAAAACAAGGTAAGTTCAACTGTTGCCGGTGAATGCCGATTGGGTTTGATTTAGGTTTGATCTTTGATTTCTTTTGCAATTTGCTTTACATCTTGTCTCATCAACTCGGTTTCATGACATCCGATAGACCTAAGAAGCCCGGAGCCCATTCTATTGCACTTGGACAGATAAAATCTATTTCTCATTGCAGGTACATATTATAATCCAACCTTCTTCGAACATCGGGGCCACCTACAGGTACCACACGTTTACAGTAGCTCAAGGGACTGGATTTCCAAGAAGAAGCACGATGGGCCCGTCACGGCCGTCCCGTTGACCGTGCCGTGCCGTCAAGCAATTTTTAAACGACTGCACGGGCCGTGTCGACATGGGCCGTGCCCGTTGACCACCCGTCAAATCCACGGCCGTTGCCGTCACGGGCAGGGGCGGCAGCTCTATGAAGCTCTGTCTTAGATGTCGGCGCACGCTGCCGCCGATCCCGCAGGCGCGATGGTCGTGGTGGTGGTAAAAGCCAAAGGTCGAACGTGCCACGTGATGTTAACAGTTCAACATCCGATGAATTGTGAGCTCACGAACTTTTATTAGAATTTACTCACCTGACGAGCTTTCACAGAAAATCATTGGAAGTAACGAACTTTCCCTAAATCCGATTAAAGTAATTCGAAGTTTCGTAAGAATAAGGGAAGTAACGACGAAGAAGGCTACTACCCCGCACCCGTGAAAAAGATGGTATTTAAGGCCAGAGAAATAACTCATCCACCCCACACAAGGAGTAACCAGAAGAGTAGGACTAGGACTGCCCCAGTCCTATGAAGTAGGACTCAGTCCTATTGGCGTAGGACTCAGTCCTATGGGCATAGGACTTGCTGCCGTAGTTGACAGTTGATGAACATCGCTTCTGGTGACAGGCTGTCAAAGGACGTAAGTCGTTAAATGCCAGGCTCAAGCAGATATAATTTCCGGCAATTCAACACTCAACTATCCTCTTCCATCTCCTGCGCACCATCCCGGGCCTTTGGAGTTGCACTGGAACACGGCTTTTGATGCACTTGAACTAAGGCTCCAACCATTTCGTTTTCGTTTACGGCCGAGGCTACACTAAACCAAAACGGAAGGGAAACTGTTTTAAACAGTTTAAACAGTTTATAAACAGTGTCTTTTGCTGACTTTCGATGCTGACCTGGGATAGTCAGTGGGAGTTCATAAAAACCCAGCATTTCATTTGCCGGAAGGCTGGCCTGATGGATAACAGGGTGGCGAGGAAGAATGGGGTGAAATACCTCTGCACATCATCTGCTGGCCCACCATGAATTTATGAATCCGAGAAACTGGGTGCCTACCAAGCACTGAAGGGCGAGCATTACTGTGCGCTGGGTTGTATGTGGCTCCAAACACCCACTACGTTCCGCCGTCGGCTAGACGCAGTTGCCGAGGTCCGTGTAGCCGAGTCAAGATGCGGCCAGCCGATCACACAGGCTGTGCGTGGCCGGCTACACACAGCTGTGTGATCGGCTAGCCGCATCTTGACTCGGCTACACGGACCTCGGCAGACTGAGTCTAGCCGACGGCGGAACGTAGTGGGTACCCCTAGACTCTCCAAAAATTCCCCTCTCGTGCCTCGGAAGGAGGCTGTCCGCTAGTAACCGTTTAAACCGTTTACAAACCGTTTATTAATTATTTGCAGGGGTCCGAAACTAAACGAAAATTTAAACGGTTATTTCCGTTTAAAATGTTTATAAACAAAAACTGTTGGAGCCTTAACTTGAACCAGACTATCATGGTAAGCACCCTTTCGGTTATGAGAGGTATATATCTACTTGTAAATAGCCCTAGGATGGTCAGATTATGCTATGGCTGACTTCAATGTCTCTGGATCGGACTATGTGCTTAGCGAGAGCGATCGCCGCTCCCATATTGGTCACATGAGTGTCGGCATTGCTTCACATTTTAGCCGGAAGAAATGGGACTGAGTCCTACTTCATAGGACTGGGGCAGTCCCAGTCCTATTCTTCTGGTATAGACTCACCCCACACTGAGTCTGCATACACTACAATGAATTTCATCTCAACAAGTCTCACCACCCTTGCATTTTACTCTATCACAGCTGCTCGCTGCGCCACAGGTCTGCCAAATTGTTGGGGATGGCGCCAGCTGCAGAAGAACGCCACCACTACTGGTGATATCATTGACTCATTCTCTGCTGGAGCGGTGCGCTTACGTCTTTCTCTTCTTTGGTCCCACCGTACTCCAATATTTTCAGCTGCTCACATTTGATTGCTGGGCCCCAGGTACAAACGTCAATGATGTTACGTATGTATCTCGACTCGAGCCTACAGTTTCCAAGGTTTATGCTGAAAGCTCCTTCAAGCTAAGGCTCCAACCGTTTCCGTTTGTAACCGTTTTTATTTTCGTTTTTTTACGGACATAAACAAAAATAAACGAAACGATTAAACGATCAATTTTTAGGGTGCACAATCGCACCAGCGCGGGTCACCGCCGGCTTGTTCGCTCCACCAACCACTTCTGACCTCATGTTCTTCTCCACAACCTCCTGATACACCACCGTACTGGAAATTTGGTATTTGTTTAGCAAGCCTGCACCAGCTGCCCAGGTTCGTATACGAAAACTAAAAGATCGGAGCCTCAGAGCCTCGTAACACCCCCAAAAGGGTCCTACCCTCTTTTGAGTCAAGTCTAACCCAAGTGCATGATGTGCATCTAGCCGGGGTGAATAGGATTCGCAGCGCTGTTCGAGGTGTTATTGAAAGACGTTCCGCAGACAGGTCGTCTTCCTTATACGGTGCTCCTTTCGACTTTTTCGTCGAAGGTTTCTAGCTCATGATCCAGTCTTTCTTCCAAGTATTTTGGCAGCGGAGATTTCGGCTGACGGGAGGCCCTGAATCTCCAGTTTACAAATTACAAGGAGGATTTTGAGACTCATATTGCTTCAATTCCGATGTGATACATTCAAATTTGAGCTCTCGTGCACGTCATCCGAGCTCTACTTCCTACGCAAACGTCCAGCGCTGAAGCGCGCTCCCATTCGCTGGGCGCAATATAATCTATACAGCAGAAATCAACCACAGCCCGACGGAAATGGTTGCGCCCAGTCTACCCACCCGGCCGAAGATCGGGCTCGTCCCGTCGAACAGGGCCTCCCACACAGAGTCAGCATCTGGGAGCTTAATCTACATTGAGTGTCTAAAGCTCAGTGGAATGGTAGTATAATATTACAAGGCGCACCAGAAACTCGCTCCCTCCCGCAGACTCGACTGCGAAGACAGTGGCATTATTCGCGCCGTTGACTGTGACCAGGTGGTTCTGAGAGATTATCATTGTGATGAGTTACGGAAGAGCATGAGAGAATAAGCATACGTTGGCTTCGTTGACGGTGATCCACTGGCCTGTTCCGAGGTTCTGGAAAACGTACTTATCCGCGCTGGGCTCGGAGCGCTCCCACTGTATGGGAATGAGTGAGAGAGGTGGGACAAGGATCCAAATGACAAACGATGCCGAAGTTCCCGGGCGGGGCGGCCACCTGCCCGACAAGCACTTCCAGAGGGGGGTTGCCGGAAAAGGTGACGACCGGGTTTAGGCTGGCAACGCTGGTAATCTGGACTGGGACAGGTGCCTGGACGGTCTCAGCCGGGGATGGAGGAAGAAAGAAGTGTAGGAGTTACTCTGCGCTCCACCCCGATGCTGGAGGGCGGGGTGCCCTATCAAGAAAAGTTGAAATTAAAAAAGTCGTCACTGCGAAAGTCGAGCGAGACGAGCTAGTGCTTACATCCGCCGGAAGGGGATTGGGAGAGGCATGCACAAACGAAATCGCAAACAGGGCAACGGAGATGGGGCGGAAAAGCATTTTCTGTCGCTGGCGCAGTAAGCAAACGATTAGTAGTGCAGAACTCCTCGGCGAGCGGGCTGTTATAAACGAGAACCGGGGTCTGATTTCAGATTTCTATGAGAAGGAAGTAACGACTTGGACTTCCCAAGTGACCGAGACGGGCCTGGAGGTACTGTGAGGCACAACTTTAAATAGTGTGGTAAGAATCAAACCTTGCACTATTAATGAGCCTTGAGTTTGCCTCTTAAGTCAACAGAAACTTTCCTAAAACGAGCCTCTTTCTGGACCGAAATTCCCTCTCTTCGTCATCCTCAAGGCTGTGACATGCTGTCTCTGCTTCAAGTTAGGTGCATTGGCTTGAGTCCTGACTGATACAAGAGGCTCCTGAGGACTCTAGGCACTCTAACTGCGCTTCATTTCATTCTCAGTCCCTTTAAGGCTTTACGCCATACTTGCGCCATAGCCGAGTAGCAAACGCCGCTTCCCGTAAGTCTCCCTCTTTATAAAATTACGCTGTCCGTCTGAAGCTTTTAAAACTCCGCTACTCATCTGACCTCTATTTTGATCCGACATTACCCCTTTATTCATGTCATTCTTATGACATATGTCTCGGGATCTCAACTGAAGTGCTGGGGCGCGGAGCGCCCCAGCGCGCTCTTGTAATCAATACAATTGTCAGACGTCCATGTGACACCTTACCACATCCGACCACGCCGCGGCCTCATCCAGGTGTGCCCACTTCCCTTCACAGGCTGTATGCTAGGAGAGGGTAGTGTTGCTGCGAATTCGAGCTCGATACTCATAGAGGTGGACAAAAATAAATAAAATAAAGAAACGAAATATTACGCGAGAATTGCCCCTATCTCGGGGATCTTTCTGCAGCTTCTGTTGTCGGTCTCCGGTAGCTAGATCCGAGTTCCGGGCCTTCGGAACACTTTCACACATGCAATGGGATACTGAAATAAAGCGCAAAAAATACTCCCTTCTGAACTGAAACTCTGAAATAATCTCAGAGTATATCAAAGGTTGCTCAAATATTCTGATGAATTTAAGTTTCCTCCTTGCCGCCCCATTTATCCCCATCATCGGCTAGGATACTGAACGGCATCCTAGCGGCTTCGGCTGTCATCAGGTCCAAATGAGTTCCTGTTTCCACCGTGTTTTCGCCTTTCTGTTTCTTTCCTCTTCGACGCCTCACACCCAGACCTCATTCAACCTTTTCAACACTCTTTCCTCAATGTTTCTCAAACAATATCTTCAAGTCTTCTCCGTTGTTTTTTCTGGGATGTTCTTGACTGCTTTTTTTGTACTAACTTCAAGTTTGCTGGAACTTCTCTTTGGGTTTTTTAAGGACTTTCCACTGGATCTCAAGCTCTAACAAAATATTTGGTGCAGTTTAATCCCTATTTTTCGATGCTAACTGCCACAGCAAGTTTACATCACACAAAATTTGTGTTCTCTAAAATCTGGCCCAAAGTAGTACTATCACGCCTACAGTACCGGACAATCAAAGCCAACAAATTAGTAATTAATTAATTGCCAGTGAACAGCTTTTTTTCAAGCAAATCTGAGTTCACACTCAGATTCCCAGACCTTGAAAGTGCCTAAAAAACCACCTCCGAAGTTTTTCCCACGACAAATAACCGATCAGGTTTGAACCACTGGAGACGATCACATTAGAGAGGTTGTGCACAAGCCGCACGCGGCTTTTGGGCATTGTACAAAGCCGTGGGAATTTTTAGAGTTCATCTAGGAAGGGTCGAGCTTACAGTGAACCTGCTGAGTGCAGGGGAGCATTTTAGACTATGGGATAGCTGTCCCATTTGTCATTCAATTTGTAGGTGCTGTGAAATCAACGCGGAAACTCAAGGACAAATCATTGTATTCACTGGATCGGATTTGATTGTCGCATGGATGGAACATTCAAAATGGTATTCATGTGAGTTATTTACAGTGGGTTTATGAGTTTGGGACATTGAAATCCTCCCCGCGGCTTTGCACAATGCCAAATAGCCGTGTGAAGCCGCATGCAGCTTGTGCGGCTTTTGCACAACCTGTCTATTAAGGACTAGGAAACCCAAACATTGGGTCTCTGTCAGGGGAACCCCCGCTCCAGACGCTGTTCCATCCAAACCCGCTTTGGATGCTTCTGGATCCGCCCCGGACGCTTTCGGATCTGCTCTGGACACTTTTCCACCCGGTGCTCCAGATACTCCTGCGCCCATCCATACTGGTTGCAAACCGATCAGGGTTTGAACCACTGGATATGATGACATTAAGGATTAGAATACCCGAACATCGGGTCTCCTAAGTTCTCCGATGCCACAGAAACGGACACAGAGGAGTCCAGGAGTATCAGCATTAACACTCCTTAATGCTGCAGTACAGGAACTGATCAGGATTGACCGCAATCACTTTAATTTATTTGAAGCCTATATAAGCTCGGTAGAATCTCCATGTACAGTAGATTCTACCTTGTCTAATCTCAGGCTTCTATCTTGGCTTGACATAGGCATTGTCTCCACCCTTCCCCGCTTCCTATCCATTGTATTGCAGGTTGTGTCCACACCCCGGGTTTATACCTGAGTAGATGTCACACCCTCTTTGACTCGTTCCGGGTTCCACCTCGCATCCCGACCTACAATATACGGTCTCCTAGGGAGGACACCGTATGGTTGGTCCTAATACTCGGGGAACACACGAGCTATTAGCGTCTATTGGGTTTATCCTGGTTGGGGTTCTCACTGGGTTACTCACTGTTTAGCTGACCCAGAGGCTGTTGCTGACATCCCAGGTGTTGTGTGCAAGGCACAACCTGGATTCTCTTCCCTAGTTGATCCACTATCAACACAATAGAGTTGTACCCGTTGCTGACAGGTAATTTGGTGATCAAGTCCACTGACACATTCTGCCACACCCTTTCAGGAACTGCATTGGGATGCAATGGCCCTCAAAGTTTAGAGGGGAAAAGCTTGGTTCATTGACAGACAGAGCAAGCCGAAACATCTCTCTTGGTCTCCGATAGTAGAGAAGGCCAGTAGTAGTTTTGGGTTACTAGTTCCACTGTTCGGAATTGTCTTGGGTGTCTGGAGATATAATTGCTGTGGTAGAATCACAGAATCCGATGCCACAGGTTTCTGGAGGGAGGGATGTACATCATTCAATAACGGGTTACAAACCTGTCCATGTGTTCTTCCCATCCTTCGGCCTTCTCTTCCAACACCTTCTTCACCACATACTCCCAAGAACCTCTCTTGATCTTAAACCACCACCATCAATTTGGGTGGCACCCCGCGATCCCCCTTACTCCCACCCAATTCACATCCCGCGGCAGTGTAACAATGTTGGAACTCTCCCAGCCCCACCTGTGCACAGAACTGGGATCAAGCCAGATGCAGGATAGCTGGGGGGGTTGCCACTCACATATGCCACTCACTACCCACACTCATTTTCACAAGCCCTTGACATAGTTGCCCTGCGTCTGAGGCCCAACCTACTCAAGACTTGGCCATTGCAGCCCGGCGTGTTCCACTCTATGCCCTATGCACTCCTCCACTGCCTGTGTCACCCTTTTCTTTCATCCTCGGGACCTGGACCAGCTCCCGTCCCTTTATGGCACTTCCATTGATAGAACACGCCACCCCACTTCCCACCATTTAAACGAAGTACACCCCATGGTCGCACATCACCCACACTCATTGAACTCATTGCTTTCTGTGCACCCTCCTTCATATGGGCACTTTTGCATTATTCCCCATGGACAGCTTGCGAACAGCTGCGCAATGCACTACCAACACATATATGTTGCATGATGTACGGGCACTTTTGCATTCATTCCTGGCTCTCAAGGGGGAAGCTTAGGACAATACACTACCACCGTAGGTACACCTGTAGGGTAGCACTACATAGCAAAGTAGCCACATAGGCCGTAAATGGCCTGAGCACTACTGTAAATATACTGATGTCATGACCACGTCCTCCCAGTCTACTTTCCCAGCTTTGATATCCTCCATGAATTGATCACCCGCCATGTCATCCAAACCGCTGGCATGGCCTTCAAAAATTCTTCTCTGTCCATCCTCCAGAAGTACTGTTTGGGCAGCAGCACAAGATTTGAATTATCCTGCCCCCCCCCTTCTCATGACCGCTTCGCCTTGAAAGCACATCAGTTTTTGCATGTTGTTTCCTGGGTTTATGAATGAGTGCAAAGTCAAATTCGCTCAACTCCAGAGACCACCACACTTGTGGTCTATTAACCTTCTTGGTCATAGTGAAGTATTCCAGGTTTTTGTGGTCCTCCAGATTCCGAATTTCAACTGACTGCCCTGCAGATAGTGTTGCCATTCATAGAGTGCTCACATGATGGCCAACATCTTCTTGTTGTGGATGTCATAATTATGTTCCGTGTCATTCAGTCCCTTGAGCATGTGCAAGATCTTCGAATTCAATGGGAAAATCAATGGGAGTGGGTACCAGTTCTTTATGGTGAGGGAGTTCAACTTCTGATAGTCCTGGATGGGTCACAATTTTCCATAGCTCAATTGTGTGGTTCCATTTGCAGTGTTCCGGTTGTTTGTTGAAGTCCTTTTTCTCAAAACCGCTCCGGAATTCCTCCAGGTAATGAGTGGGAACACTCTCCTCTAGTGTTTTGGCACCTTTAGCCTTGTGAGCAGTCACTGCCAGCTTAGTGACGACACTGCCCATGGCATGGAGGTGTTCAGTCTTGCTCATCCAAGATGTCTTCGGGGTACATCTTCATCATGAAGATGCAATCCCCTTCCTCACCTCTATGTTATTCTCCTCTTCCCATTTCTCCCATAACTGGGCATGCTTGCAGGCAGCAGGACACCGGGAGAATTAAATAGTCTGCTTCTGCCAGTCAATCTCTGGGTTGTGGTGTTTTAGCCAGTTGAACCCGATTATTACATCACTTTTGCCGGTGTTGGTAACTGCAAATGAGAACACCTCAGTGTGGTCCTGGACTCGGAGGCGCATGCATGCAATGTGCATAATACACCCTCCCTTGTTCAGTGTGCCATCCATGTTGTACACTGGAACAGCCACAGCTAATGGTTCCACCTCCAGCCCGTGTTCATTGACAAACCACTGACTGATGAATCTGTTGGTGGCCCCACTGTCAACTAATCCAATGACCGTATAATCTTTAAGGTTATTCAACCATTCCAGGGTCATTGGGATCATCATGGAATTCCCGGTAGCCCGAATGTACTGAGGCGGATTCTTCAGGTTGTCCAGAATATCCAGTGTGTCAGGAAGACAGGCCATCCAGATTTCTTCCACCATCTCATTGTCTAATTCTTGCTGCCTGGCTGTGTGCGTTTATTTTGTGATGATTTCCCATGCCTTCCATTATTGTGTACGTGCTCGGGTTGCAACCCAACACACACTTCCGAGGGGGAGTCTACACCATTCTCCTTTCTCCCGCTCGGGCTTCCGGGGTTCCTTTCCCCTTCGCTTAGAGTCAGAGGGAGAAGTAGCTCCCTCACTCTCGACCTCCACTGTGGCTTCCACCCTGGGTTCTTCAATAGTCAAAACAGAGAATGAATTGTTTGAAGTCATTACAGGTGTGGGGGTATACAAGAATCTGAGGGCACAGTCTTCACTTGGATTCTTCACGAAAATCTTCCTTCCTGAGGTGTTCCTCAAACCATTTCCACGACCAAGGGCCAGAAATGGGGATGGGTGGGTCCTCAAGTCGTGTAGTTGCAGGCCATATCCCGGTTTCTCCAAACCGGTAGCACCTTGGGATCGGTTTCTTGCTGATCATATGGTCCAGCTCCATAGGCACAGGTCCCATGTTGGAGGCCCCACCTGTGGCGATCAGAGGAGCGGCAGCACTCAGGGGTTTCACAGGAGGAGCACACTGCTCATTCCACTGGAAGAAGTTCCCCAGGTTTGGGTTCTGCTGTACCTTGGGCACTGCAACAAGACAGTTGCAGAGCGCGCCATCCATGACATGGAAAGCATGGTGCAAGCTGTCATGCTTGATCACTGCCACCTTCCAGCTAGCATAGGTGATAGGCAGTGCAGTCTGTCCATAGACGGCCTGCAGCACTGGCTTCTGGATCCCTTGTTTGAGGGGTCGAATAAGCATGGTTTCATTGTAACCCGCCATGTTGTTGTACGTATCCAGGAGCGTGAAATACTCCGTGGCCATTCCCGCACCCTGGTGCAGTTTCTCAATTTTAGCCTGTATGCTCTCCACCTGGGTCCCTCCTTGAAAGGCATCAATCAGGTTCTTCTCGAATTCTTTGTAATTCCGATACAACAGGGTATCGAGGTCCTTTGGGTTGCACATGGCCTGCACAACATTGTTCACCCATGCAGCCGCCGATCCCTCCTTCATATAGGACAGGACAAAGGCAATCTTTGTGCTGTCCTTCTTAAGGTAGAGTTCATACAAATGTGGTTGTCCCATGTGGTGTGATGGTCACATCACCCATTTTGGTCAGTATTCTCATCAAACCAAATCAACAGCAACAGCCCGCTGCATGGCATCTCCAGGGCTTATCAAAAATCTGGCTCAACAATGTTCATCAGGAAAATGCCCCCCTGGTAATTTGGTGGGTTTGGCGTGAATTTCCCCCAACTTGGCCTTTTTTGGACCAAATTGCCTTGATTGCCTTGATTGCCTCGCTTTGGATCCCCCCGCCAAATTACCTCCAACTTGCCAGCAATTTGGACTGCTTTCCAAGAAATCTTCTGCACATTCCCGACCAAATACTCTTGGTTTTCCCTCACTCGCACATTCAATTGCATTAAAATGTTGCATTAGAATGTGTCTAAAGTACAGTGGACATTGCAAACTACATGTGAACGTGTATATGAATCAAGGTAGTTAGATTATAGACATGATCAACAAAGGAACACCAACGAGCTGGAGGAGCATTGCCGCGCTGCCAGAACTATGATCAGCCGTGTTACGGTTTGCCCTGAAATAGTTTAGTTTGTGTTGTGAACCTATAAATTGTACTCACATCACTATGTTAAAGAGGCCATGGAGAAGTTTGTGACTCACTTTGGAGCATTCCCGCAGGTGTGGCAAGGCGAGGTGAACTGAGGCTTGCCACCCTGAACAGAAATATGTTATGAATGAGAAAAATGTCGGTGGAGGGTACTTATAGGCTACCGCACATTTTTTGTCACCGCAGATGATGCTGATATGGTCCAATGGCTGCAAGCGACATGAGTTAGCAGAATGTATGAAGACTAGAACATATGATGGAGGCCAGAGCCAATGTACTAAGGCGGGTTGGGTCACGTTAGTTAGCGTCTTGAATAAAATAAAAGGGAAGACAGACCTTCTCAGAGTACACCGTGGTGATCTGGCTGACAAGAGCGCCAACGTTGATGAAGAGGTAGAAATACATGTACACATGTGACACAGTCAGTGTCGGGCCCACAATTACGTGCTCAGCCGACTTGGTCTCCATGAACCCATCCAATTTCGCCGCTTTGTGTCTGTTTCCACTGATGATGATGAGAATACCCGTTCCGATGGCACTGGTATTGCCTGAATTGGGGTGTAGTCAACGAACATGCGATAGATGGTAGGCCATGTTGTAATTCCATGATTCTGTACAATACAGTTCATTTAATCACTTGACAAACAGGAAATGGATCTCACCAACCAATAGCCAATCATATCCGTTGTTTGTGATGGGGGAATTGGACTCTGAATATAGCTCTTCATTTTGTCTTCTGCTTTCCACGAGTTCCCCGGCGATGATGCTGTTGCAGCCGAGAAATTCAGTGCTTGCTGGACATTGCGGTACCCTTGCAGAAGCATTGTAGGGACTGCCGCTGGGGTGCGTGATCAGGATGAGGGTTGAGAACCTGGTCTACTGTTACCAGCACTGCGAGTAGCACTACTGGAACGAGAGACAGGTTGTCAATATCCTGATCTCGATAGGATTGGATCTTAAAGCTCAAGTCAATAGCGGCAAAGGAATACACTAGTATTTCCAGTACCTTTTCGAAAGTGATCTTCCGTGCAAATTCCTGATCCAGTTGTTTCGCATCCATTCGAAGTGAATTGAAGCGTTGATGACTTTTCAAGACATTAGCTGAGAAGGTTTTTTCGTACTTACACATCACAATTAGATATCCATGCGTGTCGGCAAACTTGTTGTACTATTTCTTTGCAATATCCTGACTGGAGGTCCGACTTCTTGAACCCTTGATGACTCTCAAATCATGGGTCGAGGCAAGACCTAGATCCAATACCGGGATCATTTAAGACACAGACTTGCACTTGTAAATACAGTCATATCTAACGAAAATCCTCGCTCCGATGATGTTATTCTGTACTCAGAAAATGCCCCTCGCCCATCGTCCAGGCCACCTGTGAGCTTCCAAGCTGATCTCTGGAACCCAAGTGTAACCATCTTCTATGTATGCCATTCAACAAGTTGTTGCTCTGCCTCTTGTTCATTATCTTTGCCAGTTTTCTTGAATCATTATCTAGCATCCACTGTCAATGGTAAGCTTCCGTGGCCAGTTTAAATAGCTGGGTTGATTGGCTGCAGAATGCAGGGCAACTGCTTGTCACTGACAACACTGTCAATAATACAGCTGTTGCTCAAGAAATCCTCAGCTCCCATCTTGCAGTTTCTTCTTTTCAGTGGGCCTCACGTTTGCAATGTGCTGCCCATGCCCTCAATCTTCGTCGTTGTTTGATGGAATGTGAGCACTTCTCCAGCTCTTCTCACAAGATCACTTTCATATACCACTCAGTTCATCAACGCGATCACGAAGATAGATAGCGAACAACATATCTATTTATAAGCTCTGTATTTATGTTGCGAGAAATTTACCTGTCCAGCATAGTGGGTGACTTTCCATCTTCCTCTTTATAAAATTAAGCCTGTCTGTCTGTCTGAAGCTTTTTAAGCTCCGCTACTCATCTGACCTCTATTTTGATCCGAAATTATCCCTTTATTCATGTTGTTCTCATGACGTATGTCTCGGGATCTCAACCGAAGTGCTGGGGCGCGGAGCGCCCCAGCGCGCTCTTGTAAGCATTAAAAAATGTTTTTTGAATATTTTGAGCTCAAAATCCGCCGAATCACCGCGCTGACATGACAGCTGTCAGGACCCCCATCGGCCCCAGATCTCACTTCGAATATTTCAGACCCTCTTATAGATTCTAAACAATTATAATCTGGAGGAGGGGTCCCTACCCCCTCTTCAGAATAATCGCGCGTCGAATTCATCGTTCTAAACGGCTATCTACCTGTTCGGGCGAGAAACCACCGCCACACGTCACCGGACCCAGTCGGACCGGTTACTTCCACTTCTCTTTCACACCACTTCCACACCACTTCCCTTGCGCATCCGTAGCTTGATTCCACCCCGTCTCCTTACTCCAATAGCGACGACTTCGGGAGCCTTGCAAATGGCATATGCTCGGTAGAAACGACCGTTCACCTGGTCTTTTTGCCCCGCATTCGTTCACAACCACGTCCCTTGCACATCCGGCTCTCGGTTCTACCTCACCTCCCTGCTGTCGGCGACGTCGGAGACAGTTCAACTGTCGTGCTCCCACCGGAAACGATCAGTCGCCTGGTGTTTTAGCTTTCATTTTGGCTACAAACGGTCTTGTTCTTGCCCCTACAGCGAACGGCACCAATTGCTACAGGGTGCGTCGCAATTCCAATCTCTTTGTTCTTGGCTCTAATTGGCCGCCGATTCCATAACGTCTCTTGCAACGTTGCAACGATGAAATTTTGGCGCTTTTTTTGCACCCGCCAGAGACGTTATAAGGGATAACTCAACGTGAGTGTTCCTTCGTTCGAGTCCCCCATCTTCTCGTTCTCCACATTCTTTACAGTTTCTTCTCTTGTCTCTACGATGTCTGACTTGCCGCTCTCGCAGCCTCCGCATCCAGCCGCTACTCCACAAGTTTCTCAGCCGAGTGGTGTGGCTGCTCCATGCCCCGCCGCTCCTCATGCTCAACCGACCCCAGCTCCTCCCACGTCGCTCGGTGTTCAGTACGACAACAATGGGAGAGCTTGGTTCCGCGCTCCCAACGGGACATGGGTTGCCGCTCAGCACCAGTTGGTACGTTTGCGAAATCTTGCCATATCATTGACTAATGTCCCGTAGCACACCCCGTCTTTGAACGTCGGCCCCAGCATGTCAGCTCCCTCCAATCAGGGATGTATCCGTCCAATTTTTTTCCATTACTGTTACTGATTATCATCTACAGGCGTCATATAACTTCGCATCCTTCCCGTCTACAAGCCAAGTCCCCGACCACCTGATTGACCCTACTCTTCTCCCTCTCCCCAACGACGACGACTCCGACTTCGAGCCTGCAGCTGTTGCCAAGTCGCGTGGGCTCAAGCCTGCTGCCAAGGTCGCCGGCGCCCGCCAAAAGGAGAAGCGGAAGAGGACCCACTCCTCGGACTCGGACGACGCCGACAGCGATGCCGCTCGACCCGCCAAACAGCGTGGCCGTCCCAAGGGATCAGCCAATTTCAACGACCGCGACGTCACCAGGCTCCTTGACCTCGCCGAGAGGTTGCTTCCTGTCGGAGGCAAGGGCTGGAAGGAAGTCACCGCCAAACACAACAATTGGGCGGCCAAACATGAACGCCCTGTGCGCGACATCAAATCCTTGGAGGGGAAGTTCAAACTGGTATGTTCTCACTCCTCTTTCTTATGTCGCTGATGCTTATTTGATTCACCAGCTGGTGAAAGCCAAGAAGCCCACCGGCGACGCTCACTGCCCGCCCGACGTCAAGCGCGCGAAGGGCATCGACCGCAAGATCAACGAACGCGTCGGAACGCGGGACGTCGGGGACTCCGACATCGGCGGCGGCGACTCTTCGGACGATAGTGTCGAGGTGCTCAACTTCGGCACTTCCAAGCTTCATTCTGCAGTCGCTCGTCGCGCACCCACTCCCCCCCTTCGCCGCAACTCACGCTTGAACGCACCTGAGCTCGTCGCGAAACTCGCCAACACTTTCGACCCCGAGACTCAGCGCTCCATGCAAGAGGAGCGCTCTCAACGATCTTTCCAGACCACCCAACTCATGACCCTCACCCAGCAGCTTCGCGACGCTCAGGCAGCCACCGAAGCCCTCCGCAACCGCCTCGCCGAGGTTGAGCGCGCTCGCGATCGCGCCGAGTTGAAGTTGGAACTCATGGGTCCGGTGCCCTTCACGGGTTTCGCGGGGAACGGCCAGTCCAGCCGTGCCCGTTACATCGCCGAGGAGTGTCCGGACCTTGTGCGCCGGGGCGGGAAGATTCGCAGTGAGAGAATATTTCCTGAAGGGGGTGGTTGTGTTGAATGGTTTACAGACGACGAGGATGACGCCAACAAGGAGAACTGGAACCCCAGTTCCTCCTCCTCGCTCCCCTCCTTCGGGTCCTCGAGCGCAGATGCGAGCGGCGAGGGCAGCGGCGAGGGCAAGGGCAAGGTGGCGGCTCGCTACTTGAGTCCGAATATCTGAGTAATCCAACACCGTACGAACTTGGACTGCATCGTGTCGCAACCTTCCACTCCCTAATTACCTGTTTGACCAGTACTCATCTAATTACCGGCTTCTACAAACACTATCCACCCTCCTTACTATTAGCTAACTCTTGAACAATCCAGTGTGCCTTCGTGGCTCTATTTCATTTTTAAATTGTTGCCCGGGTTCTCGCTCCTTTGCGTATAGTTGTCGCTTATCCTCGGTCGTGGGATCTTGGACGAGCAATTCAGTGTTTCTCTCACTTACGACCGAATTGGGTGAAGGGAGTTTCCAATGCACGTTGAGACGCCGAATGGGAGAACGGAAGGTTTTTATTTGTTGTAGCTACTGGGTCCCCACTTGTTGTATGCAGTGAACACGAAGCATTTACCTATCGTAAATTGCCACATTGTGAAACCGAGCAACACGGTCAGAACGCCTTTGCTCCCCAAACAACATCGTTTCAAAACTCCCCCATACCTTCTCTTCCTCCTCCGTCTGCCTCCACAATGGCATGTACACATTGCGGATCTGGTTGATCCCCACCAATTCGGCGCGCAGATTGTTGAGGCGCACACAAATCTCCAGCAAATCTCCGCGCTCCTCCTGGCGGCCCACCTCTAACGGTATTCGAAGCCGCCCAAAGGATCCCTGCAGACTGCGCATTCCCCACTCGGCCGTCTGGCGATAGGATAGAAGCTCGCGGTCAAACGCGACGCGATTCTCGATCTCGTCCCGAGTTCCTTGGAACCGCTGACCGGTTTTGATGGGAGCCCGAATCTTGCCTTGGATTTGGTTCACACCGCGCGGAAATGCGGTGTCTGCGACAAGGTAAAACCCGTCCGGTGTGTGGGTCAACAGCTTCTCATATATTGGCTGCGCGACACGTGAGTCGTGCCAACTGCCGGGCGCGTTGAGATTTGCGGCAATTATGGTCCCTGAAAGATGGGTTAGCAAAAGAAAGGAACGGTACAAGGCTCAGTCACCTTTAGGGGAGAACACCAAGACGGAGCTCACAAAATGCTCACATAGCCAGCCGTTGTATGTGGCATTCTCGATTTCTTCATCTTCCGAAGTCTGACAGGCGAGATTCAGCCCATCGATGCTTGCAAAAGCCCCAGTCAACCGGGGATGACGAATGACAATAAGTTCATTGTAAATGAAGAATTCCTCGCCCACGGGCCAACGGATGGCAGCCTCGGGCATGGTGCGAAGGATCGTAAGGAGTAGTTTCAAACCGAAGGTGATGTATCGAGAGACCGTGCTCGGGATCAAGGCAAAGATCTGTTGCAAGCTAATCTCCCTCATAGTTGAGTTAAGGTAATGTAGAAGCAGTCCCAGAGCACCGGATGCATCCAGAGAACGAGCACCTGGTCTGGTCTGTCCGCTTCCCACTGCGTCGTTCCGAGGGATAGGCGTGGTATTCCATGCAAGATCAAATCCTGCCGCAAGGATGTGATTGAAGGTAGAGACATCGAAGCCCATCGTCGTGATGTAGGCGCGATCGTTTTTAGTTCCGTAGAGGACCTGCCAAGGAGTTGTGATACGGGGATTGGGGAGGAGCTGGGGCCGGCACAGGTACAGCCTGGAAGGCTTCCGTCGCTCGGCGCGTAGCCTGCGGGCCTCAATGGCTCCGAGCAACATGATGGCTGTTGCCAGCCCTACGAGTTGCTGCTGATCCTCGGTTTCCTCATCCGCGATGTTCTCGAGCTGCTGATGTAGGAAAAGCGCGTCGATGTCCATTCGTTGTGGGTGTAGGATCTGACTAGGAGTTTTGGGACGCGTTGTTTACATCTCACGTGCTGACCGTAAACTCTAGCAAAATAAAAAATATTTTATGGCTTATGGGAACCCTCCAGCAATAGATTTCATCGGAATATACGGTGTGCCGGCACGGTTGGCACCGCTCAAACAAGCTCTAATCTAGGAAATGCCTTATGGAAAGTCACCCAGTTTCAGTATGAATACATTATTATTTTCAGACACATTTCAAGGTTATATCCTTGACACCGTTTTTTCTTCTGAGAAAAACTCGGCCTATGGGCATCTGATCCTCTGCACCATTGTATTTTGTGAATGGATTTCTCACTGTACAAGAAAATTCTGCCAAACTGTAGCCGCCATTACATCCATCTGCAACCTCAAATAGGTCACACTCAACCTTTAATTCAGCGTGAGTTCAATTTATAAGCCTGCTGTTTCACAGGCAATAATCCAGACCTCAATGTGTGGCAAAATTACTCACAAGTGGGTGCTTTTGACGAATTCCTGACATCCATGATATCGGTAGTATATACCTATTTATTATTGCCGACTCAAGTGACTCAAGTCAACTCAAGTCGACTTGGGTTCGACTCCGAAGTCGGTCGGAGTCGTGCATGTGACTCAACTCAACTCAACTTGAGTCGACTTCGCCAAGTCGACTTGGCGGGCTGGAGTCGGAAGTCGCGGCAACACTAATCCAGATGTGGAAATCAAGGACACTTTAGTAGAAACTTACTGTAGAGCCTTTTGCTTCGCTCCAGTTCCCCTTAATTGTTCCACATTGAATACCTCGAAAGCCTCGAGTCGGCACTTGGAGCGATTCGTCGATCGAAGGAATCATACCTTGACATCGTATTGGAGCCACTTCGAGACGGTAAATTGACCAACGAGCAATAAGTATTTATACAACGAGCCCACCTTCAGATAGTTCATTATTTTGTTGCTCAAGTAGGATTTCCCTCTTGCTGGTGGGCCAACCTAATACGGCACTAAATTATGAACACCACAGTCTCGAGGAGATGACTACCATAGCTAGTACGACCTTGATCTCGGAGTAGTCCGTTTTCGCGACTAAGAAGAGAGGTCAGATTATTACGCCCTAAACCAGAATGGTTGACCTTTGTCCATAGCACTTGCAATGGACTGGTCCGGCAGTGACAAAGGACACCGAATCGGGAAACAGGTCTGGACCCCACGGGCACAGCCTCATCGGCGAAAAAGGCACGACTTTCCGGAACCTTCAATGACCTAGACACGCCAGAATCCACTGGCAAGGAACTCTAGCCCTCAGAATTTCTCAGGGTATTATCTTTGTGCTCATTCCAACGGCGTTCACACATTCTTGTACTGAAAGCGACGTCTGGACATGATGGCAACGGTTTGAAATTTGATCACTTATAATATTTCTGTACCTGTTGACCGAAATTCATTCCTGCTGCTTCTCTTGAACCGACTGGGATGTTTTCTTTGAAAAAAATTCGTAACTCAAGATTGAAAGGAGGAAAGAAGTCGGCTATTGCATTTATCACACCTCGGGACTTCCTGTACTCTCTACTGATACTCTCTTATGACCCAGAATCTCATTTCCGCTGGTTCGCTTAGACAGCACAATTTTTTTTCCTGAGTTTTGTAACTGAGGATTGAATGGGGGGAAGTCAATTATCGAACTCGCTGTACTCTCTACTAATATTCTCCCATTAGACTCTTCCTTAATTCACAGATCCATCTACTGTAGCATTTCATTCGATTCGCGTGTCACGCGTCACAAGCCCCCAAATTCGCGAAAATTTTCGCGAATGTCACGGGTCACCGAGGCCAGTCGTGAACTTGTGAAAGAAGTCCCAAAATCACCGAAAAAACTGCGAAAAATGCGATTTTCCCTCCCAAGTACCTCAATGTTTGATTTGTCGCAGCGCTCATGCGACTGACGTGATCGGGAGTAAGTAAACAGGACTTTTTTCCACACAACTGCCACATTTGTCATGGTGCTGCGGCGAGTGCACAAGGACAATGGATTTGATTTCCTTGTCAGTGACTCGTGAGTATGGCATGACTGTGGCTTTCTTGTTGGCGCCATAAACACATGCTGGTGCGTGAATGTGCTCATTTGTGAGCTCTGCCTAGGTCTTGGTAGTACACCGCCATTTGGGGGATGCGTAGCCGCCAGGTGCAGCCAACATGTGCATCACATGTCGCTGTCAAGTACCGGTTCTTGATCAGGATCCGATGGAAGTCCAAGATACCTCTGAGGAATGAAGTGTGTATAAGCAAGACGAAAAGGCCAAGATACAGAGGGAATGTCGGAGTCTGAATGGAATACCAAACCCGTATACTGGAAGTGGAAGGAGCTTAGCTTCAGCTTGTGCGCCGTGCCTTTCTCTATGCCTAGTGCCCAATTTCGGAGAGAGACTCAGAGGAGGACAGAAGTCCGAGAGGAAGAGTATAGGGCAGACTAAGTCGATATTCAAACTGAAGTTTAACTACAGACATGGCTCATATTATAGTAAGTATGATATTATCGGGGATATAAGGTAAGAGTCAGAATAGTCGGAGGTCCGAGGGTTCCGTGATGGATTGAGTCATAATGAATCAAGGTAAATCAGTATGACTTAGGGATCATCAGAAGTCCGAGACTCCCATGATAAAATGAGTCAAAAACATAGCATAGGCATCGAAACAAGAGTATTGCGGAAAGGCTGTGTGTCGGAGATAATCGGAGTCCGAAGGAGCCAAAAAAGGGGCTTGAAAGTCACGGTACGTGACAGTCGCCTGCGACTGGCTGTTATGTGATGATGGACTGGCCACTATGTTCAATCGCTAATAGCAGTGAGACACCGTAACAAGAGTGCGCGGCATCTAGTGCTATTTTGCGATTTCCTAGGACCAGTATTTATACAACGGGAAAGCACTAGCACTTCTGAAGTGTTATTACTAGCACTCAGGACTCTGGCTAGGTGATATAAAGGAGAACTGGAGTGAGCCCAAGCTGCCAGTTGTAGCATCAGACACGACTAGTGTGACGCGCTAGTACGGTCTGAAGGCACAAGCCATGGGGAAATAACCATAAGCCTACACAGTCAAGGTGCTAGCACCTAGGAAGCGAGACACAGGAGAGTGATATTGCGAGCACGCTAGCTAGAGGTGCGAGCGGCAAGTCTGGAATCTGAAGGGTAGTAAAACTATGTGCTAGCAGCCTTCTAGCAGGGGTGTTAGTATGCGGAACCCTAATAGAGATCGACCCGAGACCCGAAACACAGATGCGAGCACGTGACTGTCGCGACGCGGTCGCGAGTCACAAACAGAGACAAGTAGACAGTAGGAGAATAGCTAGCAGGCTATTGGTGCAGATGCGTGGGTCACCACATATGCAGTACCGGATAAACGGACTGCTAGCTGGTGCTCTGACTCGTGCTAGATGACTCCAGGCGGCGGATTCAACTCCGCTTCGTCAGGATAGCGATTCCAGCAGCTGATGGGAAGTTGAGGGATCACTCTCGATACCCATAAATGGACGCTAGCAGATCAGTATGGCTGTTCTGCTTGGCATAGACCCATCATAAAACCAAACAGCAGTCGTTTCATTGGCTGTCGTATCTATCACATCATTTTCACTCATTTATATTATTCATTCTGTTTATCACATGTATCATGGACCTCAGTAGTATAAAGGGAGCACAGAGCAGGCTAGAACCTCAGATTATTACACCCCGACTTTGTACGAAGTTGGTGCAGGTGGTCTCAGGTTGCTAGTGGAGATTGTACACACACTTCACAAGTAGTAGCTTTATTGGAATCAATACTGTTGACTCTGGACACATCGAGATCTTAAGTTGAGATTCTAAGTTGTTGGCTCGCGGAGTCTTCACGTATAAAACCAAGGGTGTTCTCTTTGAGAACCAGCTAGCAGTTGCGCTAGCAGCTTTGCCTTCACCCCAATATTATTGTAGTTTGTTGGATTGCCTGCTAGGTGATTGTGTGTTGACTCGAGCCCACCAAGAAGAAGACGGACTAGGTGCCCCCACCTCCAGACCGACTGTAACTTGTCAGTTACTTCGCCTTCACCCCGATATTGACGGAAGCGCTGTCGTAGTCTGTTGGGTCACTAGCTGGACGCTTATAGTGTCTATTGCCAATACAAAGTGGAAACGTTCCTGTTCTTGGTTAAGGAATAGGTCAGTGGCTTAAGGACTGCCTTGTCGCTTGAGGATTGAAGTCCCCTTGTTGTTAGCCTCAATAGTCTTTGGGTATCCCATTGCGAGGATTTTCACAAACCTACATACTCTGCCCTGGTGCCCTCGATCTAGCGATCCAGCCACCTTGTATCCAACCCATATAACCCTGCCCATCCCAGGTGCTAGCGGTATTGTTGTTGGCAGCTGCGTAGTGCTAGCGTGTTGTTGAACAGCTTTGTTGAAGTCTAGCAGTCGAATTGTGTTTGTTCCAAACCCGCTGGTCGCATACTACAGCCCGGACCCGAACTCACAAAGAGAAGCACTTACATCTTTGGAGGAATAGATTGTTGTAGTGGTGGTTTTGTGGTTGTTTTTTGCAAGCACGAATCTAAGCTATTTCTAGTCGTATATCAAGTGCACCGTTTCAGTGGCATCGTGTGGCCACCTCCACCTGGTGGTCAGCTGTGACTGCGACTGGTGTTTGCGTGTAATGATACATGTCCCATATCTGTAAGGTAGGAGACAGACAAGTGCGGTTGCCCCACATGATCAATAGCCTTGTTGGGGGGATTGTTATATTTTCACTGAAATGAACCTGTTCTCAAACTATATTAAAAAATCTGGCTCCACAGTTCTGTGTGAATGTGTCATAAGACAGCTCCCAAATATTTTGAGGAATTTTGGTTGAGAAATGGAGGACTAGTTCCAAAATGATCAGACATTGATGATCTTCTCTGTCCACATCAATCGCGTTGCCTGCCCACTTCAATTTGGGAACTCGTCCCCCATTTCTCGACTGAAATTCCTCAAAATATTTGGGAGCTATCTTATGATACATTCACACAGAACTGTGGAGCCAGATTTTTTAATATAGTCTGAGAACAGGTTCATTTCAGTGAAAATATAACAATCTTCCCAATAAGGCTATTAATCACGTGGGGCAACCACACTTGTCTGTCCCCTACCTTATCTGTATCCAGATTCATTTGCTTCTGGCAGGGGACTTGTGGAAAAGGAACTGTTAAATGAATTGATATTGCAGGAAATACATGTACTGTATACTCCAAATCAATACATTCTATGAGCACTCTCCATGGAGACAATGCGCCGAGCGAGATCCTCGAGTGAGATCCTTGGGCTGGATGGTGACACGCTTCCCGTGGATGGCAGCGAGATTACTTTTCCCTCGAATTCCTGCTGAATTCACAGACACCGGCAGGCTCAGGCTGCTAAGGCTGCATTCCCGGAACCACTCAACATGCTCAGGGTGTTCTTCCACTCTCGCCTTTGTTAATTCTTATTTTATTATTCCTCGGTCTCATCTTTTTAGTCCAATTAATACCTTTACTCAACAAACCTGAGGGTGCAAGTCTGGCCGAGATTCCTTTACATAAAATTACACTTACACCTATTATGTACGACCTAGCTGAATGACTTGAGGACAGCTGAGGTGATTATGTAATCAACACATGGCCGGCCAGCTGTGCATAAGCTCACACTCCAGCTGAACCGCTGAAATGGTGCACTTCTTATATGACTAGGAATAGCTAATTGATAGGTATTGCGAACAAACACCCAAAACAACCAACCACAACCAATCTACCTCCAAAGATCTAAGTGCTTCTCTTTGTGAGTTCAGGTCCGGGCCGTAGTATGCGACCAGCAGGTTTGAACAAACACAAGTTTGATTTATAGGCCTCCAACAACACACTCTACAACGTACTAGCAATATGCAACCGCCAACAACAACACTGCTAGGAACCTAGGGATGGTCCAGGGGTGTGTTTATATGGGGTGGATACAAGATGGCTGGACCGCTAGGTCGAGAACACCAGGGCAGAGTATGTAGGTTTGTGAAAATCCTCGCTAAGGGCAGCCCCAAAGACTACTGGGGCTAACAACAAATGGACTTCAATCCTCAGATGGCAAGACTCTCCTTGACCGCTGACCTATTCCTTAACCAAGAACAGGAACCTTTCCGCTTTTATCGGCACTAGTTCACTACAAGCGTCCAGCTAGCAACCCAACACACTATGACAGAGCTTCCATCTATATCGGGGTGAAGGCGAAGTAACTGACAAGTTATAGCCAAACTAGAGGTGGGGGCACCTAGTCCGTCTTCTTCTTAGTGGGCTCAAGTCAACACACAATCCACCTAGCAAGCGATCCAACACACTACGACAGAGCTTCCGTCTTATCGGGGTGAAGGCAAAGTCACTAGCGCAAACTGCAGTTGGGTCTCGAAGAGAACACCCTTGTTTTATATGTGGAGGTCTAGGACCAACAACACGAAATCCTCAACTTAGTCACTCGATGTTTCCAGAGTCCACAGTTACTGATTCCAATATAAAGACTACTACAAGTGAAGTTCGGTATCAACCTCCACTAGCAGCCTGAGTCCACTAGCACCAGCTTTGTCCAAAGTCTGGGGCGTAATGTTCTTAGACCCTAGTCTGTCCTGCGCTCCCTTTTATACTACTAGGTGTGAGTTACATGTGAAAGCGAGCTGAATAATACAATAAGCAATATTAGATGATAAGAAATACGGTCAGCCAATGAGACGACTGCCGTTTGGTTTTGGGACTGGTTTGGTATACGCCAGGTCAGCCTCGCTGACCGGCTAGTGTTCAACCGTGGGTATATCAATGGATCCTCAGCCCTCCGTCTATGCCGAGTACCCCTTCTGGATCAACCGGCGATGTAGCCGGTGATCTAGGTCATCTCTACTCTGTCAGAGCATCGATCTATTACATCTAGGCGACACAGTGTTGCGACCAACATCAAATGGTCATAGCTCGTTGGTCAGATTGTCGATCCACCCTCCGAACATTGGTACAGGCTGTACGATCGCCCCTAGCTCCGTTCCAATAGCCTGCTTGCTATTCCCCTTCGCCCTAGCTGCCCAGATCAGGCACTAGCCTCGTGTTGCCTCATCTTGTATGTCGTGGTATGTCTTTGTCAAAGCCCTAGCCGGTTGCTAGTCGGGTTGTTCCGCCTAGCGCTGTCCAATCGCTTATCTAGAGATGAGATAGTACCACCGGTTACCGCGCTGAGCTTCCTAGCTCTAGGCGTAGTCCCCTAGCTGTACTTCCATCATAGATATCCGTCTGCTAGACCCTTGCTAGCTCTGTCCCAAGTCATCTCTGGACTACTAGAGTCTCCTAGGTCATGTCTCATGAATGTATAGGCAGTGGTTTAATCCCTGGTTGTTTGTACACTCAGCTAGCAGCTAGCACGTCACACTAGCGCAGCCTCGCACTATAGTCAGCAGTTAGGGCTCGCTCTGACTCTCCTTTATATCACCTAACAAGTGGTCTGCATACTAGCTGATATGCTAGTAACAACAGAAGTGCTAGTTGCTTCCCGTTGTATAAATACTGGTCATAGGAAATCGCAAAATTAGCCCTAGATGCCGCGCATTTATGTTACGCCCTTTCACCGCGACAGCTGGTAGCCAGATAGTTACCATGTGTTGACATATTCCCCTTCACCTGTCTGCACAGTGCTCAGTCCAGCTGCTCTCAAGGTGACTGCACTTTGGCAATGTAGGTCTCAGTGCCGAGTGCTCCAGGCAAAATAGGGCTGGCAACTGTACCGTATATGGCCATGGCTGTGCTGGATATGGCTGTGCAAGAACATGGCCATGGGATTACGACCCGGAAGCAATGACTTGGAGTATCGGATGGTACAGTGATCATAAAATTATGGTCATTACGGTGATACGGTCGTGTCAGGGGCGGAAAAAAATGTGGTGCTCCATAACAACACAATACAACAACGTGTCTCACCTTTCACCATGATCACCAGTAAAAGAAGGCGGCATCGTCGAGATTATCCAGAACAAAGAGTATGTTATAGCATAAAAGCTGATGGTCTGAAGACACGTCTGGCACTCGTCAGAGGTAACTGTGCTACTGCCACTGTGAGACATGTTAAGTAATTTTGGAATGGAAGGGGATTGTGCCGAAGATGCCGTGGTGATTTATGGCTCCACAAAAACTTGAATTTTATTTGAATCAAAAGGCCCCACGAAATCAAACTTATGAAAGTGATACCGGCTGCTAATAACCTCTATTGCAACTCCATTTCGTCTCCAAGCTGTGATGCTGTAAATACGGCTGTAACGGCTCTACAGACACGGTCAACACGGTTCATTCGCGAGCTGTGCCCGTACCGCATATGAAAGACGTGTGAGCTGCATGGTGACGGGACTGTGACTGTAATACGGTACCGTATTCCGTGCTTACACAGTTACGGTTGCCAGCCCTAGGGCGAAAACACGAATTTTTTTCTGTGTCACAGTACCCCGAGCCAATTCGTGAAAACCAAAGTTCGCGAATGGGTGTCACGCATCACAGGCCCTGCAAATTGAACGAAATGCTACAGTATGCCTGCTATTTTTTTCCACTATCGCCTCAGGCTGTAAGGGGAACCCCCATTCCGGCATCTCCAACTTTGTCTCCATCACCTCTGTCACCTCCGTCCTCCACTCCGTCACTTCCATCACCTCCACTCCGTCCTCCACTCTGTCACTTCTGTCACCTCTGGTTCTGGAACTCCCCAGTTGCTTGTTGTCAGCAACAGCCTCTTGGTCGGCTAAACAGCAAGTAACCCTGTGAGAACCCCAACCAGGAGAAACCTGATAGACACTAGTAGCTCATGTGTTCCCTGAGCAGTAGGACCAACCGTACAGTGTCCTCCCTAGGAGGCCGTATATTGTAGGTCGGGATGTGAGGCAGAACTTGGAACGAGTTGAAGAGGGTGCAATATCCACTCAGGTATAAAACCCGGGGTGTGGATGCAACCTGTAATATGATGGATAGGAAGTGGGGCAGGGTGGGGACAATGCCTATGTCAAGCCAAGGTAGAAGCCTGAGATTAGATGAGGTAGAATCTACTGTACGTGGAGATTCTACTGAGCTTATATAGGCTTCAAAGGTGATCACGGTCTGTTGCAATCAGTTCCTGTACTGCAGGATTAAGGAGTGTTAATGCTGATACTCCTGTACTCCTCTGTGTCCGTCTCCATAGCACCTGAGGACTAGGGGACCCTATGTTCGGGTTTCCTAGTCCTTAACATTGTGGTATCCAGTGGTTGAAACTGATCAGGTCAGTGGTTGAAACCCCGATCGGGTTGCAACCATTCATGTACTTCGTGTAAACCTCTGTGTCAGCCATGATGCGCCGGGGGACAGGATCCATCTGTACAGGTTCCCTAGTCCCTAACATCTTCTGTATCCCATGGTGCAGACCCCAGTGGGTCTACGGCTTTTAGAATCCGTGGTTGGGTTTCAACCAATGAGAGTCTCATGCCGCTAAGACATATTGGTATCTGTACAGATGTGTCATGCAAAAAAGTAGAACCTGGGCGAGTCATGACACTTGTGCTGGCATGTGTTTTGCAACTGGCAGCAGGATCACTCATGCTGGAAATCACCGAATATTGGAAACCCTGGTGATAAGCCAGTAAATGGGCCATGGGTAGATACATGTCATTTTGCGTGTTTCTGATCAGACTTATTACTGAAACTGTCTTTTCTATACGACAGTACTAGTTCCTGGTAGCTGTCAGGCGGACCACAGAGAAACTCAATACTGTTGACTCTGGACACGTCGAGATCTTAAGTTGAGGTTCCAAGTTGTTGGCTTGCAGAGTCTCTACGTATAAAACCAAGGGTGTTTTCTCCGAGAACCAGCTAGCAGTTGCACTAGCAGCTTTGCCTTCACCCCAATATTATTGTAGTTTGTTGGATTGCCTGCTAGGTGATTGTGTGTTGACTCGAGCCCACCAAGAAGAAGACGGACTAGGTGCCCCCACCTCCAGACCGACTGTAACTTGTCAGTTACTTCGCCTTCACCCCGATATTGACAGAAGTGCTGTCGTAGTGTGTTGGGTCGCTAGCTGGACACTTATAGTGTCTATTGCCAATACAAAGTGGAAATGTTCCTGTTCTTGGTTGAGGAATAGGTCAGCGGCTTAAGGACTGCCTTGTCACTTGAGGATCGAAGTCCCTTGTTGTTAGCCTCAATAGTCTTTGGGTATCCCATTGCGAGGATCTTCACAAACCTACATACTCTGCCCTGGTGCCCTCGATCTAGTGATCCAGCCACCTTGTATCCAACCCATAAACCCCTGCCCATCCCAGGTGCTAGCGGTATTGTTGTTGGCAGCTGCGTAGTGCTAGCGTGTTGTTGAACAGCTTTGTTGAAGTCTAGCAGTCGAATTGTGATTGTTCCAAACCCACTGGTCGTATACTATGGCCCGGACCTGAACTCACAAAGAGAAGCACTTACATCTTTGGAGGAATAGATTGTTGTAGTGGTGGTTTTGTAGTTGTTTTGTGCAAGCCTGAATCTAAGCTATTTCTAGTTGTATATCAAGTGCACCGTTTCACCGGAAGCACCAGCGAATCCGCAAGCAACTAAAGCACACTCTCCTCACTAGCAATCGTGGCAGGACCATTATCTCATACAGGCCATCGACCAGACACCTCCCTTCCTTTTTCCGAGTGTGAGAAGGGGTGGAATGAGACAGCCGAAGACCTGCTTTGTGACAGTTGCACTGTTGGACCTCATTCAATTTTTGACAGGACTGGCTCAGCCTGTAAGAACCGTTTTATGAAGCTCATGAAGGAGCATATGGTATTGTCATGAATCACCCGGGTTCTACTTTTTCGCGCAACATGTCTGTATGGATACAGATGCGTCTTAGCAGCACGGGACTCTCATGACACCACCACGTGACCTTCTCACGGTTGAAACCCGGCCTCGGATTCTGAAGCCACAGACTCAGGGAGTCTGCGCCACGGACTCTAGTCCCCAGACGCACCAAGGGCTGACACAGAAGAGTACACAAAGTACAGGAGTGGTTGCAAACCCGATCGGGGTTTGAACCACTGGATACGATAACACTTAGGACTAGGAAACCCGAACGTCGGGTCTCCTAGGTCCACCGACGCCACGGAAACCAACACAGAGGAGTCCAGGAGCATCAGCATTAATGCTCCTTAATGCTACGGTGCAGGAACTGATCACGATTGACCGTGATCACTTTAATTTATTAGAAGCCTATATAAGCACGGTAGAATCTCCATGTACAGTAGATTCTACCTCGTCTAATCTCAGGCTTCTACCTTGGCTTGACATAGGCATTGTCTCCACCCTGCCCCGCTTCCCTCGCACTGTACTACAGGTTGTATCCACGCCCCGGGTTGTATACCTGAGTGGATATCACACCCTCTTCGACTCGTTCTGGGTTCCGCCTCGCATCCCGACCTACGACATACGGCCTCCTAGGGAGGACGCCGTATGACTGGTCCTACTGCTCGGGGAACACACGAGCTACTAGCATCTATCGGGTTTATCCTGGTTGGGGTTCTCGTCGGGTTACTCGCTGTTTAGTCGACCCAGAGGCCGTTGCTTACAGAAGGTAGAATCTCTTCTGCCAGCCCCGACAAACCAACCGACACTTGGAACGATAAGATGGCACCCACAAACATTATGGTTGCTAGAAGCATGCCTGGACAGGGTGTTGGAGAGTGGGTCAGAAACCTACTCTGGTGGGGGGGCGTACTCGCAGGAATTGCGGCGCTGTGTGTCGCCCTAGTGTGGGCAACCCACGAGGGACGAGTCGCTCGTCCCTTGGGCGGACACAGGCGGGTTCCAAGGCGTGAGCCTCGCAACCCCTGGATGGAGAAAATCCAGCGAACGATGAAATGTGTTGGAACCTGGTTGATGAAGATTTCAGTTCCACAGGCGGAACCGAGCCAAGGGGCAGAGAGAAGGAGAAACCGCGCCGACCCCGACGGACGAAGCGGCTCCTCGACGTACAGAGAACCCGCGCCCAGACAGGGACGCCAGAACGAAACCCGGCCTCATGGAGGCTCAGCGCCCAGACAGGGGCGTCCATGCAGAGCCGGATCCCAAAGGGAGCCCGTGTTCCTACCCACCCGACAGGGCGGAACTCGGGGTCCCCACTCCAATCCTAATGGACAGTCTTATGTCGTCAGGATGGGCAATGCCAATAGGGCAGCACTCTCCATGTTCATGGATGGACTGGAAGCTGCTCAGGCGCAAGGAGAACCACCGGCTCCCCCCTACGCGTCCTCCGATGTCCCAGACCTGGTGCCAATTGAGGAACCCAAAGCGGCTTGTCCCTTTGAAGAGGGCCTCAGCCCTAGCGCAAGGGCCCGGTTGGAACAAGGGCGCTCAGAGATAGCGCGAAACCAACAATGAGGGAAGGAACGGCAGCGGCAACGAAGAACCCATAGAACGGGTTATACCCATACCCTTCACTCTCGAATCTGTCTACAACTTGTCAATCCTTTGGCAAGAAAATCTTAATGAAATCTAATCTTATCACGTCAAAAAGAGACAACACTACGCTCGCTTCCGGATTTGGAGAAAAACTACAGAAAATCACAAAAACACGACTACAACGCAGCACGACCCTTCCCTTTCCTGTCTCGTCAACGCCGCCCCAGCGTATTGCCTGCCTGGCTAAAGATAGCCAACATAAACAGCAGGGCGCTCTCTACGTGTTCCTCGCCGGCACCACTCTGGTCGGCCCAGTTGACTATTTCATCGACAAAAGCCGTACACGAAGAGGGAGAAAGGGCCTCCATGGGACGCAGACGGAACCCGAGGAAATGCGAGTCTGGGGCGTTGGACGGCGGATCGTTCAGTGTAGATCACGAAGAAGAAGTGTGCTGTTCCGGGGGAACAACCGCTGGGGCGGGCTCCAGAGTGGGGTCGTAGTTGCGAGGATCCACTCCGATGGGAGGGTCGGGAGAGTGCATGGACACGTCCTCGTCTGCATCCTCCGGATATCGCAAGTCCCCGTCTTCGTCCGTCACAACAATCACCTCTGGGGAAGACACTTCATGAGGAAGAGATGTCTTGCGTCTCTTCGAAGGCGGAGCATCATCCTCTCGGAGGAAATGACGACAACGGGGTTGGAGGTTCGGGTTGTAGCAGCAGCAGCACGACGACGCGCCGCTGGGCCGGGCGCAGTTCGCTGAGGAATTCTCTATAGGTATAAGAGAGACCTATGAGGAGGGTATCCATCAGATGAAGAAAGTCGGACTGGAGGCTCTACGCACGAGTTTGCGTTAGATCCACGGACCGGGGGTCGGGATGCAACGGCTGGAAGGAACCCGAACCTAGGTGCTCCCAAAAGGCCACCCGGAAACCCCGCAACACCGTGTCGTTCCCATCCTTGTAGGCGTTGGAGAACTTCGTCCAGGAACTACACGTTGCGTGTGCAGACTTACAAGGAGAGCAACACCGCGGGGTCTTCCCGGGTAACCCTCTCGCGATCTCCAGCACGCACAAACGGCCGGTGTTGTTACAACGACGACAAGGTGGAAACAGAGTGCGCATGACGGCTCCCTGTGGACGGAATCCCTCCAACGGAAAGGAGTGAAGGGGATGAGAGGGGTCTTGAGTTGTGACAAAAGAAGACCGGGTGGGGAGAGTCGACGCGGTGGAAGGGGGTTCAGGATGCGGGGGACTGGGACACCGCGCTCTACTCGCCTCGCGATCGGCTCGCGGTTCGGTGGGTGTCCGCCGACGGGGTCTCTTTTGCGTTCGAGGCGGTGCGTTGGAAGACTGAGGCGTCCCCTCCCCAATGGAGGAGGAGGGCAGGAGTGTGGCGCCCAGAAAATCACCCGGTGACAGTCCTGTGTTGGCGATCTCCCGGTCCAACGCTTCGCCCACGAAGAAACACCCAGGAGATGCAAATTCCTCTGTAGGAACCCGACGTCCGTCCGAGGACGCCAGCTCTGCGAAAAAAACTTTAGCGACCAGGGGTTCCATGGGTCGATAAATGACTCACTGTCCAGATATTCCAAGACTCCGCTGAACGAAAACCTCACGGTAGCCCCGCGCGCCGAAGCCACGTTAGAGGAAGGATCGGGTTGAAACCCGGACCTCACGTCAGAGCAGGAGCCATCCCAGGGAATGAAGCGGAGGCGGGCAATACCCGTTGGAGCATCCAGGGGGTTTATTCCAGACTGGGCGTCTTCCGGGAGCATCGAAGACGGGTTGCGAGAGAAGAAGAGGTGTGCCCGTAGGCAAGTGAACTCCACCTGGCGTTGAGCAGGGGGAAATTCCGAAAGAACGGCCGGGAACAACTGCTCGAGGAGCTGGTTGTAATGCATGGACCACGCAACCCAGAAACCGAGACGGCTCATCCAGAACAAAGCATACTCCATGTTGAGCTACACACAAGGGTTCAGCTCGATCGTCTCGGGTTCTGGAGCAAGGGAGGCTCACCACGAGCTCGAGAAGCTGCTTGCAAAGGTCGGCTTCCTCAATATGGTCTTCATGAGCTCAACGATACTCGGTCATGAGGCTCTCAAAGGTTAACACCATGCGATCCAAAAGTTCGTCGAACATAGCTGGTGGGGTTGTAGCCGCGGGACGCTGTAACCAACAAATCCGGATGGGCCATCTTGCCGGACCTCCCTCTTCGATACACCAGAACCCAAGCCACGCACATGCGAGGAAGTGCTGGTGCGCAATAGTGTCCAGCGACCACTCCTGGGGATAGTCCTCAATGGTGGCTCAGAAGTCGAAGACAGGAAGAGTGGAGAGAGGGCGAAGGGGTGGAGCCAGAGCTCGATTTAGGAACTGGAAGAAAGAAAAATGCGGCACCCTGGCAGGTGCTGAACGGGACGTAGCGAGCCAGCAGTGGAGAAGAAGGTCTGCGCGACGAACAGGTTCTGGCCCGACGACACCCCTGCTACCGGAAGCTGGTCCTGGGTATGTCTCCAGCGACGCAGCATCCAAACGCTCGTGGAAGAATCGGCGTGGGGTACGAAAATTCTCCACGCCATACCCAAGCGCGAGGCGGGTCCCATCCGCATTATGATGGTCCCAGTCCAACAAGAAGCGGGGAGAAGTTGATGGGTCGAGGAAAAAGCGAAATCCTAGATTCCATGCCAGGGCGACGTTGCACAAAGAAGAGGACATGACAGTGAAAGACAAAGAACCTGAGGAGACGGGGAAAGGGACAGAACCCGAGACAGGGGCGGGGTTCTGAATAGAATCAGAACCCAGAAAACCCCTATGTCGGAAAAAGAACCCGCACGGCCCGCTCGCTTAAGGGGATTCTACTTTGGGAAGTAGATCAAAAGAAAACCAGAGAGGGTCTAACCACAGAGGGGAAGAAGTACCACAACATGGGGAGTTGAGCACCGAAGACAACGGGGACGCCGGCGCGACAATAACCGATAGGCAGTGACAATAAGCCCTACGACCATGGTGTGGTGTTTACAATCCGGATAACGGGACCACCACGAAGGGAGAACGCTGGATAATTTGGACTGCGGGTTCCCGAACGGAGAAGACGGAAGGACGCCTTCACGGGTAATAATTGATGGGCAGTGACAATAAGCCCCACGACGCAGGAAAATTTTGAAGGATAAAACTCGCCTTGCAGGAAATATTGGGAAGATGGGGACGCGGTACCTACAGGTCGTTGAGGACAACGACCTTGAGGAGGGGGGGTGATGTCATGAATCGCCCGGGTTCTACTTTTTCGCGCGACACGTCTGTATGGATACAGACGCGTCTTAGCGGCACGGGACTCTCATGACGCCACCACGTGACCTTCTCACGGTTGAAACCCGGCCTCAGATTCTAAAGCCGCAGACTCAGGGAGTCTGCGCCACATACTCTAGTCCCCGGACGCACCAAGGGCTGACACAGAAGAGTACACGAAGTACAGGAGTGGTTGCAAACCCGATCGGGGTTTGAACCACTGGATACAATGACACTTAGGACTAGGAAACCCGAACGTCAGGTCTCCTAGGTCCACCGACGCCACGGAAAACAACACAGAGGAGTCCAGGAGCATCAGCATTAATGCTCCTTAATGCTACGATGCAGGAACTGATCACGATTGACCGTGATCACTTTAATTTATTAGAAGCCTATATAAGCACGGTAGAATCTCCATGTACAGTAGATCCTACCTCGTTTAATCTCAGGCTTCTACCTTGGCTTGACATAGGCATTGTCTCCACCCTGCCCCGCTTCCCTCGCACTGTACTACGGGTTGTATCCACGCCCCGGGTTGTATACCTGAGTGGATATCACACCCTCTTCGACTCGTTCCGGGTTCCACCTCGCATCCCGACCTACGACATACGGCCTCCTAGGGAGGACGCCGTACGACTGGTCCTACTGCTCGGGGAACACACGAGCTACTAGCGTCTATCGGGTTTATCCTGGTTGGGGTTCTCGTCGGGTTACTCGCTGTTTAGTCAACCCAGAGGCCGTTGCTGACAGGTATGTTCTATTGTCCATCCAATTGTTGTACACTTACACCTCCAGAAAGGCGAAACAAAGTCGTGCATGAAGACTGGAGTGGTTGAAGAGATTTCCGATCACATCAAGGTGAGTTTGTGAAAATTCCTACAGTTCCCGACTCATTTGTTGCAGCTCATGGCATCACGACAAGCAATTATGGAGGACCATGCTGTCTTGGCGAAGGAATCCTCCTCGCAATCCAAGAAGAAAGCCGACATTGAGGGCAAGACTGGGAAGGAACTTTGGGATGCTGCCATGATGGGTTTGGCGTGGTCTGAGGGCCTGATCGACATCTCTCAGCTTGAAGGTGCCTCAGTTCGCGAGAAGCAAGGCCAGCGAAAGTGAGTCATTTGTTTTTCGTTGCAAACTTCGATTAAATGACTATGTTGCAGGCATGCTTGTCGTCCCCTGTCACCTTACAAGCACCACAATTGTGCTCGTTCAACAGACGACACAAGTTCTGACGCCGAACCGCTCCAAAAATGTCGCTGTCCCAACAGGCTCATTCACGATGTCCTGCAGCATTGCAACGACGAGGATACCGCACATTTGCAGGACACTTGTAGCCATGCTGATCAGCAACACAATGAACTGATCCACACACAGAACCAGACCCTGAACGTCCTTCTCACTCTCACCAACAAAGTCAAAGGTCTCCGAGAGGACAACCGTGCACACTGTGATGTTGGGGAGGCATTGTGAACCACTGAACTACTTGCCGAGATTGTCGCCAAAAAGTTTTGAAGTCATCACACCATAAAGAGAAGTCCTGTGTTCATTTTGTATCGTATTCACCATCATAATCACGTCTATCTTACAATTTTGAGCTGTAACTAGTTTACAATCCTGTCATAGCTATAACTTTGTTATATATCCAATCAACTACTCATCTTGGACGTCCATCTCAGCCCATGGGGCTTGGAGGCACCATTCACCAAGCTCCTTGTCTGTGACAGGATAGCCATGGAGGTACTCTGCAAGTGTCAGCGGCTTGCATCAAAAGTACTGTGAGATTTGAGGGTGATGAAGTGAGGTGTGACAGTTAGAGAGGAGGACTATGATGAGGTAGAATAACCTGACAGGCTGTAAAAGGAGTTTCTGGTTCTTTGTGAAGTTCAGAAACCTGAACTGCTCCCCAATCTCCTTGAACATCCACTCAACTGGTTTGCGGATCTGACTCATCCGGGTGTTGAAAAGCTGCTCTGCTTCCATTAATGCTGCGCCTTTGTAAGGAGTGCAAACGTGAGTTGAAACAGTGTATGCGGAATCTCTGTAGACGACAAGAGGCTCTCATGTTGGGGTCCAGAAGTGTTTTTTCGAGGATCTCCAGAACACCACTTTGTTTGAAGCAAGTTTCATCATGCCTGCACCCTTCAATAGGACCAAAGACATGGATAATCATGCCATCTGGAGTGATGATGACATGATACTTCAAACAATGCATTCATTTCCATCCGTTATATACCAACTGCTGGTTACATGTTGGGTGAGCGATTTCTTCAAGTGTTCCGTCCATGAGTGAGCAGACATGATGGTGAGGTGTGCCTTTTGCAGACATGCAGTGGGCAAATTGTTTGAGGGTATGTGAAGTGAGATGAGTCAGATCGAAGTGCAGGAGATGTTTCCAGCAGTCGTAGATGTACTGCACAACGAGTCTGGTGATGCGAGAAAAGTGTGTGGCCTCCCAGCCATACTGCATTTGGATATCACACAGTCTGGCAGGGGATGCCAGGCGCCGGAGTAGCATGCAAAGGGATGTGAAAGTGTATTCCTTGTTAAGGTATGGGACATACTTGTTATGACGCAAAGTAACCGGAATTCATCGGAAACCTGATTATCTCCTACAGCATTGAAGTGAATTTAAATTTTTCTTCGTAGATTGTAAGCCCTCCTTCCCTACTTGAGATTTGCAGAAAACCCGGGTGCTTGTGGTTGCCCATGGCATTGAATTTAGTTGTAATTCTGTCAGATATGATCAATACCTCCATTTAACAATTCCAATTTTATTTGTACAACCTGTTGCGAAGTTCACAAAACTCCAAATCTTTTTGTGGATTAATTGAAATGAATCACAGTATCTCTTGCAGCAATCAAAGTTCATGATTCATAGCCAGAATCAACTCCAAAGAGCCAAATCAACAATTTTCCTAATTTTGCCATACATGACTCTATGCCACCCTCAGAATTGTAGAAAACTGCTGGCAGGACTCTAAAAGGATGGTTAACCAAGACTATTGCCAATACAGACCTATAGCACCGCATCGTTGGGCTAAAATCTGGGTACATTCATCAATTTCCGGTTACTTTACGGCATAACAAGTACAAATGCTGTGAACATCACATGCTGTTACTTTTTCGTGATGTTTCTGTCTAAATCTGGTCATCTCCCAGAAAACCACCCCGCGAGCACCAACAGCTCTGTATCAGGCAAAATTCTTCCATGAAAACACTTTTATGCATCCAGAGAGCACACAGATGCGAGGGATTAATATTTGAATCAGTCATTGCAGAGGAGATGTCAATCAGTCAGTGCAGAGGAGATGTCGCCACAAGTTTTTTGAAGCCCACCCCAGTAACAGAACATGAATGTATGTTCAAGAGGCACAGTAGATACACAAGTGGGCTATAGCCACAGTATATACACTACAAAAGGGGTGTGGACACTATTATACAATATAATACATTCACGAACATCGAAATTTTGATCAATCAATGCCAGCTGCTTCAAGTTCTTCCAAAATGGACTTGGGAATGACGTGGTGCCCATGATACTTGCACGCAGCCCAGGCCACCTGTCTTCCGTTCAGTCCTTTTGCATACACATCCGCAAACTTGCTTGACCGGTTTCGGAGTGAACTGGAACGGAGGGAATGAATCTGGAACGGAAAGGGAGTGGTTGACTCATATCAATCAACCGGTGGGATACAGGCAAGTCGTTGGACATTCCTGTGGAAGGATGGCTGGAGCCGAGACAGCCAAGGTGGTCGAGGCTGACCAAGGTTCAGAGCTGAGGGAAAGTCTGGAACAATGATTGGCAGATATAGAGGACCCAAAGGCATGGCGGAATGGTCACTCAGAAGGGAACAGCCATGGAGAAGTGAGCCGGAGGGGATGGCTCAGAGTCCGGAGCTGGAGCACAGCCACAAGTGCCTAGAATACGATCGGAAGGACACTGGAGGTATGGCAGAATAGTCACCCAGAAGGGAGACAGCCATGGAGGAGTGAGCCAGAGGGAATGGCTCAGAGTCCGGAGCCAGGACGCAGGCAAAGGTGCCTAGAATGCAACTGGAGGAATACCGGAGGGTACCGGAGGATTTCCGGAGGGAGGTCGGGAGCAACCAAGAACAAATGAATAAAGGGAAAGGAAAAACACTCAGTAATCCTTCATTGCTTAAAAACCCCTGTGGCCCACAAGACCGGATCCTCAGAGTATCATCAACGACAATGCGGTCTAGACCTGGAGCCCGAATCCAGAAGGGACTCGGATCGAGGATCAATTGGACTGGAGGCAGAACCAGAGGGTAGCCCTGGAGGAGTAGTGGTGAAGGGCTGAGGTTGGGAATGGAAATGAAGTGCCTAATAGGGTTGTAGGCGGGCAAGTTGGCATGGATATAACAGCAGGTTTGCGGAAGTCAAAGACACCAAAGAGAAGAGAGACCACAGAGCTGACCAGTTATACTGGATAATGGTTTCTGAAACAGCCCACCTTATTTGGAAACTTTGTTCTATCCGTGTGATTGAGTGGAGCAGTGATCTGACAATATATTTCTTGGAAATCAGAATTCACAACAGGTGGCTAGCCTGTATTAATGCACGACTATGTTCGGACATACTTCTTACCAATGGAACAAAATTTGGAAGTCAGGCCCTGAATTTCAAAAAGGTCCTTAATACTTGGAGAAAGTTCTAAAAGACAACAAAAATCTCCCAAAAGCAGCCTACCGAGAGTCTAGAGTTTTAGTGGGTATCACTCCTCTCCGTCCTCCAGAACGGAATCAGTAGCTTGCTACCAGGGAGGAAGTGAATACCACACTGCCAGACAAGTATCTCTCTAGCGGACTCCTAATTTTTCTCTTGAGTGGGTGAAACCATTAGGAAAAGTGTACAGCAGGGACTGATTATCGGGCTGCCCATCATTCATCTCTCCACAAGAAAAAAAAAAAGAATTACCTTGTACCATTGATATTCACCTTACAGTGTTCCCCCACTCCTTGCAACACCAGATTGTATTTCACAAATAATTCCATCTAGTACATATTCTGTCCAAAACTTTTAGCAATTCATGTTTGGCTACTGATTAGCTACAATTCTATCCAGGTTCCAAAGGAATTGACCCTGGATTGACCTCAAAAAGGTGAAACTGAATGTGACACAAGGAGCAGGGTGTCATGAACCGTCTTTTCATTTTACTCCCAGAACCCGAACAACCCGAACAACCCGATCATTGATCAGATCAACTATCTGATCAATCGAACTTGGATACCGTTTTAGGATCCCAAACGGTTATGATCGGTTTCCCGACCCTCGGGTTCCCGATCACCCCTCTACGTTCCTATACCCCTTCATTTACTTCGCATTAATCTTGTCCATTGTCATTGGACACTGTACCTTAATTTACAAACCCCTAGGGACTTTAGTATATAAACCGTAGTTATTCTCCTGTACTTTACACTATTCTAGTCTAAACTCCAGGCTTATTCATTGGAACTCTTCGTGCTTCAGTCGCCCTCGTCACCTCAGAACCCGGAATCTGCTCTGTGCTGACAAAAGAATAGTGTCTCTACACGGCGTACCCGACTGGACGTAACACGATGAGCACCGAATATGTGCTCCCCTCGATGGAGAGCTTTGGCGCCCTAAACGGCGAGGAGAGGGACAGCGTCCTGCTGCAGGCCCTACAACACGCAGGAGGGCAATTCGGAGTGATGCAGGAGGAACTGGGGAACCTGCGCGGAGAGAATCGTCTGCTCCGCGAGGACAACGTCCATTCGCAACAACTCTTGCGCGATGCCCTCGTCGCCTTGGGAAGAGCCTCTACGGGAGGGCCCAGGGAGACTAAACAGGTGAAGACGGCCCGTGTCGCCGCCCCTACCCCCGTTTAAAGGAGACTCCGAATTGGTGGACTCCTATCTGGCGGAGTGCTGGTTGCACTTCCTGGACAACCCGACGTACGAGCGGGACAGCGCGAAGATCGCCTTCGTCCTGTCCTACATGAAGGAAGGATCGGCAGCGGCATGGGCCAACAACGTTGTGCAGGCCATGCGCAACCCGAGGGACCCCGATACCCCGCTGTATCGGAGTTACGAGGTCTTCGAGAAGAACCTCATTGATGCCTTTAAAGGAGGGGCACAGGTGGAAATCGCGCAGGCTAAAATCGAGAAGCTGCGCCAGGGTGCGGGAACGGCCACGGAGTACTTCACGCTCCTGGACACATACAACAACACCGCGGGTTACGACGAAACCACGCTTATCCGTCTCCTCAAGCAGGGGATCCTGAAGCCGGTTCTGCAGTCCGTCTACGGACAAACCGCACTACCGATCACCTACGCCGACTGGAAGGTGGCGGTCATCAAGCACGACGGGTTGCGTCGCGCCTTCCACGTTATGGATGGCGCGCTTCGCGATCGTCCCGTCACGGTGCCTAAGGTGCAACAGAACCAGAACCCGGGGAACTTCTTCCGCAGGAATGAGCAGCGCGCTCCAACGAATCCCCCTGCGGCCGTTGTTCCGCCCCCGGTCGCCACTGGCGGGGCCCCTAGCGCAGGGCCCGCGCCTATGGATATAGACCGGACGGTCAGCAAGAAGCCGGTTCCCCGATGCTACCAGTGCGGAGAAGTCGGGCACATGGCCCGTAACTGCACTACCCGAGGACCCACCAACCCGCAATTCCGAGCCTTGATCTCGGAGATGATGGAGGAACGCCTCGGGAAGGAGGATTTTCCCGAAGAATCCGAGTGAAGACTGTGCCCTCGGATTCTCGTATACCCCCCCCACCTGTAACGACTTCGAACAATTCATTCTCTGTTTTGACTATCGAAGAACCCGGTGTGGGGGAAGACACAGTGGAGATGGAAGGAGAGGGAGCGAGGACTCCCTCTAAGTTTGAGAAGAGTGAGGGAGCCGTTTCTCCCTCTGACTCTAAGCGAAGGGGCAAGAAACCCCGGAAGCCCGAGCGGGAGAAAGCGGAATGGCGCAGACTCCCCCTCGGAAGCGCGCGTCGGGTTGCAACCCGAGCGCGGGCACAAGAATGGAAGGCGCGGGAAATTATTACCAAGTGGACTCACCCGGCCAGAATACAAGAAGTGGACGACGAGATGGTGGAAGAAATCCGGACGGCTTACTTCCCTGACGCCCTGGGCATACTGGACAACTTGAAAGAGCCACCACAGTATATCCGGGCCACTGGGAACTCCATGATGGTTCCAATGACCCTTGAAGGGCTGAATAACCTTAAAGGTTATACAGTGGTCGGGTTGTTGGACAGTGGGGCTACCAACGGATTCATAAACCAGCGGTTCGTCGACGAGCACGGAATCGAAGTGGAACCCCTAACCGTAGCGGTTCCGGTTTACAACGCGGACGGGTCCCTCAACAAAGGAGGACGCATCACCCACGTTGCGCGCATGCGTCTCCGAATGCAGGACCATGCCGAAATCTTCTCGTTTGCGGTAACGGATACTGGGAAGAGCGACGTGATCATCGGGTTCAATTGGTTGAAACAACACAACCCGGAGATCGACTGGCAGAAACAAACCATTCGTTTCTCCAGGTGTCCTGCCGCTTGCAAACGAGCCCGCTTATGGGAGGAGTGGGAGGAGGAGGACAACGCCGACATAGGAGAGGGAGACCGTATCTTCGTCACGAAGATGTATCCCGAAGACGTTCTGGACACCCGGGATGCCGAACACCTCCGCGCTATGGGTAGCGTGGCTACAAAGCTGGCGGCCGCTGCTCACGAGGCCAAGGGAGCTAAGACGCTGGAGGAGAGCGTCCCCGCTCATTATCTGGGAGAATTTCGAGGGGTCTTCGAGAAAAAAGACTTCGATAAACTGCCGGAGCGGCGAAAGTGGGACCACGCAATAGAGTTGAAACCCGGCGCAGAACCCGTGAAAGGGCGGAGTATTCCATTGTCCATCCCGGAACAGGCGGAATTGGACGCGTTCATCAAAGAACATGTGGAAACCGGCCGTATTCGCCCCTCGAAATCGCCATGGGCCTCTCCTTTCTTCTTTGTGAAGAAGAAGGATGGGAAACTACGGCCTGTTCAGGACTATCGGAAGTTGAACTCCCTTACCATCAAGAACCGGTACCCTCTTCCGTTGATCTCGGAGATCATGCACATGCTCCGTAAGGCAACCTGGTTCACTAAATTGGACGTTCGATGGGGATACAACAATATCCGGATCAAGGAAGGAGATGAAGAGAAAGCCGCGTTCGTCACAAACCGAGGGTTGTGGGAACCGTTGGTTATGTTCTTCGGCCTTACGAATTCGCCGGCCACCTTCCAATCCATGATGAACGACATCTTTGCGGATCTTATTGCGGAAGGACGGGTTATTGTTTATCTGGACGATATTCTCATCTATTCGGAACATCTGGAGGAACACCGCTCCACAGTCAAGGAGGTCTTGCGGATTCTTCAGGAAAACGAGTTGTTCCTGAAACCCGAGAAATGCGAGTTCGAACAGAGAGAGGTCGAATACCTGGGCGTCATCGTCGGCGATGGTAAAATTCGAATGGACCCCATAAAAGTCGAGGGCGTTCGACAATGGGCAACCCCGAGGAATGTCAAAGACGTACAAAGCTTCCTCGGGTTCCTCAACTTCTACCGACGCTTCATCAAAGGTTTCGGGGATTACGCGAAGCCGTTAACTCGTCTTACCCGGAAAGATTACAAGTGGAGGTGGGGAGAGTTGGAAAAGAACGCGTTCGACCAATTAATATTGGCCGTAACCTCGGAACCCGTGCTACATTTTCCAACGGACGATGGGGAATGGCGGGTGGAGGCGGATTCCTCGGATTACGCCACGGGGGCCTGCTTGACGCAGTGCCAGGACGGGGTGTGGGTTCCGATTGCGTTCATGTCCAAGGGACTGAACGACACCGAGCGGAACTACGACATCCACGACAAGGAGATGTTGGCGATCATGCGGGCCCTTTACGAATGGCGACACTATCTACAAGGCAGTCAGCGGAAATTCGAGATCTGGACCGACCACAAGAATCTGGAGTACTTCACCACGACGAAGAAACTCAATAGACGACAGGCTCGGTGGTCTTTGGAACTCAGCGAATACGACTTCGCGCTCATTCATAAACCCGGGAAACAACATGCGAAGACCGACGCGCTTTCGAGGCGAAGCGGTCATGAGAAGGGGGCGCAGGATAATTCGAATCTTGTGCTGTTGCCGGAACAGTACTTCCGGAGGATGGACGGAGAGGAATTTTTGAAAGCCATGCCGGCGGTCTTGGACGACACGGCGGGCGATCAGTTCATGGAGGACATCAAGGGTGGTAAAGCCGATTGGGAAGATGTGGTGAAGAAAGCGCTAGAAGAAAAGGCCGAGGGCTGGGAAGAACACGAGGACGGGTTCGTAACCCGGTATCGAACCGTATATGTTCCCCCGACTGGAGATCTGCGACACCGGATTCTACGAGCACACCACGACGACTACATTTCCGGACACCCGGGACAATTCCGAACGGCGGAATTAATAACCCGGAACTACTACTGGCCCTCTCTGCTATCGGACGCTAAACGCTATGTCTCGGCTTGTCCCGTGTGTCAGAGGACGAAGCTCTTTCCCTCTAAGCTCCGAGGACCACTACACCCCAACGCGGTTCCGGAAAGGGTTTGGCAGAACGTTTCAGTGGACTTAATCACCAAACTACCCGTCAGTAATGGGTACGACTCTATCGCGGTGATTGTGGATCGACTAGGGAAAGGAATCCGGGTGGTGCCTTGCACAGAGCACCTGGGAGGAGAGGGGATGGCGCGCATTTACCGCGACCATGTGTGGAAAGACTTCGGGTTGCCCGAGGTGGTGATTAGCGACCGTGGAACGCAGTTCGTGGGGCACTTCATGCGGGATTTGTTGAAGCTCCTTGGCATAAAATCGAACGCTTCGACGGCTTACCACCCGCAAACCGATGGACAAACCGAACGAGTCAACTAGAACATCGAGCAATACCTTCGGGTTTTCACCAACTTCCTGCAGGACGATTGGGCGGATTGGTTGACTCTGGCAGAATTCAACCACAACGACCAGGTTAGCAAGACTACGGGTTTCAGCCCCTTCTTCGTGACCATGGGGTTCCACCCGCGGAAGGGGACAGAACCACGTCTTGAAGTACCGACCGAGGACGCGACGAAATTTGCAACCCGGATGTCGAAGGTCCGAGAGGAAGCGGGAGCCGCAATGCGCGCAGCGCAGGAGACGATGAAAAGGTTCTACGATGCCAAACGACAGGCAGACCCCGACTACAAACCCGGCGATAAGGTGTACCTCTCTGGAGCAAATTTGGTCACACATCGCCCGACGAAGAAGTTCGAAGCTCGGCGCTATGGTCCTTTCACGGTCGTCCGTAAAGTGGGAGCCATCTCCTATGAGCTTAAACTTCCCGACTCCTGGAAAGTGCATCCAGTCTTCAACACCGTGTTCCTTCGACCCTGGGTTCCACCGGTGGCGGCTCATCAGCATCATGACGATCCCCCTCCGCCTGACGTGGTGGACGGGGTTGATCTCTATGAGATTGCCGAGGTGCTGAAGATACGCCTCAACAAAAAGCGGAAACGCTTGCAGTACCTGATTCGATGGGAGGGTTATGGGCCCGAGGATAATACCTGGGAGCCCTTGGAACACTTGGGGGATTCTACCGAATGTCTTGAAGACTTTTACGAGAAATACCCGGCGGCTCTGAGAGAGACCGCACACGGACGGAAGTGGGTCATCACAGGCCAGGACCTGTGGAACAAGAAGCGGCGTCGATCGTGAAACCCGAGGCGGGTTTCACCTAGAGGGGGGGTAATGTCATGAACCGTCTTTTCATTTTACTCCCAGAACCCGAACAACCCGAACAACCCGATCATTGATCAGATCAACTATCTGATCAATCGAACTTGGATACCGTTTTAGGATCCCAAACGGTTATGATCGGTTTCCCGACCCTCGGGTTCCCGATCACCCCTCTACGTTCCTATACCCCTTCATTTACTTCGCATTAATCTTGTCCGTTGTCATTGGACACTGTACCTTAATTTACAAACCCCTAGGGACTTTAGTATATAAACCGTAGTTATTCTCCTGTACTTTACACTATTCTAGTCTAAACTCCAGGCTTATTCATTGGAACTCTTCGTGCTTCAGTCGCCCTCGTCACCTCAGAACCCGGAATCTGCTCTGTGCTGACACAGGGAGCAAAAAATATGGATAAATCCACTTTTGATGTGGCTTGCTGAGCTTCCTCTACTCATTCCCAACTGTCCCAAGTATGTGGATCGACTATTTGGCATTAATGAAATTTTATCAACCATGTTTTGAGGCCAGAAAAGCACAGACCAAATTTATTTCAGGTGTCGCAAGGAGCAGGGTTGTTGCAAGGAGTGGGGGTACACTGTACCATTGTTCTTGACCATCTGTCTGGCTCAAACCACAAAAATAATCTGTTCTTCTGTAATCTTGAAATGTTGATGGTTGCCTTTTAACATACACTCATGCCAGAGCGAAGTGAAGGCATATCTTGTCTGATGTCAAAAAACTGAAGGGGGTGGAAGGAGGTGGGGTTTGAATGAAAATATACTGTACAAGGGACTGGTCGGCCGCGCAGCCTCCCATCCCCTTTTGTTCAATTTATTCACTCAAATCTATTGTGCACTTCGTTAAATTGAGCTGCATTCAATTGTTTCTCGCCCCATGCACAGCACAAAGAACATTGGCTCTGGGTAGACAGGAGGTATGTACCATCTAGTGTTGCCACGACTCAAGTCGACTCGGATCAAAGATCCGTTGATAACACCATACAGCCACCAGATAACCCCGAAACTATATAGGGGGTAAATAGTGTTAATGGGTCTACATGACATACTAACACCACTCGACCGCCGATTGGACGGTTGGGGAGCAGTATGCAATTTATTGCTTTTCAAGTCATGACTTGAAGTCACGACTGGAAAAGCAATAGATCCCATATTTCTCCACAACCAGAACTTGGACCCCCAAGTCCTGTGGATATGTTATAGACCTATATGGACTCTATTCAGCCTGTATATGAGATCGGGGTTTCCCAGTGGCTGTGCCACGCTATTAACGAGTTTTGATTCAAGTCGACTTGAGTTGTGGCAACACTAGTACCATCCATGACACCATCAGCACTGGCACACCCATGTATGATGCATTGATGCATGTGAAAATCTAGAAGAATGGTGCGTAGTCGTCATCATCGAGGCAGAACCAAAGACCACAGAGGATAACAAATTTGTGGCCAGTGTGTCGTGCCCACCCCTCAAGCTCCTTGGGAGTGAAATCCCAACTTTCCTCCCCAACACCTTCAGTCTGATGGTTACGAGAGCAACAGCTACGCTTGCTGGGGTTATTGTTCTCATTCTCTGTGTCGACAAGCCGGTGCTTGAGGTGCTGGACAGTACGACCTTGGTCATCAATGCATGCAGCGAGCTGTGTGGTGAGCTGCAACCAAAACATAAGTCAGCAATTAAGAAGACCTTTAGGAAAAGATGCACATCGGTTAGTTCTTGACCACTCTTACTTGGTGTACACAACAGAATAAGGTTTTTCAGGTGCGTGCTATAGTCGTGGGAAGGATCGGGAGTTTCGGGTTGAGAATGAGATGGACCATGGTGAGTTGGACTGCAGTGATGAGACATAGGAAAGTGGGTGCACTTAGCAAGACAACTGGGACTTTATACCGTCTTGACCAGGGCCGCTGGGAAGGTGTGTCAGGCTTCAGCATTGGCATGGAGTTGCGGTGGTGGTTGAAGCGAAGGAGGTGGAGCATGGTTACATTGTGACATGAGTGACATCATGCTAAGCGCGTTCCGCTCCACTCCGATCAATTCAATGTTTTGCTCAATTCCAAGATACTTTCCACCTTGAATTGCCCTCTAAGATGCCCCGCGGAAGACAAGAAGAGAAAGCAGAAGAGCAACCTCAAGGTCGCTCACAATCTGCCACCGTGGTTGTAACATCTCAAGACCACTTATAACCAAAGTCATAAGCCAATCAACATTTTTCTGACAAGTGTGTTTATGAGCTATCATCTTCACTCCTTTCTCACCCAGAGGCTCAATGATCAAAAACAGTCCTTTTATGTGGTTCATGATTATTCTGGACACTATTATGGACAGGGTACAATTTGAACCTTCTGGAGGGTATGAAAGACACTCAGGTATCCATTCATACACTAATTTAGCATTGATATGCCCCTTTGGAGTATTTTGAGTGGTTCTTTCCTGAGAATGATGGGATGTTGTGATTACAACAGGTACCACTTCTGGTTCTGTAGCTCGGGACAGCACCAATAAGCTGATTTGTGCGAGATAAACTGTGTTTCCAATAGGTAATATTCTTTGGCATCTAGTGGTAGCAGGGTGTTGAATTTGATGCACAGAGTCTGACAAAATAAATCCATTTCCGGTTGCTTTTGGCCATAGCGAGTATACCAACCGCGACTGCACTCAATAAGTTCCTGAGCAGACGGAAATTCCTCATTGCAAGGGGCCAGCTTGAGTATTCTTTTTCCATCTCTTTGTGCCCCTAGTGCCTGTCAGATAGACGTTATTGGAATGGTGACGGGAAGCTGCCGTGACCGAGGAAATGAGAAAAAAGGAGTTTGGTATTGTGTACATTTTTATAGGCGCGTACACGCCTAAAGCCGACCATGAGGCCAAAAGCTCCGAGGAAGCACTATTTATTGAGTGCTTCCAAAGGTCTGGACAGAGCGCTTCCAAAGCCTCGGGCCCGATCTCCCCAAAGCGGAGTTTAAAAGGCTTCAGACAGACACGGGTAATTTTATAAAGAGGGAGAGATGCAAGGATGTTCACCACGCTCGGCGCCGAACAAACGTGCGCCATCTGTCGTAACTTACGACGTATAAGTTTTTTTTGGCGTAGGAGTCCAGAGGACCAGACCTGATATCTCCGGGTCTGGACTTCTTGACATTTCTCCCGTTGCCATTTTGGGACAGGAGAAGTCTTGCATGAGACCAGATAAGAGGCTTGGAATCTGCACCCGTGGATGCACACAGTATCAAAAGCCACTCGTTCGACATTTTCAAGTCCTCCGCGAACGACTAAGATACAAGTGCGAGCTTATTCTTCCACTGTTTTTGCCCACGTGAGTCCAGCTCCCACGAGCCCCCGCTGATCCTCTTCAAGTTCTCTGCACCGCTGATCCGCTTCCCTCTGGATATAGTATATTGGCAATCTTGGAGCAATCCGTGCTAAAGCCTGGTGGCATGTCCGAACATTCGACAAGCGATTTTGTGAAGAAGCTGTACTTGTACGACGACGCGTGCCCATCTCTGTCGCTTTTTCATGATACACAGAATCCTGGACGACCCTGAATCTCAGGAACTCATCTGCTGGGGACCAGAGGGAGATTTCTTCATCGTTAAGGTGCCCCAGCATCAGTTTGTGACATGGATGAAGCTAACCTCTGCTTTAGGACGTAAACGAATTCAGTAATTCTGTGCTACCCCCGCGTCTACAAGCACTCTAATTTTGCCAGCTTTGTGCGCCAACTCAACAAATACGACTTTCACAAAGTCAAGACCGTAGACGAGGACTCCTGGGATGAGAAGGTGTGTGTTAAAATTTGCCTTCGCTCCGCATTGCCCGTATAAACCTTGCACAGACGTGGGCGTTCCGGCACTCAGACTTCCGTAGAAACGACCGCAACGCGCTGGAAAACATCAAGCGCAAGTCTCAACGTAAATCTAGCGCCGCCACCGCGGTAGAACCCCCCGCCGTCGCCAGTAGCTCCCAACAGGTCGAGATCCAAAATAGCAAGATCGTTCAACTGGAGTCACAGCTCACGGCCCTCGGCGCTGCACATCGGAACGTTCTTACGAGTCTGCGAACCCTCGAGCGCAGTAACCACGAGGTTATCCTCGAAATGATTGGTTTTCAGCGCAACCTGGCGCAGCAGGATGGACTCCTGCGTGCGCTCTTACAATACCTGTGGCGTGATAATGTTGGGATTAGCTCAGGTGAGCACCACTTTTTCCCCGCATCATGTCAGCCTGACTGTGGTCCTCGCGATCTCGAAATTCAAGGTGAAACCAATCAACTCCCCGCCAACGACACTTCGAGCTCGGATGTGGGGAACCCGGGCCCACTCATGTTCCTGGAAGCGCAGGAGACGCAGCGGATGCTAGGCCAGAGTCTCCCTGAGTCGGACGTCGCGCGGGCGACCCTGCAGCAGATGAGCGAGCTCTCCCACCAAGCACAGGCGTCGGGTATCTCTTTCTCGGCCATCGAAAGCGGCGGTACCAGCAACTCGACCCTTGGTGTAAGCGGGACAAGTGCTGCGATGGATGGCTTTAATATCGCGGGCATTGAGCTACAGGCGCTGCTCCAGGGTAACGCTATCCAGCGACTGGACGATCCCCTCTCCAACCTCGTCGATAACACACCACGGAACGTACCTGGCGCCACTGGTGAAAACTTGAATGACCTCGAGGATGAGGTGGTCTTGCCCACACCAATGAGTCCGCCCATCTCTGACGCGCAGTCTTCGCGCGCGGACACCTGGGCTGTCTCTACTGGGGACACGCACGAGGGCTTGGAGGTGTTCACCGTTGGGCACCTCATGCCGCGCGGAACTGGCGAAACGGGCAGCGGCTCGTTCGAGAGCGGTGCTTTAGTCGGTAACCAGGAGGCGTCCGGTGACAGTGCGCAAACGCTGCGTGTCCGGCGATCGACCTTCGTTCCGGGATGGGCCGTGCCCCCTCGCGTCCTCCTCGTCGATGATGACGCCGTCACCCGCAAACTCAGCACCAAATTCCTCAAGATCTTCGGGTGTACGACCGACGTTGCTGTGGACGGCGTGAGTGCGGTCAACAAGATGAATCTCGAGAAATACGACCTGGTATTGATGGTACGTTTCCCTCTTGCCTACCTGCGCGCCCTCGGGCTCATCGCAGTGCATGCAGGATATCGTTATGCCCAAGATGGACGGCATCTCCGCGACGTCGATGATAAGGAAATTCGACCCGCAAACACCCATCATTTCGATGACGAGCAGCTCGCGGCCATCGGAAATTATGACCTACTTCTCCTCCGGTGTGTCCTCCTCCTGTCCTCACCTTGCACCTTCGCTGACCGCGCACAGGCATGAATGATATTTTACCCAAGCCCTTCACGAGGGATGGGCTGCTCGAAGTGCTGGAGGTAGCCACCAGCCATTCTCTCGCTTGCCCGACTAATACATCCCTCAGAAACATCTCGCGCACCTTGCGGTGATCAAGCAGCAGATGGCGACACCCATGATCCCACGCCCGCCTACCGCCCCTCCGTCCAACGACATGGGGTTCGCGAACGTGCTCAGCGGCGGCGCGGTGTCATTGCCCGACGGTCCGCTGAACTATGGCTTCGGTAGCCCCGAGCTGGGTGATGGACGCACTAACATGCTCGCGGGCATGGGCATCACGGATGAGTACAATCGGATGCTCATGGATATCTTGGGCGGTGATGGGTCCACCTTCGAGTCAACCAAACGGCAGCGCAACGCGGATGGGGAAGATGAGGACGAGCGTCAGTGGAAGCGGAGCCGGATTGAGGTGGTTTCATGACAGCAAGACGCTTGCTTTTCTTTTACAGGGTTTAGGGACGCTTTGTATGGACGTTGTGTGTATTCTGTAGTGTTATTCTGTACAATATTCCTATTTCCAACATATAAATCCAAACTTCCAAGATGTAACACCATCACACTTCCCTCTGGTCGCGTCCAAGGGCACCAAAAGGAATCGCGGAGAGGACATCAAGCCTTCACGGAGTTTGAGTGGAATGCAGGGCTGCATACGTCGGGGGCGTGGAGTTATGCCTGGGTGGTGGTCTTCTTCGCCAGGTGGACCGATTCTATGGAGAAGGATGTCAAGAAGAGCAAAGATAATGCACAATAACCGAAAATTTCCAAAACGGAAATTGGACGATAAAGATAGTTGAGATAAGGCAAGGGAAGAATGGAATGCAACGGAGACGATGTTGAATTGGCAGAATGGACTAGTTAAGGGAGGAATCCCAGCAAATTTTGGGCCAGTCGACAATGGACCATGTGCACAAAAAGGGAATTAGGCGCCACCGCCCATAGACCGAAGAAAGTGATAGAGCAGGAGGTGATACTTGCCTAGGCGGCGGGAGGCGAGTGTACTCGAGTGCAGTCAAATTGAGACACACATGGCTAGATATATTTGAATAGCTGAGGTTCATCTCACACCTGCGGGTGAGCATCATCAGCACCGAGACTAGGTAAAGAGACGATGACACTTACGACTGGATATTCACGCGACCACTCGGACCAGAGCCGCTGCCCCTTGCTCGCTCTGCAATCCCAAACCGCCGGACACACTACCGCGCCGGCGTCGCGCTTCGCCGGCACGTTACGTAGGCTCGACATCGTCCAGACAACTCGAGATCGACAGTGTTTCCCTCTTCGACCAATACGTTCTCTGATGAGACCAGGACCCAGTGAACGCTCGCTCACGGCGTCAGCGACAGCTATCCTTCTGACACAGAAAGGGAGAGCGCGAGCCACATCGGGGCCATCGTCGAACGCGAGGGACCCAGCCCCGAGCCGCAGATAATGAGCCAGAGGAACGGGGCGACCACACTCGGCGTCGGCTGGATTAGGCGCTTCTGGAGGTCCGTGGTGAGCAGCATAACGAGGAGTCGAAGATCAGTTACGCCGGCAAGCGTCGATAACGCGGAGAGGAACATGGATGAGGGGAGGATGCCAGTGGTGAAGGGCTGAAGCGGAAGCAGAGGAAGGTACGTTGGAGCGGTGAATGCGAGTTTGAGGAGATGCGCCGCTGGTTACGATGCGATCGCGAGCGTCGATAGGCAAGGGCAGACGTAGGAGCCGTAGTGCAACCGGCGAGCACACTGGGAGCAGTACTGCGAGGACAACAGTTCTTGACATGGAAGGAGGCCGAAGGGTAAATATATTTGGCAACCCTGCTATTGAGCGCCCAAAGAGCCACGACGTTTTTCTTCAGTCTTCACCTTCTCATTGTCTCGTAAAGTTGACAACAGCCCACTCACCCAGCCTATTCCCATTTGCCCGGAAGCACTCGCGCGCTCGCCAGCTACAGAAGTGCTCACCGTCGACTGCTACCGTTCACCCGAGGGGTGTTGTCGGCCTCCGACACACCTGCTGATACTCGGAGGAAATACGTTGATTCTGCGGGCGAGGCATCCCACCGATTGGATGTGGGGAAAGATCCAGAAATCAGGAAGGGCGCTGAGATCATGGCATGTTTTTCTCATTGCTGAACCTTTAGGTTTGGCTACCCAGGGGAACTTGGGCTTAGTTCTCTTTTGCTACATGTACAAACAAAGTTAGTCACACAACATTGGTCATGGCGAAATAAAATCGAAAGAAAATGGGACAAGACCTAGAAATAAATCAAAATGCAAGGGTATGTTTTTTAACTTCTTACCTGCCTGAATCCTCTTGCGTGACCCGTTTCATTGCCTGGAACCAAAAATATGCTCTGAGTTCAATTTCGGGTGTTAGTCATTTCTGCTTTGTATTCGGGCCAGTATCCGGGCGCGGAGAATATTAATCCCCGGGATCAATCACCACATCCTGATCTTGCCAGTGCACTAGGGCATCAAACCGTCCCGTATTTTTACGGAAATACGGCCCGCAAAAACGGTTACGTCCCCCGTACCGCCGGCGAGTTTAGTTCTTACCCGAACGTTACGGTGACGGTACGGGTTCAGCCCTAAACGGGTCCCCGTAACCGGCTGTTTACGCGTAAAATACGGGTAGGCCAAGTGCGCAGCGAAATTAACTTGCCGAAAGTGCCGGGACAATGCCGGATCGCCTTTATGTCTGGAGACAACAGTTCCGCGCATCTGCAACTGGAAAACCCCTTGCCGACGCGTTTCAACAATGATGTCGCCGGCGGCCCGTCGTGTGAACCAAATTCGCACAGCCCATCAGCCCAAATTAGGGCTGTTTTGTGTCTCTTGCTAGATTTCTGCCGTGTAGATGTTAAAAGTCCCTCACGGCTGCTCCAACTTCCATTCAGGAAAGAGGTGTGTTTCAGCGGAGTTTGGTCACGACTTACCATCACTGTAAAATACGCCGTAACTTACGGTATGTACGGGTCCCGTCCCGTTTGAACTTTCTTTGCCGGCACTAATGTACGGCTTTGGCCGTGGCGTAACAAAAATACAGCCTAATTCATATGCTCATGCGTGTATTACGGATGGTTTGATGCCCTACAGTGCACACAAAGAGTCTTCGCTTCGACTTTGCTTCCTCCATGTCCTCCCTGGCTACCTTCCAGAGACCGAGAGTGCCAGCACACTCTGTCCTGACAATGTCATGGCAATCGTGCACCTGGACATCAAGGACCTGGCGAGGTTGGTCTGGATGAAAGCAACACACAGATCAAAAGTAGAGATGAATTGGTTAATTTATAGTTTTTTTGTGAGGAACTTTTCTAACCCCCATGTTTTACGAATATTTTGCTTTCAGAATGTGTAGAATCACACTTTTCTTTTTTGGCCGCAGTTATCTAAAGCGACTTTATCTAAGCACCTTTGGTGCCTATCCACCAATTGTTTTGGATCGTAGAATTTACTCTTCAAATTGAACCTAAAGGTTCAGCACCCGCCTCGAAGAGGCCCAATCCCAAGTCATCGTGTTCCTCTTGTTTTCCAATGCCGGTCATGTAGGATTTGCACGCGTCCGCGTCGACGAGACCTGGCACCAATTGCCTGTAGCGCTTAAATGCGGGCCAACTGATATTCGGGTACGCTTACTTCGTCTTTTTCCTGTCCCTCTTTCTTCCATACGGTGAATCTGGCGAGTCGTGCTGACCGCTGCCCATTGGTACAGGCCATGTTCTCCATGCGCTGCAAAAACGCCAAAGCCTTCGCGACCATGACGGTCCAACGCGCGTGCTCTAATGCCACCCTCTCAATCATGCCAGTCTGCGGCCCTACCGTTACTCAGTACCGCCCCACGACATCTCTGCACGCCAGCCAGCGCTTGCCACCGCAATATTCACGCGTCCCCGGCGGCGCCGCGGACCAAGGAGTCCCTCTGCTCTCATGGGACTTGTGGCATAACGGATAATGAGCCCTGCCGATGCCAACGTCGCGTTCGATATCACCGGAGGATGATGCCCTGTCTCGAGGGACATAGACGAGGGTAGACGTAACTGGCTCGCGTGGCCAATGGATGTCCGCGATCAAGGTGCGTGTTTTCTTTCGATCCTTCTCCATTCTGTCCTGACAACATCCATTAGTGTATCGGAGAATGACTCTTCACCTTCGGCCGCTGCCTGCGCTTGCACGTTTTTTCGTGCACGACATGCTGCCCTCCCGCGGTCTCTTCGACGCGATATACGGTGAGCGGCGAGAAGCACGACACATGCTTGCGGGTAGCGGGGCTTGAAGTTGCACCAGAACATGCGCCCAGACAACTATGCCTGTCGTCACCGCTACCCACGCACTCTTTCCCCCAAGAAGACTCGAATCCCTGGGGTGCGCATTCCCATGTCATACCTGTACCCTGCCCCGCATCTGAAGTTACCTCAGGCCTGCGCAGTGGCACAGAGTCACACACACCCATTCCCAGCGACTGTCGAGTGCGGCTGTGTTCTAGCGCACGCAGCAGCAACGGGAAGGGAGGAGTTATCCTTGCCCTGCACTCTCCACTCGAAGGACCTCTCTCCACCAGAAGCCCCTCCGCCGATGATCGATATCGATAAGTCAAGTCAAGATGCGTCGCTATGGGGGGACCGACGGAGGAGAGGGTACTCGCCTCTGGTGCTTATCCCACCCTTCATATGCTCGGCGCTGGATGGGGAAGTGTAGGACGACGAGACGAGACTTCTCGACGACGGATCGGGACTGCGCGGGATGGGGATGGAGTGGAGTGGAGACGGAGGATGGGGGACGGGGACTTTGCGTGCGCGCGCGGAGGCGGACTCGTCCGGTCGCGTTCGTGGGGGTATACTTTTCTCTGGATAACTATGCACTGAGGTACGTGCACTCGGCCACTTCCGTCCCCCCTCATGGTTCATCCACTCTCCATCCACAGTGCCTGTCAGCTCTCGCGTCGGCGTCTACGACTCAATATTCGTTCTTTAAAAACGCTCCGTGAGTCGAATTGTCCTTCAGGAAGCACTGTACTGACCGTCCGTGTGCTACAGCACCGGTATCAGTGTTACTCGCCAGCTCCGCTGCAGGTGCCACGTCCCGCCCCCGCCTCACATAACTGCTCTCTTCGACGGCTGCACCGCTGGTCAGGGTGCAGAGTTCCTCGAGCTCGCTGTGGCCGCTCCTGCCTACCTTCCGCCTCCAGTCTTTCACCACTGCTCTCTCATCCCCATCTCCGCGACATCGACCCTTGCCGGCGGTGTGCTCGTTCCTCGCAATGGCCGATTAACTCTTCCTCATCATCTGCCCTGTAGTTTGCGGTTCCCTCAGCGCCACATTGCACCATGAATCGTCAGAGGTGCATATGCCCGCTTCCGAGTCTGGCTGACCTCGTTCTTTCGACTCGTCATCGGCTGAGGCTCGCGGCTGACTCCCTCGCGTCTGACAATGGCCGCGATATGGCTCGCGCCCTCCCTCTATGTGTCGATGGGATGGCCATGCACTGACGCCATGAGCGGGTGCTGGCGACGCTCGAAGCGGGCAACGATCTCGCCAGAGATAGCAACTTAAAGAGGCAATACCCTGCCGGTCTGGAAGTGTCGGGACACTGCCGATGCCTACTAATGTGCCGGGGAAAGCCGGCTTCGGCGACCTGGTGTGTCCCCTTCAACTCGGAGGTGCCGAGCGAGCAGCAGCGTCTGTCCTTTCTACGTTGTCCAGTTGACACCTATCTGATGCTAATGATGCCTCACCCGCAGGTGTACGATAAACCTCGTCTTCGAATATATCCGGCCATGTGCGCCTCAGTAGTACTACTCGTATATCCTCGTCTCCCGCGGCCCAGGCAAGTGTCCCTTCCTGCTGTCTCGTCATTGTTTATGGGCGCTGGCGCCTAATTGCCTTTTGGGGATATGCTACACGCCGGACTAGCCTTCACGGCATTCCATTCTTCCTTTGGCCAAACTCGTCTACCTCTATGTTGTCCGTTTTGGAAATCTCCCGTTCTCGTGCTCGTATTGACGTGTTCTTCTCCTTAAAGCCGACCCACCCAGCACAAATCACTACTTGTACCTCTACGCCCCCACCCCAGGCCTTGGCGTGGGCCTCCCTCAAACTCAGTAAAGTCTTGAAGCTGTCGCACGATTCAGTTCTTGGGGTTTCGATGCCACTGAAACCTCGGATGTGTGTACCCAAACGTTGATAAATGTTACAAGTATGGATTTACATATATGTTATACTTGCTGTGTGCAAAAGAATCGGGGTCAAGGGTACCTATAGCGGCGAGAAAATGCCTTTGTCCCATTATGGGTGTCCCATTGCCAGGTACAATACTGTATGATGTGAATATCGTACAGAATAGAGGCTTTGCGCAGAGCCACCGGGAGCCACCTGGTGGCTTGTCAGGCATGCTCTCATGGTGGCTAAAATGACGCAAAAATCGTATTTTTAGCCACCAGTGAAGCCACCGGATGACGTTGTGGCTGGCGTAGCCACCGGACAGCACATGCCGAAATAGCCACCAGGTGGCTCCGGGTGGCTCTGCGCAAAGCCTCTAATAAAACTACAATGTACAGAATTTCCAATATAACGCGTCCCAAATTCCCCCAAAACCCAGGAACAAAAAAGGAAGTGTCTTTCTAGATCTGTCAGGCTCAGACCTTGAACCGGCTCCGCTTCCCTCCGCGCTCGTCCCCATCTTCCCCATCCACGCTGCCGCTTCGCCGAGTGGAAGGTGGACCCATCGATGCCGAAGATGTCCAGGAGCATCTTATTGTACTCTTTGTTCGTGACGCCCATGCCCACGAGCAAGTTAGTGCCTCCACCGCCGCTGAGACTGTAGTTCAGCGTGCTGTGCGGCAAGGACACCGCGCCTCCTCTGAACGCATTCGCAAACCCTTCCTCGTTGGGCGGAGGAGCCGTAGGAGGGCTCGGTATCATCTGCATCGCCATTTGCTGCTTGATCACCATGAGGTGCGCTAGATGTTTCTTAAGGCATTTTGTTGTTAGCCACGCGAATGAGGATGGCTGACTGGCTGGTACATACCTCGAGCACTTCGGGCAGTCCATCCCTCGTGAAGGGCTTGGGCAAAATGTCATTCATGCCTGTGCTCATTAAGCAGAAATGATGGCTCGGAGGGTGAGGACAGACCGGAGGAAAAGTAGGTCATGATCTCAGCCAGCTGCGAGCCGCTCGTCATCGAGATGATAGGTGTTTGTGGGTCGAATTTCCTTATCATCAACTTCGCGGAAATTCCATCCATCTCGGGCATAACGATATCCTGCAGGTACTGCGATGAACTCTAGCGCGCGCAGACAGGTAAAAGGAAACGTACCATCAGGACGAGGTCATATTTCTCAATATTCATCTGGTTCACGGCACCTACGCCGTCCACAGCGATGTCGGTCGTGCACCCGAAGATTCTGAGGAGTGTGCTGGTGAGTTTGTGAGTGACAGCATCGTCATCGACGAGGAGGACACGAGGCCGCACGGCCCATCCCCGCCGGACACGCAGCGTCTGCGCACTGTTACCAGACGGTTCCTGGTTCCCGACCAAATTCCCGCCCTCGTATGAGCCGCGGTCCGTTTCGCCAGTTCCACGAGGCATGAGGTGCCTGACGGTGAGCATCTCCAAGCCATTGTTGATAAACCCCGACTGTCCGTGCGTGAAGACCGTACATCCGAGATACTTAGGACTTGTCGGTGTAGGCAAGACTACCTCCTTCTCGAGATCCACCTCGCCTAAATTTGCGGGATTGGCACCGAGTATATCCCTTGGTGTGTTGTCGATGGAGATGGAGAGAGAATTGTCCGGGATAGCATTTCCCTGGAGCTTCACCTGCAGACCATCGAAGCCCGCGAAGTCAAAGCCACCCAACTATGACGGTGTTTCTCGGACTAAAATGCGATGTCACTGGATTGCATTCAATGCAATCGATTTACGCCGGTGCAATTCAATGAAATTGGATTGCATCAGATGCAATCAAGTAGGGATCGGCACCGTATCCATATCATACGGTGATACGTACGTACGGTACGGTACGGGAATTCCTCCGTACCGTGAACCATCTGATAGGATATGGGACAACCCGTATGTATACGGTATGGACCCGTATTTCTCCGTACCGTATGACCCGTATACGGATGGTACGGTCTGATCATCAGCTTATTTGCATCATGCGACAGAATTACCCCAAGTAGCATCGATCCGAGTATGTGGCAATGACCTCGGTTCGTACGGCAAACTCATCTTGACGCGTAGTCGCCGCCATACCTCAACGCCACCACTTAATTTCACTTGGCCCTTGCTTCAACAATATATTCCCCTGGCTCCCCTGAATGTTCTTTGGAGACTCCCCTGAATATTCCCCTGGATTCTTCCTTTCTGAGGTGTCTTTTTGTACTTTTTCCCTTCTGCTCCACTCATCCCTGGATGATACCCGACTCATTCTCCATCTGCAAGCACCACCACCTTGTATAAAATTCGGGTCCCACTCGTACATATCCAACCAGATTTACCATCATGCAAGAAAGCTCACCATCCTCTGCTTTGAAAGATCCACCATCTTCGAGGTTCGGCATAAATGAGAGTGGGTCATCTTCCTATCATATTTCTCCATGTGTATCTCACCATATACAGGTACAGAAATTTTGCGCTGTGTCGGAGACTGCGCAAAGCTCATGAATGCAATATTGTACTTATTCTTCGCAGCTTCGCCGTATTGTGAAGCATGTTCGTGGATCGCCTCAGAGGCGTCGTTCTTGGGAGTTACATGTTCGCATATCTATCGATTGCCTTGACACTGCACTCACCGAGGCTGAGCTCATGCTCATCTTGGATGTGAGAACAAGATGGACCTCAACTCACCAAATGCTCCGTATGCCTCACTTCGAATGATTGGAGTGCAAAATACTGATGAAAAATTAGGACGTGCTTTGCACAATAGAGATGCCATAAATTACTATGTCGGCAGCACAGCAGATCTCGCTGACTCAAAACTTTCCCCCGAAGATTGGGATGCGCTACAAACAGTCCGGTCATGGTTGAGTCTTTTCCGGCAAGCAACTACCGAGATGTCAACCACAAGCAAGCCCATGCTCTCACAGACTCATCTCGTCTTTCGAGAACTCCAGAGCCACATTAGGACCATCCTTGCAGAGCTACCAGTTGGTGCACCAGCTGAGCTCGTAGGCGGGCTCACTGCAGCACACACAAAGCTTAGTGATTACTATTATCTCTTCGACACGACACCTTATTACATTTGGGTGGCCCGTAGGTGTTTGTTGTTCTCCTACATCTTGCTGATCTCTTTCAGTTTTCTGGACCCTCAAATCAGATATGCGACTCTCAAAGATCAGTTCGCGGATGACTGGCAGCTCTCCGCTGATCTGGAAGAAGCCAAGAGGTCATTACGTGCCGAGTTTGAGAAGGTTTACGCACCCAAAAATTCGACCCCATCCGTAGGTGAACCTTCTGTCTCTGCTTCAGCAGAAGTCCATGTCAGCAGGTCTCCTCGGAAAACAAGCTTCCTTGATCGTGTTTCCCAGAATCAGGCATCCATGTCAACTCAGTGTGATGAGTTGCAGCGTTACTTCGAAATGATGTCAACACCTCTCCCAATCCAGGGAATGGACCTTCTGGACTGGTGGTATGGGAACCACGGTCTGTTTCCGCATCTGTACAAAATGGCCCGAGACATGCACTGCACTCCTGGTAAGCTACTTCCTAAATTACTCATCATATTGTTCAAATTTTCATCGTAATTACCAGGCTCAGCAGTTGCTGTGGAACATGTGTTTTCCAGCGGCCGCGATACAATTGTGTTGTGCCGTGCAAAACTCAAGCCCGAGACGATTCACACTCTCATGGTCCTCAAAGCGCACATCTGCCTTGCTCGGAAGGAAATAATTGAGGTACTGGATGAGGTTGACATCATTGAGCTCGAATAGCGACTTACCGTACCATCCGTATGTCTGTAATACAGCCGTATATGACCCGTACCGTACCGTGAAGCTCAATGACCAACCGTATTTGGCCGTACGTACTGGCACCGTATCCCGTATGGTCCGTATATTGCCCCGTACCGTATGCGGTACGTACGGCACTGATCCCTACAATCAAGTGAAACTCGATGCCGCCTTGTTGTGCAATCTAATGCACTCTGGTGAAATGACATGCATTGTTGTGCAGATACTCGGATCCTCCGTTACAGAGTGCTGCATTGAACTGCATTGCACTGCAGAGCATCGAACAAATCAGTAAGAGTACGGTGTCTGAACCATCATTCCCACGGGAGTGATGTCATTCTCGGCACTGTAAGCTCAAACACAGTCGTATATATCTACATGTAGCTCTGCTCTGTTCAACCTGATATTGATACAGTCCAGACAGAGAATGTCAGGTCCCAATTCATCTCTCCATTTCTCAAGTTTAACCTGCAGGGCGCGGCAACCAAGAGAATCGGCGCAGCATCATGAAATGTTTGGTCTTCGCTCTCCAGTCAACCCGTAATTTGTAACTCATTCATCCTAATATGAATCATGTGGTCACAAAAAGAATCTTCCACCAAACCTAGCTGCAATCAACATTGTTCTCAGGAAATGTTCCCCAAGAGTCCCCCAATTGCGCCTTGATAACTGTTGAACCCCGCAGTCGGCACATGCCGTGGCGAGCCGGGTGATCACACCACGGCATGTGAGAACTGTAGAATTGAAACCGCATTTGAACCTCATGCAGTGCGGTGACACGTAAATTTCCCATGGTGATGCCTCCATATGGCATGCTGCATTTGCAGCCTCAGTCAGATCAGTGATTTGATTTTTCATCATGTTCCTATTGACTGTGCTCCAGTTTAGCTGCGGAAAATTAAATCTCTGCTGCGAATTGAATTTTTCGCAGATTAAATTGCCCAAGACATTTGTGAGTATTTATTTGATCTTTTTCCCTGACATTACCTGGATTAATCTAGTGACACCGCTTCCCGCAGAATAAATCTCGGTACCTGTGATAAACTCATCTAAGATTAATATGGTAGTGCGGGATCCCTTTTTGGGTAGCTGGGACATTCATAGCAAATTGTGTAGAAATTTAATTTTGATGATGTACAATTTCGTGGAGAAATTTAATCATATCTACTGATATCACTGTTTTATACCTACTCAGAGACCATAGACTCAAACATGAACGAGTAAGGAAAAGTATAGTACCGAGAATTAAATGAACGGTATCACTGCGGCATGGCCAAGTGACTGACAGAATGTTTTCAACCAACCGGCACACCGGCGTCCAGGTGTGCCATAGCCGATTGATGTTTGACTTCCAACACTCCCCTCAAACTCGAGTCATGCCGAGTTTTCTGACTTGTTCCTCGTGCTGGGTGCATGCCAACAGCTTCGTAAAAATATCGGCAAGGTTCTCCTCCGAGGCGCACTGGCGCAGTGATGGATAGATCCCTTGTTAGAGGTAGTGGCGAATGAAGTGATGTCGAATGTCGACATGTTTTGAGCGGGCGTGATAGCCGGCATTGAAGGCGAAGTCGATGGTGTCACAATTGTCAACAAAGATGGGAGTTGGCGCAGAAGGTGGGAGGTGAAGCTCTGTACAATTGTGATATCAGCACGACCCACTATCAAGATAGTGGGCATTCAGGTCAAATGGAACATGGAAGTGGCGGGAAGGATGCGGGCGGCTGCGAAAAAAGAGCGAAGGAAAAAAAAAAAGAATCGAGACTTATGGAAGTACAGGCATGAAATTGGAATTACAGAATATTTTATCCTTCCGTAGATCTCGCCGTCAAACTGATTGGGCCCCACCGCTCTCCTTGTGCTCCTCCACATTATCCACCGCCACCTTCCCCTGCGCACCAGCCCACGTTGTGGACGGCTTCCACCCGTTTGACGTACGGGGTGAAGTTTCAACAAGCATCTGGTCGACCTGCTCCAACGAGAGCCCCTTCGTCTCCGAGACAAAGAAGTACGTGAAGAGGACGGAAAGGCAAGTGGTGGAGCCCCAGATGAAGAACACCTTGGGTCCAAGGTTGAGCTTGTCAGCGGAAACGAAGTAAGGAGTGATGACGCCGATGATGCAGTTCCAGAACCTGTGGGTGCCACATCAATAAATTAATAAAAGGGCGGATCCGAGAGAATAACAGACCAGTTTGAGGCGGTGGACATACCAACGCCCCGAGAACGGATGGGGAGTGGGAAAATTTCCCCTACAACGACCCATGCGGCTGGGCCCCACGTAGATGCGAACGCTGCGATGTTAAGGCAGATGAATGCGATCTCCGCCCTGACCGCCGCTGGATTTCCACCAGCGACCTGTGCGTGAGGTGCGGCGGATCCAATAATTGCGACGATGAACTGGAAAATGATCATGAGTGAACCCCCGACAAGGAGGATTCGGCGTCTCCCGAAGCGCTCGACAATGTAGAACGAGATAGGCGTGGAAAATACGTTGACGAGCGTCGTGATCAGCGTGATGAGGAAAGGGTTGCTGATTGTCCCGAGCGTTTGGAAGAACGAGGTGCCGAAATAAAAGATGAAGTTGATACCAGTGAATTGTTGTGCGCACTGCAGACCTGAGGGCCACTCAATAAACTAACAAGGTGGAAAGTGAAGCGGAACACACCGGTGCCGACTATCGTACGGCGGATGTTTGATGCGCCATCCGTGAGCGAGCCCTTAAAACAAGCCAACCAACCGCTTATGTAGCCGGTGTGTGGGCTGTGCGCCTTCTCGAACTCGAGATTGGCGATTATCTCCGCGAGCTCGTCCTGGACGAACACCGAGTCTCGCAGCTGATTACGGACCGTAGCAAGAGCCACTGTAGCCTTGCTGATGTCGCCTTTCCTCACCCAGAACCGTGGGGATTCCGGGAGGAAAAGTAGACCACCACCTACTTGAAGTTAATACGCGCCAAGCAAAGTAACTGCTGATGCACCAAGAATCAGGGCCCAAAGAAACTGGATGCCGATTGGAATGCGATACGAGCTGGTGTCGAGCCGATCTTGTGTCCCATAGACCACGCAGTTCGCAATGAGGATGCCGATGGTTATGCAAAATTGATATCCCGAGACGAGAGCGCCGCGGACCTTCTTTGGTGCGATTTCCGACTGCATAGGAAATGCATAAGAGGGTAAGAGACGAGACTTAGAATACTCGCCATATATAGAATCAGAATCGCCGAGATAAAGCCTACACCAAGCCCTGCGACGAGGCGACCGATGACGAATAAAGCCAGTACATCTTGGGGAGCAATCTCCAAGACACAACCTATTGAAAATATGCCACACCCCATTATTATGGTCGGGCGTCGGCCGATAGAGTCGGCTATGTCACCCTGATATGCATCGCGTCAGGTGCTGAGGTGGTATTTATGTATCTCAAGGACTCACAGCCACGAGTGCGCCGAAGAATGTGCCAGCGGAGAGAATCGAAGTCATGAGCGATTTCTCCCATGCCGGGAGCGCAAAGTCGGCAGGGAGGTGAGAGGCGCTGAACGGCTCCCGGGGATACGGCTTGTGACTGTACATTTGGATGAAAAAAGGCATTCCAAGAACTCCTCCCATCCAACCGGTGTCGTAGCCGAAGAAAATGCCGCCGAATGCCGCAAAAACGCACATAAAGTACGTTTTCACCGTCACTGGGGCTTCGATTCGCGAAATATCAGTCGTTCCGAGCAAGTGAGTAGCCGAAGGCATCGTTTTCGTGTGTGCACTGAGATGGAGTGCGATAAACTCGCTTTATAGGCCATCGCACTTGCATTAATCCGAGCAATCGGTCGCATATGTGTTCTGGGCGCAGAACAGACCTGCACGAGAACAGCCGAAATTTTGAAGCTGTTGGAGGGCTCAAGGGTCTCGCCTCGATCGCGCCCGTTCGACACAAACAGCAGCACATTCGTGATGTCCGGGCTAGATCCGGCTCCGGAACTCGCGCCGGTCAGCGGCGACAGCCATGGAACGGATGCGGTGGGCCGAGCGTTATAAGGGACAGGTGCCGAACGCTTATGTAAATTCTGCAAGGATCATCTAGAGGATATTATTCACACGTTATTTGTCTGCAACCATCTGCCACTGTAACAGGTCAGATCTGTGTTCTTCCAAAAATTCTTCGCCACTTATCCGGAGCTTCGAGGGATCTATGATGACCCTGGATTGTTCTTCAAGGATGTCCTGGTGAAAGAAAAAACAATTGGGCTACTAGGAAAATTGACCTGCGATAAGCTCGAGGTCTTCGGTAGCGAACCCATGCTGGAGATTAACCCAGAATTATACACCCGGGCCGGCCATTTGATTGTCCTTTCGTTTTCTTCCTCCATTTTCTCTTTTTTTCTCTGATTCGTACTTCAGCATGCATGCCCAGCGGGACTGTTGAGTTGAAAGTGCTTCAATGAATTCTGGCTGCTGGGGAGTTATGGTTCAATCCAAGGAATTGGATGAGCCCCCACAAGGTTTTATCCAGCAACCTGCCTGCTCTGGTCCAAGCCAGGCCTGGAATATCATTGGGTACCTAAACTTTCCGCCCCCCGCTTGGTAGTATGTGTGTTCTATGTATTGATGGGTAACTTTTAGCCTCCATAAGTTATGATGTCATATGTAGTAAACTGGCAGTTCCAATTGTGGGACTGTATCAGTATAATATATCCTTCTCCTCCTCCTCCCCAATTAAATAGTTCTTTAAAATTTTGCTCGCTTGGCAGTGTAATTTCTCCATATATCCATCCACCCTCTGCTCTTACTCTGGGCTTAACTCCTTTTGTCTTAGACTTTCTGTGCTTTTCAACAGAGCCCCTTCATTTGCGACAGGACAGCTGACCTGCACACATGACAGCACACGGACCACAGTTGCTGCTGCCTATGGTGCAGCATGAATCTCTGGCCGCGAGGCCACACAATCCCCCTGGAAGATCTTTGATTTATAAAAGCCACGCTGCTGTTGTGTGGAATGCTCATTACTTGCCCACTTTGCTCACTGCCAAATAATTTATTCTTGCTCTGATCTGATTCCTCAACTGTTCTTTCCGCTCCTTGGCAGTTATCTGTGTCCTGGCATGGGATTATTCTATTGAGCAACCCCACTTCCAAGGAAAACCCTCTGGAAACCCCAGCTTGAAAAATAATGTTATTTAGAAACCCAGATTTTCGGGGGTTTCTTGCTGGCAGGTGTCCGGAAAGACCGCCGGCGCCATTGATGGACATGATCACCTGACTCACGTTGATTTGTACAAGCAGCCGTTCAATTGTTCACAAGAGAGAGATTTTGTAGCAACAGTTCAACATGAATTGAAACACAAAAAACCAATTAATACTGTAGTATTTTGACCAAATTGGCAAAGCCAAAAAAGTGTTCCAACTCAGACGAAGACATGATATCTGCCATGCACAAATGGGCGACCAGGGTGCAAGTGCCTAGCAGATTCCACTGCAATTTTGTTGTTGTTAAAATGTAAATCCAGTGACACCGGGGGCAACCAGCAAGGCATGCAAACACCAAGTGCATTACACGCATGTGGCTCGCAGTCAGAGCAAAGCTCACAAATAACAAGCAAAAGGGGGCTTTGTTGCATGCTTTATTCCCCTGCACCGGAGAACAAAGCATGCAACAAAGCTGCCCCTAGTCTGGTAAAGGTGGCTTTATAGCCTTTCTTCCATATGGGAACCACATGCATGTAACACATGCGGTGTTCACATGTGTTGTTGGCTGCTGTCAGCAACGGCCCCTGGGTTGGCTAAACAGTGAGTAACCTGGTGAGAACCCCAACCAGGATAAACCCGATAGACGCTAGTAACCGGTGTGTTCCCCGAGCAGTAAGACCAACCGTACAGTGTCCTCTCTAGGAGGCCATATGTCGTAGGTTGGGGTGCAAGGCGGAACCCAGAACGAGTCGAAGAGGGTGTGATATCCACTCAGGTATACAACCCAGGGCGTGGATATAACCCATAGTACAATGTGGAGGAAGCAGGTCAGGGTGGAGACAATGCCTATGTCAAGCCAAGGTAGAAGCCTGAGATTAGACGAGGTAAAATCTACTGTACATGGAGATTCTACCGAGCTTATATAGGCTTCAAATAAATTAAAGTGATTGCGGTCAATCGTGATCAGTTCCTGTACCGCAGCATTAAGGAGTGTTAATGCTGATACTCCTGGACTCCTCTGTGTCCGTTTCTGTGGCGTCGGAGGACTTAGGAGACCCAATGTTCGGGCTCTCTAATCCTTAATGTCATTGTATCCAGTGGTTCAAACACTGATCGGTTTGCAACCAGTTCTGTACTTCGTGCACACTTCTGTGTCAGCCATGGCGCATCCAGGGACTAGGATCCGTCTGTGTGGGTTCCTAGTCCCTAAGGTCTTCTGTATCCCATGGTGGAGACTCCCTGAGTCTGCGGCTTTAGAATCTGTGGCTGGGTTTCAACCGTGAGAAGGTCACGTGGTGGTGTCATGAGAGTCTCATGCCGCTAAGACGCGTCTGTATCCATGTGTTGCACGAAAAAGTAGAACCCGGGCAATTCATGACAGCTGCCCTCAGTGTGAGGTGAGTGAAAATGTGAACACCAAATTGGAGCAGATTGCTTACCTAGAAATAATGTGCCTTAGTGACAGCTTTCTTTGAGTTCTTCAGATGCTCCAGCTCTTGTTGGAACAAGATCAGAATGGCAACAAAAAGGACAACCAGAGAAGTGGTATCCCACAAATTCCACACAAAATTCGGACCGAGGAGCCTCCGAGCTGAAGCAATGCAGCTAGTGGCATGACCAACATGCTGAGGGTGTCAAAAAAAAGCGAGCAGTGATTCCAGCAGGTTGTATGTCATATTAGCGAAGGTGTCAAAGTGTGATCACTGATCCGGACATCTGGCCAACATCAGCGGGGTTCCTCAATAGTGATTTCAAGGGGATGCCCAAAAAGGTGGGGTTAACCTTGGAAGCGGGGTTTCTTAATAGAATAATTCCCTGGCATGAATCTAATTAATACTTTTTCTCAAATAATCCATTTGCTGTCGCTTTTGGGAGCTTCTCATATTTTCCGGTTTGGTGGCCTGAATAGTTGCAGGGATCAATCTCATCCATGTTTCAAATTTCTGGTTTCACACTCTCGTAGGCAACTGATGTGTGGGTTCTATTGACAATTGAAAGTGTATTGTTGCTCTTGGCTAATACCCTCGAGGAAAACTAAAAAAAAAAAACAGGGTGACTATGTTGTGCTCTGGTGTCTTTTCAGCAACTGCGATTACTCCGGCCTGGATACCCAAAGCCAGGGATCTCCAACCAGGATTTAGGCTGATATAACTCACACTCTCTGGTTATTTGAGAAAAATTGTCTGCTATGTCACAGAGTTCACTGGACTATAAGTCTGAGGGAGCTTGAGAGGAATGGGATAATAGTGGGCTCCAGGGTTTTGGGGATAATGCGAAGAAAAAATGGATCCCAGTTGTTCACACCATAGGTTGCATTTTGAAAGAAGGATGTCTAGGACCTCCAGGGGATCACCCCCAAGGACAGCCCTAATGCTCCTCAACTCAACCACCACAAAAGAGGTACCAAGAAAATTGGGACAGTACATGTCAGGGGAGCCCCTGCTCTGGCTCCGCTTTTGGCTCTGCTTTCAGCTCTGTTGAAACAGTGCACTTGATATACAACTAGAAATAGCTTTGATTCAGTATTGCACAAAATTAAGGCCTGACTTGGACGATCCATGGATGATCCATCATCCATTGATGGCATCCACTCCTATCCAGCGATCCATTGGATGCATCCAGTGGATTTTTCTTAGTTTAACCACAAATGCATCGCCTAGCTGCACAACTGATTATTTCTCATAATCGCAAGTTACATTATTATCGTAGTTAGCGTATGTAAAAATCATAATAGCGTGGGGACAAGCGGGGACAGTATCACAACTGTTCAATGCAGGGGAAAGAGTTTTGAGTGGATAATGAGTGTTGTAAGAGAGAGCGGAGTAATCACGATGTGTCGCAGAGGAAATCAATCGGAAGGGGATTGAGGGAGAGGTAAGAGAAAGTAAGTATCAGATGCTATAGGATCCGTGCAGCGAGCGGCTGTGATTGTCGATAAGCTGTTCAGTGGCATCCAGCTGGAAGAAAGGTGCTTCGGACCAAGCACCAACACTCATCTGTTCGCGGAATGTCTGGGACGACATGCTTCATTGGTTCCACACACATTGATTACGCCCTTCGGAGAAGGCTCATTCACTTTCAACTGAAGTAGCGGGTGCCGAGCAATACATGAGTCCCATTTCGGCCAGGCTGGGCTGCATGGCCTTCTCTGCTGACCAAAATTGGAGGACAGTCTTGCTGTTTAGTGACAGGACGGGAGGTGTGTCAAGATATGATTCAATGTCATCCGGGATTTGTATTGGCGCTGCTGGTGCCGGTTCCACGACGGTTCCAAACCAGTGCCGAACACGACCTTGAGAGGGAGCTTGAGGAGGCGACATGGGAGTCCGAGTCGGCACTGCAACCGTCTTGAAAGTTCATGGTAACGGGCTACAATTGCTTCCTGAATGCACTGGATTTGGGTGGAGGATCAGCTGTTTTTTCTGAACCAGTCTAACTTCAAATGCGGGCAAAGAACTGTGGTAACAAATGAGCCGGACAATTGGAGCTAGCACTAAACATACTGATAGCAAACTCATAAGCCTCGCACTCTGGAACGAGGTCAAGATACTTATTGAGCACCAAGCCACTGCCATAGGCGGCAACACAACAAATATCTGCAATGTCGGTTGAGTTTGCGGTATTGTTGAGGGCGTGACGGAGGGATTCAAGGGCGGGGATTACTTCAGAGATCAGGGGCTGGGCTTTACCGCCTCTCAAAAACTGAAGAGTGGGTTCTTTGATGCACTGGATCAGGTATTATGAGAACGGCAAAGAAGAAGGGGAAGGAACTGTACCTCAAGGACGTCACGCAAATCGGCTGCCAAATTCCATTGGTCATCAGTCAACTTGAATGCCTTGAGGTTCAAATCCTTCTCCTTCAACAGTGCTCGCACCAGTTGCTCCAAGATCAGAGCAGTGTCTAGAGAGTCGTAGTCTGTATTCCACCTCAACGCGCACCGGCAAGCCAATGTCTGGGTTTGTCCGACAATTGTGGTGTCTTTATCAAGAATCTTCACGAACACCGCGGCAACCGGACTGGAATCATGGATTTTCCAGGCCAAACCGCAGATCTACAACCACAACATGTCAATTTTTTATTTCAGATGGAAAATTGGAACTCGCCCAAGGGATAAGTTGAAGCCTGCTTTTGCTTTCCTTGGAGTCGATGGTGACACCCTGCTCCACCATCGCCTGGATGGCTGCAACACAGATTTTGCTGACAATGGTAGTATTGTGTTCGTTTCGCGCCGCCCCGTCAGGGAGCTGGTTTCGAATAGATTTGTGTTCAGCGGCGTCCTCATCGAGCAGCTGCACAAGATCCTCATCCTCCTGGTTGGCGCCAGGAGGAGCTCCATCAAGAGTCACTTCCTCAACTCGTGTAGCACTGACTGCGACTTTCACGGTGTGCTTCTTACGTGTTGCTTGCTTTGTAAAGAAGGAGAGTATCATCTATGATGTATGGTCCAATCAGCAGGGACAGAAAACGATCAACGAATGGATGGGACCTTGGCCGACAGTTGAATAATATGCAGGAAGCAGTAACCGCACCATGCAGTGCCCTTGAAGTGTGGATTGAGTGGGACAAGGCCGATTGCGGTTGTGTTGCAGTTGGCCGCACCATCCATCATGAGTAAGTACAGCTGTTAAGGTCATTTGGTGAGCATTGTTGAATCATGCGCTTGGTAGCTGAGACGGCTGAGCTCACATGCTTTGAAAGGCCATATTTCTCGAGACATTCATGCAGTTTTTGGGCTAGATACTCGCCAGTGTGTCTCGCATCGAGGCTGTCGGTGTCTCAGAGATGCACTCCAACAAATAGCATGAGTTGAAACATACCGAATGAGCTCCAGGATCATAAAAGAGACCTCCCCATCTTGCTCCCATTGTAAACTGCAGCCCAGGTAGGAAGTGTCGATCAGAGCGGTCCAACCATCGACTATGCAGTGAATTGGCCGACTGCGCTTCTGTTGTCATCCGTAACTCAGCATGTCTATAGTTTTAATCGCAAATGAAGCAAGGTATAAATACCTCAAAAAACCAACACACAACCTTTGCGTACTCGACATACAGAAGCCCCACATCGCGCTCCACAGCTTTTGACAAGGGCGGTATAGTTCCGGGCTGCAGGAGCTCGACTTCTAGGCGGTATCATTCGTCATCTTGTGATGAAAACGGGTGCTTGTTTGCTGCACACCGGATAGCACAGATGGCGTGGTGCTGAGCCTCATTATATGGGCTAGGAATAATCAGTACGGACCCCGCAAGACTGGGAACATGACACGCACACGATGACGGCTTGAGCGGTGGGCTGCACCCTTGCGTTGTCATACTTCTTTGCTGTCTCTCTCAGATTGCTGTTTCCCTGTTTCATCTTGGAGTGTTTGCGCGTGCTTTCCGGGTGCTTGGGATCACCCCACTTGCATTGAAAGACAAGTGTAATAATACCGGCATGCCGCTTCAAGGTGATGTGGTAGTGCTTCCAAGTATCCGAGGTGCAGCGAGCAAATTGATTCTCTGTGGGATATCGTTTAGAAGGAGGGAAAAAGTCGAAGGCGGGGGCACACCAACAATCTCCTCGTCCGATAGCGTCCAGACCTCTGCATCTGTTTTGTTCCTAAACAGCTTGTCTGCCGCAATTTTACGTCTCTTTCTGGGGGGCTCTATGGTTGCCGGAGTCTCCATTGTGTTCTCATCGGTGGAGAAGAAGTTCGTAGCCGTGAATTGCTCATTGAAAGCGGGAAGTTCTCGTGTCGATGATGGAGATGTTGGTACACCACCAACGGTTCCACACATGGTCACAGGCTGGACACGACATGTGTGCCGGATATCGATGGAGACTGGACACCAGCTGGCACTATGCTGGTGTCCAGTTTCAGTTGGGCTGGTGGCCAGCCATCTGGTACAGCTGGATCCTGGCATAGTCAATTGACGGGCCTCACACGTACTCAGGACTGGTCTTGCGTGCTTAAATAGACTGTCACCCATTTACAGAATAACACAAAAATCATATATATTTGAGAGGTGAATATTACGAGGCATTTTAAGTACAGCTTACTTGTCGCTGCTGGACTGAACTGCCGGCACCACCAATGTTGCCAAGTCCACACTGCTGGTGTCCCACATGATCGGAAAGGCAGCCACCTGGTATGCTGTAATGCATGGAAGGATCAAGTTTGGTGGCCTGCAGGCTGGAAGGCGCGGGAGTGGAGAGGTACACTGGGCCTATTTGGGTGCATAAAACTCAGCGGCTAAAACCGAGCCAAGTAACTGAAGACACACCTTTAGTGCTCAGCTACTGATATTCATAGCGACACTCAGCGAGGGGCCCGAGGATGACACCACGGCATGCATGGAAAGTGATTTGTGGGGCATGACGTCTGGGAACAACCTGGATTATTTTGGAGGGCTCGAGAAATTGAATAGCCTTGACATATTGGAAGCCTGTCCATGTATATATGAAATGGCTTGAAGAGATCTTGAGGTGCATGAAGAGTTTGGATAGTTGAGCTTGTCACAGAAACTTGAGGTACAAGGGAGATCCGAGTTGTAGACAGGACACGAGAGCGAAGCAGCACTTGGTAAGGACTTGAGATGCCTCGCGAGGTTATCTTGCAAGCGGCCGTAGTTGCAGGGCTTTCTGGCTGGTCTTGAGTGTTTTGAGGTCCAGACTGTAGGGAGGCTGCCAATGGCGGCAAAGATGGGAAGAAGAGGGAGAGGAAGAGAGGTGTTGGAGCTTGTTGTCGCCACATCAAAACGAACCATTTTCGCGCCCACGTAAGCATGCCTGCATCATGACATGATGTTGGTTATGGACTTAGCTCCAAGCGAACTCCAAGCACTTTCCGGTATCATCTCTGGCATCGGAATCTAGGTGGCGGATGTTCTGGAGCTCAGCCTCTGCGAAACAGGATGGGCATGAAGAATAGTTTTCTGCCACAAGACTCCTGAGGGATTTTCGCCCATTCCACAAAAGACCCATACAAAGTGAATTTGAAAGATGCAAAAGAATTGAAAGGGTTTTTGTTTCAGAAAATTGACCAAAAAAGTGCACCAAAAAGACGAAAGGACTGAAGTCTGAAAAGTATCACAAAGCACGATTGGAGCAACTTGTCAATTTGTTGATGTGGTTCCCAGGTTACAAATGCAATGGACATGACATGGAGCCCACCTGGCAATTGGCTGCTCTCCATCTGAAATACAGCTGAATATTCCATCTGGAAACCAGCCGGCCCCCAGCTGCGTCCAGAAATTGCAACAGTTGGCGGCCATGTGATTGTGCCAGACGGAGGCAACATGCCGACACTTTAGCGGTGTAGCCCAAAAGTGTTGGTACGGTTTTGTAAGGGAGTTTGAGACATATTAAGTGGTATTATAGGTTGAGCCTAGTGTACAGAGGGTATGTAACACGTTGAGGCTGGAGCTCGGCACGTCGTTGTGGTGGTAGAGGAGAATGAAGCCGACCATCCAACGGATCACATCCATTCCCAATCCATCCACGCATGTGATCATCCATCCACATCCATCCATGGATGACGCCATCCAAGTCAGGCCCTACACAAAACAACCACCAAACAACTCCACTATAACAATCTATTCCTCAAAAGATGTAAGTGCTTCTCTTTGTGAGTGTTATGAATTGTCTTTTCATTTCTAGAACCCGAACAACCTGAACAACCCAATCATTGATCAAATCAGCTATCTGATGAATTTAACCAGGAATGCCCTTTTGGGATTCTAATTGGTTTCGATCGATTCTCCAACTCACCGGGTTAGCAATTGATTCCTCTATGTTCACATACCCCTGCATTTACCTTTTATTTATCTTGTCTGTTGTTATTGTACACTGTACCTTAGTTACAACCCCTAGGGACTTTAGTATATAAGCTACAGCTACTTTCCTGCACTTTACACTCCTCGTGCTTCAGTCGCCCTCGTCATCTCAAAACCCGGAATCTGCTCTGTGCTGACAAAATAATAGTGTCAGTACACAGCGTACCCGACTGGATGTAACACTGTGAGCAAAGAATTTGTGCTCCCCTCAATGGAGAGCTTTGGAACCCTGAACAGTGACGAGAAGGACAGCATCCTGCTTCAGGCCCTACAGCATGCAGGAGGGCAGCTCAGGGCAATGCAGGAGGAATTGAGGAACCTGCACGGAGAGAATGGTCTGCTCCACAAGGATGACACCCATACACAAGAACTCCTGCACAACACCCTCATGGCCTTGGGAAGAGCCTTGGCAGGAAGGAGTCCAAGCATGTGAAGACGGCCTGTGTGTTGCTGCCCCCACACCCTTCAAGAGAGACTCTGAATTGGTGGACTTCTATCAGCGGAGTGCTGGTTGCACTTCCTGGACAACCTGACGTATAAGGTAGAGTTCATACAAGCGCGGTTGCCCCATGTGAGCTGGTGTGACATTACCATATTGGGAAATATTTCCCATCAATCCAGAGAAAACACATTCATTAAGCTACAAGGAATGGTATAAATAAAAAAATGGCCCAAAAATTGTCTGGGGATTGGTCTGTTATTGCCCCCAGAGGTCAAAACTTTGTGTAATTCACGAAATTGAGCAACTAGTTTCCAAATTAGGTTCCGCCAAAGTCTTGAGCATGCCTGTTGCAAAGTTTCTTTGAATGCTGGTGCCCAACAATTTCAGGATGCCGCCGTGGCCTGAAGTCTTTCTAAATGCCTGGTCGCAAGAAACACCTGCAGGACGGCCTGAACCACCTGAACCGCCTGAATGGCCATTTGCCTTCACCAAAGAAAGCAATCAAACACGTCGCAGCAATCGTGTTGAGTCCAGTCAAACATGTCCAAAAGAAGCACCGGAACGAAGAGCCAGAAGCCAGTGCTGATCACTGGGTATGCTCATTCTCTTTCGTGCATACGCTTGACCATTAATATGATGCAAAGTTCCCTACTTCTACTCAAAACTCACCAGAACCAGCAGACCAACTTCCCAAAATGTAAATTAGTCTCTCAATTGTGCACAGAATTTTCTGAAAAAAGTTGAGTGTATTGCCTACAACATTTCCACAACATCAGGAAAAACATCCTTTTCGAAGTTACCCCTAATTTTCCCCAATTTGGTTCCCCAATTCCAAGAAGGGCCAAGATGGTCCAAGATGGTCCAATTTGACCCAAATTCCGGCAATTCTTGTGAAATTCTCTTGTGGTTTGAAGATTCCTTACAATTGAGACCACATTCTCCCAGGATTGAATGGAACAGGCATACAAGCCATTTTCTCAAAGGAAATTGAAAAGGTGGGGTTGAAGTTATGGAAAGAAACAAAATTGTAAAGTCAAATCCGGCTGGCCCTAATCTCCATGTGATCTGGACCATGACTCCGATCGGCCAATGGCGACAAGATGGTGATGAAACGCAAAGATGCGACCCGTGACATGTCAAGGTGGTTGGTTTTGATCCCACCTTTCTTCCTTTCCCTCTATCTTCCACCTCATGTCTTGGCCTATGCTTTCTCATCTCCTTACTCTTCTAGCTGGTCCGTTGGCGAGAGACATGCTCTCTCCATTCCTGCCTCCAAGAACTTGTTGGACACGGAGGTAGCAGATTCAGAGCCAGTCAGACATGCTCGGGAGAGGGCAGCAGACGTCCACGGGTATCGGCACATTATATCAGTTCTGGTGAGTCTCGCGCATTGCCATCCCATCCCCCTTTCACTGGCCTGTCACCCGCCTCTCAACTATGGCATGCTAACCGCAGTCTTGACCACAGGTGCTATGTCACGCCCCTCATCAGCGCATACATCGCCGATGTGCATCTGGGCCTGTACAACACAATCATCATTGCTGTCTTCATCGCGCCTATCAGGCACATCATTCTCATTGTCTCTGCTGTCCCTGGAGTCATCGAAAAGTCCCAGACCGCCCTCGGTATGTTCCTCTTTGCGCAGATCATCATGGGCTTTGGCACCGGACTCTCAAGGCGAACATATCTCCGCTGGTCGCAGAGCAGTACCGCTGCACGAAGCTCTTTGTGGGTACCTTATGGACACCCTTCAATGCTAAAGTTTAATTACAAAAAATCACGGCTGAACTTTATGGCAGATTGGCAGTCAGCCCCAATTGCAGACAATAAAGAGGATTGGTTGTGTCAACTAGCATCGACAGATGAGACTGAACAGCAGGCAAGGCAAGCTCTCGCAGAAAGCTTCAAAATGACAGATTCCTTCACTGTTCGGATGCCAGGCAGTCAGCCCCGATTGCAGACAATAAAGAGGATTGGTTGTGTCAACTAGCATCGACAGATGAGACTGAACAGCAGGAGGCAAGGCAGGCTCTCACAGAAAGCTTCAAAATGACAGATTCCTTCACTGTTCGGATGCCAGAGGACGAAACAAGCATGTAGTTCTTCCAAATCTAGTTATATCAAGTAACCCTATGCTCCCATTGTCTAGTTATACCCAATATGAACACCTCGTTATTCTACTGTCACTAAATCGGAAATGTTCCAGAAAACTCCCGACTTTACCGACTTGAGTCGACTCAAGTCGATTTCAAGTGACTCAAGTCAACCCAAGTCGAGTTGAGTCGAGTTGATTGCCATTTTAAGTCGACTTATCAAGTCGTGACTCGACTTTTCGAGTCACGGCAACACTAATGATAGTAAGAGGCCGGCAAGCGGTGGGTCACAAACAGTTATATTGCCATAGTTATGAATTGTAGGTTTACATCGGCAACCAAACAAAAATTCTAAACCCTCATCTAGAAACTGTAACGGACCCATATCCATTCACACGAAACTGTTGTGGACTTGGCAACATTTTTGAGGATGCGCAGGAACAGTGGTGAAGTTGTCTGTCCAACGTTTACGTGACTCGGAGCCTGAGGTGGACGCTGTCAACATTGAAAACCCCTGTGCAATGGTTGGGGTTTTTATTTCATTGTAACCTTGCTTGTCAAGCTCTCTCCACCTTCAAGTTCTTCATGAGTCAAGTGTGCATTTCGGATGTAACCCGATGATCCTAATTTTCCCGAGGTTAGTCAACCGTAATATGTACTTCAAGGTTTTGCATAAATACAACTTGAAAGTTGAAGTTCCTCAGTTGAACTCAGTTTCTTATCAGAAACAACACTCAACTAGTTATATAGTGAACCTCGGGACCCATGCCATGGAGATTGACAAGCGCCGAAAAGTATTTTGGACCTTCCTTGAACCCTCATGGTCAACTGCCAGCCTTTCCAGCCAGCTGTGATATGGGTTCTCTAGAAAAGGCATTTATGAAGACATTTTCATTCCCTCCAATTTTCAAACCCTTGTGCCCAACTTGAAATCCTATTTTCTCAAGCCTGAAATCTTCGCACTTGTGCCTATTTGGGACAGTTGGCAGCAATTTCCAAAGGCCATGGGTAGCAGGTGGTCAAAAAATGATTTCACTGTCTGATATAGCTTTGAGTTTGCCGGAAAGTTGGATAGGATTTGGAAGAGTGTTTCTGGTTGGTTTTTGGGATTTACCAGAACAATCTTGAGGTTCTCAATGTCTTGAGCACCGCTCTGCCCTTTGTGGATCATACCCAGCTACAATCAAATATTTTCTTGGTGCTTTTTTCGCAAGCAAGGTCTCCGCCGATGCAGGCGGAGTTTTGTGGTAAGGTAGGGGACATCCATTCCCCGCTAACGTCACGTGGGGTGACATTTCGTGACTGATCTGTTCCAAATCGGGCGAACTTGGAAAGAACAACACTGTGAAAGGTCTGTAGAAAACGGGAGGCAAATTCCTTCCATGAATTCGTTTTAAATACATCTTAAGAACCCCTGTATCAAAGGATTTTGCTCTGGACTCAAATCCGAGGGAGGAGATGTCCTCACAAGTTTCTCAGCTGTGAAAAATGCAGGCTGCAACTCGACAAATGGATTCAAAATATACAATGAGGTCTACAAAGGCGACTATGGCTACAGGATGTTTGGTAACAAGAATGTAACAAGATTAGCACAATTTATTATACAATACCAGCGGCATCAAGCTCCTCCAAGATAGCCTCAGGAAGTACACGGTGTCCCCGGTACTTTCGAGCAGCCCACACTGCCTGACGTCCATTGAGGCCCTTGTGGTATGCATCGACGAACTTCTTCGACCGGTTTCCAAAGCTGAAATGAGCGGTGAATGGGTGATTGACAGAATGATGGAGAAAAAGATTACCGGCGCATCATGTCGAGAGGAACTGAGTCCAAAGCCTCGCGAACATTGCGTTCTAGGTCGTCCTCTCGAGAAGACTCCGGGAAGAACCGATAAATCCTCTTGGTGTAACCCCAGCATTGCTCAATGAAATTGAGCTCGCAATGGAATTTCGGTAGAAAAAGTACCGAATATCCCCGTGCGTCGCAAGCGGTTTCCAATAACGACGGGACCTTAGCAAAGTCCGGCTGGTTGAATAGAGCCCTGCAGCAGCAGCAATCGACAGCCATGGGAGCACATTTGAATCCAGTGCACTCGGCCTTTTTTTTGGCAATATGGCTGAGGCCGCGCTCCTCCAGAATGATCTTCATGCCCTTGAAGATCCCCACGTGCCGGTGACCTTCGGGAAAATATAGTGCCTGCGGCTGCCCGTTGAATTCAGCACCATGCATTGGGACCTCGGCTTTCTTCTTTTTTCCGTCGGGGAGATAAATCTCTTTTCCATTGGCATCACGGGCGTTCACGGAAACCATGAAGTTTTTCTGGAATGTCGGGTTTTTTGGCATCTTGCGCGCTGAGAGGGCGCCGTCTGCACGCTTTCTGTGGGTGGTGGCATTATCGTACACAAAGTGATGTTCGAAGTCTCATCCAAAATATCCATGAATTCATCGGCCTGATCGATGATGTCCTGGCAAGTGAAATACCCGTCACAGTCCTTCCCGGGCTTCATGAACCGGCGTGCCTCCGTTTACCATCGAGTGATTTTGGAGACCATCCAAAATCAACGGATACAAAGTCGGCGACCATAAGCGAATGACCATCACCCTTTTTGTGGAGTTTGGAGGCATCTTTGTGGTACCAGCTCTTCCGCTTCCGGTCGTGCGCATAAAATATGGACTCGTCGTGATACCAAACAATAACACGCTTGCCTTTGGGGTATGGTCCAAACTCCGGATGGCCATCTCGGTCCCAGTGATGCATCCGGGCTTCGAGGCTCTTGATTTTTGGAATGTAGACTTTGTCACGTTCATGAACAACGTCCTCCCGTTCATGTCCATCCGTATATTGGCCTTTTTTGGGTTCTGTGTACCTGTAGCCCAATGCGCGCAAATATCGCCGAGCTGTGCGCACGCTGATCGTTCTGGTGATGCCGTGCTTTTCCATGAACTCAGGCCGGGACAGGAACTCGACCACCTTTTCCGCAGTAATGTGATTTCCGATTTCTTGGAGGTAAAGATTTATATCTGTGGCTAGACCCTCGGTGACGAGCAATGATTCGTTCCAATCACCAAAGGGATTGACAGGAAGAACAGTGCGATCATGAATGAATTGCCGGGCTAATTGACAGAGTCCTCGTATGCAGTAACGGCCACGCCCGAGTGCGACTGCAGCCTGCAGAGCCGAAGCACCCCAATGACCATATGTTTTTGAGCGTGTATCCGTGTAGAAATTCAAAAATATTCGCATGCCCTCCATCCGCTTTCTAACGAAAGGATCTATATTGGGATCCTTGTAGCCAGCAGACTTTTCCCCGTGCTTATCCCCGCGAAGAAGGACCGTCAGATCTTGGACAGCGGCGAGGGCAATGGCGATGGTAGGAGCCTCACGTAGTTTTCCTGGTCTTACATACGCGTCATAAACATGAGAAAACGCGTCCTGAGCAGCGGAATCTGCAGCTGCAGCTTTCTCGAATGCAGTTTGCTCGGGGTCAGGTCCGGTGGGGGTGATGGAATCAAGACTGTCGGTGGAAGGATTGGGATGGGCGGTTGCCAGATATGAGACATCATCCTCATCAGGCACCTCTTTGACAGTAGCCCGGGGACGAGAACGGGGACAGGGCAGCGTATATTCGTGATAAAACTGTGCCGGCGCAGCTGTCAGCACCTCGGGACGCGTGGAAAAGGTGCAAAGATGGCTGCGAGCCAAGCTGTCGGCGCTCGCTAAAAAAACATTCTCGATTGGATCAGTCGATGGAGGATTGACAGAGATTGCCGACAGAGATGTAGATGTCTTTCCCTGTACCATTATAGATGTATTGACGCGTCAAATACTGAGTGAATATGGTGTATACGCACAGGAGAATTCTCTTTCTCAGACCCGTCATCCTCTGCAATTTTCCTCTTTTTGCGTGGGGAAAGGCTGATAATGGTGTGCTTTACACCATTCTTGACACCCTTCACAAAGTTCTCGGCACGGTTTCGAAGGTGCTTAGCTTTCGCCGGCATGGGGCGGGCTCTAGTACACATCTGGCCGCGTCGAATGGAAGCAAAAAGCGCGTTTTGGGACAATTACAGCACAAAAAAGACTTCTCCTCTTTCCATGCTAATATTTTGCCAAATCTGTCGATTACTACCTATTCTAACATCCTTTAGCTACAAATTCATGGAGCCGATTGGCCCCAAATGTTGTGGCTGTTTTATGGCGCAATTTCCATGAGCCATCACTAAGGTATTGCCCGTTTTTGGACGCCGCCACACCGTGCACGTGACGCCAGTGGGGAATGGATGTCCCCTACCTTACTGGGTCTTGTGTTGAGAAAATGCAAAAAAAAAAAAAAAAAAAAAAAAGGAATACAAAAAAGGAAAGAGAATGAGGGGATTCAAGAGAACCCGGTGAGACTTTGAATCTTACTTGAACTGCACAGAAATTGATTCAAACAATTTTGATTGGATTTGGAATAGATTAGAGTACACCAGCAGCTAAAAAATATGTACAAGGAGAGAAAACGATGGTGGGAGGTCACAAACATGAAATTCTACCCTTGCGACACCCCGGAATTGACCCAGATGGTATGTACGATGTCATGGAATACTACAATCACAACATGAAGGCTTGAGCAATGATTTGGTGATGCATGTGAGGGTGTCACCTGGCGATCCAGATATTGAAGCGTGGGAGCAGGAGAATGCAGGTGCAAAAACAGCTTGCCCTCATTCTGAAGATTACCAGAACATGTTGTAAGTGTAGGCGTAAAGCCGTTGAGGCAAGCGGCCCAAATCTGAGGTCACGTCATGTTGCCCATGTGTCGATGTACAGTACACTCATAGAAAACAGGATCACTGTGTGTATGGTGCTGTTGGACTGGCCATTGACATTTGACCCACTGTTGCATCTATGGATGTTACAGCTGTTTCGAGAAAATTGTCCAGTTTTTGATCGAGTGGTGCTGCTCAATTTTTTTTACCTCTTATTGCTCTCAAGTCCTTGCCGAGTCGTCATTGTGCTCCACTCGCTATATTTACCCAACTACTGTAGTATTTCATTCAATTTGTATGGTCACGCGTCACACGGCCAAAAATCTACGAAAATTTTCGTAAGTCACCCAGTCACAGAGGCGATTTTAGGCTTAGCCGAGCTAACCGAGTCTAGCCGAGAGTTGCCGACAGATCAAATTGCCTAAAGGCGACCGGTTACGAAAGGGTCTATTCGTACGATGATGTCACACCCCAAACCACCTTACGAATTGAATGAAATACTACAGTATGCCACAACTTTTTCAACTGTACTGGTTCAGATTCCGAAGTTGAGGGCATGTCATGTTGATTCGGGTGAAAATTGTGGAACAAGCAAAGTATTGAATACTTTTTCTTGCTAGTATTGTGTGGAGCTGAGGTAAATCAAAGGCAATCAAAGGTAAATAAAAATCGAGCAGCACCACTCGATCAAAAACTGGACAATTTTCTCAAAAGAGCTGTAATGTTCAGTTCCAGGACCCATTGACACAAGTTACAGAGAGATTGTGAAAGGAAGATGACAAATATGGCCAAGTTAGCTACCTGACTCACGTAAAAGATATCACATGCACGTAGCAAACCAAGCAATATTTTCAGCTTTGCTCCAGCTCACACAGTTGCGCATCACCGCTGCGGCTAGCAGTTGAGTCAAGAACCAGAGAAAAAGCAGAGAAATTGCTATGTTGTGAGAATGGGCAGTTTTGGATAGATAGCAGTTTACCAAGCTGCTCTGAACTATTCTGGCAATTGATTTTTCAGAATTGGCCAATTCCTTCCCTCACAAATGTACCATAAGCTAGCTCCTAGATACCTGGTGCTATAATATTATTTGTGGCTCATAAAAATATTATTATTGGCCTAGACTGTAGGGTTCAGCTGAGAATCTGGCTGAATTTGGTGCTCCCTGAACCAAGAGGTGAGTGATCATTCACGATCAGACACAGACCTCTTTGACAACCCCCCCAAATCGGGAAGTCCGACATCTCCGACCGACTTTCAATGGTCTCAACTCTGAACTTACCACTGTGACTTCAATCTTGGCCCGATAACGCTGAAAATTTGCAAGACCCCCCATTTTTGCATATAATACATCTCTCTACTTACTCAGAATATTTTATTTCCTATAGCAACAAACACGCTACATTTTACATTCATTTTGTGATTTCGATCGGCACGCTTCGGCAGGAAAACACGATGATGTCGCAAAGTTTTGGACTCGGTCCGATGCTCTCCGAAACACTCTTTCCTCAGTGAAAACGATGATGTACCCCCCCCCCCCCCCCCCCCCCCCCCATTTCACGTGTTCCTGACTTTGGCAGGTCTGTGTCAGGAACTTTAGTATTGCTCACCTCTTGCCCTGAACTTGAGGGATTAATCATTTGTAGGGGGCCTAGTACTTAGGCATTATGGACTGCAGGCACTAAAAGCACAGAAGAAGAGAGGGAGAGATGTCTTGAGTACTCCAGGAATCCAAACCCAGAAGGTGAGGGGCTGGAGCGCCGTAGATGAGCTGAACAACACCGACTTGGTTATGAATGGGAGATAACATTGGTGTACGAACTTTATGTGCCATGCCATGTTATCTGTCATTGCTGAGGCCCAAGAAGCACAAAGCTTTTTAAAAAAAATCTCACTACATAGAAAGCTTCTGTATTCTTTCTTACATCCCCTATATTATTTTCTTGATTTTAGAGGTTGTGGGTATGAAACTTCAAGCAGCCGAACCACGGTTGGAGCTGAAGCAGTGTTACTTTGCTGTATCTTATTTGGTCTGTAGCTCCAAATGGTAATAAATGCAAGTCATGTGACGAAAAAGGCGGTCCTCCCCCCTTTGAAACCCCCCAAATAGGCACATACAGAACAAGTTCTGTTTGTGAATCTGGATCCCGCTCAAAGGAACAACATTATCGAGCACCGGGTTGCGCATTTCTTCAACTCCAGAGATGCCGGGGGAGATCAGCTTGGCGATCGGCTTGCCGAAGATGCTCTGGAGATGCTCATTGCATGGCTGAATGCAGGTGGGAATGTTGGAATTCACAGTACGTCAATCCAGCTCTAATTCCCTTCCATATTTAGTCCTCCTATCTCGAGGGTAGATGCCACCAACGGTAGCCGGGCCTGTAGAGCTCAAATCCAGGATCGAGTCCCAAAAGAGACCGGCATGATGTTGCTTTTTTGTGGAGTCAATATGCGATGATCCCTCAGTTCTCGCAGCCAACTTGGCTCTTAAAATTAGGTCGGGTAATCTTGACGATGACGATCATATTTCAGAGGAGGCAATGGCCAACTTTCTGGGCCTTATGCACGGATATGAACAGGTGTACGAAACAATAACAGAGCCACATCTCTCTTGCATCCGGATCACAAACGTCGGAAGGGAGGTTACAGTCTCGAGGATCGATGGTTATCTATGCAGTCGAATCGCATTTTACCTCATGAACTTGCACCAACCACTGGGCGAACAAACCATCATGAATTTCTGCATGTCTTTCACGACTTGTAGTCGTGAAATTCCAAATGATCCATCCTGATATTCTTGACGATTGAATATGACTAAATTTAATTGTTTAAAGGCTATATTATCAATACAAATTGAATCGCCTCCCAGTTTGCACCCTTCCAATTCATGGGCTCCTACACATTGCAGGAAGCATTCGAATCATGGGCCCAAGCTGGTGCTACTGGGCATACCCCATGGAACGATTCTGTGGATCGCTCTTGCCAGCAATCAAGAGCCGCCGTTTTCCTTGGGCCAGTATTGACCGTCGCATCCTTGAATTGGCCCAACTGTTTCAAATCAAGGCTATATATTCGCTCTCGAAGACTCTAGATCTTCGCCGCCGTCGAAAAATTGAGGTCTCCGGTACAACTATAGCTGCATGTGAGTGGTCCTCTGCTTTTGCAAATGGTAGTTTAAAATTTGGTAGATCCCCGCTGTGTCCTTGTTTACCCTCGAGAAATGCAACCGGTCTCCGCAAATCTATGTGAAAAAATTTCGAAGCACCTTGCCTCATGCTACAATGCCACCCGTGAACAAATTGTACCACTCATTGCATCTCATCCCGAGCACTGGGGAAAAATTCAGTGGCTTGAGAGCGGAGACATGATGCATGCAAGCGAGCTTGGGAAACATGGCACACGGGATATGACCCATGTCAAGGTGTGTTGTTTCTTTTTCAAACAGCTCACTACTGACTCAGACTCATTACAGTTCAATGGTCATTACGGCCAACTTCGGCTCTTGCTTGTCGTAAAGCTCGAGCCGTCTGAAGTGTTGCAAACAACCACAACAAAGATTCACCTGCTTGCAGTAGTAGCAAGAAGCATTTTGACGCTCAAAAATCGGCTGGATATGATGCATACCAAAGGTGACTTCCGTGCAGTTGAGATTATCGACGCAGAAGATCTTGAGTTTGTTGTTGGTCGGGTTCCGGACCGTGGTGAACATGTGTTCATTGAACGAATTGGTTGCAACAATGTGTTGCAAGTACGTGAAAACCCAGAGGAGGCAGTAGTACCACAAAATCATCGCCAGCGACGTGTCCAACCTATGTAATTTATGTTGGGTGTTTTTCAAATTTGTATGAGCAAAGTTTGCGAATAGTACAAATTCTCAATAAATCATCATGAATTCCTGATGTTGATAATCCTGGAGAAAAGGATCGTGAATGGGGTCAGGATTTTCATAGGGCTGGCAACCGTACCGTATACGGTCACGGCCGTACTGGATACGGCCGTGCAAGAACACGGCCGTGGGATTACGGCCCGGAAGCAATGACTTAGAATATCGGACGGTACGGTGACCGTAAAATTACGGTCGTTACGGTGATACGGTCGTGTCAGGGGCGGAAAAAAATGGAACATATTGTATTAGAGTTAAGTAAGTGGCTATAGCTTGTCCCCGACAAGGTCAGTGACCGCTTTGCGCTGAAGCTTGAGTTGTGCCTTGACCAGCATGAGGCTCCGGATTGTATCTGCATTGAGACTCGCACGACGGATCCCAATGAGATCACGGCCTCTGGAAAAGACACGCTCAACAGCAACCGCCGATCCTGAACAAGATTACAGCTGTTCCTAAAAATGTTGACACTCAGGAGATTTTTTTCGCGCTCTTTCCCAAAATAGATTTGTCCTGATTTGGATGTTTTGAGTGCCAAACAACGCGTCCCCTGGCTTTCGCCTTGCCCCACAGCCTACACCGAGCCTACAGCCTACTCTTGTCTTCGAACTATTCTTATCCCACTTCCTTGCTGTCATGGTCTACCGCAAGATTAGCCGCGACCTGAAGGACGCCGCCTTGAGACTTTGGGATCTTGGCTGGGAGGAGGACGAGATCATGCGCGGACTCGTTGTCTCCCGGTCGAGCCTGTATCGCTGGAAGAAGCTCTTCGAGGAGTCTGGAAGCACAACAAGACCACCATCTCCCCTTGTCGGGCGGCCTCGGACCATTACCCGCGCTGTCCTGACCGCGTGCTACGACATCTATCAGAAGCAGCCCGATTTGTATTTAGACGAGTTGCGCTGGCATCTCGCCATCCACCACGACGTCGTCATCTCTATCTCAGCCCTGCAGAAGAATCTGGAAGATGTCGGTCTGACGCGTAAACTGCTCCACAAGATTGCTCGTGAACGCGACATCCAGCAGCGCCAGGACTATTGGGATACCATCAACGACGACCTCGATGGAGATAGCGATATGATAATCGTGGCGGACGAAACCAGTAAAAACGATCATACCCTGGCACGGAGATACGGAAGAGCACCCGCTGGAATGCGTGCAACCACCGACGCCTACGATTTCAATCGTCATCAGGGCTATAGTGTGGGCGCTGCAATGTCTAAGGACGGCTATCTGGCGGTGAAGGTGATACCCGGCGCGTTTGATTCCTTCGACTTTTTTGATTTTGTGGCGGAGCAAGTGGTATGTATATCCTCCCTGTTGGGCAACCAAACTCACATAGACTTACAGTTACCACAAATGAACGAATGGCCCCAGAAGCACAGTGTTCTTGTTCTCGATAACTGCCGTATACATCATAACGACGCTTTACTTGAATTACTTTCCGCCAACAGTGTGTCTTCTTTCATATATCACAGTCCCTTGTGCTGACGCCCCGGCAGAATCTCTACTCCTTTTTCTACCACCATATTCCCCTGACTTGAATCCCATTGAAGAGTCGTTTAGCACTCGTACGTATGCCCGCCTATCTTTGATGGGCCACACATCTCATCATTCTCAGTGAAAGCGTACATGCGCCGTCACGGTGTGGAAATCCTTGCTGCTGCCGACCCGGTCGAAGCAATTCTCGAGGCGTGTGGATGTATTACAGCCGACATGGCGAGGAATTGGTTTATTCATGCAGGTTATCGTCCCTAGTCCAAAATGTACAGTATGCGGCAGAAGAATTACAACATTTGTATGCGACGATATACAGTATGCAGTCCGACAGGAAATAATAAAGACAATCAGTCCCACAAACCGTTAGCAATGTCCTTCAAAAATGCGGTGTGCTGCCGCAAAATACGCGCCTTCGCAAGTGCCAATACCTTTGTTGTTGCCCACGCATCCACGTCGAGATCCTTGATCCCGTTGTCGCCGGGGATATATCCAATTTCTGTCAAAACACGACGGTCCTCGGGGTTGACCTTGTAACGTTCGCAGTATTCGTCGAGGGAAATCTCACGAGGAAGCTCAATCGCTGCCGCTTCTGCAGCTTGCGGTGCAGGTGGCAGTGGAGCGGGAGCGGGAATTCCACCGTGAGGGTGAGGATAGAGTGGGGCGGGGGGATATGGCTGATGCATGTAACCATAAGGAACGGCGTGATGGTACGGGTTCATCATCTGGATTGCATTCTGGAGAACATTCGGATTCGCAAGAAGCAGCTGCATGAGATCGGGTGCACCAGCGGGAGCAGGTGGAAGGGAAGGAGCAGCTGCAGGACCGGGGGCATGCGGGGGTTTTATAGTTTGATTCTTGAAGAAATGGTTAGACGCAGGCGGCTCTGTCAGCGTCGCCGTGCCCTTCGCCTGAAAAACCATCAGATTTCGCGACAGTGTACATGATAGAATGAATACCTTGGCAACAGCCCAGACACGCAGCCTGATGTCAGTGAGATCAAAATAGCCGGTTGCGTTATGAAAAATCCGTTTGCCGGGGAAGAGCGGGTCGTTATTGATAGGATATGCCTCGAGAAGTTCATTCAGTTCAGCACTCGAAGACTTATCGATCCCGGCCTTCAGAGAGAGTCAGTTACGACAGAATATCAAAAGGGAAACAAGTGCGTACGAGCTGATCACGAATAGACAATACTGATCCTCCTCCATGCAGGTCGTCAATACCGTACTCAAAATTCAGCGGAACCTTTGGTCCTTCATCTCCGGATTCCTTCCAAGGCTGGCAAGGTATGAGAGAACATCGTACGATTGGCAGATCACATACAAGCTCCACTTTTACGAAACTCGGAGGCGCCATGAATATGCTGAAAACGTAGTCCTTGCGGCGGTCGATTAGAGCCTTCACCATCACTTTGAAGCCCGTGGTGTTGGTGACCGGCTTTGGCTTCGAATTATTGGGACGATCAAATTTCCATTGAAGCGAGTGTAAAGGGAGATTCGCCGTGTTCGTCTGACACGCGGTAGCGATGATGTCCAGAAATTCGGGGAACGTAAATGATGACATGCACTCGAACGGGCCGAGCGTGGTGGTTTTCGTAGGCAAAGGCTTTGTATTGGCCTTGCGGGTACTCAAGATCGGAGGGGGCGGGGTTTCGACGTAAACACAGAAAGACATTTCAACGGCTTCTAGGTCATCTGCGCCAGTAGAGGCAGATCTCTTCGTTTTCTTTGCGGTACGGGAGCTGGAGGCAGCGGCACAGTCTGAATCATCAGAGTCCAAGGAGAGGTCGATGGGCTCGGACTTGACGGCCTCGGCCTTGCGTTTTTGCGGGAGTTTTTCTGGGGAAGGGAGAGGAGAGTAATTTTCTTGTTGTTTGGAGCTTCTGGCATTCGGTTTGTAGTGAAACCATCGATTGGCAACTGGAAAGAGATGGGATTGGTATGTGTCAATGCAGAGAGCGCCATGGTCGATATTGGACGCACCAGCGGGGTCCAGACCCTCTACGATCTCCTGGATGTCCTGAGCCACCTTGAGGACTTCAGGGTTCTTCGATTTGCGGTGTTGGGACATCGAATGCGACGAGGAAAGACGCGAAGCCAGGGGACGCGTTGTTTGGCACTCAAAACATCCAAATCAGGACAAATCTATTTTGGGAAAGAGCGCGAAAAAAATCTCCTGAGTGTCAACATTTTTAGGAACAGCTGTAAATATGTTGTGCAAGTGCGATTCGGAAACTCACCTGGGATGCAAATAATATCCCGAACGAGCCGATACAGGTTCGGAAAGCTTTCACGGTGACTATTCCACCACATAATCGGGTCGGTGTCCCAAGGAAGAGGCTGGCTAGTCAAAGTGAAGTAATAGTCAAGCTCGCTCTCCTTGTGTATACCACTCTGCTTCGTGTAACGAGAGGTGAAGTTCTTCACCGGTGACCGTACATTGTCGGGAGCTGTGGTGGCTGCGGAAGAGGTAGTGTCCATCTCGGGCTGTGCATAGTAAATCTCAAAATGGGTTTGGAGACTGGATTTGGCCAACTCTGCGGTAGCGACGAGGTCGGGGTCGTCGGCATAGTCGTTGCGAAGACCTGCGTACGAAATCCGAGGATCGAGGACTGACAAGAAATTAGACAATATTCAAGGTGGCGAGAGAAAGAAGCACTCACGCGCCGCCCAAGTATAATATTCGGACTGATCGAACTTGTAGAAATAGTCGCTGAGCTTTCGGTGGGCATCCGTGAGCGCTTTCTTGAGTGTGGAATCGACGTCGTCCGGAAGTGCTTTGAGAATCCGGCGGATGTGCTCCTGCAAGCCGCAGAAAATGGTGTGCGACGAGGATACCATTGGTTGCTTGGTGGCGGACATCTGGGACGTAGCATCACGGAATGCCTTGAGCCATTCAGAGACAAGTTGGATCGAATTCCACTCAGCGCCGCTCAGTTCGTACAGACGCATGTTCCGTGTGAGGGCAACATAGTCGTCTATAGCTTCTTTAAATCCCAGTGCGCGACCTGTAGCGTGCCATCAGAATCGAACGTACACCAAAAAAAAGACACCTACGAAGCATTTGGTGTGTGGAAGACCAACGCGTACGTACATCCAATAGGGAGTTTGTGCAAAAGCCACATGGGCCGCATGCGGCTTTTGTGCATTGTGCAAAGCCGCATGATAAATTGAGGGTTTTATGACTGTATCCATATTGATTTTGATGAAATACTACTGAATTAGGTGCTATACCGTATATTGAACCACTTACCAACCATGATGTGCATCATTTTGACTTCATTATTTGGCTTCTCGACAGCCGCTGTGTGGCTATGGCCGTGATGCTGCCAAAAAAAAAAGGCCATTTCCCACACTTGCTCCACCCGCCCGATGCCGGATCAATAGCCGACAGCTTCCAAAGCACTCTACGGCATCTACGCAAGGATCAAATACATCATTGATAGAAAAAACAAAAGCCGCATGGTGCCGCATGCGGCTTTGCACAATGCACAAAAGCCGCATGCGGCCCATGCGGCTTTTGCACAAACTCTCTAATATAAGCATCGTGACACGTTCTTGAGTGGTGGTCCCGGCGGAAATTGCCTCGGATGCCCGCGCGATCCAGGATTGACGTTGTTGGGGACTACTACGAACGAACCGAACAATTTTGCGCAGCTAATTTCTATATCAGCAAACAGCTCGAGAAAGCGAATGAATCGCACTTTAAATATAGCCATTCCAATGGTTCCGGCGCTTTTTGCGACTAATTCTTCCTCACTCGATTCCTCGCCATCGTCATGGTCAACGGCCTTCTCGTCGTAATCCCGCGACGTCGGCTCAGTCGCAACTTCTTGATAAGGCTGGCTTGCAGCGTCGGATTTCTCTTTGACAAGTACACCGATGGCCTCGAGGAGCTAAACCAACAAACCCAGTAAGTTTAGAATTCTCGGAATAAAAATGAGAGGATAAACGTACCACAAGAGCCGCCAGATGGACAGTGTGAGGCATGCAACGCATGCGCCCATTGCGAGCGGAGAAACTGATATTTTTCGCGCTACAGAGCTTCGCAAAGTGCTCCACAAGCGTGTCATTGTTCGACGCATTGTCCATGACGAACGAGATGATCTAACAAAAGATGATTCACGACGGTGCAAAGATGCCGGAAATTGAGCTCACCCGACCCTCAATACCATAGTTTTCCAGCGTCTCCCAAACTGCGTTCGCCATGTTCTCTCCAGAATGTTCTCCTCGAAGCTCCCGAAAATCAATAAGACATTCCTCTGAGAAAAGTTCTGATAAAATCATCGAAGAGAAGGAAACAGATTGATCACTCACCCAGTGTGCCGGTATTGCTGATATAGTGAATGATGATAGCCATGAATGCGTAGCCATTCGACGAAGTCCACGCATCCAGGGAAATTGCGAAGTTAGAGGTGTTTTCCTACCAATACCGTGAATATTATCAGAAAAATGTCCAGGAACAAACTTACCTCGAACATGGCTTTGAATCCGTTGACCATATCCGTATGCATGGTCATAATGGCCTCACGAACATTCCTTCGGTTCGGAATTTTCAGTGCCTCGGAGGATCTGTGGTAGTATGCATATTCGAGCATCGCGCGGAACTCGGGCTCTTCAACGGTCGAAAATGGCTGGTCGCAGGCAGCAATCCACTTCGCAATGAGCTCGTCGAATTCTTTCTGGTCCCATGGCTCCTACGCGAGGGGTGAGAATGTATTTCAAAGGCCAAAGATTTCGAACCGACCCGCGACTTATCCATCTGTTGCTCCAACATGAACTTGATATTGTGGGAGATGTTGTCGAGCTCTTGAAGATACTTCTTCGCTGTCACAGTATCCATCGCCTTCTTACCGTTGGCGATTTGGATCTCCTCGGCGGTCGGAGACCCACCGCGTTTGTTCAGAACTTCACACAGTCGGAAGTGGGCGGGAAACGTTCGCTGGAGATGTCCGGTGAGATCTATTCAATGTCAGCATGGTCAAAGATATAAGAGAACAACGACGCACTGCTCAAATTACCACGCATTTTTTTGGTGATCTTCACCACCTTCCGATTGCCGTGCCAGCACTTGTAGTACTTCGTATCCTCCTCGACTGTTCCATCAGCATCACTATCGATCTGCTCGAAGAAATGATACACGGCATTTGTTTTCTTGCCACCGCTCTGGGAATTACAACGTGAATGCGCAATGAAAAAAAAACAGAGGAAAAAATCGTCACTTACTCTCTTGTCCTTAGTCGCTGCTGTTGAGGGCACAGCATTTGCTGTTGGCGGTGGTGAAGAGCTCTAGATGACAATCAATGAAGGTAAAAAAAGTGAAAAGCGTAACTCACATCCTCTTCGGCAGGTAGCCTTCGAGCACGCTTCTTTCCAGGCGCCTTCTCCTTGGACCCCGATGCCTTGCGGCGTTTCGACGTGGCCGGAATCGTTTTAGAAGGAAGAGAATCCGCAAGCTGCAGTATACCGTTAGTTAATTACAACGGACTCATCAAATGCCCACCTCTTCATTGCTGATTTCGACTTCATGCTCTGAGTCAGAATCTACGCTGGCCGACTCCGAGTCGTCGGTTCCGGAGTACGCCTCGTCGGATTCGTCCGAGGTGGCTTGGGTGTTATTCTTCGCCTTCTTCGGGGCTCGACGGCGCTTACATTGGGGGGCCGACGTGCGTGTCGTTGGGAGCCCGTTCTCATCGAGTTTCTCTGCATCAATAGCTTCGGTATATTTCTTGGAGTTTTTTGTTTGTCTGCGCTGACGACTCGATGAACCTGTGGGCTCAGTAAATATTAGAACAACTCGATTTCTCTCTCTGGCGGAAAACAGACCTTGATGTGGGCCCTGAACTTCATCCGCTGCAAAAATCAATGAGCTGAGAGCAAGAGTAATTGACGAAATACGTGGTACGTACGATTTTCGCTGTCAATGTCCATGGCAGCCGAGCTGGACTTCGCGCCCCCAAGCAGTGGGAATCGTACGTAGATGTGGCTGTCTGGTTCGATTCCTGCCTGCTGAATGGTCTGGTGCGGATATAAAATGCGAGGGAAGCTTTCCACAGTCTCAAAGTAGTGGCAGTGATAGTTTATTGCCCCCCTGACCGCGCGGTCACGATGGTGTCCAAAATTCGATTGAATTTGAGCGAAAGTTGTGGATTTGAATACACCTGAAGCAATATTTTGAGTCTGAAAAAGAGTGCGCAGTAAGACTTGACTCACTCAACACAATAGTCATTGTCAGGATTCCACGGATGAAGATGCTAAAGAGTCTATCTTCTGGTGCGAAGTATTGGCGCCACCTGCGGGATGTGATGAAGGACCAGTGCGTGCGACGCTTGCGTGGATGCCTGGCAATGGAAGACCTGATGATCACTTGATACCGCATAAAGGCGGGGAATGCAGCATTCGCTGAATAAATGATAGATCAGCTCGGATCCATTCGGAGTCGAAATCACCCACCGATAAAAAGTAAAATGAGGCCCGAGACCACAAGGAAAGAGACAACGGAAGTGCGAGTGAATGTAGACAGTATGACATTGGTTCTGACGACCCGGGAAATGTGGAGAGCAAATAATAGGGTCAGTGGGAGGCAGAAGAGCGAGACGTTGAGTGCGAGCCAGCGGAAAAGGTTGAATGATAGAGCAGCATCGCTGCTAGGCGTGAGGCATCCACGGGTACCTGTTCAACAGTTGGAGTCATTTCTGCGAAGAAGGGGGATCAGACACACCTGAACAATACCGGTGGATGCGCTTTTCTAGGTCTGGCACTTGAACGAGATGTGTGGGGCCAGCCATGGCAAGAAGAGGGTCGACGAAAATGCAGCAGGAACAATTCGGATGTGGGGGGAATGAGCTGGCTTGTTTTGACGAGAACAAAGCAGCATTTATATATATTTTTGAAATCACAGCGTCAGGGCTGGAGTAACTAGCGAATGAATTGTGGTGCACCTAAAAGGAGAATTCAGAGCGAAAAAAACGGAGAGTGGAGTTGGTTCACCTTGGCTGTGAGGTATAATCCCAGTAACAGTGCAGGGTCGCACTGCCAGATAGCGCCAAGAAATGCTTTGCAACTCCATTTCGTCCCCAAGCCGTGAAGCCGTAAATACGGCCGTAACGGCTCCACGACACGGTCAATACGGCTCATTTGCGAGCCGTGCCCGTACCGCGTACGAAAGACGCGCGAGCTGCACGGTCACGGGACCGTGACCGTAATACGGTACCGTATTCCGTGCTTACACGGTTACGGTTGCCAGCCCTAGATTTTCACGACCCTGTTCCTTACAAAATATCATGAAACTTGAAATTCACCAACATTATGTTGAATTTCACGACAAATCCTTCTCACAGTGAACCGCGCAGCATATTTCTCTCTCGGGTGATTTCACGACACTGATTCTTTTGCTGTTGGACTGATTAGATTATGATTTAGCACGGGGAGAGCCAGTATAACGTCGCCGGCAAACTCGGAGGCGATTCTCTTCTTTCATCTCAGGGGCTGAACTATGCGCAAGCTTTACCAGGTTTGATCAAGGACCACATTGGGGATCAACCGTTAACGGTAGTGCTTTTGGTTGCCACCTACTTGAAATATGCTGAACTATTGAAGGTGTGGACATCCACACTTAGGCGCACCATTCAGACAGCACAGCACCTCAAGTACCCGAAACTCACTTGGAAGTCGCTTGACGAGCTCGATGCCGGCATGTGCGATGGCATGACGTATCAGGAGGTCGCTGTAAATTTTTGTCTCCTTCCTCGCTTTGTAGCAATTGAGGTTCCCGCAGCAAGCTTATCCCGAAGATTTCGCCACCCGCGACCACGACAAATTCAATTTCCGTTATCGAGGCGGCGAATCGTACCGAGACGTCATAGTAAGACTTGAACCAGTAATCATGGAGCTCGAACGTCAGGAAAGTATCCTTATCATTGCGCATCGGAGATAGGATTGGGAATAAACTATACGACTCACCAATGTGTTTTCAGTCTTTTTCAAATCGCCGACGGATGTGGTTTTGGCCAAGAGTGAATTTGGTTTGCACATGATCAGCCGAAACGCTTTGGCCCAAGTCCAAATCGGTCGAAATAACGAGTCACATTTGTTGCGCTGGGCGATAGGACCGCATCCTCGGGAAACTTCGAAGGGAAGGCGTCTGAGTGGCTGGCGCTCGATAATATATTTCTCTGAAGAAGATCAAGTGTCATATATCAAGCTCGTGGTTGGTACAGGACTCACTCGCACTCAGGCCCGGGACTCTGGAATCTCTGCACCGTTGGCGATCCGGAAAACCGAGCACGCTGCGGGGGCTGACCCGGAAGGACCACTATACAGTGCGTGCTTTTGATTGCAAATATCTCCCTCACCCAGGTCCAAGCATCGGTGCGGAACTTGTAAGTCAATTATTATCTGGAATGGTAACGACCCAGGTTCTGATGTATGAGTCGCGAGTCAGATAAGTACTGGTACCAAAAACAGATGCCTACATACTACACCCTCGCCTGATGGTTGGCCGTTTTGTGATTGACTGGTATATATTGAAACTTGAGGAGTGGCTGCAAGACATCGAGATAGTATCGTGGACCTCAGGCCAGAAAGCCGACGAAAGTAACCGGTAACAGAACCGAACGTGTCGCTGTTTTCTGGGTAAACGTACTTTAGCACTCTGCGCGCTGCAAATGCATCCTCGGGTAGGTTTCGATAATATTCCCTGAAGATGAATAAGTCGTGGTAGTTAACACAAGCGACCAATGCCTTCTTCGCCAGATTACATCCTCCGTGATAACCAGCTACAATGCCCATGATCTGCTCTCGCCGAATGCACGAAATTCCGATTGATCCACACCGATGTAGACTTGTACTCACTACGTTCCGCCGTCGGCTAGACTCAGTTGCTGAGGTCCGTGTAGCCGAGTCAAGATGCGGCCAGCCGATCACACAGGCTGTGCGTGGCCGGCTACACAAAGCTGTGTGATCGGCTAGCCGCATCTTGACTCGGCTACACGGACCTTGGCAGACTGAGTCTAGCCGACGGCGGAACGTAGTGACTGTACCATCCTCAGCCAATTCCTTGAACGCGGCGAGAACGTCCGCCGGAGGGGGATTAGCGAAGACGCGGAGAGTACGGAGCTTGGTCCGACGCGCTGAAACCGCACGGAAGAGCGTCCTCCATGAGGACTCGGCAATGTCGAACCTCGAGGACCTCAAGAACTTGCCAAAGTCGGTGCGGATGGTCAGACTGCGGAGATTGGGGAGCAGGGAGGGGGATCCGGAAACGGAAACGGAATCGACCAAAGCGGCGAAAAAATCGGCCAGAAGCTGCTGTGGTGGCCACCACAGGTCGAACCGCGAGACGGTGGGGATTAGAAGGAGGTATTCGCGCATAAAGTGGTACGCGAGATGATTTTCGCGCATCCCGAGGACCAGTTCCTGAAGCGGTGGCGTTGACCGCTCGAGGAAGGAAACAAGATCTTGGCTACACCTGGCGCGCAGCGGCAGGGTGAGGCTTAGGAGCGCGGGGAGCGCAAGAAAATCGAGAATGCGAGTGTCGACCGATTTGTCAAGCGTTGTTGTTCCAAATCTCAGCTGACGCAGAGATGGAAGAACTAGCGTTTCGGGGGTGCTGTCGGGGTCATCGAACTGAGGTCTATGGTGGAACGTGCATTCCACAAGGTTGGGCGCCCGACGCAGCAGGTGGAAAATTTCGTAAATCCGGAACCTGCGCTCGGGGATCAAACTGGAGATCTCGAGTGTTCTAAGCAGCGGCATAAGTCCCGGAAACATATCCTCGTCGTCCTCGTCGTCAGATAGGTAAATATCATCGAACAGGTCGATGATGGTAGGGTCCGCCTTGTCAATTTGGTATGACGAGTCTGTGACAATTTCTAGGTCTTTCAGCTGGCCGCAATGTTCCCAGATAATGGTAGAAACAGGGTGGTTCAGGATGGATAAATCTCCGTAAAGGAATAGGGACACAGGACGATTGCCCGCGCGCTCAAACCACGTTGGCAAGACTATCGGCAGGCCTCGGGGCTGGCCGGGGAACTGAATCTCGATGGTTGACCACAGAGCCGGGGAGGATAGCGCAATGGTAGTCCACGTATTGCATATATTGAGAAGCAGCTGACGTGCTCCACGCTCTTCAGCCGTCGAGAAGAGATCGAGATACTGGAGAAAAATCTCCGACGATATTTCGAGCGGCAGGCGTGCCACTGGATCCACCACGGAGTTGAGCTGGCGCTGAGCAACGCTTTTATCGCGCTCTAGCTTCCTCAAAAGCTCCTTCTGGAGATCAATCTCGGACGAAATTTCCTCGATGCGGGCGCGAAGCGACTCCTGGACGCGAGCATCGATACGAGGCATCGAATGAGCCTGTTTCTGCTGTATCCGAACCAGTCAGACACCATAATAGTTTCGAAAAGATGTCTTAATTCACCAAGCGCTGGGACGAGTTGACGGCAAGACAGATAGGTGCGCGTATAAAAGCGAAGAACGAGCTTGGAGCGCTGGAACGAGCTCGACGAAATTACTGAGTTGCTTTTATAGAAATGGCTTTGGTTTATTGAGCGATGAGCCAGAAACCTGAAGGCGTCCGTTAAAAGAGACTAACCCTAACCCAACGAATTTTAGTCTCCTGCTTTCTGCCTTCATCCTTCCAAGTTGGTCTTGGTTCTGCTTCACCGTTTGTTTCGTCTCTGGGCCTATACCTCGTGGACTATTTTTGCCGGGGCCTGACTGGGTTGCTCCTCACCATGACCACGACTACTCTTCCACCGCTGGACCCTCTTTTCCGCTAAAGCGCGAAACGCACAAGGATATATTCGAGTTTTGTCCAGACGAGGGTCTCAGAGACGACGAGCAAAGTTTTTTATGCCTTAATTTGTCCGCAGTGCACGGATATGTCTGCCAGTCAAAATCCACGACGAGTACAGAGACTTCAAGGAACTTCCGCCGGCCCTTCTCTCTCAGCAGGGATCGGTTGGGCCCTCTCATCCCCGGGATGTAGCGTGTAAAATGACCACCGCAAGATGTACGTTTGTCTCTATTCGCTGTCGACACCTATTGAGTGACGCGCCTCGTCTTGCAGGGTCGGCCCCGAATGATTTCAGCACCCCCATATCCCAACCCTCGACATTCCAGTCTGCGTTGAAGCTCTTGCGCTGCATAAAACGACGCGGACGATAAAGCCCACATACCACGCGCCGCGGAAGGTCGTGCGTGTAATATCGGGCCATCTGGGCTGGGTGCGGAGTGTCGCGGTGAAACCGGGCAACCAGTGGTTTGCCATCGGTGCCGGCGAGCGGGTCATCAAGATATGGGATCTGGACTCGGGCGAGAGCAGTTCTCACTGACAGCCCACATCTCGACGTCGCAGTGCCTTCGCGTCACCCGTATCTCTTCTCCTACGGTGGGGACAAGGTGCGCTGCGCTCTTTCCCAAATTGCCTGTTCTCACTACTTACCTAGACGGTCCTCTGGAAGCCAACAAAATCATCCGGTACTACCACGGCCACCTCTCGGGCGTGTACGCGCTCTCGCTGCACCCCACGCTCGACGTGCTCGTCACCGCCGGCCGCGACGCCTTCGCACGCGTGTGAGACATGCGTATCAAGGCGCAGATCTACGTCCTTTCGGGCCACACTGCGACCGTCGCCGACGTCCACTGCCAGGAGTCCGAGCCGCAGGTCATCACCGACAACATGAACTCGACAGTCCAGTGCGTCTCGTCCGCCTTCCCTCGTGCCTCTTGTTTGCCTCTTGTCCTTCCTTCCCTGTCCTGCTTCTCCGCCCCGCCCCTCCCTACCCTACCCTTACCCCTCCCCTCCCCTCCTTCCTCTCCCTCTCCCATACATGCTCATGCATGCGCCACCAGACTTTGGGACCTCGTCGCGGGCAAGACGCACGTCACTCTCACGCCGTCCGCGCGCTCGCGATCCACCAGATCGAGTACTCCTTCGCGTCGAGCTCAGCGGGGGCCAATAACATCAAGAAGTGGACGTGCCCCGAGGGTGCGTTCGTGTGCAATTTCAGCGGGCACGGCGCGATTATGAATACGCTCGCGGTGAATGCAGAGGGTTTCTCGGGGGGTGAGTGCGCTTTGCTATGTTCCTTGCTTTTCTTTATTCCGCTATTTCTTTATTTCTTTGTTTCTTGCACCGCTTGAGGGCGAGCGAGGTCGAGAGCGAAGGGGCACCTTCATGATCTTCGACAGCGGAGGCAGCCCTGCTGGCGGTCGGCGTGATACACGAAATGAAGGTCGATACGGTGACGATGACCGTGGGCGACGCTTACCAGTCTGCCTGTGCGCATAGACGGGTGCCCTGCCCGGGTGCTGTCCGAGTTGGGGGGGGGGCTTTGGGCGGTGTGTGGGAGTTGGCTGAAGGAGGGTGGGCTCGCGACGACAGGGATGAACGACGTCGAGGGGGAGGACGAGGGGTACCGTGGCATACGAACGTCGTGGAGGAGGCAGCCGATGGAGGGAGGGTCGAATCTTCCCTTACGACGCCACGCGCGCTGCTAGTGGTCCATTTTACCTTTCATTCTTTTCATTGCTCCATTCTCAATCTTTCGACCTGATCTGACGGTTCCACAGCGAACAACGGCTCCATAACCCTCTGGGACTACAACACCGGCACGTCCTTCCAGAAGATGGTGGACGTCCCACAGCCCGGGTCGCTTGAGGTCGAGGCGGGCGTGTTCTGCTCGACGTTCGATATGACCGGTACGGGGCTGATAAGACGATTAAGGTGCGTTTCGTTGGTCTGTTGCCTACTTTCGTGCCCTCTCCCCTGATTCCTTTTCGTTCCCGGAAATTGACCTTGTCACCCAGATCTACGCCGATCAAGCGCAGTAGGGATTGGCTGTCTGGCATCTGTAACTTTATTCGAATTTTGTCATTCGGCGGGGGCGTCCCGTCCGTTTGTATTGGATTGGGGCCGCACTAAAATGACATGGCATGGCTCTCCCTTCCCCTTCTTCAGTGCGAAGCCCACAAATACAGTAAAATTGGAAGAAGGATATACACGGAGAAGATACGCGAATAGACAGCAATACAAAAAGCCAGCACATACAGAGCAGAGTTCAAAACTACAAGAAGGGAACAGAAGAAGCTTTTTCAGGGACTCGAGAGGCGAATAACCCGGCACAGCCCGTCAAGGAAGAGGAAGAAACGAACGCAGCATCTCTTCATGATGACGCAGACGCAGCCACGGCCACGCATGCGGCGCTAGAAGGAGGGTTTGGATGTGGATACATCGCGTTCGGTGGCGGCATGCTCAAAGTTATGGAACCGCGTCAGATCGTGGAACGCGTGGGGCGCGATGGGGGGGAAGATCGACGGCGGCGATAGAAGCAGAGTGTGCATTCGCATTGGCGACGCGCCAGCAGCAGACGCAAAGAGGAGGTCGTCCATCTGTGCTGCGGGGAGAGCGCCAGCAGCAGACGCGAAGAGGAGGTCGTCTATCTGTGCTGCGGGGAGAGCGAGACAGGGTGCGGGCGCGTGGATGTGTGTCGTCGTTGTTGGAGAGGGGGGAGCCTCGAATCCAGCCTGCTCGTCGTACTGGTGGAAGCCTCCTCCAAAGTCTGTGGTAGTTGAGAATCGGTGTGCGATTGGATAGCTGGGAGAGTCGAGCTGGGGGATGGTGCTGAATGCGGGGGACGTCGATGTGATCTCGCGTAGGGGATGGATCCCTTGGAACGCCTTCGCATCCTGGTGGAAAGACGACTGAGAGGACGGGAAGTAAGAAGAGCTGTTGCCGCCGCCGTAGCCCAGGAGCGAATCGTACGGGAAGCCCACATCATCCGCTCTCGCTGCCCAGGCGAGGTCGAGATCTGCGGGTAGCGTCGAATGTACATTCCTCGGAGTGCTGAGCACGTAAGGGTAGCCTTCGGCCGCAGGCATCTGTGCGACCGGTGACGAAGGCGATGAGCGGGCTGATGACGAGTACGGAGAGTCGCCCGGCGAATCTCCCTCTGTGGCGGCATCGGCTGCTGCTGCCACTGCTGCACAGCAGCCTGAGGATATGGCTCGACGATCCGCTGCAGCCGCGAGCTGAAGGAACTGTCGGGCTTCAAGTTCGATCGCGAGCGGCTACCGCGCGTTAATGAAGGCGGAGCACCCGTTTCTGGGGCTAATGAAATGGAAGGGGACTGGTTCGGGGCCTTGCGGTACGGGTCGCGAACTCTTTCCATGATGAGTGCGGGCTTGGTGCCGTACACTTTCTTTTTCGTCAGCCCGTGAACTTGCTGTAACTGAGAAACCAGACTTGGGGATTCAGCCGGAATGTCGTCGAGCGGCGCTTTGGTGTAGATATCCGACGCGAGGTCGTTCTGCGCCCGGGACGCTGGACATGCCAACTGCTCAGGATGATTAGTACAAGGCGGGCGAGCTTAGGGTTTGTTCTTTACGTACCTTTGTCTCTGAGATAACCTGAACTGAAGCTGGAAATGAGTCCGATACCGGGAGTGGGGAAGAATAATGAAAGGCGACGAACCAGAGTCAGGATAAGATTGCGGAGCAGATACGCGGAAGATCAGGGCGGTCAAGTATTTTGGCAGCCACAAGGGCTCTTCGTTGTGTCGTTGCCATTTGAGCTGGATAGAAATCAGGAACGGTGCTCCGGGGCAAAGGATAGCATACCGTTTGCTGAAATAAATTCGGCAGACGTCCCGACCTCAGGTTTGAGGTAAGCGCCAAATGCAAGTACACCTCCTGGCAAAAGAATCAGAATATTCGGAGCCTGATGAACCAAATCAAGACAGTTGGTACCTTGGTGAGCATCTTCGCCCGCCGCGGTGGCGCTGACCGCTCGAGGAAGGAAACAAGATCTTGGCTACACCTGGCGCGCAGCGGCAGGGTGAGGCTTTGGAGCGCGGGGAGCACAAGAAAATCGAGAATGCGAGTGTCGACCGATGTGTCAAGCATTGTTCAAGTTGCTCCAAATCTCAGCCGACGCAGAGATGGAAGAACTAGCGTTCCGGGGGCGATGTCGGGGTCAACCGTCATCGATCAGCGCTGCGTCTTGTTCCACTTCCGCCACAGTGGCGCGAGTTGCACAGACCTGTACAAGACCTGTAGCCGAGTCTGAGTGTTGGATGTGGCGTCGTTGACACATCCCCCGCGCTCCGTGCGCTCACAGCCCGCCGCACCCACTTGCAAGTCTTCCACCTCGATATAGCGGAGAGGCCTCTTGCCTTGGCACAGATGCCTGCACCCGCCATTATCGCCGGATTCAGAGAACTGGTGGCGGATGGGATTCAGGTCTACATTAGCGATAGCCTTGGAAAATGGAAATGTACGTTCAAGTTCCTGATGCCTAAGAGCCGTTGCGGAACAGGTCCACATCTATGCACTTATTTACCTCAGACTACCTTGTATTGTGTCATTTTTACGAAGCCCGCGATTATTCCCAGACGAATTCAATGTGTTCTTTTTCATTAAATACTAGTGGAGGATCAGCTGGGAGCTCCGGTTCAACTTGGGGAGAGATCAAGAAGGCTCCATCCATATGTGGAGTAGCCACTGTATGTTTGTCTGATACAGAGCGGAATAAATTGCCATGGCGGGAATTCCTGGTATTAAAGCTTCTCCTTCAAGTCTACAAGCCCTGTCAGAATGGCCTCCCTGGTACGCGTATATGCAAGACTTTCTGAGTTTCCGGCCGTAAGCAAAACAACCGTAAAAACCACGGAGTACCCACCGTTAGAGGACCACTGCCAGGATACACCCAGTAACTTCTATCCGAACGCCGTCGGCAACCAGCTCCCTGAATCCAGCGAGCACATCCTCCGGAGGATTGGGACGAATGGGGTAAATATCGAAGTGGATGCTGCGACGCGTCGAAGCCGCACGAAGGGCTTCCCTCCACGCGGACTCGGAAATATTGGATAGATGGATGATCAAGGTGCAAAGATTCGGGAGCAGGGAATGCGAATCGGCCAAGGCGGCGAATACGGCGGCCAGAAGCTCGGATTTCGGGAAGCATCAGGCGTATGTGGGGATTTGATATATCATGGGTCCGCTGATTAGCGGAGCATGGTGATATATCAGCAGTCTTAAGTCAGGTTCCTCCCCAGCCGCGGTTTCGAGGCTCACAGTCTCAGTAGCGGTAGTTATGTCAAATACAGAGATTTTTGGTGGGCGGGATTTTCGGACCGTGTTACGTGTGATGTTACTGTGACAGAAAGTTGGGGGTGAGCCTCTCCACGGCGGCTGGCCGATAACATTTACAAACAACATAGCCACAGGCAGGACCCCGAACGCAAGTGGCACCAGCCCGCTTTTGCTTGACGCGTCGCCCGACTGAAAACGCGTCCTATTTTTGTCCCTCCCGTCCAAAATGCCCAACGTTCAATCTCGGGTATTCTCTGCCTCATCCACTGGGCCGCCTCAGTACTCCTTCGAAAATATCCGCGCCAAATCCATAGAGCACCTCGGATGTGTACCGTGTCTCTGGCAGATCAAGGTGGTCGAAGCAATCCTCAAACGCGACGGAGATGTAGTCTGCATATCGGCTACGGGGTCTGGGAAGACTCTGACCTTCTGGCTCCCGCTTCTTTTCAAGACTGACGGCATTCAGCTCATCATTACACCTTTAAATATCCTCGGCGACCAGAATGTCGCACAGCTGGCAGGCATGGGTATCAAAGGAATTACTATCACTTCGGAGACAGCTACATATCAAAACTTCCAGGTGAGTTACTTCCTGGCCTGTATTTGGTAAATTGATTGACGCGACGCGTCGCGTCTTCTAGGACATTGAGGACGGCAAATATCGGGTGGTTGTCACCAACATCGAGACCCTGATGCAACAGCATGGGGGCTTTGAGAAGCTCTGGAAAAAGCCCCTTTTCACGTCGCGTCTGATTAGCGTGGTGTGGGACGAGGCTCATTGTGTGAGCAAATGGGCTGGCTTCCGTCCGGAGTACAAGGAAGCCGGCCGCCTGCGCTTCCTCATCCCACGATCCATCCCTTTTGTCATTGTATCCGCCACCCTACCTCCCGCGGTCCTTTCGGACGTGATGCATACCCTTCAGGTTCATCCGAGTAAAGTAACAATAATTCGGCGGTCTAATGACCGCCCCAATATTTATCTCACGGTCCGCGAGATGAAATATTCTATGAGTAGCTTCAAGGACCTTGCATTTCTCATTGACAAGAACTGGAAGCCCGCCGCCGCCCAAATTCCTGATCTTCTTCGACAGCATCGCTGATTCCATCGAAGCTGCAAAGTTTCTTCGCGCACGTCTTCCGATTGCGTATCGACACAAAATCAAATGGTTCAACTCGGAGATGTCCCCGGAATTCAAAAACCTGGAGTCGGACGGGCTGAAAACTGGAGATGTATGGGGTCTGTGCTGCACAGATTCGTTCGGAATGGTCAGTTCATATAAACGAGACATCTGATAGAAGTTCTGACAGTTACGACAGGGCCTCGACTTGTCCGACATTCTCCTCGTCATCCAGTGGCGATCCACCTGCGACATGTGTACCCTCTGGCAGCGACTCGGAAGAGCCGCTCGCGCGCTTCATCTCACTGCGATGGGGCTGTTTTTAGTAGAGCCCAAACGATTTGATGCAAATATTGCCAAGGCCGAAGCCCGCGCCGCAAAGAAGGCTGAAGCAGGCAAGAAGAGGAAACAGCTTTCGGATGCCGCAGAGCAGCCGGCCGCCAAGCGCGCTGCCGTTGCTTCCCATGAGGCTCCCAACGTCCCACTCCCTGGCCCCATCCCTTATCCACTCGCGTCATTATTACCTGACAAAACTATGAACCCCGCGGATGCTCCCATCGAAACCACCGACGCAGGCGATGTCCCCGACGTCCCTCTCGACGCTGATGTCCTCCCCCGACCTCCCACAATTTCCCTAGACGAATATCGTGCCGAAAGACGCGCCGCCTACGATGCTGTTGTGGCACACGAACCCGCTTGGAAAAAGCAGACCAAAAAAAAGGGGGCAGATCGGCTCGAGCCGGCTCTCGACGACCTGATCAACGCGCCCACACGGCAGCCGGGGGATCCCTGCTATCGTGAGCCTGTAATGATATTCTTTGGCAACGACAAGACTGGTGGGTGGTATTCAGTGTTTCGTGACTTTTAAAAAATTACCTTACCTCCGAATCTAGTCTCTACTCACATCGAGTGCCGTCCTGACATCCCTGGCGGTTGCGCACGATGCAAAATGACCCAGTCTACAGTCTGCTGCGAGCTGTGCACTCCCGCGGAATTTGCGGACTTTGCACGGGTTGACATTCCCAAACCAAAACAGCAGCCCTCGCGCTCGCGAATTGCGGCTTACAAGGCCGATGCCTCCGACATGGCGTTGCGCAACACCCTTCATCTGTTTCGGAAGGATCGTACCAACGAAGTTCTTGGCCCATTTAGCTTCCGAAAGCACGGTGCGGGGGCAATCATGTCCGACGATGTACTTGATCGAATCGCCGACTGCGCCCACTTCCACAAAATCCAAACAACAGCAGATTTGCTCAAGGAGACGAGCTGGCACCGAGTCACTGAGGACGGCACAAAGGTGCTGAACCTCATCTTGCAGCATCGCCCAATTCCGTTACCGCCCCCACCGCCCCCACCTTCCATTCCTGGAACAACCCCACTCCGCACAGCAATAGTGTTCAATAACCCTTCTCCAGCCAGCTCATCTACCCCCAAAAATCGGAAGTGTGGCAAGTGTGGTGTGTTTGGGCACATTGGTTTGTTCTTCAATTTTTTCGCTTGTACTTGTTCTCAATTGTGTCAAATTGTAGCATCAAATCGAAAGTGTGCCATGTATACCACTCGGGCGCCAAGGCCCAATCGAACTGGCATTGAAAACGCACCCCCGACACCCACAACACCGGCATCAGCCTTATCTACACCAGCCGCGGCAACTTTATATCGATTTACACCATCTGCTGTGGCCGTTACTCCTCGTCCGATGTCACGGCCATTCACCTTTTCTCGCACACCACTGGCTGCTGCACACCAACCTACGGCGGCGACACTTTCCTCTTTCCAAATTGGGACACTGCCTGATCTCTCCGTACCATCGACTTCTACCTTACCCATTTCTTATTCCCCTACAAGTATTGAGCCCTCAGTGTCCTCATTAACTCCGGCTGCCCCTGTACGACCCCCATCTCCATTCAGTCCGTTGAAATACATGTCTCCATTCCATTTTTATCATACACCTTCGCCCTGATATAATTTAGCTATTTTCCACGTTGTATCAAATTTATCATTCTACTACAAGGTCCTCAGGTTCAATTGGCCTTTCACCGAGGTCGTCTCCCTCTCCTGTCGAGTCCTCCGCAACATTGCTATCTCCGGAGGTCATTTTACCTTGACCTTGATTGATGATGTCCGGGATACTGTATGCCGTTTCCCTCCCCGCGCGATGCTCATTTGGCCCATGTTCCTCTAGGTATTTGGCTGTTTTTTCGAGAGTCTGAGTCAGGTTGACTGCTCCCTGAAGCGAAGTGAATGGCATCAGCTGGAAATTCCGCTCGATGTTTTCACAGCATTGGCTGTAAACATGAATCAAGGGAGACTCTTCCAACACCCGTTTCTTTGTGTAGTTTGAGCCACGCCCACCATAGGTATCCTTTGAATCTCGATGAGTACATCTCATGGCCAGCACCATGAACTTACCTTTGTCGGCAAATTGATCATCTGTTCAACCACCCAGTCAACACCGCGAGACTTTCCCTCCTTCCCTGTCGGATTCGGCAACATATTGTAGTGGATGGCATGTCGAAGGGGAGGGGGGTATACAAAATGTGAACATGTGTGCCGCATATTTATGCTTGCCGACTGCTTTGAAAATATAAATCCATGTCGGAAATAAAGTTTCAATGCGGCCGATGTCCCCGAAGTTCATCGCAAAGGATAGCTCCTCATACAGATTGAAATACTGATGCATCTGAAGGATGTTTTCATGTTGCTGGTCGCGTTCCTTGGCAGGCCGCTGGCGTAACTCGAAAATATTGAGGGTTTCCGCACCCGCAACATAGTGGGAGGCAAGATAGTCCGATATTGTTGTGATGAGCTCGAAGGAAGGCTTCGAGTCTGCAAAGGCCTGTAATGATGTCCACTTGGGATTCCGACGAAGCACCTCGATGCGCCAAGCATCCAAACGAAGAGCTGCACCGGCGTGAGCAATCACCTCGTGCATTCGGCGGAACCCAGGATCAGAGCCAATTTTTCCAGTCTCTTTTGGCCGGAGCAATGCAACAAAATGCATCAGACTTGTCGGGTCCTCACGTCCAGTCTTGGGCTCGATAAAAATCCTCCAGATCGCGTCGGCAGCAGCCATTTTTAGGTGGAAGAGCCCCATGATGTAAATCACATATTGATATCGGCGCCAGGGGGTGTCCTCGATTGAGCGTCTCTGGAGCAAAGACATGATGCGCTCGCCCGTACCAAGGTCACCGTGAAATAAAATCACATAGGCAATCATAGAGAGGACATTTCGCTCCCAGATACCCTCCACCTTCTCGGAAGGATCACCAACACCGCCTTGCTCTAGAAATGCGGGAATGGCTTCTAAGTTTCCCGCCACAGTGGACTGCTTTGTGTCGAGAGACCGTGCGGGCGCCCACCGCATTCTCACGACTGGGATCTGCTCCAACATCTCCGGCTTTCCGAGCACAGAGATGAACTCGGAGAAATAATTGGGACCAGATTTGACGAGGTCCGACCGGAAGAGCCACGAATTAAATCGCTCGCGGCAAGTCAAATTGGAAGGGTGGGGGGTCTCAGGATGAAGACTATCCAAGTGACGTTCCAAATCGATCATGGTGGGCGGTGGAGGGGCGTTGGTTGTGTCAAAGGCAGGGTTAAGTGGGTTTTTTCTCCAGAGCTCTTCCGAGCACCGAAGATCATCTTTCTTGACACCGTGCTCAAGAAAGATGAGACCGCCAGATGTCATGTGAGTCAGAGTATCCGTGGATTTTTCGACAACAGGTACAAGCCCAGGGAAATTGATGTCGAAATTGTCATATGCATATCCAACGAGGAGGGTCTGTCCCATTGCCCGGAGCGTGTGGTATGTTTCGTGTGAAAGGGAATGGACAGCATTATGAATAGCGTCGGGTGAGATTGAGATCCCCATGTGAGCAAGGGTCTCAACAACCTTGGATGGTGTATTGGAAGCGTGAAGAAAAATGCCAAATACACTTTCGAGTGCGTTGCAGTTTTTATTCCTGCTCTGCATCATAATGCTGATAAGAACCGCTTTTTTCTGTTTACGGGATTAACTAAATTCACTGTCGGTATCTTAGTCAACTCTTACAATCGCAATCAAAGCCTTGCGTCGTTCCGCAGGCTTCTGAGCTCGCTGAGTCGGGTTATCCACAGCCCAATCCACACCCATCGGATCATCCTCGACGTCACTTTGACGGTGGGCTGAGAGCAAAAGACCAAGCATATCCCATAATTCGGGAGCTAGGGCCTGCATTCGCACTGCCATGTCTTCAATACGGAAATTCTGCAACTGCTTGGCAGAGGTATTTGCTGCTGAAAAATGCCAGCCATTATCTTTGTCAGCCAGATCCCGGATCAGTTGGGCATATTTTAATTTTATTACTCCATGAGCCCATGCCAGGGTAGACTGTGAAGTTCTCGGATGGTGAAGGAAGGCATTGAAGACATCTTCTGAGTGATCAAGAAGATCGTCAACGGCGGGATGCTCGGAGAAGTTTGCGTGCCTAAGTATAGAGACCATGAATCCAGGAATAGTCAGATGTTGATGTTCAAACGCGACTAGAAGAGCATTGAGCTGCGTGTGAGACGCCGTCGCCAGCGCCATCAGCGCGCAGGCATCGGGCGGTTGTCCGTTTACGGAAGGTCAATTCCAAATCGGGATCGGGGTCCTGTGGCTATGTTGTTTGTAAATGTTATCGGCCAGCCGCCGTGGAGAGGCTCACCCCAACTTTCTGTCACAGTAACATCACACGTAACACGGTCCGAAATTTCCGGTAAGTGTCAAAAATCTCTGTATCCAATTTAACTACCGCTACAGGGATTGTGAGCCTCGGAACCGCGGCTGGGGAGGAACCTGGTCTTAAGTTAGAGGTGAGCCCTGATATATCAGCTCACCTTTTTCCCCCCTGCGCGCATCCTCCGCCCGATTTGGGCGCCCACCGTTGGCCCGCCACGCCGCCTCAATTGATGGCGCTTCACAGCCACTCCAAACGGGGCGATCATTTCGTTCCCATCACCATTTGCAGCTTGCTTACGCCCTCCACCGCACGGGCTCCCTTCAGCTCTGGCCCTCCAGCTCGTTCTGTAGCTTTGCTAGCATGCTCTTCTTCATGTCTTACATCATTAGCCAGACTCTCTGGCCTCTATTGGCTCTCGATACCCCAGGGTTGGCGCTGCGCTGGCACCCTTCCCCCGGACCACATTGTCAATAAAATCAGCTTCTGGGTCCCGTATCCCTCCAAACTCCACCTCAGGTTTCCTCCATATTGCACCTTGACTCTACTCCCCCGGTAGTTCCCCGATCCGCCCGGAAGCCCCACAATTGGCTGTTGCGGCTCCCACAGCCCTACCCTCACCCTTCGCTTCACCTGTTGCTTCTGTGCAATCCGACTCCACCTTCCCGGGCCACACTTTCATTGCCCGCGCGGTCGCTGCTTGCCGCTACCCCTGCTCGATGCCCGCCCCATGCGCGCTCGTTGACCTCTCTCACGCTCGTTATCTGCTGCCCCCGCCCGTGCCCACGACACCCACTTCATTCGCGCTCGATGGACGCACCCATGTGTCCTCGTTGCCGCCTCTCCTATGCTTGTTCCCCGCCCATGCGCGCTTGTTGTCCGCCGCCCTCGCGCTTGTTACCCGCCGTCTTCGCGCCCACGCGCTCTGTGCTTAATCTCCGCCTGTGCGCCGCCCTCCCGCTCCCCCCGCGCCCACGATTCGCCCACGATACCCGTTCCATACGCGCTCGATGGCCGCCTCCCGCGCGCTCCTTACCCGCTGCCTGCACGCTCTGTGCTTGATCCCCGCATATGCGTCGCCCTCGCGCTCATTACCCGCCGCCCGCGCTTGCGCCCACGCCCACGATACCCGCTGCATACGCGCTCGATGGCTGCCGCCCGCGTGTTCCTTGCCCACCGCCCGCCGCCCGCACGCTTGATCCCCGCCCCATGCGCGCTCGTTGCCGGCTGCCCTGTACTCAATTCCCACCTCCTCTCCCCCGCCCGGGCCCTCGATACCTGCCCCGCGCGCGTCTGATGGCCGCCGCCCGTGCGCCCGTTACCCGCCGCTCCTGTCCACAATCTCAAATGTTTCGGTAGAACCTTAAATTTTAAACAAAGTAAGCCTGGTGAACTAATGATACCAACCATCCTGTACCGTAATATTATGTGTTAAAACATACCTTCACTCTTCGTGCGTCAACAAGCTTTGGGAACCGAGAGGGAACGGCCATATCAGTGAAATTGGAGGAGCTTCGGGCATTTCGGCTCTTCGGAACTACGGCCCCGACGGGCGCTTCACAGGCGCCCATTGAATGTTGAACACAAAAAACTCTCGCCGAGTGCTTGCCTGGCGATATATTTGTTGTCTAATAACATAAATGAGATGTAGGATGTTGACACATTGAGAAAAGAAATATAGTTGGAAGAGATTGAGGCCATGAAAGAAGTTGCATAAAAGTGACAGTGAAGCTGCCAACATCTTAGTGCAAACTCTATCCCGTCCCATGTGCGACTATATATTTTCTTTTTCTTTTTCAACCCGTATGAATTTTGACATTTTCTCAATCGGCGAGGCTCCTGGACCTCGTATATACCCTCAGATGTTCAATATCTCCCAAAAATATTCGTTTTCAACGCTTTCTTCGTGTGCGCGTGGTAATTTGGCCCTAGATGCAACATTTTTGGTCTCACTGTCATGCAGCTCGATTAAAAACCCAATCGACTCACCTCCGCGCGTTTGTATAATAGTTTTTAAGAGTTCTGCTTCCTCAGAATTGCTTGTAAGTGCGGGGCGCAAATTACCGGAGCCGAACTTTCTGTGCGCGTTCACGTTAAGCGCCCATCAAGCGCCCGTCGGGATGCTTCGGCAGCGTTACCCGATGTGACAATTGTTACATCTCTTGGCTTCTACCCCGACGTCCTCCCGCCCAGAGGTCTTTCCCCGTCGTCTCGCCATACGGCTTGCCACTAATCCTCTTTCAAACCATTATGAGCATCCACAGCCTTTTTTTCAAGTATTTTTATCCAACCTGTGTCCCGCTACACATCGCCTCACACACCATGCGATCCCTTGCCGCCGTCTTCTTGTACCTCCTCTGGCATGATCAAATCTTGTCTGGATCTCTCGGAGGCCCTCAAAGCAACTTATTTACAAGCTCCGCACACCTGCTGGGGACCGTAGCCCTTGGAATACGGCCATTTTCACGCCGAACCATCTTGGGTGATATATCTTGCAAAGACTCCGGGGGGTGCAAAATTTGAAGGACTTGAAACCTTAGGTGCGTCCAAAGTAACTAGAAGCATCATTTGATGCTGGTCTTTCGCTTATTCCCCGTTCGCAGCATATATTCCTCAACTCGCTGCGCTGTTGTTTCCCACCCAACACGGTGCGTCCCCCTCTTTGGATAATTCGTCTACACGCCCGCGGTGCATCAATAAAAACGGTGACTCATTGGTGCTGCGAGGGGGAAGGCACTACTGTTGTCCGACAGTTCAGCGTGGATGGAAGACATGCGCTACAAGTGTTGAAGGCGCCGTGCTGGGCAGCGGTTTGTCATGGTGCCTCCGCCGCTGTCCCTCTGCTGGTGGGTGCACAGTGTGAACGAGTGTTACCCCTCAGCGCTTGGCCAATGCGGCGGCGCCGGATCCGTAGCGCAAGCAGCGCAGGGGAGCGTCCGCTCCCCCGATTAATATCCGTTGGGGTGGTAGGGTAGGGCAGGGAGGTGTAGTGCCAGCGCCGCCCTGCATCCTCGCAGATCGGCACGATGACAACAACAGGTGGAGAGCAGCTTACTGGGATGCAATGGTGACTGCCCGGGGCGTGCGCGGCAGGTGCAGCGCAGGTGGATGGGTGTGGAAGGCGCTGAGAGAGGAGCAGATCCGGAGTACGCGCAGATGCCGGAATGGGGACATCGCCCTCACCTGCAGCCCTCCTTCAGCAATGGAGGCGATGAGACAGCCTCTGGGGAGTATGAAAGATGTGCAGCTGGAATGGGGTGTGGCGCAGACTGACCGCTGGGTAACGTGGCGGCGCTGCGCTGGAATCGCGCGCAGCACCTACAGTGCCCGGATGTACGGGCAATGTTGTTCCTGTTCATACTTACAGGATTGGCAACGGCTCGACCGCGGCGTACGGCCTGCTCCACCACAGCAGCATTCGTTCTGGCGGTGCAAATGTATACAAATCATTGTAGCACAATTTCCGCTCAAAACCGCATTTTACTACCAGGAATATCCTCATTGCAACTATTTGCCATCCCATATGTATTCTATCCACACACTCTACATGCTATAATTTTTTCGTGATTTTCTGGCTATTTTTAAATCCATTTCGTCCTCATCGTCGCCGGCGACGTCGACGACATTTGATCGCATTTGATGGCGACGTCGAGAAGATCGTCGTCAATGCCATCCAAATGCGGATGTTCCTTGACGTCGTGGAGCACAGCGACAGAAATATAAATTAATTAATTGACTGCTCAAAAGCTCAGCACACCATGATATATCAAGATGCCCTCTAACTCAGCGGGTTTGATATATCACCGCTTTCCGACGATTAGAGGTCCGTGATATATCATCCCCCCATACTAAGGTGGAAGCATATCTCAAATCGTGTGAGGGTGGGGATGAGACGGAGGGATTGGAGTATGTAGGGTTCGTTCCCGTAATAATGCGAATGCAACGTGATGTTCAAGAACAATTCTTGGAGCGGCGGTGCTGATCGCTTCAGAAAGTAAAGTAGCCTGGAATCGGTCAGGCCTCTGCCCCTGTCGTCCTCCATCTGCACGGAGAGCGTTTCGAGCGCGGGGAGGGAAAGACAGTTGAGAATGTGACCGTCCCGAGCACACCCTCAAATCAATAATCGACGCAGACCTGAATGAACCACTGGCTTTCTACGCGGGAAGTTGTCTATGAGTCGCATGCGAAATGTGCACTCGACGAGATTAGGCGCCAGACGCAGCAGTTTGAGGATTTCGTCACTGGAAAACGGCACTCGGTTTCCCTTCTCAGTGCGAATCGTCAGCGTCTCAAGCAACGGAAGCGGACCCGGTGTCACTGTCATGTCGCCGAAGAGGTCGATTTCCGCGTCGTCCGAGTCCGAGTAGTTGCCTTCATAGTGAATTTCCTTTTCGCATATTTCAAGGTGTTTCAGCCGCTCGCCATACTTCCAAATGACGGTAGTAACGCGCGAGCCCAGGTAGCTCAAGTCGCCACCAAGGGTGATGGACAAGGGGTGATTCTTTGCGCGGCGAAACCAAATTGGGACGAGTCGCGATAGGCCACTGGCACAAGGGAAATCAATCCGAATAGCCGTCCACAGCGCCGGCGTGGCCAGCGCAATGGCAGACCAGGTGTTGCAGACGTTCATCAGCAGCATGGGGACACGACGCGCACCAGCTTTGGGGAAGGAAGAGAAAAGGATCGGGTCGAGACGCTTCTCCCTGGCCATGTGGTCGGCGGCGAGAGACAGGAGGAAGATCTCCGACGAGATTTCGAGCGGGAGGCGTGATACTGGGTCTACCACAGCATTGAGCTCGCGCTGAACGAGGCTTCGATCTCGTTCCAGCTTCTTCAAGACCGTCTTCTGGAGAGCAATCTCGAGTAACGACGAGATTTATGGGAGTGGAAGTCGGCTAGTGCTCGGCAAAGCCATCATTAGTGGGCCATCGTTAGTGGGACTCGCGATCATTAGTGGGACTGAAGATCTAGTCTGTTGTTAAGCACGGGGTCCCGATTGGAGTAAGTGCTTGTTATATAATCAGCACAGCCACACTGTTCTTTCAAAGGCGACCGTGAAACTAGCAACAACATTTTAAAGATTCCAGCATACAGAATGTCTTATTCACTGTTTAGAAGCTCCAATTTATTTGAACTTTTAGAGTGCTGTTTGAGGCTCGAAGTACAACACAAGTGACAGTCACATGTCATGCTTCGGCGCTTCATCCACCTGGATTCTGAGCTCTAGATAAAAAATCTAAGTAGGCAGGAACATCCAGTGTACTAATATAGATCCATTTGCACCAAAAATGAGTTCAAGTATCTATCTTGTAGTCACAAAACATTGAAATTCGGCGGTGTGGCTGTGCAGATTATGTAACAAGGTTTTACCCTGATCGGACCCCCGCGCTTACCAACAGACTTCAATATGTCGAGGTACAAGATCAGGTAATATTGAAGTGTCTGTCTGCAAGAGACTACTGAAGATCTCAACAATCAATATGTCCATCAGCGCGTGACAATACCATTGGAATTTCCAGCTCCATGATGTGCCATCAGGCAGCCGACGACCGTGATACCGGCTGTTGCGCTTCAAGGCTGAGCATGAGAATGGGCTGTTGGAGAACAAGGCATCGCTCGAGTGAGAGGGCACACTCCAAGCACAGGTCAAATCGCTCTGAGACGCTATTCCGCTTGACAAGCGTCACACTGACTTGAAGGAATATTAGCTCATGAAGTATGCACGGAAATTGAACAAGAGAAATTCGGATGTCGTAAATGGGTGCTTCGTTGCACTGAACTTGACAGGCAAATCAACGAACTACGCAGTGGCCCCTTGGCGGGAACTTGTATCAATGGTAGACACCCTACTGAGCGCCCAACGGGGGAGATCAAACCTCTGGCTCCCTCAACTCAGGATGTCACACAAAACACGATGGATGAAGGAGTGGTGGATGATTCGGGTGTGTCTCACTGCTTTTTACTGTCCGTTCAATGGCATTGATTTGATTACAGACTTCGGTACAACGGTGCAGATGGAGCCCGAGGAGCCCGAATATCAACTCGAATATGCGGGCCCAAGATATGAAGGCAGTAAATAGTTTTCTTTGACCCTTTTCTTACAACCACTAAGTTCATTACAGATCCTGTTCCCGCCACGGAGTACGAGGAGCCTGTGAATGAACTTGAATATGCGGGCCCGATATATGAACCTGGTAAGTGATTTCTTTCGACATTACCAATTTCATGCAGTCAGCTTATTCTACTTCTGAGATTCTGGTACCTTTGTGCCCCAGGAATTTGTGTTCAATGGCACTATTGCTCTGCAAATCCTAATTGATGGCAGGTCTTCCTTTGATGAGACTGAATCACTGCTAAATTCCTCGCTAGATTCCTTCAGTGTGCCCATGGAGTATCCCCCAAACCTCGATGCTGGCCCGGTTGATTTTCTTAGTGACATTTTGGTCAATCCTATCGAGAGCGCCGCTGGACTAGACAACTTCAACATGGAAGATATCTTTCCAAACTTTGACCCTCAGGTGTTCGATTTCGGCAGCACATATGATCTGCCACCATTACCTGCACCCCCAGCATCCTCCCCTCCCGCACCAGTGGTCACGGAAGGGATGCAATCAACCCGGAAGCGCAAAACGAGGGAGCCGGAGGTCGATGTATGAAATATCATTCCAGAAAGCCAAGGTCGTGCGAGGTTCAGGGCTCGAGTCAGAGCGGAGGGTCCAGAGTAGCTGGTTGAGTCCCCCGTGCTTATTGGAAGAAGTGCACCCTGGTTTTTTTTACTCACTCATGATGACCACTTACAATTACAATTACCTGAGTACAACCTATGTTCTCCGTTCTCGATGGATGTGTATTTAAATTCCCTCACCTTCTTCTGCTGCCTCCCCACATCGTATTTCTCAACCTCCTCAGCAATAAACTTGTGTATTTATCTGCGACGCGACGAGGGCTTAGCACCTTGACCGAAGCAAGTAATTTACCGTGCACTCTCTGTAGCTGAGTACTAACCGTACATAAATGTAGACTCCTTTTCTCGGGATAGATTTGTTTAGAATTCATTTTGCACTTGATTTCGATGAAGAGCACAAAAAAGGAAAGTTTACAGTCACAATTTAATGAGGGCGCTCATTGAAAAGGGAGATAGGCGAAGCAGCAAACAAGAACAAAGGTGTTTGTAGGTGGCTGACGGACCTCAGGGGAAAGAATGCCTTCAAAAATGTTCAATTCTGGGAATACCGCAATGAAAAGTCATGGAGCGGGGGGAGAAATAAATCGTGCACAAAAAAAGGAAATGCATAAGCATGATTACGATGTGATTCGCGAGCACTCTGCGCTTTTGGCGGATTCCTAGTACTGGGTTACCAAAGGTGCATCAGGCTGAAGTGTTATAATCACGGTACACGCTCATTGATATCTGAACACAACTTTCTTGACGTGCCATGGCCTCGGCAGATCAATAATTCTTGCCGCTGATTGCCTTGATTGCCGCCCCACATCGCAAGCAGAGTTGACAAGCGAGTCCCACTTTCAATCACTTTGTTTATGGGACTCGGACGCTGATAGTGGGAGTGGAACTCGGCTACTACCTTTAGCCGAGTCCCAGTCCCATAACTCTCGTATATACTCAGCAATCTCCGCCGAAATTTCGTCGATGCGAGCGCAGAGGATGAGTTCTTCAAACATTCTGGCTTTTCTGTTGTGTCGAGTGCAACTCAGTCAGATAACAGAGCAAGCGAAGGATTGCACACTCGCATAATTATGATAAATGAGTGACTGTTGCGGAGTTGTTTAGGAAACAAGCGATGCATATGACTTCGGCCTTTGGCCGATCAATCCGATTTGCGCATGTGGAAATGATCAGTGGTGTCTTGCACACCTGCGAATTTCCTGCTCTGGGGAAGGCTGGAATTCACATCGGTGAGTCGCACAGGTTCCCATCTGCATTCTCTAATTGCTGGTTCCCACAACTCCAGTGTTCAAAATGACCATTGACGAGCTCCGTGCGCGCCTTGTGAAGCTCAACACGGAGGATTGAGCTGCACAGGGAGGCGCTGAAGAGTCTAGAGCAAGATAGAAGTCTTGTTCAGCGCCAGATGAACGCTGCTCTCGACCCCGTGGCTCGTCTGCCACTTGAAATTTCCTCCGAGATTTTTCGACAATCTCTCGCTCCCTTCCCAGACGTTGGACCTCTTCACGCTCCCATGCTGCTCCTAAACATCTGCCATACTTGGACCGACATTGCGTTATCGACGCCGTCCCTATGGGCTGCAATCCATATCATTTTCCCGAGCGGTCTCTCGAGCACGCAGGGCTTAAAGACCCTCATGCCAATTTGGCTTCAACGCACTCACAATAGGCCATTATCCATATCGCTCAGCGGCCCCAATTTCGACTACAATGTTCTCAGCATCATCTGGAGCCACTCACAGCAGCTAAAACACCTTGAAATATCTGATGTGAACTCGGACAACGACTACATTCGGCTGTGGAAAGACATGTATTTTGGCCCATTCCCGTCGCTCCAAACGCTGACGATGGGCAATGTGCATGGTGCTGGATTCTCCCCTCATCATATCCTCGATCTGTTGAGCCTGGCTCCTAACCTCATCGAGTGCAGCCTGGAAATCAATGTTGACATCGCCGTTGACGAAATACTGGTCCCCCGAAGCTCCATCGGCTTATGTTTGGAGAATGCGGAACGTCTCCTCTCTATGACTACAGATTCCTCAAGCATCTTTCACTCCCCGGACTCAAAACGCTCTTCGCCAATGTGTTACTCGAAAGCCTGCTCCCATTCCTCCAGCGGTTGTCACCACCCCTCCGGACTAGTCTTGGGGAATGAGTTCAACATGCCTCTGCTGGCTGAATGCCTTCATCTCGTACCTGACTTGAGACGGTTCAAAATGTGGGATTCTCCATGCGGTCTCGTGGAAGAATTTTTTGCGGCATTGGTCCAGTCTCCATCCCTGCTCCCACAGCTCAGAACTCTGGTCTTCCACCTCAATGAGAATAAAATGGTGGATGAAATTCCCATTTCTCTCTGGACGGTGGCACTCTGTGCATGCACAGCTCGATGCACCCACCTCCAAGTATTCCACCTTGAGGTACCTATTGGGCTTGGTTCCTCCATGATTCCCACGGAAATCTCCGCTGCATTAGGGGAACTGGCAGCTGATGGGATGAAGATCTGCATCAGTGGCAGCGATGGGGAGTGGAAGCATACGTACGGCTGATACCCTAGCTCGACGGTTTTACAGTTCATGTACTTCTCGGAGCCTGTCTTGTCTTGTACCATTTTTGTAGAGTTCTCGTTCTCGGAAGAATTCATTTTGGTTGATTCCGGAAGAGATTCATGATCAATGAACTTCGAAAAAGAAACAACAGTTTGACTCCATCGAGTAAAGCATTCCAGTTGCGAGTGGAAGTCATCTTCTGGAGGGAAGTTTGCAAACTGCTGGGGGCCACATTTCCAGGATATCTGAGCTGAACATCAAGTCTGAATGAATTGAAGATTATGTGTTACTACATCGTCCTTGGGCAAATTCGACATTTCGAGCTGGTATAATCAACCATTTCCTTTGATCAAATGTCCATACTCGTTGCCTGTGTCACAGAGTCGTACGCCCACCGACTAGGTCGCGTCTTTGCTCAGAGAGTCTATAAGGCTACGCTCCTCCGTACCAATGTAGACTTCTACGCCATCAGCGACCAGTTCCCTGAACACAGCGAGGACATTGCTCAAAGGCGATTTAACGAGGAGCATATGGAGTTGGATACGGCGGGATGAAACCATGCGAAGGAGCGTCCGCCAGAGGGAGGAATCAAAAATGGCAGATGCTCTGCGACTCGCATGGATGATCAGATGGCAGAGATTGGGGAGCAGGAAAGGGGAGTTAGCCAAAGCAGCGAATAAATTGGCGGCAGGATGGGAGTCTGGGTACCATAATGTGAGCCGTAAAAGGGTTGGTATGAGATCGAGGTATTCGCGCAGTGGAATGTCCGTGGATGCAGATGTACCGAGGGACAGTTCTTGGAGTGGCGGCAGTGATTGTTTAAGAAAACCAAGCAGACCACCATGGACGGCGATGTACAGTGCTTCCAGCGCGGGAAGTGTAAGGCAGTTGAGAATGATCTTGTCGCTGTCAGGACAAAACACGAGGTCTCCAAATGTCCACTGACGCAAAGTCGGAAGGACTAGCTTGTCAGTGGCATCGGGCCATGAGTCAGGCTTGAGCTCCACGCAGTCGAAGAAGCATTCAACAATGTTGGGTGACAGACTTAGCAGCTGGAGGATTTGGTGACCTAGGAACAGTCACCCATCAATTGAAGTGTGAATCATCAGTGTTTCGAGGAATCACAGTGGTTCTGGGGTTGTGTCAATGAAAAGGCTGACGGTATCCAGGTCTGAGTAATCGCAATCAGCACCGTCATCGTCGCAGATTTCTAGGTCTTTTATCTGGCCACCATATCACCAGATGACAGAGCCTGGATTGTTCAGGTTGGAGAGATCTCCACAAAGAGATATGTACAATGGTTGATTCCCTGCACACTGAAACCAAATCGGCAGCAGTTGTGTCAGGCCTTCGGTGCAGGGAAAGTTGATCTGAATGGCTGACCATACAGCCGGTGTGGATAGTGCAATGGCACTCCAGGCATTGCAGACGTTTAGAAGCAGCATGGGGACCTGGCGTGCTCCAGCCATGGGCCTCGGACTCGGATTGCCCTGCCTGGCCGTGCAGTTGGGGTTGACTCGGATACACTGGAGAAAAATCTCCGACGAAATTTCAAGAGGGAGCCTTGCCAATGGATCCATCACAGTGTTTAAGAGCTTCTTCTGGAGAGTAATCTCAGATGAGAGTTCCTCAATGTGTGTGTGAAGCTCCTGGGCAGACATTTTGGACTATACTTCTATCATTCGAGCCAGTCAGATGTCGGATTTGAAACACAATTGTTTGAATTCACCTGCAAGGAGTTGGTCACTGGCAAGGATATAGCAAGGTCCAAGGATTGAGCAAGGATGTACGTTGCGTGTATGAGTTGATATTGAGTTTGACAAAGGAGAACTCGACCTGCTATATACATATCAGTAGCCTATCTTTGGGGAGTACTGCGGAAGTGATTAGTTTGAAGTCTGAATTAAGCCAAAAAAAAACAGTACAGGAGGCCTTGAAGACTCAGTGCTCAGACTGACAATACTGTACGTACTTGTAGGGAGGTGACGGGACATCGCCCGTGACAGGGCCTAATTGACGCCGGCGACGCGACGAGCATCGGGGTGACCGTGACCGTCACCAATTTTGGTGACCACCGGAGAAACTTTTTGAAATTTTTCACCTATTTTGCAGCTGTCACACCGGTTTTTTGGCGACGGGACTGGTCGTGACCGTGACCCGCCCAGACGTCGGCGACGCGACGGGGCCCATCGTGACCGTGACCGTGACCTCCCTCCAAGTACGTACAGTACTCGCTGGCAGACTCAGTCAAGACTCAGTGCTGGAGCGATGGGTTCGGCTGATCAAACCCGTGCTCCGAATTTTGGCCGAATTTGCTCTTGAGCAAAACCACGGCTCCATTGATATCTGCTCTGAACACTGAATTCCCAGTGGTGTGGAAGGGTCGTATGGCTGGCGTGAGGAAATCCATCCACACGCTGGTTTCAACTCTTCTTTAGGCCTATTTCTATTTTTATTTTTAGTTAGCGGCAATATTCTTGATGCAGGTTCAACCTTTTAGGTTTGATGTGTTCGGGCCGTCCTCTCGACCTCGATTGCCCTCAAAGCTTTTCCTTTTCCTGTCTTCTGTTCGAATTCAACTCTTTGACATATTTCTGCATCTGCGGAACTTGCCGACCAACCTCACGGGTCGAGGCTGGGGTGAGTTTCTTCTTTTACTTTTCTGTATACTTGAAACAATCCCCTCCATCTGCCAGTTTGCACCTGAAGCCGCTCAAGTCGACTCAGCTCCCCTGCTCAACTCGACAAGCCCTAATGTTGGTTTCTTTTTTTTCCCCTTCACGTTCTCAGAAACTCGGGGCTGACTATTTAAACTTGGTTCGATCCCACTCCCGGAGCCTCAGTTGACTCGATCTTAACTCGACTCAATCTTGACTCGAAATCTTCTCACAACACCCAGCTCGTGTGTCTGCTCTCACTGCTTCCATTAAATTTTCTCTCAAGTTATAGTGACGGCTGCATACCATCTCGGTGGGGAGATCCACGGTATGGGAAGCCAGAATTTTCGCTCCGACATCGAGTTCATCGGGTTCGGTTAGTGTTCATTTCAAACAAACTCTATAAAACTCTCTAAAACTCTCTACATACCCGAATTCTGGTCAATTGTATTTACTGTTAAATCCAATTGAGCTTTTTCTGCTTTCAACTTACGATGCCAGAGCGAAGCGACGGCACGTCTTTTTTGCAATAAGCAGGCCAGCGATCAACCGACCAATGTTCTCAATAGATTACAACACGTGAGGTATGAGCATCAACGTTGTAGCGTCTGCCTACGAGACACTACCACACATTGCGGGTGAGGCGTCCCGGCGTGATGCATATAGTCACGTCTGAGGGCATTGGCTGCGCGTGTAGGCTTGGGGCGGCAACAAAGCCGAGTCTCTGAATGAGGATGACTCGAGGCAGCGAGATACAGATCACGAGCTACGACTGCGGGTGGCGAATGTGTGATACCCGCATGGCAGCGGGAACGTGGGTATGAGCCCGTGAAGGTCGCCCTCTCCGAAATGCGCGACGTGCGGGGAGTCGCTGTCCACGTCGATGAGGACGTCGGGTTTGGGCGCCGGCGCGTGGGGAGATGTGGAGGTAAAACGCGTGGAATAATGAGGCGAATGTGCAGGCGTGTGCGGCGAGACGCTCATGTCACTGCCCTGCGAGTGAGGGCTGGAGGCGTCGAGCTCAGGTACAACTGAGAAAAGTAAGGAAGCATGCTGCGGAGAGGGCAGCGTGAAGTGCACGGTGCGCGGCGCTTTGGGCTGCGGCGCGGCCTTCGTGGCAATATGCGTCAACGCGTGTACGGACAGAGGAGGGAATTTGAGGTGGGAGCGGGTATGGCTGCGTCCAGGGCTTGAAGCTGCCACGAGACCCTGGTGGTGAGCCAGAAGATCGGCCTCGGTGACGCCCAAATTCCAATCCAGCACATCGAGGAACTCACGCTCGATTCTTCCTACATCTTTACTGCTAAAGACACCCGTGCACAAGGCCCAATGTGCATTCTTGAGCGTACTATCGTTAGTATATTTCTCAGCAACCATGAGCGCGCCCAAAAATACACGCTCGAGAACCCATTTTTTGAGAGTGATGGTGAGATGTGGGCGTGCACGAGCGACATAGACAAGGGCGGTCAGAACGGTTGCGGAGGTGGCTTCGGAGCATGAAAGGATATTGGAAACAAAAGAGGTGAATGACGCGCAGTAGGATGAGCGTGTATGAGTGCGCCCTCTACTGTCCCCGACTGTTTCTGAGACGCAGTGAACTATGTAATCTGGGTCTCATTTAGATGAGTGCGCGCCGAAGGGAAACATAAAGACTCACTAGTCACAGAGCTAGTAAGTTTTATGTGAACCAGCTGTAACAGCTCCGGCGAGTGATTTGCCGGATCGACCAGGGATGATGGGTGAACACGGGCGCTTAGTTGGCTGCTCCCATCGTCGGCTGAAAACGATGCGGAGTGAGGCGAACAAGTGTACATTTCTGCTTAGTTGCGGGGTGCTGGCGGTAGTCGATGGGCTCCTGGTGGCGATATATCCTCTCTGTCTTGATGCGGCGCCCTTGTGAAGAAAGCGGTCTTCGCCCAATCGGGAATAAGTCTAGACCGATTCACAACCGCCATAAGTCTCGCCTCATTACCAAAAGGGACAGAAGCCGCTTTAAAGCCTAGACTCACGTCCCAGGCTTTGGGAAGTGAGACTGGCCCCGAACGGATACCAAGACTTGAGTACATTCCAACGGTGTTCTAGGGCATTTCCATGGGATATCAAATCAGAATCAATTCGCGGTGTAGTCCGACCGGAAGAACGCAGCGATGGACGAGCGCAGCAAAAACTTGGCAAGAACTTTGGATGTGATATGGACTCGCTGGACCAGCCCGAGGACACAGCATGACACCCTCGCCAATCAGAAACACGCACGTTCCGGAAGGCAGGCGCGAGCGAGCCATCATTGGATACACAGCTGGATGTAGGAGGGGGACAAGAGGAAAAGGTTTGAATGAATATTGGGGGAGGAGGGAGACAAGAGGAAAAGGCATTCAAACGCATGTCGATAAGTTGTAAGCTGCCACGGAACCTGAGCTCGGGGAGGATGTACCAGATGCGGCAGTACGACACACTTTAGATTCGACACACCAGAATCAGAAGCGACACACCTGGGAACTTCAACACAGAGGGCGGTGTGTCGAGAACACGTCCGGCTATCATTGATCGGGCGGCAAACAATGGCAAAACTGCCAAATATTTGCTCCCGCCACCAAAAACATTCCCTTCCTCCTACCACATTGCCGCCGTAAGGCGCCCTCGACCGGCCATCGCTCAGCGTACCAACGACGGACAATTGGGTTTCGATAAGGAATGAGGGGATCCGGGTCGGGCCATGAACCTCTGGGAAGGCAGGGTGGGGCCGGGGCCCCTTCCTGCGCTTGAGACGCTGGTAATTCGGGGTCTGTACATGGGCCGGCGCTGTCGGTTCCCCTCGCATCAGATCCTCGAACTGCTACGTCTCGCGCCCAACCTCGTCGAATGCGTCTTTTCCGACGTGGAGGTCGAGTTCGCGCCAGTGGCACGCCGCACCGGGGGGAGACTAGTTCTCCCGAACCTCCGTCGGCTCGTGTTTGACGAGTCGGAAGTCAAACGTGGAACACCCTTCAGCCGCGGTGTCCTCGACCATCTTGCCCTCCCTGCACTCGAAGCCCTCGGCGTGAATGTTGGTGGCGCTGAGCTGCTCTCCTTCCTGATGGAGTCGTCACCGCCCCTCCGCGAGCTCGTGGTCACAGACCCCGGTAACTTCTCCCTCCTAGTTAGATGTCTTCGTCTTGTACCCCGGCTGCACCAGCTCGAACTATGGGGCTCCCAATCCGATCTTGCAAAACATTTGTTTGACGAGTTGGCCGCCGCGGCAGCCAAGTCCCCATCTCTGCTCCTTCCACAGCTCAGCACGCTAGTCTTCCATTTTGACACGGACGAAAATTTATCTACCGCCCCCGAGTCCTTTTGGTCGGCGGCGCTCCATGCGCTCAGAGCCCGCCGCGCCCGCTTGCGCGTCGTTAACTTCGAGGTAGCCGAGAGAATCCCTCCCCCACCGATGCCTGTACCGAAAATAATTATCGATGGATTGAGGGAACTGGTGGCGGATGAGATGAAGGTTTGCATTAGGAACAGAGGTACCCATGGACGATGGAGGCGTACGTTCGTCTGATGCGTAGTACTAGTAGTAGGAGAGGGGCAGTTCCGCATTCCATTTACTTACTTACTATATGTGGGCACATACACTTGGATTCCGTCTTGTATCGTAGCTTTTTTATGAAGCCCACATTGGAATGTGGAGAAACTTGAGTATATCCTTTTCCGTTCAAGTTATCACCTGACATGTTGAAAGTCCTGGTTCAACTTCAACCTGAACTCGGGAGGAGCCGAATCATTGCGGCCGGCATCTCATCGCCATTCAATACATTGCCATTCACAAACTCACAGGGCCAGATAGCCTGGTTGAAATCCGGACTAGTCCGACAACTTTTGTCATTTCCAATTTTCTGGGTGTATATTGGCGCGAAACGTCGTGGTGGAGGCCTGAGGTTAAAATTTGCGAGCGAGGCGATCCAGCGGGAAGCCTCAAGACGGGGAATGCCATGATGATTCGACGCAGAGGCCGCAGGCGGTTGCGGTACATCATATCACACAATGCCAATTTATTCAAGAATTCGAACCACGTATTTAGCAATGGTTCTAATCAAGACTCGTCGTGTTGAGATAGCAGTAAGTATTGGCACTCTGGAGTATGCGGTTCAATTTAAACTCGGAGAGTTCACAAAGTTACCCTCGGGTCTTCAATATATCGAGGTACGAGATCAGGTAATATTGAAGCGTCTGTCTGCGAGAGACTAACTCGGGTCCCAATGTAAACCTCTGCACCATCAACGATCACTTCCCTGAACGCAGCGAGGACCTCCGCCTGCGGAACCTTGACGTCCAGGATACAGAGTTCGATGCGGCGCGACAGCACCGCACGAAGCAGCGTCCGCCAGGCATGTGAGGTCGCGTGATCATAGGAGTCCCCGATTCGGGATCATGTGGACCACTCACGCGAAATAGAACGCAGCCGCGATGGTCTTTATACAATCGAGCATGCGGACTGGAGTAGACATCTCAAATCTTCACGATCTAGACCCGCCGGTGGAGCGAATGGATGTCTAGCCATTTCCGAATCCGGCAGCAGTTCTTCTTGGTTCTAGGTCCTGACGGCTGTCCGACGCCTGAGAACGTGCGGCTAAGATTGCCCGGGCTAGATTACAGTAGTTTGAAGTGTTCTGCTCTGGTCCACACACAGGACTGCTCTGGATGAACACCCGAACATGACTAGATCAGCCATTTTCTAGTTTTCTGTCGTATATATACTGGGTCAATACTGGGTATTTCCGGTATTCTCTGCACATCATGAAATCACTAACATCATTTGGGCTTCTCGCCCTCGCCTCTCTCATATTTGCGTCCCCGATTCTTCAGAAACGCGTATCCGGCGTGACATACTCCTCGGTGGGGATCAATGGAAGCACCTTCGACTATATTGTGGTGAGTATTTTCCCCAAGCAGCGGTTCGCGCATGAACACTCCAATTCCTCTTTTAAGGTGGGAGGAGGTTTAACCGGCATGACTGTTGCCGCACGACTGGCCGAAAACCCCGCTATGACCGTCCTCCTCATCGAGGCTGGAGAGGACGACCGCACAAACCCCGAAATCTATGATATATACGCGTACAGTCAAGCATTTGGTGGGCCTATGGACTGGGCATGGACCGCGGAGCAGGGGAAAGTTATCCACGGGTGTGTAATTGGCTTTTCTCGCACCCTCGAACTTGCATCTGATATTATTATGCAAAGGGGTAAAACACTAGGCGGAAGTTCATCGATCAACGGTGGGCATTGGACACGGGGATTGAATGCGCAATACGATGCATGGTCGACGTTGCTCGAAGCTAATGAGTCGACTGTTGGGTGGAACTGGGCAGGAATGTTTAATTACATGAAGAAGGTACGTGCGAGTCGGCGACAAATCTCATCGGATGGAAGTTCGTCTCAACTTGGGAACGATTTCTTAGGCTGAAGCATTCTCTGCTCCCAATGCGCAACAAGCGGCCAAGGGCGCACAATCGATTGCATCATATCATGGAACCTCGGGATCTGTTCAAGTCACCTACCCAGACTTGATGTATGGTGGCCCCCAACAGCCCGCTTTTGTGAACACAATCGTCAATCTCACCGGTAATATGCCGCACAATGTACTCCATACGCTTAACTAAATCACAAGCAGGTATCAGCCACTTCCAAGACTTAAATGGCGGGACGCCGAACTGCGTATCCATTACTCCTCTTGTAAGCTTCTCGCCAATTTTTATTTTCTTTATTCGTAACATATGCGTCTCAGAGCATAGATTGGCACAGATCAGACCACCGTTCATCGTCTGTTGAGGCTTACCTGACACCAGTGGAGAGCCAGCGGACTAACTGGGTGACACTGGGAAGGCATATAGTGAGTAACCTCCTTCCTCGGTTAACCGTTCTCAAAACGACAAAATTAGGTCACAAAGATTCAGTGGTCTAACCCTGGAAGCATTCCACTTACCGCTTCCGGCGTGGAATATCGCTTCTGGGAAAACAACACCTACCGCTATTTCGCACATGCCAGACGCGAGGTTATTATCGCTGCTGGTGCCATTCAGGTTCGCTCATTTTTGCATTGCTTTGAATTGATTCGTTGAACTCCGTCCAGACGCCCGCCCTCCTTCAACTTTCTGGAATCGGAGATTCGAGCATCCTCGGCCCACTCGGCATTCAGACCCAGATTGACCTCAAGACCGTGGGCAAGAACTTGCAAGAGCAGACCGAGAATGCTCTCGGTGCGGCCGGCAATGGATTTGACGAGGGTGGCAGCGGTCCTTCAGATGCCATCGCCTACCCAAATATCTATCAGCTTTTCGGCTCGCAGGCTAGCACAAAGGTTGCTCAAATACAGGGCAACCTCTCAGCTTGGGCCAACTCGCAAGCCGGATACGCTCTCTCTGCGGCGGCATTGCAGCAAATATATCAGGTCCAAGCCAATCTCATTATCAACAACAACGCCCCAGTCGCCGAGTTGTTTTATGACACCGGGTTCCCTGCGTGAGTCAGTCGTTCTGGACCTTGCTGCTTGGCTGATCAACTATACTCTCGCAGGGATATTGGCATTGTTTTGTGGCAGCTACTTCCTTTCAGCCGGGGCAGTGTCAAGATAACTGTGAGCATCGCGGTGATCACCGTTCAACATCTCTTGTTCATCTTTGAATCCAGTCGACCGACCCCTTCATATACCCCACGATCCGAGTCAACTACTTCAGCGTGGGAATGGATCTCGATATGCAGGTCGCCGCTGCGCGTTTGGCGCGTCGCATAATTACCAGCCCGCCTCTGAGGTGAGTGGTGGCCACGGGTAGTTGGAAATGCTCTCTTAAATCGATTTATCTCATCAGCTCTCTTTCGACTGGAGAGACAATTCCAGGAAACACCGTTCCTGACAATGCCCAGCGTGGTACGGATGCTGCATGGCAGACGTGGATCAAGAACGGCTTTGCATCGGTGGCGCATCCTATAGGTACCGTTGCGATGATGCGGCGTGAACTTGGGGGCGTTGTCAATGCCCAGCTCAAGATTTACGACACCTCAAACGTGCGGGTTGTTGACGCGTCGATTGTCCCGCTACAAGTCAGCGCGCATTTGGCATCCACGCTATTCGGTGTGGCCGAAAAAGCCGCAGACCTCATCAAGGCTGCACAGTAGCTTTTTGGTATGGACCGCAGTTCCACGAACTTTGTATTTTACTGTAATCTAAAATGTATTTCTTAATCTTGGATCCGTATGTTCTTCCGCACATTGGGTAGAGAGCCACTCCTGGCCATTTGAGATCACTCCGATACGCCGGAGGAGAAATTGTTGTAGTTTAGAGCCATTTTGAGCCGGAAATCCCAGTTGTCACTGCCACCTCGACCAAAAGTGTTCAGTTCATAGGCGGCCATAGTCTGTAGTTTACCGCGCCACCAGTGATTGGTCGCCGACCTTATTACTAATCGTCGGAGTTTGAATCTACTCTAAAGAAATATCCAATGCACACAGACTCCTCCCCGCAGAATTGAACAGGCAGAATACATTTTAATCCATTTCCTCAGGAAACTGTCTGTTCAGAATTATTCCATTGCATCTTAATCTTGTAAACGGCGTCCACAGGCTTTCCCGTGTGCCGGGCCATCAAAATCTGGCATCGATGCTCTTTGGCTCTACCGCCACGACTTCGCGGACGAATTTGAAGTTTTCGACCCAATAAACTCGAATGCAACCTCAAATGACTGAAAAACGCGTTCCTAAACCGTGTTCAGTGGCCGAGAAAGTTAGTGATCGGTGATAAGGGCGGCGACCAATCAACTGATCGAGGTGATCAACAGACTACAAACTACCGAGGTACGAGGTTCAAACCGTTTGTAGTGTCTGTCTACGAGAGACTAAGGCGGCCATGCTGAACACTTGGCCAGATTACTACAGTAGAACCAGTGAGCGTGACAGGTCCTGTCCAAGCCCATCTTGTAGGAAGGAAGTAGACTGACACAATAGGTGTGGTCTCAGCTCAACACCTTGTCCGAGCTGAACACAGCAGATTTTCGGAATGAGCTCCCGGTTCATCAGCCAAATGACATTTTGATTGTGGTGTTTCATGTGCTTTTCGGTGTTTTCACGTTGCGATCAAAAATCATCGTTTTTGTGCAGGTGCTAGAGTCTGCTGCTGGGGTCGAGAAAGGGTAGGTATTTGGTGTAAGATAGTGGTTACATATACACCAGTGAACAATGTGCTCCAAAATAAACCCAAACAACCCAATTATCACCCAAATATAACCCAAGTCTTTCCGAAATAAGCAGTGATGCCCATGGAAATAAGACAAGAACCAGAAATAGGCTGATCAGAGAGCGCAAGAGCCGAGATTTAGACAAGTGGTAGTTGAAGAAATTTGATTTGGTCGGAAGTTCAAGCGAGGGAAAAACGAGACCAAGATGATTTATTCAAGAAAGAGAGAGGCCTTTTATACCCTAAGAACAATGGTACAAACAAGGTGTGTAGTACAATGAATACCCAAGAAGTAAATAGTTTCAGACCAGCTGAAACTACGCAATGCAATGGTACGTGTTTCACCATCAAGAAGTAAATAGTTTCAGACCAGCTGAAACTACACAATGCAATGGTACATGTTTCACTGTGCTGTGCGTCTCCATGCACAATGTGGTAGTGTACGTGTCTGCATACATGTTGGCTTGATATTCCAACAGTAGTCCCTTGACAGAACCTAACAGTGGGTTGCAGGGAAGGTATAAGATTCCCCTAGGAAGATGAACCTTTACCACAAGATGTCACCAGGAATTGGCCTGAGCAATAATTGAGCGATGGAAATGAGATATTTTAAAAGCTTCGCAGCTATGAGACAGAAAGTGTTGTATGTTGTGGTAGAGGTGACGTCCGACAACGTGCAGGAGACCTCAAAGAGGTTGACAATAAACAATTCCTAGACAATACAAACCCTGAAAGCTTATTTCCCAGATGACTCCAAGACAATAGACAATGGTGGTGACAATGAACAATGAAAAATGTTGATGGATGATGAATGATGGCAATGAGGGTGATGATGAGTGATGACTATGTTGATAAACAATTTGATTTCCAGACACTAGGTAGCCTCAATCATGTCCAAGATGTTTCCAATAACCAGATCCTTATTTCCAACTAAAGTTTCCCAATATTAAAGTCCAACAACAATACACACTGTGCCAACTCCCGAAATAGCCCAATCACAAGTGTTCAGCCTACTAGGACATGGGTAATTCTGTGTCCTACTTGAAACAATGTCCTGACTACTTATACAAACCCCAAAATCATATGCAAATCTACAAATGAAGCAGAAATTAGTAAAGTCACTCGAGTCTCCCTTCCCTAGCTGTTTATCTGTTGGAAGGCTTCTCGTGAGTGTATTGCCATTGGCCAGTGTACAGGTCAATCCTGATGTCTGACTGTGCAGCATTGGTCATCCTAGGGGTTTGAAACCCTTAGTCTTTTGGCTGACTGATATTGTGTTGTGTGACTTATTTCCCATTGTCCCTGGTCCTCTCCTGTCGCTCCTGACCATCAGGTCTTGTTCCCCTAGCCTCCAGCTCCTCATAGACACTCATAGTAAGACTTGTCCCAGAAAGGGTTCTTATTTCCCCAACTCCACTTACTCGGAATAAAAACAATCCCATCAGATTGCCTCAGCTGACCTTTGCTTATCCCGGAACTGTGTCAGAATATGCATCCCTGGGCCCCTAACGTCTATCATATGGAAGGCACATGGCCGGCCTATTGGTGCAGAAATAAGACTATTTCCACATGGCCTGTCACAAGTACGTCCAGCTTATTCCATTGTGCAGGAATAAGACCAGAAATAGTCCCTTAAAAGGTTTTCAAGGCAAGCACCTGCCAGTCCACAGGGTAGTCACCTACCCTTTGTACCCGTTACTCTGATCCTGATCCAGCCAGCTATACCGAGACCGTATGCTGGCTCTTAGAAATAACACTATACTGTAATCAGACTATTCCGAAACACACAAAAAGTGTGGTGTTTGGGTATAGTTGAATTCCAGACAGTTCACAGGCCCTGTGTGGGCTGTGTATTTAGTTGTAATCTTCCTGCTATGCCGTCTGAGCACGCTGTAACACTGGCTGATATTTTGATCAATCTGAAGCTTGGGGAGCTTTCACCGTGTCAATGATCTCCCTGACCACCTTAGGAGCCGAGTCTTTTACTCTCCCATTGGGTCTGTGCCCAGATCTGGCAGCAGGTGTCAGACAATTCACCACCTCTCATTCCCCGATGGCAGTTCTATCTCTCTTCCTCTGCTGTTACTCTGACCTATACTACCCTCAACTCCCTTTTCTGCTGCCTTCACATGCTTGGCCCCGGTGCTTTTATCTGGAAGATGGACATGAAGCGAGCTTTCCGCCACATCCTTGTCTGCCCTGACAACACCATTCTACAGTGGTGCTCTAATGTTCTGCACACAGCTGTTTGGGCTTGTTTGTACACCAAATTGCTCCAAATAAAATCCCACCATGGATCTTTGAAGATTTCTGGAATGGTTTGACATATACCATACCTTGACTGTTGTCTCACAATGAATTATTTTTGCATTTTCTGAAAAACCAAGTCTCTGAGTTCAAATGATGTCACAAAATGGTGACAGTAGCATGAAAGTACTTGTAAAATAGACCTAATTCACCATTTGGTTGACCTGAATTGATAGGGATTTGGGCACACAATGCCTTGTGCAAGGCAGCCATTTTGCTCAAAAAGTACAAAAACAGCCAAAAATGCCCAAAATGGCTGTCTTGTAGGGGGCATTATGAGCTCAAAACCTTATGGATTCAGGTGAACCAAGGGGTGAAGAGGCTCTGTTTTTCAAGCCCTTTAAGGCTAGCATGACCATTTTGCAATATCACTCAGATCCACAGACTCAGGTTTTCAGAAAACAAGAATTTATTTTATTTTAGGACAACAAGGTAGGTATGGTATGTGGTAAATGGTCTTGAAAATCTTCTATTGCCTCAATATACATGCCAGGACTTGATTTGAAGTGATTCTGTACCGAGATGAGCCCAAACAATCCCGTGCAGAACATTTGAGCACCACTGTATATGGTTTCCTCTTTGAAGGGGTTGGCTATGTTTATCTCTGCCTACCATTTGGTTCCTGTTCCTCTCTGTTCGCATTCAACCTCTTTGCCGAGGCTCTGCATTGGATCTCTGAATGTCTTGGTGCATCCCTCAATCACTTCCTCAGCAATTTTTTTGGTGTACAAGGATCAGATTCCTTTGCTGCAGCAGAGCACAACCAACACATTCTGTGCTCAGTGTGTGCTGCCGTAGGATTTTCTGCCCATGCAGAGGGCAAAATCGGCAAAGATCTCCCACCTTCGACCAAGGGAACCATCCTGGGTATTGAAATCAACATGGTTCAATTTACAGTTGCATTACCCACTGAGAAACTCGCTCATATGATCTCTGCTCTTGCATACCTCCTTTCTGCACCTTCGGAGACTCTCCTGGATTTGCAGTTGTGGGCCTGCTCTTACCTGCTAGCCATGCTTTCATTCAACATATTTATGATGCAATGAGTTCAATGTCTTGACTTGGCTGTCATTGCATCCTGAGGGGTGCACTCCACAACCCTTTTCTGGTAGGATTGCTTCCTGCCCAACTGGAACGGTGTCCAGTCCATCCATGCCCATACACCTGGCATAACCATCTTCACTGATGCAAGTGGTTCCTCCTCAAAGGAGTATTGGCAGTTATCTTGGTTCCCAAGAGAATCCCGATGAATTCTTTGCCTCTCAAATACCTCAACGGCATCACAAGAAATCAATTCTGTTCAAGGAGTTGTGGGTCGTGCTCCATGCTCTGTGATCTTGAGCAATGCCAGCCTAGGCTGGGACCCATGTTACTCTCCACATGGATAACACCAGGGCCATTGGTGGGCTCAATAGTGGGTCGCTCTGAGAAGCCCCATCACAGTTGATCCTCTGGGAGATTTTCCTCATTGCCTTTTCTCTCAATTTTTCCATTCTTTGCATCCGGATTGATTCAAAGTCCAATTATGTTGCTGACACACTTTCTTGTTTTGACATGTACCGCCTTTGCAACTTTCTACCTGTGTTTTTCAACACTCAGCACACGGCCTTCCCCCGCCTCCTAATGGCTGGGCTGCTTAGGTTAACCAGCCAGGCCTCATTGCCTTCTATCTCTGGCATGGACTTGTGAGCTCCACTCAAAGAGTCAATGATACTGCCTGCAAATCATTTGAGTGCTTCATTGTGTGCCAATATGGCAATGCCATCCTTTCTCTCTATGTCAGCAGCAGCCTCTGGGTCAGCTAAACAGCAAGTAACCCAGTGAGAACCCCAACCAGGAGAAACCCGACAGACACTAATAGCTGGTGTGTTCCCCAAGCAGCAAGACCAGCCATACAGTGTCCTCCCTAGGAGATCATATATTGTAGGTCAGGGTGTGAGGTGGAACCTGGAACAAGTCGAAGAGGGTGTGATATCCACTCAGGTATAAAACCCAGGGTGTGGATGCAACCTGCAATAAAGTGGATAGGAAGCAGGGCAGGGTGGAGACAATGCCTATGTCAAGCCAAAGCAGAAGCCTGAAACTAGACAAGGTAGACTCTACTGTACAGGGAGGTTCTACTGAGCTTATATATGCTTTGAATAAATTAAATGTAATCGCAGTCTGTCGCAATCAGTTCCTGTATCACAGCATTAAGGAGTGTTAATGCTGATACTCCTGGACTCCTCTGTGTTGGTCTCCATAGTGTCAGAGGGCTAGGGGGCCTGTCCATATGGTTTACCTAGCCCTTACTGTCGTCTCGTATCCAGTGATTGAAACCCCAATAAGTTTGCAACCGTACTTGCAACTCTCAGACATTTCTGTGTTGTTCTCCATGGTGTCGGGGGGCTAGGGTTCATCTTTACGGGTTCCCTAGCCCTTAACATCTTCTGGTATCCAGTGGTTGAAACCCCAATAGGTCTTCAACCTGGAACCCGAGATCAGGTTTCAACTGTGAGAAGGTCATGTGGTGGCATCATGTGAGTCCCATGACACTAGATGTGTCATAAACCATTAGGCTCGTGACCAACCATGTTTGCCAAGCACATGGCTGCACTTATCACGGTTGGCGAAGTGGCTGAGATCATTGGTTGCAGTTTTGGCTGATCCCGCGAAACATGATTTTGGACTTAGTATTTTCGACCTTCTGCACCTTGAAAAAAAGTGTGGAAACTTGTATAGGAAAAGATGGTTAATTTTCAATTCTAAGTTGAATGACAGCAACTTGGATCGGATTTTGCCCGAAAATAAATGGTGCTCTATCAATGCAGAATGAAAAATGAAGGAACTTTCTCCATATAAATTGTGCCTTGAGCTGCCTCATTCTGAAAGTACAGGAGGAGAGGGGACGGGTGTGGATGGGCTAAAAATCCTAAGTCCGAAATCATGATTGGCGTGTCCCGCCAAAATGTCAACCAATGATCCAAGTCGTTTTAGGAACCCTTTGATCCCTTGCTTGTCTCGTGATCAAAGTTTGGTTACCTAAAACAGACTGGTCGCAAGTCTAATGAACCGTCTTTTCATTTTACTTCCAGAACCCGAACAACCCAAACAACCCAATCATTGATCAGATCAACTATCTGATCAATTGAACCAGGAAACCATTTTAGGATCTCAAACGGTTTCGATTGGTTTCCCAACCTTCGGGTTACCGATTGCCTCTTCTACATTCATATACCCCTTTATTTACTTTGCATTAATCTTGTCTGTTGCTCTTGGACACTGTACCTTAATTTACAACCCCTAGAGGCTTTAGTATATAAGCTGTAGTCACTTTCCTGTACTTTACACTATTCTAGTCTAAACTCCAGACTTATTTGTTGGAACTCTTCATGCTTCAGTCGCCCTTGTCATCTCAGAACCCGGAATCTGCTCTGTGCTGGCAAGATATGTCTGTATCCATACAGACACATTGCGCGAAAAAAAAGAGGAATCTGGGTGATTCATGACATCACCCCCTCCTCTTCAAGGTCATTGTCCCCAACAACCCTTAGGTTCCCGTTATAAGCATGGGATTTGTCCACCCACAAAATCTTCGCATTTTCGCATTTTCATGACAAAACATATTCCTGGTTATGCTCCAGAAGTGTCAATACTGAGGTTTCCACACCATTGGCATGTGCTTGCTTTGAAACATGTAGGAGATGTGTAGCCCACAGAACAAGTGGAACGTGAAGTCTACTCTATTTCCACTCATGGAACTGGATGGGGACCACTTGGAATCAGCATCCAACTCTTTTTGGAGAACCCCAGCTACCCATTCTCATCTGTTCTCATAGCTGCGAAGCTTTACATCACCACACTCTGTGCTTCCTGTTTGTTCAGGTCTACCCTCGTTCACTCAGATCTAGCCTGAACACTTGCACAGCAAGGGTTCCATTTGCATCGAACCTCTTGTTGCATTACACCCACTTTCCTGTCTGTTCTGGTTTCATTCTGGTTCACTTAGCCCAAAGCCTAGGTACTTGGACTTCATTTCAAGGACTTCCACAAACAATACAACACTCTTATCTCAATTCCGAGGTCCAGTTCATTCCCTGCAACCTTTTATAAGGCCCTGTACCTCGGTCTGATACTCGTCTGTGCACTTCTCGAGCATTTCTGTTCCCTTCCGATGCACTTCTATGTTGAGGTTTGGTTTGGTTAGTGTTTTCTTGATAGGTTCAGAGCACATCAATCACCGTCCCCTTCTCCTACATCTCAATCCCCTCTCCAAGGCGAGTTTTATCCTTCAAAAATTTCCTACATTGTGGGGCTTATTAGAGAGTTTGTGCAAGCCACCTGATGAAATTTTAAACTTGATTTATCTCTACATCCACCGGCCCATTCACAAAGACCCAAGCCACCTAGAACACCTTCTACTTAGACCTATTCTAGGTGGCTTAGATTCTGGTAGGTGGGCTAATGGGTGTTGAGAAAAATGGCATTGAAAAATTCATCAGGTGGCTTTCACAAACTCTCTATTAACATGCCCATTAATTATTGCCTGTGAAAGTGTTCTCCTGTCTTCTCTGTTCAGGAATCTGCATTCAAAATCATCTGACTTTCTCCCTTTGTGGTGGTCCTGTTATCCGGATTGTAGATTTCATGACATGGTTGTAGGGCTTATTGCCACCACCTATCAGTTATTGTTGTGCTGTGAGGTCGGTGAACATGCTAGACATGGTACACCACCTCATAGCCCCTCCAAATGACTGTATTGGCCTTGGACAAACATATTCTTCATTCCCTGGGACAACAAGATCATCTGTCTCACTAACAACCCCTCTCTACAATGAGACTCCTCGTCTCTACATCAAGACTGTGCATCTCTACAGTGAGACCGCTCGTCTCTACAATGAGACTGCTCATCTCTCCCTCAGGAACAGTGAGACCGTTTGTCTCTACAACGAGACTGCTTGTTTCTCCCTCAGGAACAGGGAGACCGCTTGTCTCTACAACGAGACTGCTTGTTTCTCCCTCAGGAACATGAGACCACTGATCTCCCTCCACAGCATATCAAACCATTGCTCTCCTGGGCCTCCAAAGTGCCTTGGAATGGTCCAAAGAGAGGAGAGAACCATGTTCCCAATCACACAATGAAGACAAGGCAATGTAGCTCAGAAGAGACGACCTGTCTCGACGAGATGCCCTGTCTCCTCATCCCAAAATAGAACATGGAGCCTGCAGAACATGTTTCAGGGTGCTGTGTAGGCCGGAGCTTGTTGCTGTGCAGGCCGGAGCTTACCCAGGACCGTTGGAAACAGTATAAATACCCTGCAATGTTCATATTTTAGACAGTCAATTGACCCCCCACTTCTACACATCTAAGAGCTCCAGTTCTCTGAACATCTCCTCTTCCCTGGCCCTATACTCTGTCCCCATCATCTCCAGACCAACTACACCAATCCCTCTTTCCTCCCAGAGGACGATTCATCTGGCTGCTGCACACTACCTCCAGCATGATGAAAGGCTTTGCCTCAATCCATCTAAAGCTGGAGTACTGCTGATAACATGGACCAACGAGTAGAATGCAGCAGTACAAGCCACAACCACTAACCAAAATCCACATCCTTGTTCCCCCGGTTGCATAAGCTTAGACGTGCCGACGAGTATTCATGCATTTTAGACTTCTTCAAAAAACTGTGAAGGAGTAGAAAAGGGACACAGATACTTCAGTTCGACTGGTTGAAGCCCTTAATCAAGTGCTCAGAACGAGAACACTTGACTAATGGCATGCAAGACTGTTGTGGTGGGATTAAGACCCTCTCTTGGCATAGCCAACCGAGTGCGTCAATCCAACACCAATCCAAATCCAATCCCAAATATAAGCCTTCCAAGGCTGCTGATTGTTTAAGGTCCCTTTCGACCGTATCCCATAATTCCAAATAATAAGCCTTTCAAGGCTGCTGTAGTGGTGCCGTGTTCTCAATCCGAATCCCAAATCCCTTCACACATCTTAATCACAATCCCAAATTATGTGTTTTACTTCCACCAAAGGCAAGACATATTAATCACATTGTGCAAACGAAGCAAAGTTCTTAATAGAACCAGTCCAGGATCACAAGCGTGGACTACCCGTTGTAACACAAGCCCTAGATCCAAGTCTCTTAATGGAGACCAGGACCTAGCTCCTGTGCCACCCCAATGTTAGTGCCACAAGCACTAGATCCAAGTCTCTTTATGAGACTAGGATCTAGCACCTGCGCCGCCACCACTGCAGTAGTGCGTCCATACTAGAACTGCCCTCCTTATATACTGTACATTTACGCTTACACTACTCTAATTACACTACCTGAGTAAGGTAAAGATCTGCCATTTAACTCCTTGTTTCCGATCAGTTGTCTGACTCGACTGAACTTCCAAGCCAAATAGTGTTATCCTGCCCTTCGGACCATTGGATTCAGAAAGCGCTGAGTCTCCCATTTCTGTAGACACCCAGAACCCCCCAATCCGCCAAGTGGTTCCCGAGATATAACCTTGTCAATTCCTGATCAAGCCAAGAACCCAAATTGGGACGGTAACGGAGCTGAACCAATTAATGGTCAAAGTCCCTCAATTAACACCTTCAGATTCAAGGAGCGTTGGGTATCAGCTTTCTGTAGATACCCTAATCTCCCTGAACCACCCAGTAGTTGTTGAGATATATAGTGATGAAGCCTTGCCCAGGTCAAGAACCCATATTGGGATAGCAACATTGATCGGTGATTAATCATGTGTCCAGACACGTCTCCAGAATAGGCGAAATCAACCACAACAAGGTGCGTCAAACCCACAGTTCTATCTCTGCCAATAGACACTGGTTATTCAGAGTGGATATTTAAGTTCCCTGATATTTGTTGGCCCCACAGAGCCTTAATCAAGCGATTATAAGGACTCTATTATTAAACTCGTTGAATCGAACCTTAATCAGTATGGGAGGTTCTGATTAATGTGCTCTCGGGCAGGCTGATTAAACCCTCATGCAGGATGTGCCTGATTAACCATTTGGGACTCATGTTAATCCTGAAGATGTACATCTAACTTGGTAATGCACAGGAATCCCAACATTAGTGAGATTCCAGGCAAGGCCAGATAGCCTGCTTATCAATGATACAGCCAGTCTCACCTCACACCGCGCTCCTTACATCCTCCTCGCTATTTTATTTCTTGTCATCAATAGTCTTTCCCACCCACCGTCCTATTTCTCTCTCTAGTTACACAAACGGACACTCTACTTACCTCCTAGTTTAAGTTGTTTAGTTGCAGCTTCACACCAACTTTGGGTTTCAGTCTGAGAGCACTCGCTGCGAGGGAGGCATTGCCTCTCTTCCACTCAAAATATATTCCCCCTTTCCAACATTCTCCTGAGGCATTCCAAGAAATAAACCTTCTGAAGGCCTTTTACGTAAAGTCAGCAGTTATCCCTAACCAACCACACAAAGGATATTCAATATGGATGCCGGTCAGACACATCTGCTGGCCAGGTATTTGGCTGGAGAAAGGCGAAATGACCATCCTAGTTGCATCTAAGGAGGATATGGAAGTCACAGATCATCGGGGAGCACAGTATCAGGAGGCAGGGTGGTACAGCCCATAAAATATGTGGGGTGGCAGAGATATCCACTGGCAGTGGGCATGCAGATAAAAAGGATCAATGTGATGAGGATGGCAGATGTGCCTGGTGTGCATCACAAGAAATGATATTTCCCAGACAGGATAGCTACCTAACGTCCAGTGTTAGATGTGGGCCCCTTAGGGGGTTTATTAAAATAAACCCCCTAAGAGGCCCTTTACATAACTCTGTTGGACTTCACTGGGGTGTGTGATGGTGCGGTAACAAAAAGGCTCATGACCAGCCTGCCTACAAAAGCAGCAAGTGCGGCGAGCACATTGTCATAGGCAGGTTGGTCACACTGGTCACAGTACTTCTCAGGATCGTCACCAGAGAGCACAGAGTTTAAAATCTTTCCTTTTCCCTCATTCTGGGCTCAATTCAAATTGGCAACAAATTGGTTTGGAAAATTTCAAAGATGAGAGTGACTCAAAATGAGCATATCTGGAATTCTGTCTCATCTAAGTTTTTTGTAATTGTGAGACAGGAGTATACCGAACGGTGGAGGTTGACTGAGAATTGATGCCAGAGATTGGCACCAAGCCAAAATTTCAAACTCTGTGCTCAGCCCAAGGGGGTTCTGAAAGAAAAAAAAATACCTAGGGCTGCTTTTTTCAAAACCACCCTGCACTGAGGGCCACCCTACCACATGATGTCCAAATTGGGTAATTTCCCATGTCTTTCATCCCAGAAATTGCTATCAGTGCGACAAACAAACAAGAAAAGCCATTGAAACTCCCTCAGATCATCCAGGCATTCATGGAAGCCTCTCAATAACCTTCCCATACTCATCTCCAGCCAATTTTTCTTTCTTTCTTTGTCAATCTGTCCCTCAGCTTGTTAGCTTGAGCCCTGAACAGTTCAACTCTTGAAACCCAAGACCTGGTAAACAGCCACACATCCATTTTGTCAAGTTTTTGGTGACTGAGCTCCCAGAAAGCCCAAACTCACAAATTTAGGGCTGAAATTCAATTTTCACTACCTGCTGTTGTTGCCACAGGTTGCCGCTGACCGAATTGACGGCCCATCTTGGTTGGATATGGTTCCTCTACCTTATTTTCGCCTTATTATTGTTGAATTTTCCCTAGATAATGTTCTTTGGATGCTCTGGACCACTTGTGGGTGAGAAAATAAAAAAGGCATTAATCTTTTTTTTTTGGCCTCACAGCTGACCTACCCTCCCTGTCCTTTGTCACGACTTGACCGGCCTGGACTCCCTTGGCTTAGCCCCTTATGAAGGTCGCTGTCTGTAACTGACAAAGGTCACTGAGTTTTTTTTGCATAGGATTCTAGAGCTGGTGCGAGCCTGCACGAACCTGGTATCTCCGCTTCTTGACCTTTGGAACATTTCCTACATTTCTATTTTGGGTCAGGAGAAGTCCTGCATGAGACTAGATAAGAGGCCTGGAATTTGCTTGGAATTAGCATCCAAATGGACACACACACAATATTGAATACCACCACAGGCAACCAGGATCAAAGTGCGAGCTTTTCAATAGTTTTTCGATGCACACATGTTTTCTTGATGTCATCGCTGATCCTCTTCCCTCTGGAAATAGTACTGTATCATTTCGACCAAATGTTCAGGTGACAGGTGATGAGGGGTTGTGAACTGAACAAATTTGACCTTGGTGACAGTGACATCATGATTTTAGGGCTCAACATGAGTAAAAAATGCAAAAATTTTGAGTCTGGCATTTGCTGGACTTCCATTTATGGTAGTTTTCTCGTGATTACCGAGAAATGAATGTCCAGTGAACATTTGTGGTGACAGGTGACACCCTGTGAACATTTGGTTGAAATCATACAGTATATCAGCAATCCTGCTGCTACAAACTCAAAAGAGCCCATACTCAACAGAAAGCCTGGGAGTATGTTTGAACATAGTCTCTTGTAGACAGACACTCTATACGGACCAAGCTCATACCTCGCTGTATAGTTTGAACTAGTGCTGTCCATTAATATAATATGAAATAATATATTATCAATATATCAGTACACCGCCAATTTGTCTGGATGTGGCTGAGACTTGGATGCCACATCAATTATGCATTCAAACTTCAGCTGACTGTGAATGCGAATCACATTGTAGCCAGTTTTGGATAGGAATCCCTCCATTGTGGTTCCACTCGAGCTGTCACAGATCAATGTTCAGCCTTCACTGCGATGATGCATTGCATGTTTGCTGAACATCAAAGCAGCCATTGTTCTTACACTGCCTTTTTCACTGCTTACCAGTGATTCCAATTCACCTCAAATCACACAATAGAACACAAAGAAGCGAAAAAACACAACAATAGATTGAGAAAAAATGAATACACAATGGACGATGGCTACAATCCCACTGCATCTGCTTTCAGACTTTGCTCTTGACTCAGAGGCATTTTGAGGTCCCCAAATTCTGTTGCAGATTGTATTCGTCTTGCGAAGTGTAGCCTTGGTACAGCTGGTGAAGATAAGTCTTGGAGCTTGAATGGCGGCACTTTCATCAGTCTTGAAATGAGCCAATGATTTTGCAGTGCAAAAGACTTGAATCTTCGATGTCTTACAAGTTAAGGCATGTGTGACTTGGTCTTGGCTGTTGATGTCTTCAATTGAGGTCCTTGCACACGTTGGTCTTGAACCATTCAATTTTGAGATAAGTGGCAGGGCAGGACATCTTGATGTCAATAAGCTTGGGTGGCAATCAGTTAGTCCATCAGCGGTGGCGACAAAATTGCTTTCAAGTCATTCCAAGTGGCAAGACAGTGCAGATGAACAGAAACCAGTAGGGATAGAGTTGGAGAGAGGAGCACTCAGAAGGGGGGATGGTGGTGGTCAAGGTGAAAGGAAGACCATCACCGCAAATCATTGCCAAATATTTGGATGTTTGTGATTTTGGAGGGACAATGGACTTGTGATGCCTTTGTCTGGAAAGCCTGACTGGACATGTCCGTGTGGGACAAAAGCACTCTGCTAATATGCTTCTCAAGGTGCAGTGACGATGGGCTGGGAACTGGAGCAGCTGTTTCATACCCTGCCTGGTCCGAAATTATTTTTGATGAGCTGTTTTGCAGGTTGTGCTCTGGTTTGAGAATAATGGTAATATGGTAGGTTTCTAGGTGGACACTGGGCTGTTATGGAGGCCGACAGACAGCTGGTCTTGAGCTGGACATCAGGTGGGAGATGGCTGCATTATTCACATGGAATGGACATTGTAACCATATTGGGAAAGCGTGGTCAAGTGAATGGATGATAGTCAAACCGTCCAGCTTAGATTTGACTGACAAATAATTGGCAGTGTATTAATATGGATATGATACAGAGAGGAGATAGATTCAAGGAAATAATACCCAGTAACATAATATGATATGATACAAATATTAATACCATATGGAAGGCCTGTATTGTCCGTATTATTTCATATCATGGCAAGTTCCAGAACAGCTGATGCTGTCACAGGCATGGGTACTGGGACTGGGTCTTTTGGTTACAATTTTGTGCCAACTGAAACTGGAAGTATCAGTCGCTCTCCTCATACCTTCCATATCAGAGTGACTGGTGTTGACATTGCTGGATGACCTGGGCCGGTGCAGGCTGCCCCGGACTGCTGACTAATACGCTCTCTGATACCTTTGGTATCAACCACAGAAATTCCGGGTTTGATACTCATCATCTCAGTGAGCTAAAAACTAACCCTGAAATGTCTAGTTTACACAGTGCTTATTCTGTTGCTGGAATTTAAGATCTGAGAAACATTTTCAGCAACTCCGAAACAACAGGGGGTCAGCATTGCTATTGAGTGATTGTTTTCCAGCATGAAACACACCCTGATGGATGATCAAACTTCAATGACCTCCCAAAATTGGCCAACATGTATTGTAACCAAGGAACGGCTCAATTCTGGGCTCAGTGAAGGGCTCAGACAGGTGCTGAACATCCACAAATATTAATTGATATATCAATAATATATTATGATACATATTAATACACGTGAAGACAATATAATATGGATACAATACGGAGCCCTGGGGTGTAATATGATATCCATATAAAATGATATGCCAAAAGTCATATCAATATCATATTTTGGACAGCACTAGTTTGAACACATGACCGGCAATTTTGTGAAGAAGCTGTACTTGTACGATGTGTGCCCATCTCACTCCTTTTCTCATTATGCACAGAATGCTGTATGACCAGGAGTCCCAGGACTTCATCGGCTGGGGACCAGAGGGTGATTTCTTCATCATTAAGGTGCCTCAGATCAGTTCGAGCCATGGTGCTAACATCTCTTTTAGGACGTAAACGGATTCAGTAATTCGGTACTACCCTGCATCTACATACAAGCACTCCAATTTTGCCAGCTTCGTGCACCAACTCAACAAGTATAACTTTCACAAGATCAAGTAGGGCTGCCGCCCGTTACCGTAACGGCAATGGCCGTCGATTTGGCAGCTGTTTTTCTAGTTTCCACAGCTCCAACAGGATGGGACAGCCGTCACGGCCATAACAACAGGTGGTTGATTCATTTCGCTATTTCACCTCAATTTCATTGATACACCGGCGAATTTCGACTTGGATTCCCTTAATCTTATGGTTTACCACCCATTTCAGCATCCCTTTGTCGTTTGCCGGGAAACAACCACCTCAAACTTGTAGTTGAACTTCAGCAATCAACCTCGGAGTTTGCCGGGCAGCGCAACCAAAGAAATCTACTGCCTGTTTTAACCAACAGCACTTCAGTGCAAACAAGAGAGGCATCCAATGGGTGAGCCTGGTAGATATACACATCTGTATACAGAAAAAAATGCTAAAATGGGTGGTTTCAAAGCACCTTTGCAAACCCGTTTCAACGACCGTCATGGCTGTTGTTCAACGGGCCGTTGGAAGGTAGGAAAATTTGCCAACGGGACGGGAACGGCACCTGTTCGATGGCTGCCGTTGAGCTGTTTCAACGGTCACGGGCGGCAGCCCTAACTGATCAAGACCAAAGATGAGGACTCCTACGATGAGAAGGCGTGTGTTAATTTTTTGCCTTCTGTCCGCATTGCCCATACCTTGCGAAGACTCGGACGTGGGCGTTCCGGCACTCAGACTTCCGTAGGGATGGCCGCAAAGCACTGGAAAACATCAAGCGCAAGTCTCAACACAAAACTAGCGCTTCCGTTAGCGCTTCCACCGTGTCAAATCCCCTCACCGCCAGCAGCCCCCAACAGCTCGAAACCTCAAACGACAAGATCATTTTACTGGAGTCACAGCTCACGACCCTCAGCGCTGCACACCAGACCGTTCTTGCGAGTCTACGAACTCTTGAACACAGTCACCACGAGGTTATCCTCGAGATGATCAGTTTCAGGACTCTTGTGTGCGCTCTTGAAGCCCCTGTGGTGCAATAGGTCTGGTGCAAGTTAGTCTCACTTTACCCCGCATCAGGTTAGCCTAATTCTGGTCCACGTGATCTCAAAATTTAAGGCAAAATGAATCAACTCCTCACAAACGAGAGTTCAGGCTCGGACTTGGGCAACAGCCCACTTACGTTCCTGGAGGCGCAGGAGATACAACAGATGCTGGGCAAGGGTGTCCCTGGGTCGGACCTCGCGTGGACGACTCTGCAGCAGATGAGCTCCCATTCCAAGTGCAGGCGAGGGGTATATCCTTCTCAGCCATCGAGAGTGGTGGGACAGGCCGGACCAGCAATCTGCCTTTCGGTTCGAGCCGGATGAGCGATGGGTTGGGCGGCTTTGACTTCGCGGGCTTCAATGGTCTGCAGGTGGAGCTCCAGGATAATGCTATCCCACGGCTGGACAATTCTCTCCATGGACGCGCACAATGGCTTGGAGATGTTCACCGTCAGGCACCTCATGCCTCGCGGAACTGGCGAAACGGACCGCGGCTCAGTAGTACGAGGGCGGGAATTCGGTCGAGAATCAGGAGCCATCTGGTAACAGTGCGCAGACATTGCGTGTCCGGCACTCGACTTTTGTGCCGGGATAGGCCGTGCGGCTGTGCGGCCTTGTGTCCTCCTCGTTGATGATGACGCTGTCACTTAGTCTGTAGTTGACCGTACGATCGTGTATGCGTAGCGTCATTATTATATAATCGTCGGAGTTTCAAATTTGTCCCTGCAGCCACTCCCCTTCTAGTAGCCATATTCACAAAATTTGGCAGAGGAAATCTCTCAAAATATCATATCCAATTGAACTACCTCTTCCAAATTACCATTTGTAGGCTCTTCGCCAGGAATCACAGTATTAGTGGCGGTCAGAGTAGAATTTAAATGGGCGATTCTGACAACGATTCTGGACATGATTCTGGAAGTCTTTTATCGTGGGAGAATCGTCATGATCCAGAATCGCCCTCCAGAATCGTTGTAGAAGCGCCTCCCGTCTGGACACGATTCTGGCTGTAATTTAATTAAAAGCCGATTCTGAGCGATTCTCACACGATGTTGATGGGAAAAAGAATTCCAGAATCAACGTCAGAATCGTTGTCAGAATCGAGGCGAGAATCGGCCAGAATCATCTACTCTGACCGCCACTATTGACTGTCTTGGTGTGCTGGGACATCAAATTCCGGCATTGCGCTTCTGCAACTTTCCGCTCAACTTTTGGTAGAACAGCTTACAGGAAAGGTATTCCTAAATTTACCTATGGCCAAAAAAGAGCGAAAAACGCGTCCCTGCGCCTGTGAAAGCCGGGAATTTTTCGTGATTTGTAATAGCGACGCTAGCGATCATTTGATCGAGGTCAATGACAGACTATAACAACCGAGGTACGAGGTTTAATGTTATAGCGTCTGTTTCTAAGAGACTAGCTGTCACTCACAAAGTAGTGTTGCCGGTGTTCGAGTTCTGAACTGATGCTGAACCGGACCTGAACCGGACCTGAACCGGACCCCGGGTTCGGTTCGGGGTTCAGCAAATTCTGGATTTTGCCGGACCTGTGCGAACATGTGCGAACCGATGGCCAAAATGGGGCTTTTTGACTGCACTAAACACATAAAACAGTGGTCATTTCATTTGAAATATAACCCACCAAGAGTATTGCATTCAGGATGCACTGCAACACATTTCCCCAGTCAAATATGCTTGCGATGGTTGAACTGATGGGTGATCAAACTAGGAAGAAATTCCCGGGTTTGGTATTTCGGGGTCTGTCCATGCCCTATAGTTCAAAGAGCTTGTTCTGCTGGGATAAAACTTACATTGTGGAGTATCCAACGGCTTCACGGGCCACAGAATTGGCTCCTGGTGCATGGGAATTATTTTAGGTTCAAAAAGGTTCGAACCTGTCCTGAACCCCAGACCGAACCGGACCTGGGGTCAGGTTCGGGGTTCGGATTTTTTCGCAAAGAACCGGACCGAACCGGACATCGGCAACACTATCACAAAGGCACCAGCAAACTCCTCAAAATCTTCGGGTGCACCACCGACATCGCTATGGACGGTGTCGGTGCCGTGAACCAGATGAATCTACCTCGTCTTGATGGTACATTTCCTTTTACCTGTCTGCGCGCACTAGAGTTCATCGCAGTACCTGCAGGATATCGTTATCCCCGAGATGGATGGAATTTGCGCGACATTCATGATAAGGAAATTCGACCCACAAACGCCTATCATCTCGATGACGAGCAGCTCGCAGCCGGCTGAGATCATGACCTACTTTTCCTCCGGTCTGTCCTCCCCCTCCGAGTCATCATTTCTGCTTAATGAGCACAGGCATGAATGTCATTTTGCCCAAGCCCTTCACGAGGGATGGACTGTTCGAAGTGCTCGAGGTATGTACCAGCCAGTCAGCCATCCTCGTTCGCGCGGCTAACAACAAAATGCCTTAAGAAACATCTAGCGCACCTCATGGTGATCAAGCAGCGAATGGCGGTTCAAGGTCTTAGCCTGACAGAAAGACACTTCCTTTTTTTCCCCTGGGTTTGGGGGAATTTGGGACACATTATATTGGAAATTCCGTACGTTGTAGTCTTATTCTGTACGATATTCACATTTATAACATGTACAGTATTGTACCCGGCAATGGGACGGCACCCCGTAATGGGACAAAGGCATGTCTCGCCGCTATAGGTACCCTTGACTCCGATTCTTTTGCACACAGCAAGTATAACATATATGTAAATCCATACTTGTAACATTTATTGACGTTTGGGTACACACATTCGAGGTTTCGGTGACATCGAAACCCCAAGAACCGAATCGCGCGACAGCTTCAAGACTTTACTGAGTTTGAGGGAGGCCCACGCCAAGGCCTGGGGTGGGGGCGTGGAGGTACAAGTAGTGATTTGGGCTAGGTGGGTCGGCTCTAAGGAGAAGAACACGTCAATACGAGCACGAGAACGGGAGATTTCCAAAACGGAAAACATAGAGGTAGACGAGTCTGGCCAAAGGAAGAATGGAATGCCGTGAAGGCGAGGACGAAAAATTGGGAGATACGACGAGCCAAGGGGAATTTTGGGTGAGTCCGGCGTGTACCATATCCCCAAAAGGGAATTAGGCGCCAGCGCCCATAAACAATGACGAGACAGAGCAGGAAGGGACACTTGCCTGGGCCGCGGGAGACGAGGACATACGAGTAGTACAGCTGAGGCACACATGGCCGGATATATTCGAAGAGCCGAAGTTTATTGTACACCTGCGGGGGAGGCATCATTAGCATCAGGATAGGTGAGAAGATGTTACTGACAGCTCAGCTGGACAACGTAGAAAGGACCAACGCTGCTGCTCGCTCGGCACCTCCGAGTTGAAGGGGACACACCAGGTCGCCGAAGCCGGTTTTCCCCGGCACATTAGTAGGCATCGGCAGTGTCCCGACACTTCCAGACCGGCAGGGTATTGCCCCTTAGGTAATGCTATTTCTGGCGAGATCGTTGCCCGCTTCGAGCGTCGCCAGCACCCGCTCATGGCGTCAGCGCATGGCCATCCCATCGACATATAGAGTGAGGGCGCGAGCCATATCGCAGCCATCGTCGGACGCGAGGGAGTCAGCCGCGAGCCTCAGCAGACGACGAGTCGAAAGAACGAGGTCAGCCAGACTCGGAAGCGGCCATATGGACCTCTGACGATCCATGGTGCAATGTGGCACTGAGGGAACTGCAAACTACAGGGCAGATGATGAGGAAGAGTCAATCGGCCATTGCGAGGAACGAGCACATCGCCGGCAAGAGCCGATGTCGCGGAGAGGGGGATGAGAGAGCAGTGGTGAAAGACTGGAGGCGGAAGGTAGGCGGGAGCGGCCACAGCGAGCTCGAGGAACTGCACCCTGACCAGCGGTGCAGCCGCCGAAGAGAGCAGTTACGTGAGGCGGGGGCGGGACGTAGCACCTGCAGCGGGACTGGCGAGCAACACTGATACCGGTGCTGTAGCACACGGACGGTCAGTACAGTGCTTCCTGAAGGAGGATTCGACTCACGGAGCGTTGTTAAAGAACGAATATTGAGTCGTAGACGCCGACGCGAGAGCTGACAGGCACTGTGGATGGAGAGTGGATGAGCCATGAGGGACAGAAGTGGCCGAGTGCACGTACCCCAGTGCATAGTTATCCAGAGATAAGTACACCCCCACGAACGCGACCGGACGAGTCCGCCTCCGTGCGCGCAAAGTCCCTGTCCCCCATCCTCCGTCTTCACTCCACTGCATCCCCATCCCGCGCAGTCCCGATCCGTCGGGCAGTCTCGTCTCGTCGTCCTGCACTTCCCCATCCAGCGCCGAGCATATTAAGGGTGGGATGAGCACCAGTCTAGAGGCGAGTACCCTCTCCTCCGTCGGTCCCCCGATAGCGACGCATCACGACTTGACTTATCGATATCTATCATCGGCGGAGGGGCTTCTGGTGGAGAGGTCCTTCGAGCAGAGAGTGCAGGCAAGGATAACTCCTCCCTTCCCGTTGCTGCTGCGTACGCTAGAACACAGCCGTACTCGACAGTCGCTGGGAACGGGTGTGTGCGACTCTGCGCCACTGCGCAGGCCTTAGGTAACTTCAGATGCGGGGCAGGGTACAGGTATGGCATGGGAATGCGCACCCTAGGGATTCGAGTCTTCTCGGGGGAAAGAGTGCGTGGGTAGCGGCGATTATCACTCCGACAGGCATAGTTGTCGGGGCGCGCGTTCTGGTGCAACTTCAAGCCCCGCTACCCGCAAGCATGTCCACTCGGAGGACATGTCGTGCTTCTCGCCGTTCACCGTATATCGCGTCGACGCGGAGGGCAGCATGCCGTGCACGAAAAAACATGCAAGCGCAGGCAGCGGCCGAAGGTGAAGAGTCCTTCTCCGATATACTAATGGATGTTGTCAGGACAGAATGGAAAAGGATCGAGAAGAAAACACGCACCTTGATCGCGGACATCCATCGGCCACGCGGGCCAGTTACATCTACCCTCCCTCGAGACAGGGCATCCTCCGGTGACATCGAACGCGACGTTGACATCGGCAGGGCTCATTATCCGTTATCCCGCAAGTCCCATGAGAGCAGAGGGACTCCTTGGTCCGTCGCCGGGGATGCGTGAGTATTGCGGTGGCAAGCGCTGGCTGGCAGGTAGGCGACGGTGCGGGACGGTTGGCAAGCATGCAGAGGTGTCGTGGGGCGGTACTGAGTAACGGTAGGCCGCAGACTGGCATGATTGAGAGGGTGGCATTCGAGCACGCACGTTGGACCGTCATGGTCGCGAAGGCTTTGGCGTTTTTGCAGCGCATGGAGAACATGGCCTGTACCAATGGGCAGCGGTCAGCACGGCTCGCCAGATTCACCTTACGGACAGGCAATTCGTGCCAGGTCTCGTCGACGCGGACGCGTGCAAGTCCTACATGACCGGCATTAGAAAACAAGAGGAACACGATGAGAAAACATGCCATGATCTCAGCGCCCTTCCTGATGTCTGGATCCTTCCCCACATCCAATCGGTGGCATGCCTCGCCCGCAGAATCATAGATTCATAGTGCATCAATATGTGTTTCCTCCGAGTATTGGTAGGTGTGTTGGAAGCCGAAAACACGCCTCGGGTGAACGGTGGTAGCCGACGGTGAGCACTTCTGTAGCTGGCGAGCGCGCGAGCGCTTCCGGGAAAATGGGAGTGAGTGGGCTGTTGTTAACTTGATTCGCCCGTTTAACACGAGACAATGAGAAGGTGAAGACTGAAGAAAAACGTCGTGGCTCTTTGGGCGCTCAAGTCTTGAGGATATGCACGAAAAACAAACCGAAAGAGAAAAGGTAAGAGAAAAATCATGCACCTTTGTCGCAGAAATCTGGTTTGCACCTCAATCACACCTAAATTCCAGAGTCGTGCCAAATCAGGGCAATTGGGGCGATCCGCCGCGCGAGATGTACGAGCTCAGCGCTCAGTCTTGTAGGTGAGATCTGGGCCTTGATTTCCATCAGAGCTTTCAAGAATTAAAAAGGGCATATTGTCGCCTTTCTTGTGAACGAGATGGTGCCCTCCGGCGGCCTCCTCGACGCAGAATTGAGGTGAAGGGGGGACAGTGCGACGGCGTGCATCTTGCACCTGCACGGGGACATACACAGCGACATGAATGTGAATCGTGCAGATGCTAGCCTATTCACCCAGACCGTGGTGTCTCCATCTGCACGAAAACCTGGTCCAGCTCTAGCGTACGCTTCGTTGACGCAGAGAAGCCCTCATGTACACCAAGCAGAGCCTCACCAACAGCAGACCGCCGCCATGCTCCGCTGCCACCCCATGCACCGCAGGTCGCACACCCCTGTCTGGAGACAGGGTGCACTTGCTACCAATGCGGCACTCCCTCTCCGGCATTACGACTCGAATCATGGGTTATGCACTTCCGTGGCATCCTGGTATCCAGCCCGACATCCGATATCCGAAGATACACCAGACGCGGCGCTGACGCAGCGACGCGACGACGGCACAGGCGCCCCTTCTCAGCGACTTTCGAGTACCGCTGCGTCCTATCGTACGTGCTAGCAGTGGCAAGGGAGGAGCGAGGGGTTCTCCTTGTGCTGGACGAAGGAGGCGGTTGGGCGTGGCCGTCGACGATGTGGGCTACCAGGAACCTGATGCCCCTCCCCCAATGACTGACAACGATAGGTCGTTATCCGTCGCTGTCGGGAGTACTCATGCTTGGTGCTCATCCCGTCCGCACTGTGCTCGGCGCAGGAGATGGAGAAGGTCGGACGGGACTTGTCGAGGCCGGGAAGATGCGGGATGCCTCGGGATGCAGATGGAGCTGACGTAGAGGATTGGGGAGGCAGAGTGAAGGCGGGGTCACGGCCGGAGACTTATTCGCGTTTGTTGTGTACTTGCTAGTAGCTGGATGATTGTGAATGAGGGTACGTGTACCCGTTCACTCTCCTTCCCTTCGAGCCTCACCCACTCTCCATCCACAGTGCCTGTCAAGTCACCCTTCGGCGCTCCGCTCCTTTCACTTATCGGACGACAATCGATCTCGGATTTTCTCTGTGAGTCGAATCATCCTTCAAGAAATGTATGTCCTTTACTCACCCTCAGTCGGCTGCAGTACTAGTCCCAGTGTGTTCGCCAGTCGTGCTGCGGCTGCCACGTCATGCCCTTGCCTGTCGACCCCCGCGACAGCACCATGACCAGCGACGCATCTTCTCATGCTCGCTGTAACCGCTCCAATGTACCTTCTGCTGCTTCGGCTTCAGCCCTTCATCACTGGCGTCCCCTCCTCATCCATGTTCTTCTCTACGTTTTCGACCCTTGTCGGCGTAACGGGTTTTTGGCTCCTCGTTATGCTGCTCATCACGGAACTCCAGACGCGTCTAATCTAGCCGACGCTGAGTGTGGTCGTCCCCGTTCCTCCGACTCGTTATCTGCAGCTCGGGGCTGGGTTCCTCGCGATGGCTCCGATATGGCTCGCGCCCTCCCATTCTGTGTCATGTCAGAAGAATAGCCGTCGTTGACGCCATGAGCGAGCGCTCACTGGTCCTGGTCTCACCGGAGAATATACTGATTGAAGAGGGAAATACTGTCGGTCTTGAATTGTCTGGAGTGTCGAGCCTACATAACGTGCCGGCGAAGCGCGACGCCGGCGCGGTAGTGTGTCCAGACAATTTGGAAGTGCAGAGCGAGCAAGGGGCAGCGGCGCTGGTCCTAGCGGGCGGGTGAATACTCCTTCCCTTGTCTCAGTGCAGATGATACCTCACCTGCAGATGTAAGATGAACCTCAGTTCTTCAAATGTATCTAGCCATGCGCGTTCATACCTGTGCACTCTCGCCTGTCGTCACCCATGCAAGAATTATTTCCCGCTCTGTCTCCCAATCCCAACACACTGCTGGAATCGTCAGCACACTCAGGTCGATGCCTACCTAATGTGCTGGGGAAAGCCGGCGCCCGCGACCTAATGTGTCCCCTTCAATTTTGAGGTGCGGAGCGAGCATTAGTCCCTTTTACGTTGTCCAGGTGGTCAGTATCACCTTCTGACCCCTCCTGATGCTAATGATGCCTCACCCGTAGGTGTATGATGAACCTCGGTTCTTCGAATGTATCCAGCCATGCGCGCCTCAGCTGTACCACTCATATAATCTCGTCTCCCGCGACCCAGGCAAGTGTCCCTTCCTCGGTCTGTGGCGCCTAATTTCCTCTTTAGGTATATGGTCCATACTCGACTCATCCATCATTTGCCGAGATTCCTCTCTCTGCTCGTCGTTTCTCCCAATCTTTCGATATCGCCTTCCGTGTATTCCCGAGGATTTTCACATGAAATTGCTCCAAGTGAGGTGTATGCTCCGAAAAAAATATTTAAAAAATCCTGAAAAATATTAAAGGTTACCATCAAAATCACTTTATCTCGAGAGCCGCCGCCCTGTTCGACCTGAAACCTTGAAATATCGATTTTTCCACCTACTTTTACACCTAAATCAACCCTACGTCCAAAGTTGAACTCCCCTTGGTTGTGCAGTATCTTCGCTCGTATTGATGTTTTGTTCTTCATAGAGCCGATCTTTTTGGCGAAGTATACGACCGACCAGGCGTACCTCCACGCCTCGGCCTTTGCGCCGTCTTATGGTGCCCTCGACTGCACACTGTGTAAAGTGTGTGCTAAAAGGTCGTGCGTGACATGTTAAAAGTAGGAATTCACACGGTAGAAATACGAATATCGTACCGAATAACACTATAGAATACACACAATGTCTATAGAAAGCGTCTCTAAACACAGTAAAAGCAAAGCAAGCGTCTTGCTGTCATGAAACCACTTAAATCCGGTTCCGCTTCCCCTGACGCTCGTCCTCATCCTCCCCATCCGCGTTGCGCTGCCGTTTGGTTGACTCGAAGGTGGACCCGTCATCGCCCAAGATATCCATGAGCATCCGATTGTACTCCTCGTCCGTGATGCCCATGCTCGCGAGCATGGTGGTGTGTCCATCACCCAGCTCGGGGCTACCGAAGCCATAGTTCAGCGGGCTGTCGGGCAATGACACCGCGCCACCACTGAACACGTTCGCGAACGCCATGTCGTTGGACGGAGCGATAGGCGGGCGTTGGATCATGGGCGTCGCCATCTGCTGCTTGATCACCCTAAGGTGCGCGAGATGTTTCTGAGGGATGTATTAGCCAGGCAAGCGAGAGAATGGCTGGCCGGTAGGTACTTCCAGCACTTCGAGTAGCCCATCCCTCGTGAAGGGCTTGGGTAAAATATCATTCATGCCTGTGCGCAGTAAGCACAGGTGAAGAGTAAGGAGATGAGGACACACCGGAGGAGAAGTAGGTCATAATTTCTGCTGGCCGCGAGCTGCTCGTCATCGAAATGATGGGTGTTTGCGGGTCGAATTTCCTTATCATCGACGTCGCGGAGATGCCGTCCATCTTCGGCATAACAATATCCTGCATGTACTGCGATGAGCCCGAGGGAGTGCAGGCAAGCAAGAGGGAAACGTACCATCAATACCAGGTCATATTTCTCGAGATTCATCTTGTTGACCGCACTCACGCCGTCCACAGCAACGTCGGTCGTACACCCGAAGATCTTGAGGAATTTGCTGCTGAGTTTGCGGGTGACGGCGTCGTCATCAACGAGGAGGACGCGAGGGGGCACGGCCCATCCCGGAACGAAGGTTGATCGCCGGACACGCAACGTTTGCGCACTGTCACCGGACGCCTCCTGGTTACCGACCAAGGCACTGCTCTCGAACGAACCGCTGCCCGTTTCGCCAGTTCCGCGCGGCATGAGGTGCCCAACGGTGAACACCTCCAAGCCCGCGTGCGTGTCCCCAGTAGAGACAACGCAAGTGTCCGCGCGCGAAGACTGCGCGTCAGAGATGGGCGGACTCATTGGTGTGGGCAAGTCCACCTCATCCTCGAGGTCATCCAAGTTTTCACCAGTGGCGCCAGGTACGTTCCGTGGTGTGTTATCGACAGGGTTGGAGAGGGGATCGTCCAGTCGCTGGATAGCGTTACCCTGGAGCTGCGCCTGTAGCTCAATGCCCGCGATATTAAGGCCATCCATCGCAGCACTTGTCCCGTTTACACCAAGGGTCGAGTTGCTGGTACCGCCACTTTCGATGGCCGAGAAAGAGATACCCGACGCCTGTGCTTGGCGGGAGAGCTCGCTCATCTGCCGCAGGGTCGCCCGCGCGACGTCCGACTCAGGGAGACTCTGGCCCAGCATTCGCTGCGTCTTCTGCGCGTCCAGGAACATGAGTGGGCCCGGGTTCCCCACGTCCGAGCTCGAAGTGTCGTTCACGGGGAGTTGATTGGTTTTACCTTGAATTTCGAGATTGCGAGGACCACAGTCAGGCCGACATGATGGGAGGAAAACGTGGTACTCGCCTGAGCTAATCCCAATGTTATCACGCCACAGGTATTGTAAGAGCGCACGCAGGAGTCCATCCTGCTGCGCCAGGTTGCGCTGAAAACCAACTATTTCGAGGATAACCTCGTGGTTACTGCGCTCAAGGGTTCGCAGACTCGTAAGAACATTCCGATGTGCAGCGCCGAGGGTCGTGAGCTGTGACTCCAGTTGGACGATCTTGTTATTTTGGATCTCGACCATTTGGGAGCTGCTGGCGACGGCGAGGGGGTCTAATGCGGTGGCGGCGCTAGATTTGCGTTGAGACTTGCGCTTGATGTTTTCCAGCGCGTTGCGGTCGTTCCTACGGAAGTCTGAGTGCCGGAAAGCCCACATCTGTGCAAGGTATATATATTATACGGGCAATGCGGAGCGAAGGCAAATTTTAACACACACCTTTTCATCCCAGGAGTCCTCGTCTACGGTCTTGACTTTGTGAAAGTCGTACTTGTTGAGTTGGCGCACAAAGCTGGCAAAATTAGAGTGCTTGTAGATGCGGGGTAGAACAGAATTACTGAATCCGTTTACGTCCTAAAGCAGAGGTTAGCTTCCTCCATGCAACAAACTAATCTGCCAGTGGGGCACCTTAACGATGAAGAAATCGCCCTCTGGTCCCCAGCCGATGAGTTCCTGGGACTCAGGGTCGTCCAGGATTCTGTGTATCATGAAAAAGCGACAGAGATGGGCACGCGTCGTCGTACAAGTACAGCTTCTTCACAAAATCGCTTGTCGGATATTCGGACATGCCACCAGGCTTTGCGTTGAGCTCAAGATTGCCGATATACTATATCCAAAGGGAAGCGGATCAGCTGTGTAGAGAACTTGAAGAGGTCCAGGGGCCCGTGGGAGCTGGAGAACGCACACTCATGTGGGGCAAAAACAGTGGAAGAATAAGCTCGCACTTGTATCTTAGTCGTTCGCGGAGGACTTGAAGATGTCGAACGAGTGGCTTTTGATAGTGTGCATCCACGGGTGCAGATTCCAAGCCTCTTATCCGATGCAGGACTTCTCCTGTCCCAAAATGGCAACGGGAGAAATGTCAAGAAGTCTAGACCCGGAGATATCAAGTTCGCGCGAGCTCTGGACTCCCACTGTGAGAAGGATTTGTCATGAAATTCAGCATAAAAGTCTCGAATTTCACGATTCACGATGCTTTGTTAGGGCGCGCGTCGTGAAATTCAACATCTGCCTCACGACGGTTGTATTCCCTTGCCTGTCAAGGGCTCTCCACCCTCAAAATGGTCCCACTAATCGTGAACCCGTTTTCTTCCGATCTACGTTATCTCTTCCGTTATCTAACCCCATAATATTTTTGCCCCGTCATTACTGACGCAAAGCTACAGAGCATTTTTGCCGCATGTCGTCCCGCGTCATAATGATTCGCAATGACACGACACTGAGCGTGCACGTGCGAGCCACAACACCTACTTACTCTGAGTCTTCCGCTTCATCTTGGGCGCTTCTCTTCTGAAAGCCATTTATAAGTTTTTCCAACTTTAACTTCAAGTCAGCTGTTACCTTCTTTTCTGCGCTGGCAAATGCTTTCTCTCTCGTTTTCTCTCCTGGCTTTCACCTTCCCAGTGCTAACTGCGGCATCTACCGCCCAGCAGTTGCTTGCAAATGCTGCCCTCGCTGATATCCTTGCTCGTGGCGCACCGATCCTTGGTCCACATTCCTAGTTGCGCCGTGTATCGTGCTGAGAATGAGAATGGGACAGGTCATGACAGCGGCTGCTCGCAGAGCAGCAAGACGTGCGACTGGATGCGCAACTATCCTGACGCAACTAAACTGGTCCATATGACCCTTCCAGGAACCCACGACTCTGCGACGTGTGAGGCCGTTGTCCCACTCTTGTCTCAGACGTCTTAATTGTCGGATCCCCGTAGGGAACTACACACAGGCAACACAAGACTCGTCGTTTCGGTACACTGGGACGTACGTTGTCGGTTTCGACCTTCACAGTCAATTTCTCAGAGTCTCTAGCGATGTTCCCCCGGCGGCCATCTTCCAATGCCAGGACAAGTCCCTCTTCGACATGCTCAACCTAGGCATTATGTTTGACTTGCGGTTCGCGTACGTAGCTCTTAAGAACTTTGAGGATTTACTTACACAATTTAACCCATTCAAAAGCTATAACACCGGCAACGATACCCTCGGCTTCCATCACAGTAAGCGCATTGCACCTGCATCCATGCCTGCGCTTGAATTTTCGTGGTAATTTTATCAAGGTCAGGCATTGTTAGCGCCAACTACGACCGTGGAGGACGTATGGGCTGGTGAACCTAGTCCCTCGTGACAGACCCTATCTTTCTTACTCGTACCTCGTTGATTACAGGCTCGACCAGCACCCCACAGAAGCTGTTTTGATTTCATTGAACTATGTCCTCAACTGAACTACATCCTAGGAAACATTGCTGAATCACCGCAATGCATACACGAAAATATTGCGAAGCTACTCGATGAATGTGTGGAAATGATGATACTGAATGTACTGATATCGCAAGCATACGGAGAGAATACGAATGATTTGTGAACATCTGTACATCCGTCAGGGCAAGGGCTGTGCCGCCGCGGGCAGCGCTTTCTAGTTCCACTTTCTTGCCCATATTTTTGATAACAGATCTAGATTCCCGGCCTTTCATCTTGAATTTTAGTCATGGATATTCACGGGGCAGCTCCAAAGCTTCAGCCGAGCTGGCCCCAAAGACTTTACGGCACTCGCTCCACTTACTCCACAACTCCAACTATAAGCTGCACATTGGCTGCGCACGGGCTCCGCCTAACCTATGCCAGATATCAAGTGCAAGTCTAATAGAGCATATCAGCACCGGGTTTTAGTTTTCTGAGAAATAGGTCGAGAGGTGTGGAGCAACCAATCAGAGTAGAGCGTATTCGCAGCTCCCTAAACACCTCGAAATCACGAAAATGTCAGAAATTTGTGACGACCAAAATGGGAACGGCAGAGCGGCAGAGAATCCAGAAGGCCATCCAAAGGCTCAAAATCCCTTCCTTTTTTCCCGATCTTTTTGGAGAGGTGAGTAATGAAGGTTACAGATGCGCCTCACCCCCCCCTCCCCCCCCCCCCCTCCAGTGCCCAGTGCAGTTCTCTGAGAGGGATACTCGAGGTAGAGGCCAAGCTCGTCACATCAGTCACCGCACTCGGCTAAAATTGAGGGCTGATGGCAAAAATCTAAGAGGCCGATTTTGTGTATTAGAGACTATATTTAGAGACTATTTGAAGCACCTTTTTGGACATTTTTTCTTGGAGCCCTTGATCTTGAAAAACTAAGCGGCGTCAAGCGGTGGAGCACGGTGGAGCGCGGTCACCTGGTCGGAGATAAGTCCCAATGAGGATTCATTTACTCCGCACCGCAAACGGCGCGTCAACAATTTGAACAAGTGCGCTCTCCGTGAACTCAACCATGGACATCCCCACCGTTCTACAACTCATCTTACTGCTGCTAGTCAGCTCTGCTCGGCCTTAGCCATCACGCCTCTTACTACCGTGCTTTCCGCGGTTGAGAATGCCGCGGCATCCGGTTTCGAAACCAATATTCTAACATTGGCGGCTGCACAACTTGCGATCGCGATGCTACTCCCAGACCACGACCCACCTCGACCACAACAGGGTGGTCAACGCATCACACAAGAATGGTTGCATTCGCAAACACTGCGTTCCGAGGCCCCGTCGGCAGCCTGTGCTGACATCGGCTGACGCAGAGCCGACGGGGATCAGCGCTGCTTGCCGACCCAGGTCGGCCGAATTGGGCCTGACATCGGCTGACGCAGGACCGATGTCCGTCGACCAGGGTTCTGGAACGGAATCATTACGTCAAGCTGTCAACTCCAGTTTGTTTCTATGGGTCCAAGAGACTTGTAGTTACCGTTGGGAGGACAAAAAATGAGTTTTTCCAAGACCCATGGACGTTGGCAGGGGTTAGCATGGCCGGCCAACCTGGGTGTCGGCCGAATTGGGCTGACGGAGGTCGGCATCAATTAGGCCGACAACCCCGCGGAATGCAGTGAAATGGATCGGCACTGCATATGGGCATTTAGGTACTTAACCTATGCTGTATCACTGCTCCTCTGGTCGTTGGCTGACTGTTGTGTTAGGATGACAGCAGGCGAACTCATCCGTCTTATGAATGCCCTCAATATACCCAGCAAAATAAAGACAAGCGGGGGCCATGTCTTCAGCGGGGTTGAAGCTTTGGCATTGTTGTGTGCACGGTTCCGATCCCTATGAGCTCGTCACAAAATATGAGTGGACATTCTGCGAAGGAAATGAATAATTAGCCCCAGCCACATGCGCAGAAAACGAAGGACACACCTCTTTATCCTCTTCCTCTTTAGCCACTCCTTTACCACCTTTGCCGCCTCCGTTTCTGCCTCTGGTTCTCTTCTTTACCTCGGGCTCCTGCGCAGCGGCAACCGGAGACTCGGCGGGTATGCCTTCGCGGTTGGTTAAGTTTAAGAGGATCGGGTTGGCCGGTAGATCGTCATCAGTTGAGAACGCTCGGCGGCACTGCGAGAAGTCGGACTGAAGGTAAGGCTGGCCATATGTGTTGGCGGCAACCTCCCCAAGGGACCTGTCGTAATCGAATTTCGCTGGCTCGTACGATGGGTCGAAAAGTCGGTGGGAAGAGAGTCGGCCGTAAGCCAATCGGTTGGTCGTATTTGGATCACTGATCGTGCCAGGATTGATGACAGTAGCCAGCCAGTTGTTGTGCAGCTGGTCTGGCGTGCCGCGATGATCGTTATGCATGGTACGAGGAATAAAGCTCGGGTGCTGGTGGGTGGGGCCATTTTAGGTGGCGCTAGCCGGTGACGTACGTACCGCCGACGGGGTTGCATTCTCCACCGCCAAACGCTCCACTCAAGCCCCACTTAAAATTTGGGTCTTAAAATTTGAAATTTGAAAGGCTCATGTACTATCGCTGTGGTTACCTATGTTGATAGGTCTGCACCCGCGCTGATGGTTGATCCCATCACAGTTCTGTATGATCCCTGCACGTTAGGTCTGCACCCGTGCTGATGGTTTATCCCATCACAGTTCCGTATGATCCTTGCACCGCCCAGGCACCGGCTGACATTCTTTGATTCTCCCGCGCACTTCCCTTCCCGTGCACTAGGTGTGCTCAATTCTAACGGCTGCCGGCTGTCGGCGAAAATAAATAAATAATTCGCTGTTACGCGAGTTAGCCGAAGGATTTTACGCGGACATCCTCCCGTCTTTTTTTGCAGCCTTTGAAGCGGCCTCCGTCGCCGTCTACTGTACTGAAGCTCAGAAAACATAGTAAAGCACTGGCATTGTTGCAAAGATCTTCCTGAAGTCCCCCGAGGGTTTCCTTGGCCATAAGCGCAGCGGTCTGGCGAGCCCCTATCCAATCTGGTCAGGATCCGTCGGATCTTTCGCTTACTTCGCTTACACTCGCTTAGCTCGCGTATCAGTGAATTATTTATTTATTTTCGCCGACAGCCGGCAGCCGTTAGAATTGAGCACACCTACTTATTCTGACCGCTGCTTCTATGGATGCTGCCACTGTTCCGACGCCCAAGGGTCCTCACGGTGGTAAACGTGCCGGGTCTGGACGCAAAAAGAAGGAGGAAACCCTCGGGAATTCTGTGCAGACTCCTGCAAATCCGAGACATGCTCTCCTGACTCGTACTCAGAGGGCCACTCTACACACTGCTCCTTTGGCCAGTACTCCCCAAACCCCTGCTGCCTTTTTCAATCCCTATACCACAAATCAACCTATGCCTTCCAACTCCACACAAACTGGGAGAGCCTCTTTCTGGTCTGATCTTGGACCGCCTCGACCCGTAACTGCTGAAAACATAAGTCAAGGATTTACTGCAGACACGGGTACATATCATACACATTTTTAACCATTCAGACTGATCATTGTAAATATTAGCGACTCGCTCACACATCTCGCCCGCGGAATTTGCTCAGGTCAATCAAGAGCTCAATTAGACGAGAATAATGATGAGCATGCCGACATCGCGTCCGGTGATCGAATTATCAACGACAGTCTCGTAGACGCGGTTTTAGAAACCACCGAGACTAACTCTGCAACTGCAGAGGCAGAAACAGGTGCATCGGAGGCAGGGATAGACTCAGTACTGCAAAAGCAGTTTGCGATTCTGAAGGACAGATTATCTAAGGAGATAAAAAAGTACGGGAGCCCATTGTGCTATAGACGAGGTGACTTCTACGATCGGCCTATGCACGCGGTCTTTGCGCTTCATCGCAGCATGGGTAGCAATCACGGTCTTGATCCCTCCGAACTCTATGCACGAGATGTCTTTATCTGGATCCCAAATCTGCTTCCCAGTGCCCCAGACAGATTCAAGTGCACTTGCGGCAAACCTCTCAGCCGGAATGGTAAATGCTTCAATTCTCATTCTGCTCCCCAGCCTATTGATTTTTTTTTGCAGGCTTCAATGATGATCCAATTGCACGTCGAGTGCGCTCGATCCCTACCGACTTTTTCCTCTTGACCAATCGCTTTCATTGCAATCCTCGGCGGAATGACCCCGGTTGTGGTACAAGTTATCAAGGCACGGACCCACATGTCATTGCACAGCTCCTGTCATTTGTGCAACCCGCATTTCCTGGTATGTTTCTGTTATTATTGTATGAGCAATACTCACCTTTCCAGCTTATATTTCTGCTCGGGGCGCGATTTCGAAAACAATGATGTGGCAAATGTGCAACACCTTCGCATCAAGATTTGGACCTGCTCCATTTTCCGAGATGGTTTCCGAGATCCAGCACAGACATCATGCTGACGGGGAACTCATGTACCTTGGTGCTGTGAACTTCTACGCTCAGCGTGGATGTAAGCCGTACTCCAAGTTCGATGATCCCCAGGAATACGCTGGGATTCCACCGTCCGTTCCATATTTGAAAGCTTTATTTACGGATTTCATTTTGGCTATTCGTATCTACATTGAGCGCGATATTGCGACATTACCGTTGACAGTGGCCAAGGCAGATCATACCTTTGATGTGAGTCTTATTTTTGTTCTGCAGCACTGACTAACCTGAATCTGTAAAAGTTCCTCAAACACATGGGTGGTTTGAAAGGCCAACGAATTTTTACTGCCGCATATACTGTTGTGAATGAATTCGAGGAGGTCCGCGGCCATTCTCTGACCTCTTCAAAGTCCTTGGTGCATGTTCAGGACATGCTCGAGGGTATCCAGGATGGCCTGAGGAACTCGAAAAATCCACCTACTGAGATCATTTATACCGATTCGCCTCAGGGTAAGTGTTTCTTTCATGTCTTTTTGTCCAGGCAGTTTTAACTATTCTTTAGCGGAACGGTCATTTCACGAGTCAATCAATAGTTCACTGACCCGCAATGTTGTGCCAATCCATGATTGGACAGATCTCCCGTGCTTTGAATGGAGTCCTGAAACTCCTACCATAATCGCCTCTGATTCAATTGACATTGAGGAAGCGGCAAGTGACCTCCTTGAAGATTTCACGGCTGTTCCTTTGCCTTCCTCCCAGCTTCATCTTGTTGTACTTGCAGTCAAGATGGAGCAGCTTCCGGGACAATCCCCTCGTTTGGACATCGAACCAAAGATAAAATCCATATTTTCAAGGTGTGATGAATTTTTCTCATCCTTGCTACGACTTGACCTGACTTATTCGCAGGTTACAGATCTTACCTCGCGCAGCGATGTTCTGCCATCTCTTCGAGCCATTATTACCAATCCAGCCATAATCAAGATTGGCCATTCGATCCGACCAGCACTTCAAATAATTTCCCAAGTGTTCTCTCTGAAGGAGATTGAAGATATCTTGAAGGCTCGTACTGCGCCAATACTTGACCTCGGAAAATACGCGAAGTTGAAGGGAGTTCTCAAAGATACATCAGCTTCTCTTCCTGCGCTGGCTGGGATCATTCTCAAGAAGTCGTTCTCCCCTCCCCTTTTCTCACCTTATCCTTGGTCCAGTTCAACCACGTTGTCCCAGAATGATTATCTTTTCTCGGAGGTTGACTGCCAGTGGCAGATCTTCCTCTCCCTTCTTTCTCGCAACTCTCTCGGGCTTCCGCTCCAGCTGATTCAGGCACAAACTCATGGACAACTTGTATCCTTGGTCCTGGGCTGTCAACCAATCGCCGAGGGCTCAATTGTAGCCCAGCATATCGGTTTTTTGGATGCAGTGATGGATGGTCAAGGTCATACAAAGAGGATAAATGTTTCTTCATCGCACTCCCTCATCCGGATTTCTAAAGTATGCCAAATTTTTGCATCTCTTAATTTCGAACTGACTGGGTTCCAGGTCCTTGTTCCTGGAGCACTGCATGCATTACACGGGCAAACAATGGAATGGATCTTCAATCATGGTGCATATGCTGTTGTAACAACCTCACAACTTCAGACCCGTGGCGAAACACCCCCAATTCCATCTGCTACCCTTTCCTGTGCCTTTGCAGTTCCAGCCGCTCCTCCATCCCTCGAAGACGACACTGAATTTACTATTACATATGAATTTCTAACTTCACAATCCTCAGATCCACTTGAATTCGAGCATTGGTCTGAAGACATGCTCTTTGACGAGTCAGACGACAATTTCAATGCTGACTCAGAACTCGAGGATGACAGATATGGTCCGGTTGTACCTGAAATCGGGCCGGTAAGTGTTTTATCACATTTCGGCAATTTTTATTCACAGTGTGTTTAGAATTCAGATGCAATGCAAGGAATTGAGTCTGACCTGCTTGACCCAAACGGGGATGCCAATGTAAGTCAGCTAGCTGCCCATTAACTCTCAAAATGTTCATAAACTTGGCAGAATGTTCCGGTTGACCGTCTCATCGAGAATCTCGAAGAGACATTCACTTTCCTCAGGGAATCGGAGGCAATCCCCACCCGTGTGCTTGACGATGCTTTCCATTTCATGGACCGACTCCTGCAGCTCCTGTCTAAAAAGCATTCTGCATTCAAAGCCTTTGCTCATGACTTCAGTGAAGCAATCTTCATTCGTGATAAAGTCTGACGTACTTGCAGTTCGTGCTGTCCTCGCACAACATGGCATCAGTTGGGAGTGTGCGGGGCATGCGAGGGCTGATGCTCTCATTCGGCGTATCCGCTGCTACATTCCCAACCCCACTGTCCTTTTGAAGCGACTCGAGAAACTCTTTAATGCCTACGCAGACATCCAGTGCTCCACAAAAAATAGCTGTGGCTCCTTCTTCTCTGACGAGGCGAAGGAGATGGTTCTCCACCTGCTTGATACCGTGCACAAGGGTTACCTCTCTGACCCGAACGGAATTTCTCTTTACTATCTTATGGGAAAGGATCGCGATGGGCTTAACCTCTACCGCAACGTTCGTGGGACCAACTCTGTTGAAGGCGGCTTCCATATGGTAGTCCGCCGGATTTTTGGCTCACTGCGGGCCTCTCCCGAGTTGGCTGAGTGTCTGCTAATCAATTGGATACACCGGCGAAACAGACGGGTGAGCTTCATTTTTCTCTCATTCTCAATTTTTTTCTAATATCCCACAGGTCGGCTTCCATAATCACACCGGTGAGAAATACCGCGGGCACCATGATATCTGGGTTCGCGATGAGATCGTGGAACTCGCTGTTACAGCCGGCGTAAAGACTTCATTCCCTCTTCCTCGTGTGCTCTCCACCCGGATTGCAACCTCCGAGACCATTGGGATCCTCCCCATCTCGAAATCCCTTGCTGACACATTCAATATAACCACCCTTCCTCGTCTGCACATCACAGGAATACCTCATCACCGTGATACCCCTGTCCACACCTGACCCGCCTTTCCACAAAACCCATCAACCCATATCGGTATCTCCAGCTCCGCCAGCGTGTTCTTACTGCGGTGGTACCTGTCCATACGCACCAGGAATATATTACCTTCAAAGCAAATATCAATCGCCACGACTTCCGAAAAGGAAAAAAGACCTACCCACCTCACGAGAGCTGGAAGAATATTGACTTCGAGAAGCTCACCCGCTGGTGGAATGCGCAAGTGAATTTCCAGTCTCGCACAATTACAGAGTCCAATCTGCGGCTCTACTACAAAATCCCCCAACAGCTCGAGGCGCACCACAAGAAAACTCTCTTGTGGTCCTCGGAACGTTCCACCCTTGCTGCGGGCGCAAACTATGCTGCCCGCCAGGAGTTTGTCAACATTCTCAATTCAGACGATAACTACGCAGGCGTCCTTCCAGCAATTCGATTCAATGCTGTTCCCGATGGCGAACTGGATCTGTCGAGTACAGGTGAGTCCTCAGCAATTTTTTGGTAACACCCATTTAATACTTCCATAGTACCCGAAGGCGTGATGTCTTTTGATTCAATGGCAGGGCGCCCACCTGAGGATCAGGATACGGAGTTCACGGATTTGGAATCTGCAGAATCATCAGTTCGCCTCGATCATGACATGCTGGACGTTGCAGGTACTCCGTTACCCATTCCACCTGCTATTCAACCTCCGCAACGAGCTGTTCAACGCCAACAGCTGTTTCCCGGCGCTCCTGCCCCAGAGCCCACTACATTGCGGGCTTTAAAGCGATGCACACCGTGTGTGAAGAGCATGTGCCTTCGACGCCTCGAGTGCAACGGTAGGGGTGGGAAAAATTTGTGTACCTGTGATCATCCTCCGATGGCAAAGGGCGAGAGAGCACGGATCTCGGAGGCAACAATTATTGCCTATTGGGCACAACGGGGCCAGAATATCTAGATTACTTTTTTTCAGTTCATTATTCTGTTCCTAACGTACCACTTGTTCAAAAAAAGCTTCGGAATTTTTCGATATCAAAGGGTGCGCAACTCTTCACGAACAACACATGTAGCAGCACACACCGGCCCGACTCGGATTTGAATCCCAGGTATTCCGATATTGTGTTGGGCTTGTTTTCTTGATGGAAGAAAGCGACCCGTTCGGATGAAATTAGTAATGTTTTTGAGTCCGGGACCTGCCCGGAGGTGTACCCGAAGTCTCACATCCGAGTTTTCTTCAATTGTTGTATAAAGTCTTGAAGGTTTGTAGCCTGATTTGAGTGCACAGAGGCTCCAGAATATAGCTAGAAGCTCACCTAGATTTCGCCTAGACACTGCGTTCCGAGGGTCCGTAGACCAAGGGTTAGTCTACCCCCGTAGACAGATGTAGACAGACTTTGAGCTAGATGTACCTTGTCTACATGGTCTACACCCCTTGCTGGCGGGTTGGTTTCTCAGTCTTGTTTGCGGAACTGTGTCGAGCACTAAATGCTAACTAAATGCCAACGCCGTGGCACATTCCGTAAGGCAACGTAAGGCGGTGATGCCCGTGATGTGGCAGTTCCGAGTAATCTGAGCTGACATGACGCGGTGGGTCAGTAAAAATTTGCATTCTTCTTGGTCAGTTAATTTTTCTCATGAAGCCACACTACTTCACATTATAAACATGACTACCTACTACTATACCTATGGAGGTTGGCTCGATGTTCGCAAAGACTGTGCCGAGCACGCCCTGACAGCTGCCACATCACGGGCATCACGCCTTACCCTGCCTTACGGAATGCGCCACGGCGTCGGGCGAATAGTGTTTAGTGCCCGAGCATAATCGAGACACCAGAGGAGGCGGCAGAGGGCGGCAGGGAGTCCCTGGGAGTAGGGACAGTGGTAGACACACATAGTCTACCCGGGGTAGACAGATGTAGACCGACGATAGACCCACGTAGACCAAAAATAGTCTACGTGGGATAGACACACTCAGTTTACGTAGTAAACTGATGTAGACTGACATAGCCTCACGTAAACAGGGTCTGTCTACGGGACCTCGGAACGCAGTGAGAGGGCCGCACCAAGAGACTGCAGAGGACAGCAATGGTGTCCAGAGAGGCGGGGTGAGTGAAAAGAGAACCTGGGATCGAGACCATACCGTATAAATATGGGCTGTAAAGATGTGGTTTTGAGTGCCTTACGGGACGGTTACGGTACGGTTCTGGAAGCCATACCAAGCCGCATTACGGGGTTGAGAACAACGTCAGCAGAAGGTGTGTGCGATTCAAAATCCTGGGTCATACCTTTCTTCATCTCCCAGTGCCTCTATAATCCTCCTACCGGCCGGGGAGAAGATAAAGACAAAGCCGTACCGCACCGTAAAATTACCGGGCCTGTTGAGAGCCTATACGGTACGGGACACCATAAAAGCCGTAACTTACTAACCGTAACCGTATTTTACGGCTACGGCCGCGATCGCTAAAGGGAACGTGATTTGGCAGCGCGTGAAAGGACCGGGAATATCTTGAAAATCATTGGCTGACGATAGGCCCGTAACTCCGATAGTGACAGGTCTTGAAAGCCTTGATGATCAACGGAACGACGGCATCGACAGTCCAATCAAGATTTCGGGCTACTTTTTGCGCTGGAATAGCGACCTTTGGGCTCGATTTTAATAGCTACATAGAATCCAGGTATGTATCCAAGTCTCCCTCCCTTTTCTTCTTTTTTCCTCTTTTTTGCAACTTGAAAAAACGCGTTTTTTCCCCAGAACCACAGACATAGTACATGAGCCATTTGAAACCCCCAACAAATAGCCTCTATTATGGACGGACCGGCAAAGCCGGTCCGATCCACTGACGTTCATCGGCCGACGCGCCGAAATTCAGTGGTGTTCACTGAATGTTCAGTGAGATCTGCTGAACAGAAAGGCCTCATCAGTGAAGCGAGTGGATGTGGGAGCCAACATGATGTATTCAACATTCTCTCTCATAATTGTGATATTAATGTTATTTTACCCCTTTGGTTCACATCTACCCGCTTCATTCCACTAGACATCAACGAAATTACGTTGAATTTCACTGAACTTCACTGAACTTGAGCTGAAATCACACTAAAATTCACTGGACATCCAAAAGGAAATTCAGGGTTTTCAAGGAGGTTGAACACGTTAAACATGGGCGGAGTCACACTAAAAGGTGATAGAAATCTATACAGAACCCGCAAATTCCATGACAGATGAATTAATTACTTTTCCAAAGTATTGTTCAATTTGCACGCTGAACGTATGCTTCCCACCAGTGGACATGCCTCTCAAGTTCAGTGAAATTCAGCGGATGGTGCTTGCCGAGGTGCCATAAGGTGACGATCACTGATTATCACCAGAATTCCCTCGGAACACGGTGGCCATCACCGAATGTACATCGATGAACATTGTTCATCAATGACCTTTGTAACTCCTAGCATATAACTCCCGATTTTTGGGTTGCAAATACGCTCTAGTTGAGCAAAATCTCAGCTAAAATTTTGCTACTTTCTTTCCATGAAGATTTTTGTGGAGCTCGGTGACATAATGGAGTGAGGAGCCCCAAAGCTTCCTTTCTCTGCACCGCAGCGCTGCCTTTGGCTCATTTTTTGCCAGTTCTTTTTGTCTCGCCAGCGAGACATGGCACACCACCTCTGGATGCCTGAGCACACACATTTGTCTCACCGGTACCGGATGAGCGGGGGTGATATGTGGAGCGCAGTTCCTCTCACCATTTGGTCAAATACGGCATGGGTTTTCTGAGAAAAGTCGCTTTTTGGGTGTTGCTGATATGCTCTAATGCACAAACATTTCCTCCCCAGTCCGTGCATTTTCAAGCCCTGTAAGGTTAAGTGAGTGAGTGAAGAGTAAATGGAGGAGAAATCACACCGTTCCATAGACAAAGAGCAGGACTGCGTCAGGGCTCGCAGAACGGCAGGGGTGGAGAACGGTTTACAGCTCTTTGCATAATTGATGACAGTCAACAGTTTTTTTAAAACATAAGCTGCCTACTTGTTTGAATCGTTTCTGGTCCATTTCTGGACAGATTTTTGTGATTCTAGGTGCGTTAGAAAGCGATTATGCAGCGCTTTCGGATAGTACCAGACTCAATATGTAAATGCTGAAACTCAGGTACCGGCCATTTCGCACCTAAGGCAGCCACTATTCGGATGCTGTAAGGACCTCTTAGGTACATTAGCTTGTGGTACGCTAATGTGTCTATGAGGTGCCTGTCGGCGTCGGAGTTGGTCGCTGTTTACGTCCCAGTGACGTCGATTGACCACCGCTTCCCATCAATGCCATCATCCACCGCCTCCGCCTCTGCTGCCCGCCTCCTTCCCTCCTAACCAAAACATCAGGAGCAACTGTAGAACCAACATATGCAAGCATACTTCCACTAAACTCTTGGCCACCATCTCCGGCTTCTGTCCCAGTCATCATGGAAAACAGCCTCTGTCGCCCACTTCCTGGCTCCCAAAATCCCCCATAAAATATTTCTAAACCATGCGGAGGACTCTCTGGTGGGTCGGTACACCAGTCAAACCTCACCCGAGCGACCCTGGGCCTTGGGCCATAACACTTCCTCTCACTTAGCAGCATGGACCATGTGGTAGGTGTCAGAGGCATTGAAGATATTGTCGATTTCGGCACATGTGCTAGCTTTGACGGCGAGCTTGCGAACTTCCTGAGTGGAAGGCAAGGTAGGGATGAGACAGTAGATCCTCACATCATGTAGATTAGATTTGTAGCAAATTTATTCTGTACTGCATGACTCCTTCGGGCTCTTAAAGCTGCTCTTTGCACAAGAAAACAATATCATTGTATTTCTACAAGATCCAAGATATATACGGGACTGGTGGTTTGGAACAATTATGGCAACAATGGAGGTGGCGATAACTCCACGCTTCTTTCCAACAGGGTGGGGGTGGTGGGTATCACACCACCAGCAAAGCTCTTGCTCTGCTTCTGCGACAGGGGAGGGGCAGTGGCTAGGTGTTCCATCATTTGCCTGAGGTAAGAGCCGTTTGCACGAAGATATCCCCGATGGGGGGGCATTGAGTGGTGAATACACCATTGCGTAAAAGTCTGGGGGCGGGCCGCGCCTGCCGTTGCAACATTGGGGAACATTGTTGTTGTTGCAGTCGGAATCAGGCAAGAAAAAGTTGCTTGACTCACCAAGGTCGGAGCTGTTGTAGGCAATGGGGTCAAGCTTCACCTTTTTGACAGAGCCTCCTCCCTGCTGCTCCTGGGTCCTGGATCGAGTCCGATGACCCGACTCATTGGCTGTGGGCTCAGAAGCAGTTGTGCTCCACACCATGGGTTTACAGCAGCAGAATTTGAGGAGGGGTGAGGGGCAGCTGAAGTTGATATGGTGTATGTGGTTGTGGTTGCAGCTGAGCATTTGCGAGATCCAGACGAGTCAGCGGCATCTCTTGAGTGGCGGCACCCATTGATGTAGCGTAGGTGCGTGGGGTGGCAGTGGGGTGGGCTAGGATGTGGAGGCGACAGTGGGTGTATGCTCCTTGACGGGGGGCTTAGTGCACTGTTTTTAATCGTTGTCTTCCTCAGATGGAGGCTGCTTCTTCCTTTAGGGGAGATCTGATACATTGATCCAGGAAACCGCTGTGAGCACCGCCTGAAAGAGAGGGTTACTCTCAGGCAGTGGAAGCCCGTTTAGAGCAATGGGCTTGGGGCTGAGTGGTGGGAGACCAGGGATATGGTTGAGGGAGTTTGTTGGATGTGTCTGGGCCCCCTTGTGGCATTGTTTTAACTGTCTGGAGGTTGCACAAACCATGTTTCCACTATTTAGGATAATTGTTATTATGGCCACTACAGCACACCAAAAAATAAAAGGGACATACTGAGGGCTGTGAGAGTAAAGGAGATCACTTTGGCAATGGGCAGAGGCCTTGGTGTCGCTGGTGAGATGACGGGTGTGTTGGTTTATAAAAGTAGTGGTGGTTAAAGTGAGAGTTCTAATGGGAACTACCCGACCTTTCGTGCACGGTATTTTAAAGCCATATAACAAATCTGGAAAAAAATAGAAAAGCAAGGGGCAACATGGAACACCAGATATCACACTTGAAAGGCACTGGTTGTGGATCAAACACGTCCAGAACAGAATGAGAAAAGAGGACGACACTTATACAGTTCCTGATTGGTTGATCAATTGAGGTAAATGACAGCGGCATTGACATGTAACACTGTTGGTGTCAGAAGCGGATGGTGTCAGAGTTGAGAGTAGAGGCAACAGAGCCCCTCCGTGGTGCACGTGACCGCATCAGCGATGTTTTCCATTCCCTTTTCCTTCCCCACAATGTTGTTCGTTTTTTCTGGCTACAATACCACCTATAATCCCAAAGTAAGTGGAAGTTGGAACCAATTTTATTATAGAACTGCCCTGTTTCAGAATCTGTTATACCCTGTGCGTTTGACACATTTCAAATGTCAATTGCGACCCATACAAGCTGCAATTGCCTCCTGGACACATCAACCGTGACCAGTAGGCGGTAGCGGTTTCTGAGCTCACTGAAACATGACCAAAAAAAAATGTTGCCTCCAACACTCACCTCTGTCACCTCCAAGATGGACCCGAGCGACCCTTCCTCTCTCACCTGCAATGATTGGTGTTTTCGTACTACAGCAGCAATCTGTCTCCCCTTTCAAGAGCACCAACCCATTTGAGAACAGTGCCACCGACCTCGCAAACCTTGACCTCTCGTACTTGGATGGGGACGTTGCTCTCATCGTGCATGACCCAAATGCGGGGGGGAAGGGCTATTAGGAAATTTGAGTACAGTGGTGGCAAGTAGTTTAATCAGAGCTGGCTCCACTTCCACCATGTAGTTCAACCCTGCCACCTATGATGACTCTGACTCTAGTGTGTCAAGCAACTTCTTCATGCCGGATGCCGACTGCAACAATGAGAGGCTGCCCAATGTCATGATAGCAGGCACCACACACCTCCAGATTTTAGCTGCTGCTTTGCAACAGCATCAGCCTCCTCCTCAGTGAGGCGGGACGGGTACCATTTTGTTGTTTTTTGCCACCATGAACATCTACACCTGTGCTACTTTCAATGGTTTGTCGTGATCCTTGCTTTCTGCAGTATTGGACTATGTGTCACTGATTGTTTGTGTAAAGAGCCCAAGGGAGTTCTGCAGTACAGATTGAATTTGCTACAAATTCAATCTATATGATGTGAGAATCTACTGTGTCATCCCTACCTTGCCTTCCATTCAAGAAGCTTGCAAGCTCACCACCGAAGCTCGCACTAAGCTAGATGTGCTGAAATGTCAGCAACGGCCTCTGGGTCAGCTAAACAGCGAGTAACCCGGCGAGAACCCCAACCAGGATAAACCCATAGATGCTAGTAGCTCGTGTGTTCCCCGAGCAGTAGGACCAACCGTACGGCGTCCCCTCTAGGAGGCCGCATGTCGTAGGTTGGGATACGAGGCAGAACCTGGAACGAGTCGAAGAGGGTGTGGTATCCACTCAGGTATACAACCTGGGGTGTGGATACAACCCGTAGTACGATGTGAAGGAAGCGGGACATGGTGGAGACAATGCCTATGTTAAGCCAAGGTAGAAGCCTGAGATTAGACAAGGTAGAATCTACTGTACATGGAGATCTACCAAGCTTATATAGGCTTCTAATCAATTAAAGTGATCGCGGTCAATCACAATCAGTTCCTGTACCGCAACATTAAGGAGCATTAATGCTGATACTCCTGGACTCCTCTGTGTCCGTTTCCGTGGTGTCGGAGGACTTAGGAGACCCAATTTTCGGGTTTCCTAATCCTTAATGTCATCGTATCCAGTGGTTCAAACCCCGATCAGTTTGCAACCAGTCAGGTACTTCGTGTACACTTCTGTGTCAGCCGTGATGCATCCGGGGACTAGGATCTGTCTGTACGGGTTCTTAGTCCCTAATGTCTTCTATATCCCGTGGTGCAGACTACCCTGAGTCTGCGGCTTTAGAATCCGTGGCTGGGTTTCAACCATGAGAAGGTCACGTGGTGGCATCATGAGAGTCCTGTGCCGCTAAGATGTGTCTGTATCCATACGGACACATCGTGTGAAAAAGTAGAACCCGGGCGATTCATGACATGAAATCGATAATATCTTCAATGCCTCTGACACCTACAATGTGGTCCATGCTGCTAAGTGAGAGGAAGTGTTATGGCCCAAGGCCCAGGGTTGCTCGGGGGAGGTGAGGTTAACTGGTGTACTGAACCACCAGAGAGTCCGGCATGTGGTTTAGAAATATTTTGTGGGGATTTTGGGAGCCAGGAGGTGGGCGACAGAGGCCCTTTTCTGTGATGACTGGGACGGAAGCCGGAGATGGTGGCCTGCCATTGAAGAGTTTGGTGGAAGTATGCTTGCATATGTTGGTTCCACAGTTGCTCCTGGTGTTTTGGTTGGGAGAGAAGGAGGCAGGAGGAAGAGGCATGGTGTGATAAGGACCGCGGTGTCAGTATCGAAAAGTGTGTGATTCGAATTCCACTGCATTCGTCCTCTAGAGGGGAACATATAGTCAAATGATAGGGGGGAAGGTTGGTGCGCCAATCGGCCTTGTGTGAGCGGTGTGTGTGTGTGTGTGTGTGTGTGAATGGTGATTCGTGGAGACCATTCATCTCCTAGGTGTGGACAAGTGTGGCGGACTGGAACCCTAAATGCGTTGCCCTGTCTGCTTTCCTTGGTGTGCTCTTCCCCTTAGAACCAGCACCGGAGATGCGATGAGTGTCGCACAGATGATGACACCGACGTCGTTCGGTCGATGGTGAGACAATCGGTCTCATTGGCTACGGACAACGATTTGAATGTGGCAGCTTCTCTCTGGGCCTGTCTTCTACAGAGCGGTGCTCACGGGAACGGTGATCCTAATCGAGGAAGCCTGGAAATGTGGCACCGAGTCTGGTGAGGAGGGACCCTGCTGATGGAGGTGTGGGAGGTGAGACGCCGATGAACGAGTGAATGCAAGGAGTGTGGCCTGTCTCTGGCTGTGGGGCACGGAGAAGGATGCACGAGAGGTACGAGGTCGGGGAAGGCTGGGAGTACCCCTTTAGATTGAGTGAGAGTGGTACAGTAAGTGGGGGGAAAACACCCCGAAAGCTACTTCTGCAGGCCAGAAGGTAATGACTACTCCTACTAAATGCACTCCCTTTTATACCTCCTTGACGACTTCCCACATTTCCAGAGGTGCCATGCGGGTCGCAGGTGTTTCCAGGGGGCAGGTAGGGTGGGGCACGGGTACGGGCACGGGTACTTCGAGAACATACCGTACCCTAACCCTCCGAACCCGTACCCCCAATGGGTAAGGGTTCATACCCGTACCCTTGAACCCACGGGTTGGATGTCATAAACCCCCGGGTATAAACCCGTATGGGTCCAGACCCGTGGTATTACAAAATCGGGCAGAGAAGCCTGAGGAAGACCAAAATGAATTGACTTATCGTAATAATGTGGTGATAAGGATCAAATCGAGATGATAGCGGTAAGGATTGAATTGAGCACTCCAAGAGCCGGTCAAACCGGTCAATCAGGTCAAGACTGAATGATAGATAGACTTGAACAGTGATTTGAATTAAATAGTGACAGTTATCCAACATTACAGCTGTACTCAGTCTGTGCGCACTTTCTTTACCTGCTCTGCACCATCACTTGGATCTTCAGCCTTACGTTTCTGTTTCGCCTTCTGCCGAGTTGCCTGAGCTCCCATTGATGCCTCAATCGCTGCAATAACATCCGCATCCCGTACAAGGTCCTTCTGGCTCCAGCTGCCAAAACACAAGAACTTGCGGATTGAATGGCCGGTGAGACAGTTACGAGTGAACGAGAGGAGATGGCGGCCACAGGAAAATACACATTCAACTGCTGTTGACATTGCTGTAGATATGAATTAGCAATGAACAGATGATAGGAATTGTACTCACACGGAACACTGTGGTAATCAAGTGCCATCCGTGCTAGCTCCGGCCAAATATGACGCCGTTCCCACCACCACTTCAGTGGTTCCGTGATGCCAGGCTCGAGCGGCTCACTTATGTACTGATCCAGATGGTTCCGCTCCGACGAGGTAAAAGGTAAGTCGATATCAAGAAGGCCGAACCAGTCTGAGGTTGATGTGTCTGCAGTACTGGAGGACATACTCGCCTATACTCATTGTAAGCAGTTGAAATCACACAATAAATGAGACTCACAGCATCACTCTTGACAATTTCAACATCATCAGCTCCATGCCCAGCCGCCAAGTAAGTTTCGTACTCCTCCGATACAAGATTCTTCGCCGTCGTGATCCAAGCATCATCCCACTTGCGGGATTTGAAGTACTGGAGTTTGAGGCTGAAGAACTAAATATGTGCACGTTAAAAAGGTGGTCAAGTTAAGGTGAGAACACATACCCATTGTGATGCGATAGACATTGGATGTATCGGTTGCTGAATAGTACTTGTTCATGGTCGCCTTGGCCAGCCCAAGTGCCTTTCTGATTGAGGGGTGGACAATGCGTTTGGTGCGACTGGAAGGCTGAGTCGAAACAATTGTTGTCGTAATGAGATCATCGATTTTGTCCATGGTGGTAACTACATTCGCGATGGTGCTTTTGTCCGAGGAGAATAGAAGTGTCGCCTTCTTGAAGATCTGTCAAGCTTGGTGTGAGTACAACATTAAATGTCGAATGTAAAATGAAGCACATACCTCAAGCATGTAAACCAAGTCCTCGATAATCACCCAGTCGCTATCTGACAGCTTGTACCTCCGGAGCGGCAGATTACGATCAGCAGTGACAGCGTTAAGAACTTGCTTATATTGCACCGCGACGACAAGCATATCATATGTTGAGTTCCAGTGGGTGCGCACATCGTGTGGTAACAGTCGCATGGCCATCTTCTTGGCTTTACAGGCTGTGCACCAGGCAGGTAGCGATTTCGTTGTGGAGTGAACCAGTGCAAACGAGAAGTTACAAATCTGGTGAGGGATGAGTTAAAGCTAAAGACGTGGGCCAAAACATACCTGAGAAATGACAGGTTTAGCCGCCTTGGTTTGGGCCAACATGTCCGCCTTGTCCGCCTCATCCATCTGGTCCCATGCATCCTGGTCCTCCTCATCTACCATGGACTCTGTATCCGACACATCCGCAAGATCAGGAAGCGACTCATCGTCATCCAATTCCAGAGACAGCTCCGAGTCCATATCATCATTGTCCATGTCTGAATTGTCATCGTCGATGGCCGCTGTGCCCTTCTTCTTTACGGGAGGTTGGAACAGATAAAGGAAAGATTTGACGCTGAGGTTCAAGGTGTGGGTAAAGCAGCGCACATGATTCTCTGGCCGAAAGGTGTTGTGTGCGCTATTGCCGAGAGCAGTGTTTTGAGTGTTGTTCACCGTGGTGTTGTCACTCGCCCATGCAAGTATCTGATAGTGTAAATGAGCACTGTAATATTCAACATGATCGAGTCTCAGAAACGTACCTTGTGCTGTAGACCAAAACACCCCAGCATCGCATCGAATTCACGAGCAAGAACTTCGCCAGTATGAGACTGAGATGCAGCATTAGAACGTGAATGGCACCAAGATTAAATATGTACCTCGGGGACCTCAAAAACATCGAGTAAAAAAACAAGTGGCTGGCCTTTGTGTTGAAGATGAACCGTCCATGCAACGAAGGCTTGATGGTTAGGGGAAGTCCAGGCATCCGTTGCAAAACTCAGACGCCCATTATAGTTCTATGTAAAGAATACTAAGAAGGGGCCCGAGGCGAGAATAAATAACGCACCTCGAGCAGGTTTACAATGCGCTTGGAGCATTGTTCGAAAGCATCGTTGAGATCATGGCCAATAGCACGGCGGCTGGGTATGGTGTGTTCTGGGCGGCCAGCCAAAAGTAGCTCTCGGAGCTCCCGGTCTTCCATGATCCTGAAGGGTCGATTGGCCTCTGCAAGCCAGCGTACAATGTGGGCACTAAAACTGTTAGCTTTTGGAAATGCAACATCGCAGTGAACATACCAAAATTTGGGCTCCATGTGTGCACGGTGCGATACCTTAACTGGATGCTGGCCTGTGCGCGCAAATGAGGTGAAGATGTTTCCATCGCGAGGCGAGTTGCTGACACCACCGGCGAGGCGGGCTTTGACGACATCCTTTCCCCAGCAGGTCTCGGCATGCTTCTTCAGGTTCGATGTCGAGGAGCGATCTGAAGCTGGCTCGCCATCGAGCTTGGTCTGGTACCGATGGACCCCTTCAAAGCCTGTGTCGCGGAATAAGTAAACACGTAACGTGGCACTCGAACGGCACAACGAAGAGTTACGAAATACACATACCAGAGCACTTCTTGCAACCACCTGGTGCGGTGCAAGAGAACTGCTGGAAGGTACGGCCGTTGTCGTCCTTCTTGGTGACGACATTGGAGTCAAAGAATTGATAGATTTCGGATTTCCAGGTGGCTTTAATGTTGTCTATCAGAATGTGGGGATAGAATAATAAATGAAACTCACCTTCAACCTCTCTACTCACACTAGAGTGTACGCTGATAGCCTCCTCGGCTCCGGTGGTGGCTGTCAAGTACCGGTTCCCGATCGGGATCCGACGGAAGACCGAGATACGCCTGGGAGATGAAGTGCGTATAAGCAAGATGAAGGGGTCGAGATATAGAGGGAAAGTATCGGAGTCCGAACGGAATACCGAACCCGTATACTGGAAGGGAAGGGGCTTGGCTTCAGCTCGTGCACTGCGCCCTTCTCTACGCCTGGTGCCCGATTTCAGAGGAAGACTCGGAAGAGGACGGAGTCCGAGAGGAAGAGTATAGGGCAGACTAAGTCGATATTCAAACTGAAGTCTAACTACCGACATGGCTTGTATTTATACGAGAGTAAAGTATTAGTGGGGATATAATGTAAGTACCGGAGCTTCGGAGTTCCGAGTGGATCCGGGATGGACTGAGTCGTTATGAGTCAAGTGAAGTCAAGCTGACTCGGATATTATCGGGTTCCGGTGGCTCCGTGATGGAGAAGCATAAGGCGTAACCTAGGAGTCAGAGGGAATCATATGTAGTACGAACCAATAGGACAAGGGCGAATACAGAAAGGCAGTGTCGGATATAATCGGGATCGGAGATCGTCGGAGTCCGATGGCGTCCGAAAAGGATGTGAAGTCACGGCACGTGACAGTGGCAGCTTTCTTTCGCGCTGTGACCATCATAGTAAGTTGGAAGTATGGAAACTCTAAAGTACAAAGACTAACCGACAGCACTGGCAGCGCTTGTGATTGATTTAACTGCTTTCTTGGCTTTCTTCACTTTCTGGATGGTGTCGGAGACCTTGGACCGAATGCTGGAAACTCGAGATGTAATAGAAGAGGGCATGGCGGGAAAGAATGAGAGTCAACACCCACACAAAGTGCACTTTATACCACACAGAGGCTCAACTCCTGTCGCACATAGCCTTTGGCAATCAGGAGTGACAGCTGTACCTACCTCATATTATTATTGAATTGAAAGTGGAGCCAAGAGGGGCTCATTGGAAGGTATGCAAGACAACAGCAAGATCCGGGACTCGGATTTCACAAAGACGGTGTCAGGTTCAATCAGCCGCTCATAGAAAACAAAGAATTAGAATTAGCTCGGCAATAATAAACATCGCATAGCTCGTGGTAGCGAGAGGTGAGAATGACTGTTGTTTGGCCAGTGTTCCCCGATGATTGGTTGGATGGTTAGGAGACGCATCTCCACCGTAGTTTAGCCAGTGATCGGTGATGGCGATGATCACTTGAATATATAGGAGAGCCGTTTCATGCCAACGCAAAGTCAGCACATCCGATGCGAAGTCAGAACCTTCGGGCACGTAGCTTCAAAACAAGGAATGAACTGCGTGACGATGAACATCGCACAGCTCGTGATGGCAGGAAGTAAGAGTGGCCGTTGTTTGTCTCTCTGTGGGACCACAGTGATCACCGATCACTTCTCGGGCATTTCTCGGTTGTACTCCCCGAGTGACAGCGTGGATCTCAGAGATCCAATTTAAATGTAAATCCCTTGCACAGGCTGGTGTACCCAATCGACCCGCGGGTCGGGTACGGGCTGCCGCGGGTTGCACCTGACTGCAACCCGCAACCTGTACCTGGTCAACCTGACCCGTAAACCCGCTGGGTATACCCGTACCCGTGCCCCACACTAGGGGCAGGGAACGTCATGAGGCGTTTTGGGGGGCATATACGGCAGGAGACTCAGCACCTCTGCTGAGGAGACCAATTGTCTTTGGGTGTGTGCGAGGCACAGCGAGGCCAAACGACCTCGGAATATGTTTGGAGCTTCAGGCATGGCCTGATGGTCGCGTTGGTAGGTGCTCGAGCGTTCAGGAAGGAGAAAGACGGACAGTCTCCCTCGGCTAGTTGATGCATCATGTGAAGTGGGGGATGGGCAGTGTCAGGATATCCTCTGCCTCGTTCGATGGGTCGGTGTCAGGAACGGGATAGGTCCGTCCAGTGCGAGAGATCGTCTGGAAACAGAAAATAGGGGAGGTTGTCTATGTGTTGCGCTACAGGAGGGGACCGGTCGTATCCTGTTGATGATTACTGGACGCCGAGTAGTGACATTGTGGTAGTTCGTTGGAGATGCGTATATGGAGGGTCGCTCGCCGCGTGGCCACATGTTGTAGGAAGGAGTTGAGAGTCCAGTCCCGGGGCGGTCATATCCTGCTGACGACTGTGTGGGAGCGAGTTCGAGTAGCGGAGGAGACGATGCGGATAGTGGGGAGAGTGTTGGTCTTGCTCAGAAGCTGCTTCCGGTAATGTAGAATCCCGTCTAGGAAGATCTGTCGCGTACATCGAAGCTCATTCCATCATGGTGCAGATGGTCCGCAGGGGCCATGAGGCGATGGATTATCAAGCATTCCAATCATCCTTTGATGGCAGACATCAGTCGCCAGATACTGGAGCCCATGTATCTATTGTTCCTGGTCATTCACATGGACGCGATCTGGAATCCAGACACGAGGTCCACCGAGGAACACTGGTTCATGCAGGAAAGGACGTGCATGTATTTGTATTTGGAATTGGCGGTAAGGTCTCCCTTGTGGCCGCTTCGTTTTTTCTGATGCCTGAGACACATCGTCTCGCGGTCTCCTGGGTAAACTGTCTGATATCCTGATCCAACATGGTCAACTGGTGGCTGATTTACGGGTTCCGGCCTCCTTGCGTGGCGTGGCTATTGTCTGTAATGTGAGCGGACCAATTGCATGGATTCTCCAGGGATGAGATCCGGATACAGCAGGTCATCCTGAGGGGCAAGATGGCTTCTCTCTACCAATATTCGGAAAGGCTCCGGCAGCTGGCGGCCAATCACTCAGCTAGCAAGGAGGATGTGCTGGCACAAGGGGTGGCCCAGATGGCGGCTATGTCCGAGAGTGAAGACATATCGGGACAGAATCTGTAGGATGGGGATCTGCGCTGAGTGAAGCGGGAGTATAAAGATGCTTCTGCGGGCACGAAGTTATTCGAAAAAATGTTCTCGATATCCCAGCCACTGTACTCCTCCCCACACTTGTTGATATAAATGTCCGGCAGCGGATTCTTCGTCACCCAGACTGTGGCTCAAGCCATCGTTATCCCGCCGTTGCTATTCATCATGTTTGACAGTTTTCGATCCGTGGAAGGAAATCATGACAACTATTGCAGCTCGCCACTGGGGGAGGTGGCTTATGCGTGGAACTTCCTCCGGCCTTTCGCGCACATCATTTGGTCATCCATTTTGAGCACCATGTGTAGACCAGACAATATGCCTTTCGGACATGCATCTGAGCTGGAAAAGTATGTGCTGGTGTACATTGAGTGTGCTGTGGGTGTCATTATTTATTCAAGGCAGGCCATTACAGAGGCTGACTGGTTTCACAGGCCCTCCTTTACGCCATATCGTTTGAGGTATCTCGTCGCTCGGAGCAGCCCATGAGGCTCGATCCGTCGGTATACTGGTGCCTGTCGCAGGCCATCACATTCAATTGTTTCCTTGGGAGGCCGACATATGGCTACGTTCCGGGTGCTTGCGACTTGTTCCTTTCTCGCATAAGCATGGCGGCCAATCTGGCCAATAAAGCAAGAGGGCCCTCATCCGCATTGGACGTCCCACTGACACCGGACTTCACCAGCCTTCTGCAGGTACTGTCATGGAGTTGTTCACAAATTGCATCGCTCGAATCGCTGGAGCTGATTAACGACTGGGCGTGCGAGAACACCCTTCTCGAGGACAGAATCGAGCAAACACAAAATGTTGGATGGGTGCTGGAGAAATCCGTGATGCATGCGGATATGGGATATGCTCCGAACCTGAGTGGTCGATACTTTGTATAGGAGCTGCGGGAGACCAGTGGTCTCAGGGGGGGGTAAGGTGACAATTTTAAAGGTGAAATGTTCATAGTGAGGTTTTTCGATTTGAGTATTCATATAGTGGCCTGGGTTTCCTGTGAATTCTACTTGTTCATGTGTTCTGATCGTGAGGCTAGTCCTTTCTGCATGTACGTGTGATGTGCTGTCATTCAGCTCGATAGTATCTTGGGGGGGCCAGTGGGAGACCGGTGTTATCTGTTCGTTAACTGCTTCCGTGGGCATATAAGGATGGGGTGCTATGGTGAGCCTGCATAAATTTTTCACTTGACACTGGTTGTGCCCTTTCATGCTGTCGTCCAGTAGGCCTGCTCAGCAAAGGTCAGCCAAGTGGCTGAGTCGTCCTGAACTTGTTATCCTCTGGATCCATTGTGCCCGTCACCTAGCACAAGGCCTTCATCATACCACCAATATCGCGACGGAGGAAGAAACTCCACACGAGACGGTGGGCCTCATTCACGATGCGGTCAGCGTGCTGCTGAAAAACATGGTGGTGCTTGGGAAGGCGAGCCTAAAATACGGTGCTATTGAGGGAGCAGATGCCCCTGGGTATTTCGTTCCTTCCGAGGGTACAACGCTATTTGGGATGGCCGAGCACTTCGTTGACTTGTATGTGTACCACAGGGGTGGCTCGCCGTTCGACCGAGCACTCATGTTCGACAACCTGAACACCCTTTTCTGCACGATGGTGCTCAACGAAGAATACCTCCAGGGCGGAGTGGATTTCCCAAATTTCGAACTCTCGAAGGTGGACCTGGAGCAGTATGGGATTTACGAGTTCATGAAACCTCAACAAATCACCTGCATTCACACCGAAGACCCAAGGATAGTTCGGCATCAATTCGGAGACCACCTCCTGCGATACAACCCGAAGCTGGGGAAGGCCGCTCAGTATACGTTCCATGACCCATCGCAGGAGTATGCGGCTACCTGGCCGAATACACCGGTGCTTTCGTTGATCCCAGAGATTGCCGATGAAATGGAGGAGGACCAGGAGGAATCAGACAAGGAGAACGAGAGTCCATAGATCACGCAGCAGGTCCAGGGGGCTGCGAGACGCATAGTCTCCACCGGGTATGCGTCCATAGTCTTGTACGCATTGATTATCCGTCCGTATATTATTCCGGTCAACCGATTCCTGGGGTGTAGGTTGTACGTGACCGTGGCATGGCTGTGGTATATATGTCGAGGATTGACTGGGTGCATCGTAAATTGCAAGTCCGCCAGCTTCTCATTCGCATGCCCGGTGCCCATGTTCCCTTGATTTTGCGATCGCTTCCGCTCCTTAATGCATTGTCGCTTGAGAACAACACATTACGACTCGTCCATTGGCATCCGTTGGAGGGATGGGCGAACTTCCTCAAGTTCAGGCTGCGACCCATGATCCATTTTGTCCATGCGGCAGTCATGCACAATTTCACCCTTGTTGGTGCAAAAGGTGTATACTCGTTGGCGAAACTGGACCACATCAAGTACTGGGTGGGACGGGTTCTGCTCCACTGCATTGGTAATTTCCCATCGGTTCTGCTCCGAGGTAGCCGATCCTGGGTGCAGAGATTGGTGCTCTCATCCTGGTGCACCATTCGTTCGGTGTATATGGATGACGTCTGCATCTGCTACCCTCCTGTGATCGGGATGCCGGGCGAAGCAACAGCAATGTTCGAAATCATGCACCACATATGTTGTTCAATCGACTACCCATTCAACCAAAAGACGTGGCTTCTGAACCTTAATCTCCTGATTCCTCTGGTGGAGAGTGCCCGTGAGATGCATGCTGTCCTTCAGACCGAACTGGATTATCCCGCATTTGACAAGCACGGGCAGCTTTTAATTCCTGATTTTTACTCTGTTGAGGCCCAGCTGCAAGAAGGGGCTTTCAGGATAGGGGCGCAAGGGGAGGGGGTCGCTTCAGACGGCTACTCCGTCTGTGTCTTGGGTGGTAAGACTGCTGGGGTTGAAGCCACATAGTGACGGATGTCATTACTTTGTTTGGCCGTGTTTCGGTTGCACATGGGGGCACGTCTTGTTTTTGTGTTTTTCTTGAAGTCTGTCGATTATATCCGTATCTTTCCATTTAATCTGTTCCGCTTATCTCTCCCACACATGGGGTCTCGAAACTGCATAATTTGGCCAGGGAGATGATCAGTCTCATCCGACCTGGGCAGAAAACCGGTTTCCACCCTCCTGAGCGCTTTTTCGTTTGCCGAGTGTTTGTTTGTTTGTGTCCATTGTCGAAATTCCTGAGCCAGCCAGGCTTCCTATATCCTATAACCGAAGTGCTGTGGCGCCCGTGTGGCTTGAGATGATCAATACTGCCCGCTAATTCTCTGTAGATCCTGGTTGCATCCGAGTTTGTTCATCATTTCAGTCCTGTGTAGCGGTGTTCTCCTTTTGGTGCATTTTTCATCCCTTTCAGATGTCAATAACATGATCTGGTTGTGGGCCCAGCAGGTGAGAAGGATCATCTCCCTCAATTGCCTTTTTTTTTTTTTTTTTTTTTTTTTGAGAAAGTCACGTGAATCCCCACGCCCATATATTGGTGGCGTAACTGACTGGAGCACCAATCTTGATCGATGTGTCTGCGTCCTTCCTCCTCCTGTTTTCCGATTCCTCGACGTGTCCAATATGCGTCGTTATAGTCCGGTGGCGTGACATCTTGCCGTGTTCCATTAAGGTTGGCCTATTTTCATCTTGAGGGAGCACATCAAAATGATTCCGGTTTTAGGTTCGTCCATTGAACTATTTTTGCTTCCTTCCTTGAATTATGGTTTCGTTTCCGGTCACGACTTGTTTCCCAGATGCTGGCTGCGGTTTGCCACGTCGCTCTTTTCTTCCCTTCATTCACCTGCCCTCGTCTGACTCTCTTTCTCTTTTCTTTGCAATGCCCGCCAAGACTCAATCCCACACTCGCCACTCAGAACAGTTGTTTGAATCCGCCTTGGTACCAGGGTTGGCGTCATGCTCTTGCCAGCGCACCTCGTCGAGGAACCGTCACTCCGCGTAAGTCCACCGATATTTGTCATGAATCGCCCGGGTTCCACTTTTTCGCGCGACGCGTCCGTATGGATACAGACGCGTCTTAGCGGCACGGGGCTCTCATGACGCCACCACGTGACCTTCTCACAGTTGAAACCCGGCCTCGGATTCTAAAGCCGCAGACTCAGGGAGTCTGCGCCACGGAATACAGAAGATGTTAGGGACTAGGAACCCGTACAGACGGATTCTAGTCCCCGGACGCACCAAGGGCTGACACAGGAGGGTACACGGAGTACAGGAGTGGTTGCAAACCCGATCGGGGTTTGAACCACTGGAGACGATGACACTTAGGACTAGGAAACCCGAACGTCGGGTCTCCTAGGTCCACTGACGCCACGGAAACCAACACAGAGGAGTCCAGGAGCATCAGCATTAATGCTCCTTAACGCTACGTTGCAGGAACTGATCGCGATTGACCGCGATCGCTTTAATTTATTAGAAGCCTATATAAGCACGGTAGAATCTCCATGTACAGTAGATTCTACCTCGTCTAATCTCAGGCTTCTACCTTGGCTTGACATAGGCATTGTCTCCACCCTGCCCCGCTTCCCTCGCACCGTACTACGGGTTGTATCCACACCTCGGGTTTGGTACCTGAGTGGATATCACACCCTCTTCGACTCATTCCGGGTTCCGCCTCGCATCCCGACCTACGACATACGGCCTCCTAGGGAGGACGCCGTACGACTGGTCCTACTGCTCGGGGAACACACGAGCTACTAGCATCTATCGGGTTTCTCCTGGTTGGGGTTCTCGCCGGGTTACTCGCTGTTTAGCCGACCCAGAGGCCGTTGCTGACAATATTGACGATAATGCGTGATCCATGACCAGGCTAATGCTTTCCGTTCTGACAAGGAGTTCCCTTCCAGCCTCGCAATCCCATCCAGGCCCGGTGAAACGCGTTGCTCCAGGGGTGACAGGCACCTCACATGGATGCACCCGCTGCTGAGGAGCCCGTCGAGCGCCGCGTCAATGTCCTCTGTGAGGGTTGTGGTCATGAGTTGTACATTGCACAGTCTCTTATTCCATTCCGGGGCACGCAGTTCAGGGATCGCAAACACCAGCTTCCGCTGCCTGCCGCACAGGACCCCAACGACACAGCGATGCTCCTGACACACATGGTCAAAGACCTCGTAGACCGCATCTCTCTCGGTGTGTGTGGGATTGGGGGATCGTTCAATCAGCGCGTTACGCAGGTGTTTCATCCTGAGCGGTGCATTCGTCTTCCCAAGAAGTTCGAGGTGGGGGATTGGCACCTTAATTGTGACAGGTTCATCGCCCTGGAGACCGTTCACATGCCTCCATCGCGTCCACCGATTCTTCCTTCCGATGGGGAGCTTTCCGGGTTCCCCTTGTCGTACCATTTCAGCGGCGACATGTGCACTCGACTGGAGGAACGGTATCCCGGGGGCATCGCGGTTCAACACGCCGATGGAAAGATCACCAGCCCAATTGTTGCTGGAGGTTTCGACATGTCGGAGGACACCTTGCCTCATGAGGAGACTTCTTCGTTGGGTACATTCGCTTTCAACGTGTTTCGGGCAAGGGGTTCTGACTTGTTTTCATTGCAGGAACTAGGTGTGCAAGTGCCCGCGGGAGGCTCCCGCCCATCGATGAGGAGACACACGCTGCAACCTCTGTCTTCCACGGAATTCATGTTGGTCCTCAGCACACCTTCCAATTCTTCGCAGATGTCGTTCACAAGTGTTGGGAGCATGGGAACTTTCGGTGGCCTGCGGTTTGCTGCTGTGTCGTTCGACACAACACCTACTCTATTAGACAGTGGGTCCACCCTCATGGGTTCATCAGTCTGCATATCTCCACATTGGAAATGACCCCTCTCACCCCCTCGATGGCACGAAGAGTCAGTACGTGCAGAATGTCGCTTCCCCCCTGGATTGTTATTGACCCTCGTATCGTGCGAGCATCCCCACTGGAATGCGCAGCTTCTGCTGATGCGGGGAACGAGGGCTCCTTCGACGAGCTGAACACCGGCAGTGCGAGCGACGTGAATGGCGTGTCGGTTGGATCGAAGGAGTCGGGAGGTGCAGTTGTGGGATCGTCAGCGGGGGTGGATGGAGTAGGGGCAAAGGGTGCCCCTACAACGCTGGATACTATGTCTGAGGGAGCCGTCCCTCAAAAATTTCTGTTGCACAATGCTTCTGAATTCCCCAGTGGCGGCTGGGTTGAGGGGTCAAGTACCGGTTCCCGATCAGGATCCGATGGAGGTCCGAGATACGCCTGAGAGATGAAGTGCGTATAAGCAAGACGAAGGGGTCGAAATGTAGAAGGAAGTATCGGAGTCCAAACAGAATACCGAACCCGTATACTGAAAGTAAAGGGGCTTGGTTTCAGCTCGTGTGCTGCACCCTTCTCTACACCTGGTGCCCGATTTCGGAGAGAGACTCGGAGGAGGGCGGAAGTCCGAGAGAAAGAGTATAGGGCAGACTAAGTCGATATTCAAACTGAAGTCTAACTACCAACATGGCTTGTATTTAGACGAGAGTAAAGTATTGGTGGGGATATAATGTAAGTACCAGAGCTTCGGAGTTCCGAGTGGGTCCGTGATGGAAACGAGTCGCTATGAGTCAAGTGAAGTCAAGCTGACTCGGATATCATTGGTTCTCCGATGGCTCCATGATGGAGAAGCATAAAGTGTAACATAGGAGTCAGAAGGAATCATATACAGTACGAACCAATAGAACCAGGCCGAATGCAGAAAGACAGTGTCAGATATAATCGGGATCGGAGATCATCGGAGTCCGATGGCGTCCGAAAAGGATGTGAAGTCACGGCACGTGACAATACCACCACATCCGAGATTGCGTCAAGAAGAAAAAGATCTTCCTCTCCCACGTTCCTTCCTGAGAAAATGTTGCCAACACGCTCACGAAAGCTCTACCCACTACCGACTTCGTCCGACACAGAATGAGCCTTGGCCTAGCCTGAAGGAATGGAGTTCGAGCATGAGGGGGTGTGTACCGCAGCAGGAACTGAGGGGGTGTGTTGGTTACAGTTCTGCACGGTACGGTATGTGATGAGAGAAGTGTGACCAAAATAGTATATACATGTGATGCGGGCGTACAACATCTTTACTTGCTACTATCATGGTGCAATTGAGGGTATGTGCGTTCCATCTTCTTAACTAGCCGTAGACTCACAGTACTCTAGATATTGCGCTTACCGTGTATCTAGGTAATATAAACTTGCTACTATCACGGTGCAATTGAGGATATCGCGCTTACCGTGTATCTAGTTCCAACAGAGAGGATGATTAATATTGCCCATGTTATTTGCGGGCCCCACGATGCCTTGATTAAGCAGCGATGCTTAATCTTAGCAATTAAACCCTTAATCATGGATGTCAACCAGTATGAACTTTCCAGTTGATGCACCCTAGGCAGACTTGATTAAGGTCCTTATGCAGGATCAAGCCCTGATTAAAGTGTGTTCGGATCATCCTGACAACCAGGATCAGGATCAGAATGCAGGATCGGGGGCCCGGTCCAGTGGCTTATCACACCATGTGACACCACGTAACATGATGTAAATCCTTGTCTCACGCTTGTTCTGCTGCTCTGAAGACGCGTCCTGACGCATTCACGACGCATCATTCCCCATGAAAAACATACATTGTGATTTAACAGCCGCAACTGAATGAATACCATGACGAGAAATGTGGATGGACCTCAATAGCCACCATAATGAGGTGTAATAGTCATATTTACTGCCAGTAGAGTTCAGCCGAGGAATGTAATAATTCACCTTCATTTTAACACTGTTCATCCACTGCTTCAGATGTTGTAGGGTCACAGGAAATATGCTAAGGGCACAGAATCTTGCGAAATACAGGTACAGATGCACTATCTGGTATTATCTGTCATTATCAATTGATGTTGGGGAAGTAGTTGCCGGGTTACCGATCCCGCATTCTGATCCTGATCCTGGTTGTCAGGATGATCTGAACGCACTCTTAGCCATATAGGACTTATGCTAATCCTTTGGAGCAGCGTGCTATGTGATTAAGGTAGAAATCAGCAAATTCCTTGCTATTTCACCCATGGTCTGTTTCACAGCTTATCACTGTAGGTGACCTGTACGGGTTTGAATCTGCAGGTCAGTTGGGCACGGTATTGGTGGGTCCAGGTCCAGGTTGACCCTTCTGGTGCCCACAGGTGGACCTGTGTGGAACCCAACCCTAGCCCTTTTTTCCATTCTCTTTGTTTTTTGCTTGGATTTTTTTTCCCTTTTTCAATTAGAAGTACAAAAAGGGTAGAATGCTGAAAAAAGGGTCCTACATGCAATTCTGGAGGAAATGAAGAAAAAAAAAAGCACAAGAAAGGGCACAAAAAAGACCAGGTGTGGAATCCCCCTCCAGGGCTCCCTTTCCCACCCTTTTTTTGCCTTCCTTTCTCCATTTCATGCAGTCTAGCTGCTCCTATTCTTCCTCAAAAGTCACATACCTCCTCAAATGTTCAAAAGGCTGGCTTATGGTTTATGTCTGTTGTTACAGCGAGAAATTCAAGTTTATCAAGTTGAGAAAAGAGAAGAAAAAAAGGGAATTTGTTAGACTTACCTGCACCTGAATCCAAGGTTTTTTCCGCAGTTCACCGGTTCCAGCAAGTAGAGAAAGAAAAGAAGATAAGAAATCAAATTGATTGATAAAGCACCGGAACAGCGATTCAAGTTTATCCCTCCCGGGGATAAAGCCGATTCAAGTTAAACAGCCAGCAAATCAAATCCAAGATATTGAGATCTGACCGAAACCGATCATCTGAAAAGTCCGAACCCGTGCCATGTTTTTTCCATTTTGGGTCGCAATTTTGATGACTTTTTCTTTTTATTTTTCGCCTATCTCCCTCAATTCTTGTTTGTTTGCCTCAAAACCAAGTGGAATCAATTCAAAGTACCTGAATGTGGTACATATTCGTTATATTTTTATTAGGCGTGACCCGATCGCTATTGCAAATTAAGTAATTTTCACCCATCCTCTTGCTGCTGGGATTTCGAATGTTCGGGGACCTCTGTCAGTCTGATATAATAGTAATATAGACGTGTTATACTGCACCAAATAATTTGATTTGGGGGAGAACACCGGGAAACCTTGAAAGAAGAGCAAAAACTCCAGATCAGCGAGGAAAAGTGCACAAAAACTGTAGACCGTATGACAAAGAGATGCAGAGCCGGGGAGTGTCAGTATATTGTCCCAGGCATCTTCAAGGTTCATAAAGGTGGACTGTATAGTTTTATAGGCCACACTCCAACATGGGCCTTGGAATGTGGCCTACAAATCCACATCAGCCCTGGAGTCACACTTTTCATACTTTCTTGTTTACACACCCTCTTTTCTCGCACTCCCGAGACTTTTCAAAGGATTCAAATACAGAATACAGAACTCTTACCAAACAAATGAGTCCAGATTGAGCTGGTGACACATAGGGCTCTAACCTGTACCTGTACCTGTAGCCAACGGGTTCATGGGCCGTGGCTATGGCTACAGGTCCATCTTGAGCAGACTTTTCTATGGGTCAGGTACGGATCAGGTAGACCCATAGGCGGGGCACCCGTATATGTGCATGTACGGGTTTCACAGGTGACCATCAGACATCAGTGCCACAGGTCCTTGTATGGTGATGTGCTACAATATTACAGCCGGTTTCAGGTGAAGAACTGAACAATATTGAAGGTTTGGCAGTCCAAGGTTATTTAGGGGCAGTCTCCAGATCTTGAACAAGATGTTGGGGGTGACTTTCGACTTTTGGGCCAAAAAAGGCAAGACAGTGTCAAAAAATTTGGTTTGGCATGCTCTGGATAGCTATATATGGTAATTTGATGTGATTGCCGAGCTGTGAACAAGTTGTCCATAGCCTATGGCCATAACCTGTGTACAGGTGGAACCCATCCGTAGGAGGGCCTCAACCCAGACTGTACAGAATGGTTACAGGACGGGTCGCACCCCCAACAGCTGTGATTACCCGTTCCGTAGTATAGGTCTTACGGGTTAGAGCCCTAGTGACACGTTGAATACACTGGGAAGATGTGTCTTCTTGCTCTCTGAGTTCTGCACCAATGTCTTTGCTGCTGTCAATCTCCAATGTGATTTCAACCCGTTTTCGATGTGTCTTCATGGTCAGCAAGAGGTGGAGTACCTTACTCATTCTAACAACACTTTCCCAGGGTATCTCTGTGCCAAAAGTCCGGTAGTTGTGCACCATACAAGATTTGGATCAAAAAAGTAAAATATCAAAGCCCCTACAAAGACGCCGCGAAATCTGCTGTAACTTATTGATTAAAATGGAGGTAAGCATGTTGTCCCAAAAATTCAGGCCATTATAACCAGATTTAAAGTTTCCAGGTCAGTTTCAATGTGCGGATGGCCTCATGCACTAGATGACCGGAATTTTTTTATTTTCCTCTGATCGTTTCTATTAATAATTGAGTATGAATCAGCCCAAGAAAACACGCCATTTCCGACCAAAATCTGTGCAGAATTGAGTGAGATATGGGCCATTTTTTCCCCAGGATCAAAATGCACCCAAACTGAAAAAATCAATTATAATGCATGCCTTCGGTACCGCAATTAACTGCAATGTGGGACCTATTGCTTGATTTCATTTCTTCTCTGGCTGAGGTTTTACTCGTGCTTTCATACTTCCTCTACCTGCACGATGCAATTGTATATTTATGACCCCGCCTCACTTACTTCTGTAAAACGCCAGCCTCACGGCATGTCACAACTGCCATCATGATTTGGGATGGCGGCCCGCGTTCAAGTCTCGTTTAACCCAATCGGGTTAAACTTGACAACAGACACGCACCGAGCCAAAAGGCTAGGGTGATTCTTTCTGGATTTTACATTATCTGCAAAACATGAAAAAGGGTGCAAAAGGGTGTGAAAGGGTGTGAACAACCCTGTTATCTGTTCCCATCATGCTGTTATCTACCCACCTGTACAGCCCACCTAGCCCGTCAAGATAGAGGGGGAGATCCCACGGGTCTCCCCTTCTAATTTGACGTGTTTAGGCGTGGGGCCGCACCACGCGTTAATTATGCCATAGCAATAGCAATTAGCGGTAGATATTGATATCAGTAGATATGATACCGTGTAATCTATCGTTTATCAGCCAACACCCGCAACAGTTGCCATCAAAGATGGCGCGTGCGTGCCTCCCGCCATCATTGCCATCAAGATCTCACTGGGAGGCGCCGCCCAAGTCCGTCTTGTCCTCAAAAATGCCCGTAAATTCGTGAAAAAAAAAACAAGGGGCATACTGGGCCTCTCTAGAACATATATAACTATAAACTACCCTTATCATGCCACTGGCTATCGAACAATTCATGAATCAATAATATTTCAAGCATAAGCAAGGTACAAGTTAGTAGTTATGGTACCGTGGATAAAGGCATGTAGAAGCAGTGAAGCATAGAGCATAGGGGGGGCGACACGCAGATGCGGGAAGGCCTACTTGCGGGGGCCGCGTGGGATACCGGCGTCGGAGCGCTTCTTGCATTGCTTCTTTGCTGGTGCCCCGCTGTTTACATCCTCCAGGTGAGCTGCGGTGCGCTTCGAGCCCGTGTTGACGTCCAGTGGAGTCAAGGCCGACTTGGTGGGGGAGGGAGTAGGTCTGGGGAGCACCGGCAAACCCAGGTCCGGTGCATAGACTGCGCTGGACGGCCCAGGGGCGTTCCCATAATATCCCAGCGTAAGTGGCTGCATCCCCATCATATCAGGGAACACCGCCGCCATGTCATTGCTGATGTTCAGGAAGTCCAAGTCCAAGTCAAGGTCCGGGACGAGCCCGTCGTTTGGCATGTGGAGCAGGTCGGTCAAGTCGAGGTCGGGTGAGGATGTGGGTGCAGTGGCAGTAGTTGCAGCTGCAGTGGAGGGCGCAGGAGGTGCGTTGATACTGGATGGGATGCGCAAGACGTTGTGGTCGAGGACCGAGGGGGAGTGGGAGAGACTGGGGATGGGGACGGGCAGACCACTGCCTGCACTGACAGCTGCAAGCGTGGGGATGGTGTCGCGTGGTGTCTTGTTGGTCTGCTTCATGCGCGGTCCCCGAATCGCCCCCTTGTCACTCCTTTCCTTGCACTTCAGCAATGTCCCACCCGACTCCGCACGCTGCGCATCCTGCTCCTTGATGAGCGCTGCCCGTGCTTCCTTCGACATTGACACCCAGCGGATTTCCCCCGCAAGGATCATGCAGAGGATACGCCGCACGGTCTCGGCGTTCATGTTCCCCGCTTGCTCGACGGCGATGTCCCTGGGCCAGCCCGCCATCTCCACACCGTGGCCCACGCGGATAACAATGTTGTACTTGGTGCATTCCATCACGACCTTGCTGTTCTTCAATATCATTTCTGGGGGAAACATTAGATGCTGCACGCTAAGTGAAAAATCGAGGAGCTTACGGAGCCCTTTGGTGAGGCGCTTCGACATGTCAGCGCGCATGCTCTTGGCGTCATTCTTTTTGCGCATGGCTGAACAACCGCGTTAGTGCCAGGATTCTGTGACACAAACGGGAACAAAACCCACCTTCGTCCATGGTGCACAAGTAGTGCTCAAACTTGCGCATCACATCCAGCTGGTCTGTCCCCATCTCCTGCAGGAAGAACTCCAGGGTGTTGTCCGAGTCAACGGCCTGTGGCAAGGCGTCATCGTCGGCATTCCCCCGCGAAAAAACGGTGAAGGCGCAGACCCCAGTGCGCTCGTACAGGTTGGTGAGTTGCTCGCCGATCGACATCGACGTTTTCCTCGCGTCGTTGGCCGCTGCCTTGTTCGTGGCACCGTGAAACGGTGCACTTGATATACGACTAGAAATAGCTTAGATTCGTGCTTGCACAAAACAACCACAAAACCACCACTACAACAATCTATTCCTCCAAAGATGTAAGTGCTTCTCTTTGTGAGTTCGGGTCCGGGCCGTAGTATGCGACCAGCGGGTTTGGAACAAACACAATTCGACTGCTAGACTTCAACAAAGCCGTTCAACAACACGCTAGCACTACGCAGCTGCCAACAACAATACTGCTAGCACCTGGGATGGGCAGGAGTTTATGGGTTGGATACAAGGTGGCTGGATCGCTAGATCGAGGGCACCAGGGCAGAGTATGTAGGTTTGTGAAAATCCTCGCAATGGGATACCCAAAGACTATTGAGGCTAACAACAAGGGGACTTCAATCCTCAAGCGACAAGGCAGTCCTTAAGCCGCTGACCTATTCCTTAACCAAGAACAGGAATGTTTCCACTTTGTATTGGCAATAGACACTATAAGCGTCCAGCTAGCGACCCAACACACTACGACAGCGCTTCCGTCAATATCGGGGTGAAGACGAAGTAACTGACAAGTTACAGTCGGTCTAGAGGTGGGGGCACCTAGTCCGTCTTCTTCTTAGTGGGCTCGAGTCAACACACAATCACCTAGCAGGCGATCCAACACACTACGAATATATCGGGGTGAAGGCAAAGCTGCTAGCGCAACTGCTAGCTGGGTCTCAAAGAGAACACCCTAGTTCGTCTTTCTCTTGGTAGGGCTCGAGTCAACACACAACCACCTAACAGGCAATCCAACACACTACGACAGCGCTTCCGTCAATATCGGGGTGAAGGCAAAGCTGCTAGCGCAACTGCTAGCTGGGTCTCAAAGAGAACACCCTTGGATTTTATATGTGAAGGCTCCTCAAACCAACAACAGCAACCTCAACTAAGAACTCGCTGTGTCCAGAGTCAACAGCATCGATTCCAATAAAGACTACTACTTGTGAAGTGTGTTACAATCTCCACTAGCAACCTGAGACCACCTCCACTAGCTTTGTACTAAACTGGGGTGTAATCTCTATCAGAGACCACCTGCACCAGCTTCGTACTCGACCAGGGAGTGCTAATCTGAAGTGCTAGTCCGCTCTGTGCTCCCTTTTATACTACTGAGGTCCAAGTTACATGTGATAAGCAGGCTGAATAATGAGATGAGTAAGAATGAGGTGATTGATGATGAACAGCCAATGAAACGGCTGTCATTTGGTTCTGTGATGGATCTAGGCCAAGCAGATCAGCCGCTCTGATCCGCTAGCACCCGAATCCGCCATCTGGAGTCATCTAGCACAGGTTAGAACACCGGCTAGCAGCCCGTTTAACCATTGCTGCTTCAGTGGTGACCTGTACATCCGCACTAATAGCCTGCTAGCTATTCCCCTATCTGTTTTGTTGTCTCTGTTTGTGACTAGCAACTGCATCGCGACAATCACGTGCTAGCACCTTCCTATCCTGGTCCCATTGTCTCTGTTTGTGACTCGCAACCGCGTCGTGACAATCACATGCTCGCATCTGTCTATCCAGGCCCCAGGCCGATCGCTAGTCGGGTACCACATGCTAGCACCTATGTTCCAAGTGCTGCTAGCACCTAGGTAGTTTCCCCCAGACTCCTGACTTGCTGTTCATACCATTTGCTAGCACTCTTGCAGTTTCTCCTTCCTGTAGCTCGCTTCCTAGGTGCTAGCACCTTGACTGTTTAGGCTTATGGTTATTTCCCCATGGTTTGTGCCTCCAGAACTTGCTAGTGCGTCACCCTAGAAGTGTCTGGTGCTATAACTGGCCGCTTGGGCTCACTCCAGTTCTCCTTTATATCACCTAGCCAGAGTCCCGAGTGCTAGTAATAACACATCAGAAGTGCTAGCGCTTTCCAGTTGTATAAATACTGGTCCTAGGAAATCGCAAAATAGCACTAGATGTTGCGCGCTTGTATTATGGCGTTTCAACGGGCCCCCGCGAGTCTTGGTCTGCCGCTTCTCCTCGAGCTGATCCATGAGGCGGTCATACTCGACCTTGCCCAGGCTCTGCTCATCGAAAGCAGCGCCGTCGTCGATCTCGTCCTGGAGGTTGTTGTTGTAGTCCTCCAAAGACTTTTGTTCACCTTGAAATGTATCAGCTTTCGACTCCAGAGATGCATTCAAATACGTACCAGCAGCTCTAGCCTTGAGAGCTCGGTCATATTTAATCGCGTTGCGCAGGTTTTTTCTGCGCGTCGTTTTGACGGAGCTCTTGTGGCACAGAACACCGCGAACGTATCGGTCCATTTTCTCGAATTTCTTGGTGATGCGCGCGATCTCCCGGTTGCGATGCTCGTTGAAGGACTCGACCTCTTGCTCATATGCGCGCCGCTGAAGCCTGGCCTCTTCCTTTTGGAGGACCGCTGTGGCTTTTGCTGCGCCAGACGCGGTGGGGCGACAGTGCACTTGCTGAACCGCTTTGCCAGGGTTGCGGATGGCGTGGGTGCTGGTTGCGGGGACGTGGGTGCGTGGCATGTTAAGACGTGGTGGGAGTAAACAATCGAAGAAAGTCAGGTGAGTGACAGTTTCTGCCGATCATTACCTACAGCTTCTTTGTGATCGTGACAGCATACATCACCTCACGTCCCAACCACCATCACAGCCCAATGGCTCAGGGGTCGGGATCGTCAGATGCACAAGTGTTGCTCGTGCAGCTGACAAACCCAGCCCACTGAGGCATTGGGTTGTCTTTTGTTCAATCCCTGGTACGCATTCTTTTCTTCTTAAATTTTTTTTTTGACTTGGCTCAGCCCGCTCCAATGCTCCGCCTACTCGACTCAATACTTGCGCGTCTCCCTCAATTTTTTTCCACCACTCCGCCTGTCTCGACTTCCTTGCCCGCACCCGAGGACAAAAGCTGGTATGTCAATGTCTGGGGTGTCATCTCGCATGACAGGTGCGTATGCTACACATTTTACCTCAAATTTATTCTAATCTTATCACAGAACCCAGCTGTACAAAGACTGCGTCTCCGCGTGCGAGACACCTGCCCAGCATCCAATTTACTGGGTGCCTACCTTCGATGATGCTGTTTAATACCTACCCCGCCGCCGGGGCTTTGAAACCGCCTTCGGCTTTGGATCAGAAGACCCCGAGCTGTTCTTCGTCGTCGACTGGGATCCTCATGTCTATTACGACAGGTTGGTGTCTCATTTTTATTTTTATTTTGCTGACTTCACTCAGTTATGCTGCCGAGAATGCATGGAGGCATCAAGGTGAAAAACAATCAGCCGTCTTTGTGACCTTGTCTTGGAATGACGCATGGGCGCGCGCGCAACGCTGGACGACCGACTACTCGGGGTATTTACATGCAATGTAAATTTGTTGCTGCATTTCAAGTACAATATGAAGCGTTTTCTTTGGCCGACTCATTTTTTGTACTTTTTTTAACTCCTCTATTGAAAAAACCGAGACGATGTATTTTGTGTGCAGTATTACAGCCACTGAGTACATTACTGGTCATCCAGGAAGCGCCAGAGGTTCTGCTTGTCGCCGACAAAGATGAGCTCGCCCCCGGGTGTATCCTCCAAGACCTCCACGGCACGCGCTCTGAGGAAGTTCTCAGCCAGGCAACAGGGAGCATCCAAAACTCACCGATTGTTGAAGACGCGGTTGCGCCCATTTGCATGGATGGCATACAGAGCTGGGGCTGGACGAGTTTCCAACTCCTGGACGCTGGTGTATGGAGGAAGCCCCGAGAGCCGGGTGGTGGGTACATGCGCGTGGTCATCGAAGGTGGCAATACATGCGGGGGTTTGCGGCGGGGCGCTTGTGGGGTGGTTACCGTTGAAGCTGGCTGATCATTGCCGGAGGAGGTAGGTTTGGCACGCGTCTTCACAATTGAAGGCGGCGGTGATCCTGCACCCAGCCCCAGCACGCGGTCGAACAGCTGCTGCGCGCGTTGCGGACTCAGAGGAACTGGGGGTGGCCTGGTCGCTGCCAGGTACTCCATCTCCTCCCTCTTTACCCGCTTTGCCTCCTCCTCTGCCTGCTTCACCCCCTCCTCTGCCCGCTTCACCCCCTCCTCTGCCCGCTTCACCCCCTCCTCTGCCCGCTTCGCCTCCTCCTCCCGGATTGCCTCGTTGGCAGCCACAAGCTGCTCGTAATGGGCCACGCTCCGTAGGTGCTGCCTCACTTTCAAGGCAGCTCGCACGCGCACCTCGGGCGTCTCGTATTCATGCTCGTGATATTCAGCGCAGTCCAGTGTCCACAGGTCCAGAAACCTGGACCATGTGAATGCGCTGAAAGTGCGTGCGCCGGGGTATCTGCTTAAAGCACGAGTCAGTGAAGCCCTGCTGCCGTGGTCAGTCAAAATCCAAGACGCGACAAAGAAAAATGCGCTCAGATGTGACCACTCCCTTCCAGTTGTCATGGATCACAGCAAAAAAACCGCCGGTATGAGTCTGCCGATTTTTGTGGCCGGCGTCGGGGGAATAGATAGGAACACAGAGCAAAGTGCCGTTGTCGTATGGGGGAGAGCCAAAAGGCATTCGATGGTATCGCGGTTGGAGGAGAGACCAAGAGATTTTGATGCAGTCACAAATAGTCACACAGGGGCTTGGAAACCATTGCTCGTGCGTCTAATACCTCACCAAAAAATTCTTGCTATAAAAATTCGAGATACAAAAATGTGTTAGGAATGTAGACAGTTGTATGTATATAATTAAGGCTTGAAATGGCCTCCGTGGTCTTTCAGCAGTGTGCTTTTGGGGCAGATGCAAGAGCATCCGGGGCAGTCGTCCCCGCTGCACTCCATGCAGGTGGGGAAGAAGTGTCCTTGCCCATCTGCGTGTTCGATCCAGTCGATCGAAACTGGGCACATGCAGATGCACCCGGGGCAACCCTCACAATCGCACTTGGGGCATTTTGCAGGGGCAACGGCGCGAGTGCTAGCGGTTATTCCTCCCTCGTAAATGGGTGGGGTGGCGGCACGGCATGTAGACCAGTCATCCGAGGTGGTGTAGGCGTCGTTGTGGTTTGGCTCGGGCAGAGTCGTCGGGGGCTGAGGGCGGTGAAAGGCCTTCCAGCCCTTCATCCCCGTGTCCGAGCACGGGGGACGCTCTCTCCGTGGGTTTCGAATCACTTTGTCTCAGCGTGGAGCGCGAGGGCTGTGTAGATTTTGGGGGAGAGGTGGAAGCCCATGGGCCTCGCGCAAGATGTTACGCTCGACATGCCTGTGTAAAGAATTCCGTTAGCCCAAAAAAAAATGAGAAGAACCGGCGGCGATGTACCGTTTCTTAGTCTTCGCCGCCTCCCTGTACTCTCGCTTCTCGTGCTCCTTCTGGTCCTGCCTGCAGCAGTGTTAAATAGGGACAGGGGTAGATAGAAGTCAACGCACCTGTCTCAATACCGCTCAGAGTCCTCCGCGACCCTCATGCGGTGCTGCTTCTTCTCTTTCCAATCCATCTCTGCTATCTTGGCCCAGACGCTGGAGGGAGTGAGGAAGAGGAGCAGTTTTAGTGAGGCTGCTTACACCAACATCCGTGCTTTTGCCTTCCCACAAAGTACGTCTGCGTTTCTGAGAGGATTGGGTTAGTAGGTAGGCGTAGAAATGTAGAAAGTAGTTCCTACTTTGCGGCGTAGCACTTGAGAGATTCTTGGCGGTGTTGGCGTTTGATCTCGGGGTCCAGTGGTGGACGGCCCGCAGGCATGTGGTCAGAATTTGGTGGTCGTGCGATGTAGTGGGAAGACAAGTGGGAGGCCTATCAAAATTTGAAATGGATTCCAGATGTAATATCAGTTCGCGACATTATTTATGCCAAAGAAATAATCATACCTCTTCATCCGATCTCCCTAAAATCTTGAGAATTTGCGTGGGCAAAGGGGGAGCAATGAGGGACCAGGAAGTGGATAGGAAACCGGCAAGGAACAGCGGCACATTATGTTATAATTTAACTGATGGGTCAAAAAAGATTATCGTCAGGACAGGCATGAATAGGGGTAAGAATGAAGCTCACAAAATTTGAGCCTCGGTGTTGAAGCCAAAGGTGACGAGCTCAAGGTCAAAGTTGATCATATTTCATTCGCGATAAAAATTGGACTCACTTTTGCCCTTTCAAACTCATAAGCGGGACCGGGCATTGATTTAACAGTTTGATTCCGTGCCCAGTAATTCATTGACGGTACTAAAGTAACTAAGTCCTGTTTCCCATCTCGTTTCCTTCAGTGCCTGCACGCGTTCCCATTGGTCTGGATCCTCCTGTGCCAACTGCACCCCAGTGCGCCCCCCATTCTCAGCCCACCGAAACATCCCCCCAGCAGTGAACTGGGTGAAAGAAATGTGCTCTTCACCGCCCTCCACCGGCACATTTGAATGCGAAACGGTGGCAGAAGGAAGGAGGATAAGGGCGCCAGCGGGGAACTCAATGACGACTTGGAGGTCCCATAAGACGAGATGACCGCCCTTGGCTGCGTCGAAGTCCCCAAGTGACTGGACGGCACACCATCTGAATGGGAGGTTGCACACGTCCCTGTGTTTGAAGGTCCAGACCCTGGGACCGAAGTTGAACGTGGCAGTGGAAAAAACGGACTTGGGGAACAGCCGCCGGAGGTGGGGGAGGTGGATTTTGAGTTGCGCATTGTTCTGGACGTAGTAGCTGTAGAGTCGAGGCGCCCATAAACTGAAGGCAACTAAATTTGCTCGAGGTCAGGCCAGGGACTCAAGATGAAATGAATACACTTACAGCTTGTGAAGTTGGCAAGGCGAGTGATGTCCGGGTTGGCGAGTAACCTGTCTACCATTGGCGTGCGCTGCTTGTTGTCCATCCATGCAGGAGTCCGCTGGCCTTTGCCATACCCCAATCCCACAGTGACAGCCGCAAAAAGGCCACGTCGGTGGCAGCACATGGCTGCGGGGAAATGGGTGTCGGATCCCTCCTTCTTGATGGATTTGTAGGCACGACCCACAGCGGCGCGCCAGCTGGCATCGTTCGGTTGGCCAGCGAGGACCGTGAATATGCGGCCGGCACTGTCTACAAGAGGATGAGCTGCTCTGTAGAAGGATCAGCTTTCTGTTAAGAGAATGGGGCAGTGGGACTAACATTCCATCCCAGCGGATGAGCTGAAAACCAACGGCTATCAACTCAGCGAGGGAGCGGCACTGCTTGGCCCCGTGTTTCTCAGCCTTGTCTTCAACCTTGGTGGCGTACATGCCATGGGCGGTGGGGAGGGTGGTGGCGTTGAAGCAAGGGAGGTAAAGGGGAGGTGCTGGCTGGACGTGTTCGTGCAGGGTGGCAGCCCGAGGTGTGAAGCCCTATTCTTTGATACGGCGCACGCGTTTCAAAGCTCGGCGGCGGTGATTTCCCTTCTGCGGAGGGCCGGCGGCGACAACATCTTCAAAGGTCAGGGATGCGCGGCGCTTGGGAGGGGGCGGAGGAGGCGGCAGATCGTGGACTTCGTTCCATGGATCTCGGGGCGGCCACTCGTCGTCGATATCGTCCAGTGCGTCGTGGGGCTCGGAATCTTCTTGATCGTCGCGCTCCTCTGCGACAGCACGCGAGAGAAGAGGACTGATGTTGAAGTCGGTGGCTTGAAGCGAGGTTACAGCAGTGTACCACTCAGCGAAAACGGTGCCACTGCGTGTCTATTGCGCCGTAAGAAAAATGAATTGCTCTGAAAATTAAAAAAATACTGTTCGCGAGCAGGGTGTCCACAACATCGCGACCTAGAGCCCAAAAAACGCGTCAGTTAATTCAATAAAGTCTGTGATAGGCATCCCTGGTGGCAATCTTCGTCGCTAGCTGCTGTCCAGAGTCCCAGGTCTGAGCCTTCAAGGAGAGCAGCCAGCTTGAAAATTTCCCAGAGCAGAGAGAATTAAAAAGCATACCTTGAAGAACGTGCTTGTAGGCGTGTATGGGTGGTTTGTTCAGAGAGATGCGTGAATGATCTCGTCAGGTGATGCGAGGACTTGTTAGGGTAGTGCAGACACATACATATGTCAGGTGACATGGCGTGTCCTCCAACTTCCGCTACATGGCGCCCGGCAAGACTCCAACTTTCGTGGATCAACGCGCCAATCGAAAAACCGCAAGTTCTTCCTCGCGTCTAATCTCTGTAACCCATGCTCGGCGCTCAGCGACTGGCCGCCTCATCAAAACCAGCCGCACTTTGACTTCAGCCCAGGTCTGGGAGGAGAAACAGGCAGAGGAAGAACGCGAGGCGCTGCGTCTTGCCGGTGAGTCCCTATTGCAAACATAGTAAAACCCATGCTTACTTTCACAAGCTCTGAGCTGTGAACAGCTCAGGGAACGAAATGCCTGGCTCAATGTGCCCAACTCATTTGACAACGATGACGCGACAGTTGGCGGCTACGAGGACGATGTCCTGCACGGGCGCGTTGCCGCAGAGATCAGCCATGCCAGTGAAGCCGTGCAGGAAGATGCTGCTGTAACAGATTCGCAGACATTGCTCGAGAAGTTGTGTGCACATCACAAGTGCGTTTTGCTTCCAGTTTTTTTTTGTTTTTCTTTGACTTAAACATCCTCAGCTTGCTCTTCACCAAACGCCGCGACACACGGAACCGTAACAACCGGACACAGCTTCTAGTCGACGTGTTTGGGCGCAAATGGAAAAAATGACCGATGCCTACATGGCTTGGTCTCTGGCTAGCGCTGAGGAGGGGCTTGGCAAGCTCTACACCCACCCCGAGGACGCTGTCGTTGAGGAGCACACCTCCGTCTACGTGGTGGACCTCTTCTGTAAGTTTTTTTTTTGATTTCGTGCCCAAGTCGACACTCAATTTCTTGCAGCAGCTTACTACGCGGATGTGCCCCTTATGCAAGGCAAGCACTACGTCGCGTCGGCGTACGTGGGTCAGGGCCTCATGCCCGCCGCTCCGTACTCACCCAACGTCGCCATCACCATACGCACCCTCGAGATTTTTCGGGTGATGCAGCTTTGCTGTCCTCGCCTCGGTGTGCAGGCGTTTGTACACGTGCTATGCAACATTCATCGAGTTCCTCCGTGCCCCTATCTCGGCACACAATTTTCCGTTGCTTTTGACGTCTACCTGGCCATACGTGCTGAGGTGGACAAGCGCACTCAGGCGGTGCTCAGTCGCGATACACCGAATTGGCACCTCAAGAACGCCTGCCCTTGCTGCCTATACAAGCTGGAAGGTGAGGCAGTGTTCCGTATTCCCCTCCTCTGCACCTTCGACGGCAACAATTGACTCAAGCGCTTTTGGCGGCAAGAGCGGGAGTGGGTGGATGACTCCGGGGTTGCCATGCCGGGGGCCTCAAAGGAACGTCGCGATGACTGCGTCACCCCAGGCGACCGCTACCTGCCGCGCGAGGAGGTGGAAAAGTGGGCGAAGGAGGGGCTTGATGAGTTGATGAAGGGGTTCGAGCCCGGGACTGGGGTAGACGACCCAGATGATGACGGCTGTGACGAGCGGTGGGCGAACATGAAGGAGGATGTTACTGCCCGCGCATACAGCATGTACGACGAAACGGGGTTCTTCCCCTGCCTCTGCAGGCACTAGTTTCTTCTTGTCGCCGTGGATATGGTGAAGAGCGGCGAGCTGTGAGTGTTTTTTTTTCTTTTTACTGGTTTCTGGAAAGCATTAACGAACTGGGCAGTGCGAAATACGGCTTTGCGATCACCGCGCACCTACTGAACGTACTTGGCGAGGTCGCGACCGGCTATGACATCGGGTGCAAGTTCAGGAAGATGGTGCAGATGCACCCCGTCCTCTCTTCACCTGCCGCCGCCAACAACTACAAGTCCTTGGTCGGCGCTTTTCACGGCCATGCCCACTGCCGCCGCTGCCAACTCAAGAACCTAACAACATACGTCGAGGGGGTGGGGCTGGAGGACCTCGAGGAATGCGAGTTGTACTTCTCCAAATCGAATGGCCTCACCTCGACAACACCATACTCCACCGTGTTTCATCGCCAGCAAGCCATCACCATGTACCTCAAGCATGCTGATACGGTGGACGCCTACCAAGGCCTCTGTAAGTCATTGACATCTCATCTATATGCTGCTGGTACTCACCATACATTTTGCAGCAACCGTTCTTGCCAACAAATACCGGCGGGCGCTCAAAATCAAAGCCACTCTCCCCATGCTCTGCGAAACGATGGCGAGTCTTGGTGTCGAGACGCGCTCGGTATTTGAGACCTGGCTGGAGAAAGAGAAGACGTACCTCAATTCACTCACGAAGGAGCCCACGCAGGAGACGTTGCAGATGGAATACTATCAAAAGCTCGTCAATCTGTACGACCATGAGTAAGTGTTCACTTCTATTCTTTTGAATCTTACTGAAGACGCCTACAGGTCCCGCCTCAATGACATTCGAGCTAATGGGCTCATTTTTGTGGAGGTAGCCCCTGGTGCGAGCTACTCGGCAGCTGCAGTCCAGACACAGCGGATTGAAACTCAGAGGTGGCATGCGACGGAGGTGGTTTCAAAGACGCTGGCTGCCATGCAGGACCTGGAGCTCCGGCTCGCGATCACCGAACGATGGGAGCGCGATGGCGTGGAATGGACGACGACAGCCCTCATGGTCACCAACCGCCGTTATCAGCGCGCGCTCGACGAGCTCGAGGGCCTTGTTGTCGCGCGAATGTTTGAGCTCTCCAAAGTTCACATGGCGGACACAGGTGCGTATTTCTTCACCCTTCTGACAGACGACCGGCTTACAATGACTCAGGGTACAAGTTGCGAAAGCACATCGCGAAGGCTTTGCAGGCGCAGTCCAAGGGAGTGAGGTCGGTGCTCGACAGGTACAACGACGCCGCAGTTATGCTCTCGCCACCAAGAACCCAGCTTAGCTGGGAGCAAATCGTCGACTATGTGTCTCTGGCAGACCCCGACCTTCTGTGGGAGGGCAGGGAGGACATCCGCAGTGAACCTTGGGCGCAGCCAGCAGGACGTCTTGCCATGGATCAGCACTACAAGCTACTGCGTGCCGACGAGGAAATCGCAAGACTCAATGTCGAGATACCGCGCCTCATCACCTACATGGTGGATGAGGAGCGGTTTCTCGTGTACCACGAGGGACGGCTGCAGGCGGTGGGGAAGCAGGCACTGGCGCATCAGGTGAAGGTGCAGCAGGTGGATCACGCGCGCTTCAATAGCGTGCACATGGAGCGGTTGACGAAGCTGGGCAAGGAGGAGGGCTTCACAGCATCGCTCTCCCCGGGTGTTAGCATCAGCAAGGAGCACCTGGTGCCCGAGGCAGTCCGGGGCGACAGCGAGGACATGGAGATGCAGGGGCCCTCTCAGCGCGTGGCGTACGTTCTGCCGCTGCTGGATGAGGAGGACGAGGGTGACGACGAGGACGCAGACGTTGACGGCGAGGCAATTGCCAACACCTTCGAGGTGATTGTGCACATCACGCACGATGGCCCCGCACCTGCGCCAGCCTTGTAGGCACGTACTTGGTATTTTGCGGACTTTGTTATCATATCACCATACTACCGCTTGTATTACATCCTTGTTTTGTTGTATATATGTTAATGGTACCTGTAGCATACTCCTTCTTTTTTTTTGTGAATTTACGGGCATTTCTGAAGATGGTACGGACTTGGGCGGCGTCGCCCACTGAGATCTTGATGGCATTGATGGCGGGAGGCGCACGCGCCATCGCTGATGGCAACTGTTGGCCGATAACGATAGATTGCATGGTATGATTACTCGTACATCTATTGATATCTACCGCTAAATCGCTAAATCGCTATTGCTACGGCGTAATTAACGCGTGGTGCGGCCCCACGCCTAAACGCGTCAAATTAGAAGGGGAGACCCATGGGATCTCCCCCTCTATCTTGACGGGCTAGGTGGGCTGTACAGGTGTATCTACCGTTCATCTAGTTTATTCTACACAAAATGGTTTTGAGTGAACTAAAACCGTAGACCCAATCCAAGTTCTTTATTGAAGGGTCCCAAATATTCCAAGATCTAAAGACGGTGGAAATGCGTTGAAACTGAGAAAGTGGCCAGCTGATTGGGTCTTTAACCCTGTTCACTCCCATGGTGATGTCCTAGATTACTTTGGGACAAGTCTAGACCGGAGCCGAAAACAGTCACTACCATTCTTCCCGGTCTTTTTTAGAGATCTGGCCTCCGCCTGGACGGGACGGCAACTTGGCATACTCCCGAACTGTGAATATCAGAATTAGAAACTCTGCCTTGATCTCTGCACCCGTTCGAGTCTGGTCTCTGTCCGTTTGCGGCCTGCGTCCATTCTACATGTATACCTACGACTACTCCTCTTCCGAACGGCCGGGAACGAATCCCAAAGCAGCAAGACTTCAAGATCTAGGCCTATATCGAGATGGCGCGGAGGCCTATATTATGGGGGGTGGCACAGTTACCTTCAGTCTTTAAAATTACGACTGCTCCATCATGTGTAAGACACATCAGTTTTGCTGACTCCCTCTCTTGGCTGAATCTTTTTTATTATTAGCGACAGTCAACTCGTTACAGCGTGCGCCTAAAGTCTTGCTATTAATTAAATCCAAATGAACTTCGGTCTAGATAATGGCACTGGGGCACCCAAAGTGGCACAGGCACCTCAAGGTACCTCCCAAGGGAGTCTCAAAACTGTGCCCGTAGGTCTGTATCAGATGCACCTGCGCAAGTCTACCGCGCGGCGGCCTGGGCACGAGGGTGATGGGAAAGGACATAGAGACGAATCTCAGTCTGGGTCCAAGGTACCCTAAAGAGTTATCTACCGAACGTTGGCTCAATATGACGGAGATGTGACTCTCACATAGAGAAGATATTAATTCGCACACAATCTAGCTACCGAAAATGCACGCTGATTATCTGACGTCAATTCAACATGCTTGTGCCCTATTGAAGGGCTTACGGTGTACCACTGACTTGCGGAGGATCCTAATGTCCGCATTGTTTTGTCCCCGTCGTTGAAACTTGACTTGGCTGACAGTTCTGATTGTCATTGTCCAATCATTAGAGGGTTGAGAACTCAAACATTCAGATACGCTGGCTCTTGCGTCGGAGCCAGTTACACTACATACTGTACCATTTAATTCAATTTGTACGCCTTGTGACCTGTGACCAAAGTTTACGAAATTCAGAATTCGTACTTCGTCTGAGGGAGCATGACTGGATCCTTTTTTTCGTAAATCCGCCGCAAAGTGTGCAGGATGCGACGAAGTTGATAAAGCTGCGAACCCGTACTCGTAGAACTATTGTAGACGGTGTAAGATAGCTACTGTCAGAATCGGCAGCTTGTGTGAATACCGTGGCGTCGTTACCTGTTGCGGCGTGCGCGGAGGCGAAAAATTCAATTTTTGAGCCATTTTACTGTGACTTTGTGACTCGTTTTCAGAATTCGTACATGGCTGGGTGACCTGTGACCTGTACGAAAACTAAAGCAGGTAGGGCCGGCAAGTGGCAGAGCCCGCTACCATTACTATCTGTGCTCCTGGCTCAGTGTATACTCACATACAATTAAAAACACTTGAAACATTGAATCTGTTTTGCATTAAAGTGAGAATATATTACTTTCATTTAAGGAAGAATTGTGTGCAGGTTGGCGCCGCAGCTGTGGGAGACTATCGTCGTTGCCATACTGAACATCGAGATTTGACAGAACACGGCGCAAAGGACTGGAGGATATTTTACTGCCATAAACTGCACTCAGAATGTGCACCTGAATATCCGGGTCAATATTATTAACTTGCCATTCATTGCAGACATCGGCACAGTCCGGAAAAGATAGGCCATTTGGGAGGGAAATCGGTGGATGTCGTTGAGAAAACTGAGTGCAATCACCAGAAAGGATATGTTGGGTAATTTGACGGCGAAGGGAGTCAATGGAAGGTTTATCTGAAATTTGAATGCGATGCAAAGCAGCAATGGAGAGCAGGACGGGCTTTCGATGGCTTTCAAATGAGTTGAAGAAGTCGGCAACTGATGCAGAAGAACTGATACCTGGGCTGGTGGATGCAATATTGGCGGAATGTATTTTTAAGGCAGCACGCAGTTTGAATCGCAAATTACGGACACCAGGGACAGATATATTAAGAGCAGCAGCTAAATGAGAAAGACTTTCAGTGGACATCAGCTTGTGATCAGCATCGAGGACAATATTCAAAACTGCTTTCGACATGTCTGCTGCGCAACCAAAATCCTGGGACAGAGCTCGACAAGCCGAGCGATCTGGCCTAGGAGTGACATCCACATCCACAGTGTGATCTGTACAGGCTCCCGTAGCGATATGGTGCAAGAGAATACATCTACATTGTGCTAAACTCATACCAGAAGTCGGTATAGCATGCAGCTCAAGAGACCTCTAAAGCGATGGCAAATCTGAATGGAATATGGAGACACGGGAGCGGGTAGTATGATGGCCAAGTAAAATATCACGAATAATATTAATCGAAGTCATAGAATATGCAGTCATAGGGCATGGTATGCAAGCAGAGGTAGATGGACATTGACACGAGGAATGCTCGCTGCAAACACAAGGCTGCAGCAGAGCTGAGTAATAGGTTAGCGTCGAGTCGTGTAAAGATGAGGCAGACACTTACGATGAGATTCCTTATCAGGTGGCATCATCACGCAGTCGAGATCGCGGGCAGAATCTAGAGCGGCGACATTGAAGGCAGAGAGGTGGGATTTACCTAAAATAGTCAGCCGTTAAGTGGAATATAGAATGATGAAATACACTTGCTTGCCGATGTTCCCGGCGTATTAATGGCACCCGAAGAGAGAACAAAGGATGCATGTGGAAGAGTTTGTCGACAGAAGAACAACCAATCGCGGCCAAGAACAAGGTCATAAGGGAGACCTGAGCAGACACGGAGCTTCATATGCATGGAACATAACGAGTCAGCCGTTGGAAGAGTAAGCGGTCCAGAAGCAACAGATTGAGATGCCGAGACTCCAGAGGATAGAACCCAGTCAAGAGACAGCAGAGAACATTCAGAGCTAGGATCAACGGACGAGGAGAGCGGTACGTTGCAAAAGGTAGCAGAGGGCGACATGGGAGTCGAGAACAAGAGGGAACAACGTGGCACGATGTGGCAATGAACGTTGTGATGGTTGGGGTGATTTGACGTGTCCATCCGACATCGGGTGAGAATTTTGGGGATTGCTCTCAGCAAGATTATGAGTTAGCATCGACAATCATTCGGCTTTTGAGCCGTCTACATATTTTGGCAGAGATATCAGTGCTTATGCAAAAACAGATGACGAAAATGTGATGCTCTGCAAGTGGCTGAAGTTAGGGCGCCCTATAGAAACCCTTACCTAACGGTAGCGGGAATTTCGTAAATTTGGTTCTCCGATCATACCACTGGGTCCTCGGACGAGTAAAAACATGAAAAAGAATCCCAAAAAGGAAAGATTGAAAGAAGATCCTAGAGACTCACAAGTACTTGACAGATACATTATTCAGACATCCCAAGCACTCTTTTTATTCTTATCCCAATTGCAAGGACAATACACGAAGAACAGGTCAAATTTGTATTGTGAGAGAGCGAAAATAAGTTCTGGGGGTTAATCCAAAAGGACAGCGGAGTGTTTGTAAACACGACAGGTTTTACCAGTGTGCCCTTCTCTTTTTGAGTTATCATTGGTTGGATGACCTTGCGGAGGTGGCGGCAGAGCCAATCAGGCATGTATTTGGGCTGGGAAAACCATACTGGTCAAATACAATAGCTAATGAAAGTGCCGATGCGTACCTTTTCCTAGATCAATCTTCTCACCATCTGGAGCTTCGTCTGCCTCATCCTGGGATTCGAGATCGGTCTCTGAGTCACCATCATCTTGGACCGAGAAGTTCTCGCTTTGTGTAAAGAACAGCCCTGCAAAACATCGGAAACAAGTACATAGAACAGTCATTCCAAAAACCTACGCTTCTGTGATCACCGTGCTGCTGTTCGGAGTTGAGGCAATGATGCAGAATTCGGAGGCGGCTTTGGGGTAGGAACTCGGACTATAACATACACGATGAGGAACAGGTTGAAATAGGAAGTAAGAATATTTTTATCGGAGCCAAAGGAATTCAAAATAGATTGGTCCAGCTCTTTCCAGTGGTGAGCGTCGATGTCACTTATGTTGTCGAAGTCGTATTCGTTGGCATCAGATTCTTGGCAGGCGACAGATGGGCGGGAAGGGATGTCGGCTGATGGTTCAGTAGAAAACAAGGGCTAAGCCCAGATGACAATCACGGTGTGCGGTTTAAGTAGTAGAAGGACGGCTGCACTTAGGAGCATCTGGGGGCCTCAGACCGTCTTTTGAGCCCTTCGGGCATCCAGTTCGTCGGCCTGACATCAAGAACTGCTGGAGATGACACCGGACGCGTCGAAAGCCGGAAAAAGCGTGATTTCGATGGAGCTAAGTCTTTAGCTCGTATTGAGAAGTGATTCAAGTGCACAGGTAGGGAATCGAGCGTATAGGACAGATGAAAGGCTGGCAAGAGGCAGCAAGCGAACAGAGTGGTTATGTCTGGTTATGTGTCATCAGTGGCTGTGCACATAACGGACATAACGACCCAGCTGATCAATCGGTGAACCGTAAATTTTGAGGCCTGTGACCTGTGACATACGAATTGAATTAAATGGTACAGTAGTAGTGCCGGTAGATATGTACAGTTGTTTGGCTACACCACATTGCCTGGCGTCTCCACAGTTAGCTCAAGAATTCGATTCAACACTTTTCGCTGCACTAGGTGCCAATACAGCGTCTTCTTCGAAAATCATTGTGTGTAACAAGGCGACCCTGACTCTTTATTTTCTGCGAAATCCAGCCGTCCTCCGCTCCAACTCCGCTCGGTCTGGAGCCTGTGGAAACCGACGGGTTCACGAGTCTAATGATTTCCCAGTTTTACTCTGGACGCGACGAGATCAGGAGTTCAGAGGACATGGCGCACCGATTCAATGCACACGGCCAGTCGGCGGACTGTGGGCAGAAGACTCCGAACCGACGTCTGGTCATTCTTCGATGGTACATGGATGATGAGGAGCCGTGAGTCATTTGGCTTGTTTTTCTTCGACGCAACGGTATTCCGTGCGGCGGCGTCCAACGTGACTATGCGCTCGCTGCAACGCTAGTTCGAGACTTGTCCGCTTTCTTGTCTTCTTTCTGGATGGACCATTTTTGCCTACCTTTTATCTGCAGCCATTCCCTGCCTGGCAAGGCGTGTAACTCACTGACATTCTTCCTCGCTTGCTGTACAGACCGAATTTCCTACAAGCCTGCTCGAGCTGCTCGTAGGACACCGTATGGAACGGCTATCCTGCCGTGAACGAACGGACGGAGAAGGGGAGGAGATCTATCACCCCATTTTCACCGCCCGCTGCCATCGCCCGAAGGGAGGAGAAAAAGAAAAGAAAGCATCGAATGATGTAATATTTCCTTTCCCCCGACCGCAAGCCTGCGATGTCCTCATCAGCCTCTCCTTCACAGAATCGCTCATCTGCGGTCTCATATGGACGACGCTGCAACTGAATCTGAGGCGGTCGCAACCAATGAAGTTAGGTGGGTAAGAAGGACATGTGCGGCCCCATGTTTGGCGCGGCCGTCCTCGACATGGTACCGAGGGACGAAAGTGGTGAAGATAATGTAAGGATCCAGCTGCAGACCGACATTGTACTCGACCTTGTAATGACCGCTCTCTCCCTAGCATCCGGCACGCCTAGCATCTATGTGTTGTAGGTCTCACGTGCGATTCAGCTGCTTCCACGACGACGAGGAGCAGGAACGTCCTCCGACAACATGTGCGTGCCGTGTGAGACGGAGCGGGATGGAGGTGCTCGCCCGTTGGCGCTAGGCGCTGGTGAGTATATTTCCATTTGTGTTATGGGGCCTTCAACGAGTGGACGCGGAGGGGGGGAACGGTCGATCGTCCCTCTGTGCTTGCTATACCTCTCTGCGGACCCGGGCGTTCGTGGTGGAGGGGGTGCCTTTCTTTCCACGGAATGTGAAGATCTACAGCCACCTCGCCCTCCTTTCCTCCTGATCTCCTGCCCGCTTTCCCCGGATACTGACTAGTTTTCTCAGACGACGTATTGTCCTTCCGTGGCGTCTCGGGCGCCCGTCTTTTCGTGCACAATGCTCGACCTGCGCTCCTACGTTGCCGACTTCATCTACTGGAACAAGCGCGTCCCCGATCCTCGGCCTCGCACCTGTGTATTACCTTCGGGACACGGAATCCCCATACCCGTACTCATCCGCTCTAGCCTCCATTGCCCTCACTCTCGCTCTCACCCTGGCTCGACGCTCCAGCGGTGTCTACTCCGTATGGGCCGGTATCCACTGCTTCGTCCGTCCTTGTCGACGCTGTGGACGGCGGCGTTTCGCTGGGGTGTGCCCTCGGTCACTTCACCTCTCGCTGTCTCGCATACGGGGATCTGGGGACTCCCTCAGGAGCCATCGAGCTGAGGCGGAATCGCAGAGAGGATGGGAGGGATGGGGGTGCTCAGCGCTTGTATGAGCATGTATCCACGTCAGGATCCGCAGCGGCAGGAGGGCTTCGACCCTTTCCACTCCGCACCTGCAAGTTGCGGCCGAGCACAGCGCGGGTGAGGGTGCGTGTACCACTCATGGTGCGACTGCCGCCTCGCCGTGCACAAGCGGAACCGAGAGGGAGGTGTGCGGGGCCCGCTCGCAAACGGCCTCGTCACTGCGACTGTGGGCAACGGTGACGAGCGTAGTCCCGCCTGGGAGCGCTGATTCCCCAGGAGGCGATGCACGGCGAGCTTGCGCTTGATAGCTGCGATGCTTGTGCTCGGCCGTCGAGTGTTGTAACTCGGGATGGCAGTTACGGAGGGGATGAGCAGGCTGCCGTGTTATGTAGCGTCTTATGTGGGGTACATCTACCTGGAGTTTGCGTATCCTGCATGGGTACTTGGAGCTTCAGCCACTCGCCCTGTCGCGGACGCAGCAGATCGAGGATCCGGAGCCTCCCTTCGCGGGAAAATGGGACCCAACGAGGGGTGGTGGGATCGCAGGAGAGGATGGGAAGGGGGAGGAACAGGGCCGCGTGCATGTGCATGGGCCCGCAGCGGTCGGTAGCCCCGCCGACGGGCACAGGAGGGCTTTGAGCCCCGCTGTTCCGCTACGCCCCGACCGCGGACGATGGGCAGCGCTGGTGATGGTGCGCGCGCTCTCTCGCCGCTCACAAGCAGAACCGGGAGGGAGGGGCACATGCGATCTGCTTCGTCCCTGTGCTCATGGGCATCGACGATGAGCGTGGCTTCGCCGAGGAGCGGTGATTCCCTGACGAGTGCAGGGGCGGGTGCGAGAGCGATGCACGACGATGCTGGGATGGATAGCGGTGCTATGTGCTCGGTGCTCGGTGCGTCGTATCCTGCATGGCCGTTTCGGAGCGCAGTTGTGGATAGATACGGTTGCACATGTGGACCTGGAATCTGCATACGATGCGCGGGTGCGCGGTGATTTGGATGGGCATTTCGAGGGAGCGAGTGCTTCGGGCGGACCGCATCCCGAGGTACACGCCATTCGGTTACCCGGTCGCGGTGCCCCTTACTTTGATGTTCTTGTTTTTCCGGGTTCTTGCAGGCTACGGTCGCAAAACGGGAACCAAAAAAGGAAATAACCGCAGCCACAAAACTATGTACTACTTATCTTTGCTACGCTCGAAGCCATCTTCGGTATTTCTGGACGTGTGGTTTAGACAATGTTCCTATATTATAATGGAATGGTACTTGAGCGTCCGACCTTGGCCTATGAAAGGATTATCGTGACTAATGACTACAATGCTACTTACTGGTACAAATGACTAGTGTCTACATTGATCATGGCTCAAACGAATCATGACTCAAAAACATCCCCAGCACCCGCCGCGCCTTCTTCAGGTACATCAGCAGGCCCTTTGCAAGACTTCCGGGCTGTCGTTGACAGTACTTTGTCAAGTAATATGCGTTGATCTTGAGAGTTATTAGGCTGGCATGGTGAGGGCAGAAGCGGCATTCACCTGTGTCGAGCACGTCGCCCTCGCGCACCAAGTGGTGTACGAGTCCACGAAGAATTCCATCTCGCTTGGCCATCCCACACTGGAAACTGGCAAGCTGGAGTAGAACCTCCTCATGGCTCCGTTCGAGAGTCCGTACACTTGAAACAACGTCTTGTTGCGCAACGCTGAGAGATGTGAGCCGTGCATTGAGGGAATCGATCCTGATATTCTGGCGTTCAAACTCGGGGGAGCTACTGAGGAAGCGTGAGGTCGTGGATACTAGACTTGTTATGATTACGGAGGTAGATTTTCGGCCAGTCTTGCGCTTGATGTTCTGCAGCGCGTTCCGACAGCCCGCACGGAAATGTGCGTGCTTAAATTCCCACTTCTGTGCAAGATGTAAGCGGCGCTCACGGCGATGATAAACCCACAGCACACACCTGTTCAGCCCAGGAGTTGTCATCCACATGCTTGATTTTGTGAAAGTCGTACTTGTTCAATTGGCGCACAAAACTAGCAAAATTGGAATGCTTGTAGATGCGGGGCAGTATGGATACAGTAAATTCGTTGACGTCCTGAAGCGATTGTCAGTTCAGCCACGCCATGCAGACTGACTTCCCATACGCACCTTGACCACGAACGAGTTGCCTTGGGCTCCCCATGAGATTACATCTCGGAGAGTATTGTCTTCCAGCATCCTGTTAGGGATCAGATCAATAATATTAAAAGCAGGTGCCGCCGCACTTGTACAGCTTCTTCACAAAATCTTGTGTCTGAGACTCAGAGGAGTCGTGTTCCTTCCTGCTAGGCTTAGACGCTAGTTTCTAGAAAGAGGATTAGTCCGGTGCAAATCCCGTTGCAACCTCGAGTAACAAGGAACACCACAGGATGAATTCAAAATGAACTCACGCTTGAGACAGCGAAGTCTTCATGCCCTGCTCTGGATTGAGTGCGTACATTGGACAGCAAAGGCGGCTCTTCGCGTAATGTTTGGTCCATCATTGGGGCAGGCCCCGGGCGGCTTGGGTGAAGTATCATGATGTAACGCCGCCTTTAACAAAAGAGTCGTGCCCTGGCCTTATATGGAAACAGAGCCTCGAACGATTAGCCTCGACCATTCGAACTTTGAGATTTGTTCCGGAGGCGAGATATAAATCAGGTCAAATTATGGGGCAGAGGCTCGCGAAACCAGCGCGGCTGTTCTGAAAATAAAAACGTCAGACATTGGTCGTGTTCGAGCAAACTATTGGAGCCTGGAAATTGTAGGCCATCCGTGGATCCGGGCGAGACCAGCCGTGCCATTATTATTATACAGTGATGGCCCTAAGGCCTTAGAAATCGACCTCCAGAATTTCTAAGGCCTTAGGCCTTAGGTTAAGGCCATAGGCCTTAGGTGGTCTTAGGCCTTAATTTCCCAAAAGGGAAGGTGGTTCCCAGCTGTAGGCACATTAGCTACTTTGAATCCCAGCACTATGGATATGCTTCTTCTGTCTCTATTGCCTCTAGGTGCTTGTTAAAAGCACTCTTGGTGTCCTTGTGGCCAGATTAAGTGGTATAACAGCTAATTCAGCATAAAAATTAATTTAAATTGAATAAAAACTAATTGACACACGTGATGCCTAAGGCCTTAGATGAAAACTGGGCCTCAACCTAGGGCTTAACCTAAGACCTTATTTAAGGCCTAAGGCCTTAGGTTCAAGCTAAGGCCTTAGGTCTTAGGGCCAACACTGCCACTGCCATATAGTTCGGGGCTCGATACCTCGCTATCCGTCGTTGCAAACAAGACGAGAAGTTCAGCATATGACTCACGCGCATATACACGAAAGTAACGCCAGCAGAGAAGATTACTGCTGATGTATTATAAGCAGGTACTTACGACTAGTGTTGCCGCGGCTCGGCTACGGCTATCTCGGCTCGGCTTTTGATGGCTCCAGAGCCATCACCGCCTAGAGCCGAGCCGAGCCATTTATAGACGGCTGGCTTGAGCGGCTTGCGGCTTAGCTGAGGCTCAGCCGCGGCTCAGGGAACATTTGTGGCCGCACGGGTTCCAGCCACTCCTACGACCTTCTGGCACTTTTTGCACCCCACACCAACCTCGGCACTCAACGAAATGCCGTACAGATCTGCTGTCTCCACTCAAGATCTTGTCTCTCATCCCGCCGCATGCGCCAGAAAGGACCCCAAGGCTGTTTCAAGTCCTCTGGATGCTTGTCTACGCCATCCTTCATCCCCATCCACTGTGGGACATTCATTGGCCTTTTTTAGCTTCTGACCTCGGCACAAGGTCCTGGCCTTCGCAGCATGACGAGAATGCTAAAACACGGCGCGGGACATCGCACGATACCCAGTGGCTTCTTTTGGGTCTTTTCGATGTCTCAACCTGCGGTGTTTCCCAGCAAAACGGCGGTCGTGATGCTGTGGAGATTGAGGATTTATTGTGCATCTGATCATTCGTCTTTTCTTCCTCTATGCTCACAACGACCTGCGGACCTTCCGTGCACCCCACTCCCGCATCAAGCTCGGACATCCGAGCAGAGCAGTGCCAGTAAATCTTGCTGCATCCACGGCCGTGGGACGTCAATGGGTCCCTGGCAGCAATGCGCTGCTCGACACTGTACCAGCTATTCCGCACGGCAGGATAGCGCACATATGTGCATGCACCGGAGGGTGAGCTGCGTGTCTCGGACGAGCTCGCAAGTTTCCGTGATGAGATATCCATAGTCTAGGTGTGTGCTTTCTAGTATTTCTCTCATCTTTCTGGTGTCCAACGAGAATTTGATTTAGCCCGCCCAACCACTCTCGGCCTCGCGCCGGGCAGCTCTATACCCTCGAACACGGGCTGAGTGTACATCGATTTTCTTCTATTGTGTTTATCTTTTTTATTTCTTTCTCTTTACTTCAGCCTGATGGTCGTGTCATGGATGAATCGCCTTCCGCGTCGGGCAGCGGCTTTTCTATGTTCTCACCTGGGCGAACACCTTTGAATGTACGTAAGGGACCCGTTAGGTGGGTTAGTCTGTCTAAGTAAGAACTACCTAAGAGGTACCCTCCTTCGCATGGCGCCAGCTGTCAAAAGCACGTGTTGATCCCTTTCAGCACTGTTGCCGCTGTCGCTGCTGCCGTTTGGCGCCGTCGTCGGTCCTTCACCTCTTTCGCCTCCTCGTCCACAAAAAAATTTCTTCCAGGGACATTAGGAAATATTATAGATGGAAGTTTATTCAAAATATAAACAACATTTATATTACGATGCTCGCAAGACATCCCCGTACTGCAGCGGGGCAGCGACGTAGCGTAGGGGGGTGCGTGGGGGGCGGGGTGCAGCGGGGGCGGGGTGCAGCGGGGGCGGGTGCAGCAGGGCAGCGGCAGAGCGGCGGATGCAGTGGGACAGCGGCGTGGGACAGCGGCGTAGGGGGCTGCGTGGGTGCAGCGGGTGCAGCGGCGCGGGTGCAGCGGACGCAGCGGGCGGGTGCAGGGCCGCTGGGGCTGCAGCGTGGGGGCGGCGGGTGGAGCGGTGCAGCTGTGTGGGATTAAGCGGGGTGCAGCGGTGCAGCGGCGCCGCGGCGGGGGTGACGGATGCAGCGGGGGGCCGCGGGTGCAGCGGGGCCGCGGGTGCAGCGAACAGCGCCGCGGCGGGGGTGACGGATGCAGCGGGGGCAGCGGGTGCAGCGGGGCAGCAGCGTGGGGCGGGTGGGGGCGGCGGGTGCCGCGAGCAGTGCCGTGGCGGGGGGTGACGGATGCAGTGGCGCGGGGGCGGCAGGTGCAACGGGGCAACGGCGTGGGGCGGCGGGTGCAGAGGGGTAGCAACATTGGGGCAGCGGGTGCAGCGAGCGGCGGGGTGGCGGGTGCAGCGAGCAGTGCCACGGCGGGGGTGACGGATGCAGCAGCGTGGGGGGCGGCGGGTGCAGCGGCGCAGCAGCGTGGAGGTGTCGGGTGCGGCGGCGGCGGGAAAGCAGGGCAGCGGCGGCATGGAAAGCAGGGCAGCGACATGGGGGGCGGCGGGTGCAGCAGGGTAGCAGGTGCAGCAACGTGGCGGATGTAGCAGGCCAGCGGCGGGGCGGGCGTGTAGCAATAGCGGGCAGCGACAGGTGCAGCAGCGTTAACGGGTGCAGCAGCAGCAGCGTGGGGCAACGGGTACAGCGACCAGTGCAGCGGCGGTGTGGCGGGAGCAACGGGCCGGCGGCGTGGAGGTGGCGGGTGCAGCGGCGTCGACGGGTGCAGTGGGGCAGCGGCGTGGGGGCAGCAAAGCGGTCTCAACCCAGACGATCAGCCATAGCGGTATTGTCCACCGGTGAAAGACCCAGACCAGGTACGAAGGATGCGTAGGCGGCCGAAAACAGCGAACCAAGCGAGTTTGGGGCGGGGATTCTCGCCAGGTTGAGTTTGAACCGTCCAGGGGCAGTGGAGTTGCAGGTTGAGGCCGTAGAGATGGTGGAGGAAGGAGAGTGATGGAGGCGACGGTGCTGATTCATGTCACTCACGTAAGCTTGCCGTCCTGCCGCCGCCGTTTGACTCAACCGATCAACCAATCGGAGAAGGAATAACGATGAACATTCCTGAATGTTTTTATTTTACCCGCCCTTTACACCCAACATGTGAGTTTAAACCTCAATTCCGACTCCAATAGTATGCCCCTGAGCAACCGTATTTAATTTAGATTTGTTTCACATGTTTAAAATGCCGTGCACGATATCGTCCGAAAGATGCCCAAGTTCTGATTAGGATCGTAGGTTGAACTACGATATTCATCATACACTGCACCAAAGATAAACGTTGCAACATCAAGAGCATTCTAAATGACTGTTATAACATCACATACTGTGCTCTGTCTCTCCGGTACCTCTCTCCCTTAAGTTCTTTTATCGTTGGAATATGTATCCTCACACCCATTTCAAAGAACAACAGTTGGTACTGCATACTCTGCTGCTGTGCTTGCACCTAAAATACCCCCGAAGCACCTCACTCGCCCCGTCTACACCTTCCGTCGTCGGTGCTGATGCCTGAAACACCAGGATGCATTAGTGCTGGAATCCAAGGTAAAAAACCACTGCACTTGCCGCACCCAACTCTGGCGCCACTGCCTCCGCGAGCGCGTGGTTGGCAGCGGCATATGTTCGCCCACACCTCAAAATAGCTCAGCGCGGTGTTGACATGGGGGATCTCCGATTGCCGGGCTGGGCTCACATCGAGCAGCGCGTGCATTGTTGCTGAACCCGCTCTTCCTCGTCCTGTTCATCACCGTAGTGTGTAAAATTGGCGACAGGTGCTTTAACCATGCAGCATTAACGGCTTTCCTCGTCTCCTCAGCCCCGAGCACTGCAAACTCCTGTGCGTCCCTCCACCCGCAACTCCACACACTTGAACACCTTCCGCAGCGCGCCCAACTCGAGCCCAGACGTGGTCACGTTGGTTCCTACGTTCAGCCGGCACGCATCGTCGAGCACCTCGGTGAGCGTGCAGCTCGCATTGGCCAGCACGGTAGCGTGTGAGTGCGAGAGGTGCCAGTGGGTCCTTGCGCCCTGTCACCAGGACGACCATGATGCAGTCGTTGGGGCCAAGCATCGCGCGCGCTGGGGAGTGGGGGAGCGCGAGGCGCTGGACGAAGGCTTTCACAGCGCTGTGGATCGCGGGCCGGAAGTGGACGGAGGGAAGCAGGCATGGAAGGACATCGCGTGAGGGGGTATCACCGTGGATGAAACACAAAGGTACTTAGTGGTGGCGATCGACATAATTGCATGCGGATGTGCGTGCTCTCGCGGACTGCGGCGGACACGGTGGAGGCGGTGGCGGAGGTGCTGGTATGAAGGTGGTGTCCGTGGCAAAGGTGGTGGAGCTGCTAGTGAAGACGAGTGATCATGTCCACGAACCATAATTTATCCGGACAGATTGAAGCCGGCAGTGTGAACGGATGGCAGTGCGGGGTACCAATATTAATGCGCCGGGTGCAGCGCTTTTTGCAGCTGATCAGCCAAGAGTTCTGGCATGGAATGAATCCCTATGAGATATGTGAAAGGATTGCACACCAGTAGAAGCAAGCGGGTGCGCGCAGAGGCCGAGAGAACAAAGTGAAGGGGGTGGAGGATGCGCCGGTGCGGCACTTTTTGCGACTGGCCGACCGAGGGTTGTTGGGCTGGATTAAAGCCCTCCGAGACTCAAAAGGATTGCACACCCGTACGAGCATGCAGGGCGCGCAGAGACCAAGGAAACGAGGTGAGGGGGGGTGGAGGATACGACGGTGCGGCGCTCTTTGCAACTGGTCGAGCGAGAATTTGTGGGCTAGGGTCAAGCCCCACGATATGTAGAAGGATTGCGCACCGGTAAAAGCAAGCCGGTGCGCGCCGAAGGCAAGAAAACGAAGTGAGGGTGGTGGAGGATACGGCGGACGGGAATGTAGTGGTTCAAGGAAGTATTGGCTGGAATCTAAATGAATTCGTCAACGGAGTGGATTGGGAGGATCAGGGTCCCAGGGATACCGCAAGGCAAAGAGCTGCTCGACGATGGTGGTGGTCTGAGGAGGAGGCGGCAGCGTTGCCCGATTTGGTTTAGCAGAGAAGCTGCCGTAATGACAGCTGTCGCCAAGACGAAGGAGATGGGGCCTCTTAGGTAGCTTCTACTAATACAGGGGAACCCACCTAAGAGGTCCCTTACGTACATTTGAAGGGGTTCACTGAGCTGTATGTTCTTCTCCGAGACTGGGTCGGCGAAGCATGTTTCCTGCACCCCCTACGTCGATCTCAAGCCCAGTGTCATTGACAATGTCAATAACGGTCCTTATCGGTCGCTGTTCCACCCTGAGACCATGATCACTGGCAGAGAGGACGCTGCTAACAATTGTGAGTGAACCATGTTTTTTGTTCGCTTCAGCGTCGGCTCCACTCAACTTGGTGTTTAGATGCCCATGGCCACTCCACTGTCGGTAAGGAGCTCATTGTCCCCGTTATGGACAAAGTGCGCCGCCTTTCCGGCAACTGCTCCGGTCTCCAGGGCTTCTTTGTCTTCCTCTCCTTTGGTGGTAGAACTGGCTCGGGTTTAGGTGCGCTCCTTCTTGAAAGGCTGTCTCCCGACTACGGCAAGAAGTCCAAGCTCAAGTTCTGTATCCACTAGGTACAGTAGGCACTTTTAAAAGAACCTTGTAACTACTGAACCGGGACTTTGTAATGTCCCATGCTAATCAGCAAGGTATCTCCAAAAGGGAATTGTAAAAGAAATAAAAGAAAGTTCATAGCGGGGATTGAACCAAAAACCTTTGCATGATGGCCATCATTCTGTCCATGGTATTAACCACTACACTATCATAGTTATAACAACCTGGTAGCCACATTAATCTATAGTCCATATGGAAATTCAGAATAAGCCTTGCACCACCCCTGTAGGGCCCGCATAGGGCCTGGTTAGGGGTTAGGGTGGTTAGGGTTTGGGTTAGGGGTTAGAGTTAGGGGTTAGTGCCTTTGCCTTCAGGTGTATTTATTATTTTGGTTAGAGGTTAGGGTTGGTTAGGGTTGGTTAGTGTTGGTTGGGGTTAGTAGATATTATGAAACACATAATAAACAGTGACAAACAATATTCAAAGACCTAGGGCAGCTTGCCTGCCCTAGGTCTAGGTATTAGCAGTCCCAGGTAGGGTAAGCCTAGGCTTACCCTAGCTGGGGTAGCTTCCCAGCCTAATATCACTTGCATGGTGTAGTGGTAACAATGCTGGATAATAATATTATCTAGCGGTCACCAGTTCAATCCTCATTTTGGGCATTTTTCCTGCTTTAAATTCCTTTTTAAAGGCTTTCACAGTTAGCATGGGACATTACAAAGTCCCGGTTCAGTAGTTAGCATGGTTCTTTTAAAAGTACTTACTGTACCAGCTGCTGTATCTACCCCATGCCCCAGCTGTCCAGCCCCGTCGTCGAGCCGTATAACTCGGTTCTGACCACCCACACAATCCTCGAGCACTCCGACTGCTCCTTCATGGTTCGCATACCTTGTTATACATAACATGTTCACGTGTCTGTAGGTTGACAACAAGGCGATCTACGACATCTGCAAAAGGAACCTTGGTGTTGTTTCTCCTAGCTTCTCCAACCTGAACAGACTGATTGTTTAAGTTGTTTTTCGGTTACAGTGTTGTTGCGTTACTGTGAACAGATTCTTTTGCGCTCAGGGCACAGTCTCGCTTAGTTTTCACTCGTTTTCCCTCAAGGATTTTTTATATCCTACTAGTATACATCTGTAGCTTTAATTTGAGCCACCTCCGAAGGGAATCGAATGGGAATTGAGCCCAAGCGAGCCGATTTATCACATATAGTTCATTTATCACCCCAAGTCCACTTATGGTACTTATTAACTTTCTCATGGCATGCGGGTTGCCATGAGAAGCACTTGAGAAACACCCAAGAGTTATTCTCTGCTGTAAGAGGGCATCACACAACATGTAGAGTGTTCAAAAGACCAGAGGGAAGCGGCCTGAAGCCACGGCTGAGCTGGGCTCAAGCTCCCCGAGCCACTCATAGCGAGTAATCTGCCCGGAGGTAACAAGTTTGCTGGCGGCCGCCGCTGGCCACCGGTGGTTATTGGCGGCTGCTGCCGGACGGTGTTTGGCAGTGTCCATCACTGGAGCCATTGATTTTCACGAACCGCCACCGGCAACGGGCGGGCCATCATGCCATCCTCTCACTAGTTTCCACTGGTTTCCGCCGGAAGGCGCTGGATGTCAGCAAGGTTTTTAATATTAAAGACCGCATACAACACAACCATTCTATCAACGTACAAATTTCATTTGGAAAGCACCGGTCAATTATTCAATTATTGTAACCCTGGTTCAAGTGTTAAACTAGCATCGAACTGCCGAGTTTGACCTAGCCTCAAGAGGGAGTTTGTTACTCACGGTGTATGAAGCAAAAGCCCATACAAATGGGCTTCGGATATCCAATCAATGAGCGGTGTATGTTCAGGATTCCCTGAATGGGACTTCAGCAACTATGTATGAGGTGAGAATTGAGATAAATAGACCGAGACCCACCGGAAACCACCGAAGTCCGATGGTCTCTGGTGGATTTCCTGCCACTGGATTTCGGTGGACTCGCCAGTGGATTCCACTAAGACACCAGTGCCGGGCAGTGGGGGCCGCCATCAGCCAATGCCAACCACTGCCGATCAGCCGGTTGCTACCTCCGCGCATATTACTGCTCATAGCCACTGGGGAACGGCTGGCTCGGCTCGGCTGAATTTAGGCTCGGCTCAATCGGCTAGCCGAGCCGCGCCGAGCCGCGGCAACACTACTTACGACATGCGAGGCACAAGCTTCGGAACTTCCTGCCTGTCACGTCTGTCTACGGGAGACTAGCAGGCACTGCTAATTGGACTTGAATTGGATGATCCTGAGGAGGAAACTGAAGAATGACGCCAGCAAAATTCTGAATTTTTAAATTGCAGACAGGAGGGTCGAAGCAGCATATCTCTGGGTGCAGAGAACTTAGAAGAAAGTCCGACTGTACGAGACAATTTGAAAGTTCCAGGAACCGAAGCAACTGTGAATGTTGTCATAAGGAGAGGGAGCGCTGTTGTAGCAGGTTTGGCGCTATTGATTGGGGGCCGGGGCAAGTAGGCACCTCTCCCAACTAGAATAGTGTAAAGTACAGGAGAGTAACTACAGCTTATATACCAAAGTCTCTAGGGGTTTGTAAATTAAGGTACAGTGTCCAATAACAACGCACAAGATTAACGCGAAGTAAATGAAAGGGTATATGAACATAGAGGGGCGATCAGGAACCCGAAGGTCGGGAAACCGATCATAACCATTTGGGATCCTAAAACGGTATACTGGTTCGATTGATCAGATAGTTGATCTGATCAATGATCGGGTTGTTCGGGTTGTGCGGCTTCTGGAAGCAAAATGAAAAGACAATTCATGACATTACCCCCCCTCTAGGTGAAACCCGCCTCGGGTTTCACGATCGACGTCGCTTCTTGTTCCACAGGTCCTGGCCTGTGATGACCCACTTCCGTCCGTGTGCGGTCTCTCTTAGAGCCGCTGGGTATTTCTTGTAGAAGTCTTCAAGACATTCGGTAGAATCCCCCAAGTGCTCCAATGGTTCCCAGGTATTATCCTCGGGTCCATAACCCTCCCATCAAATGAGGTATTGCAAGTGTTTCCGCTTTTTGTTGAGGCGGATCTTCAGCACCTCTGCAATCTCGTAGAGGTCAACCCCATCTACCACATCCGGTGGAGGAGGGTCGTCATGGTGCTGATGAGCCGCCACCGGTGGAACCCAGGGTCAAAGGAATACAGTGTTAAAGACTGGGTGAACCTTCCAGGAGTCGGGGAGTTTAAGCTCATAGGAGATGGCTCCAACTTTACGGACGACCGTGAAGGGACCATAGCGCCGAGCTTCGAACTTCTTCATCGGACAATGAGTGACCAAATTCGCTCCAGAGGGGTACACCTTATCTCCAGGTTTATAGTCGGGGTCTGCCTGTCGTTTGGCATCGTAGAACCTTTCATTGTTTCCTGCGCTGCTCACATGGCAGCCCCCGTTTTCTCTCGGACTTTCGACATCCGGGTTGCAAATTTCGTTGCATCTTCGGTGGGTACCTCGAGACGTGGTTCCGTGCCCTTTCGCGGATGGAACCCCATGGTCACGAAGAAGGGACTGAAACCTATAGTCTTGCTAGCCTGGTCGTTGTGGTTGAATTCCGCCAGAGTCAACCAGTCTGCCCAATCGTCCTGCAGGAAGTTGGTGAAAACCCGAAGATACTGCTCGATGTTTTGGTTGACACGTTTGGTCTGTCCATCGGTTTGTGGGTGATAGGCCGTCGAAGTGTTCGACTTTATGCCCAGGAGCTTCAACAGATCCCGCATGAAGTGTCCCACGAACTGCGTCCCTCGGTCACTGATCACCACCTCGGGCAACCCGAAATCCTTCCACACATGGTCGCGGTAAATGTGCGCCATCCCTTCTCCTCCCAAGTGCTCGGTGCAAGGCACCACCTGGATTCCTTTCCCTAGTTGATCCACTATCACCGCAATAGAGTTGTACCCATTACTGATGGGTAGCTTGGTGATTAGGTCCACTGGAACATTCTGCCACACCCTCTCCAGAACCGCGTTAGGATGTAGTGGTCCTCGGAGCTTGGAGGGAAAGATCTTCATCTTCTGACATACGGGGCAAGCCGAGACATATAGTTTAGCATCCGATAGCAGAGAGGGCCAATAGTAGTTCCGGGTTACTAGTTCTGCCATTTGGAATTGTCCTGGATGTCCAGAGATGTAGTTGTCATGGTGTGCCTGTAGAATCCGGTGTCATAGATCTCTGGTTAGGGGAACATATATGGTTCGATACCGGGTTACGAACCCGTCCTCGTGTTCTTCCCAGCCCTCGGCCTTTTCTTCTAGCGCTTTCTTCACCACATCTTCCCAATCAGCTTTCCCAGCCTTGATGTCCTCCATGAATTGATCACCCGCCGTGTCGTCCAAGACCGCCAGCATGGCTTTCAAAAATTCCTCCCCGTCCATCCTCCGGAAATACTGTTCCAGCAGCAGCACAAGATTTGAATTATCCTGCGCCCCCTTCTCGCGACCGCTTCGCCTTGAAAGCACATCGGTTTTCGCGTGTTGTTTCCCGGGTTTGTGAATGAGCGTGAAGTCGTATTCGCTGAGTTCCAAAGACCACTGAGCCTGTCGTCCATTGAGCTTCTTCGTGGTGGGGAAGTACTCCAGATTTTTGTGGTCGGTCCAGATCTCAAATTTCAGCTGACTGCCCTGCAGATAGTGTCGCCATTTTTAGAGGGCCCGCATGATCGCCAGCATTTCCTTGTCGTGGATGTCGTAGTTTCTTTCGGTGTCGTTTAGTCCCTTGGACATAAACACAATCGGAACCCAAACCCCGTTCTGGCACTGTGTCAAGCATGCCCCTGTGGCATAATCCGAGGAATCCGCCTCCACCCGCCATTCCCCAACATCCGTTGGGAAATGCAGTACGGGTTCCGATGTTACGGCCAATATTAATTGGTCGGACACATTCTTTTCCAGTTCTCCCCACCTCCACTTGTGATCCTTCCGAGTGAGACGAGTTAACAGCTTCGCGTAGTCCCCAAATCCTTTGATGAAGTGTTGGTAGAAATTGAGGAATTTGAAGAAGTTTTGTATATTTTTGATATTTTTCGGGGTTGCCCATTGCCGAACGCCCTCGACTTTTATAGGGTCCATCCGAATTTTCCCATCCCCGACGATAACCCCCAGGTATTCGACCTCTCTCTGTTCAAATTCGCATTTCTCGGGTTTCAGGAACAACTCGTTTTCCTGGAGAATCCACAAGACCTCCTTAACCGTGGAGCGATGTTCTTCCAGATGTTCCGAATAGATGAGAATATTGTCCAGATAAACAATAACCCATCTTTCCGCAATAAGATCCGCAAAGATGTCATTCATCATGGATTGGAAGGTGGCCGGCGAATTCGTAAGGCTGAAGAACATGACCAGCGGTTCCCACAACCCTTGGTTTGTGACGAACATGGCTTTCTCTTCATCCCCTTCCTTGATCCGGATATTGTTGTATCCCCATTGAACATCCAATTTAGTAAACCAGGTTGCCTTACGGAGCATGTGCATGATCTCTGAGATCAACGGAAGAGGGTATCGGTTCTTGATGGTAAGAGAGTTCAACTTCCGATAGTCCTGCACAGGTCGTAGTTTCCCATCCTTCTTCTTCACAATGGCAATTTTGAGGGGCGAATACGTCCGGTTTCCACATGTTCTTTAATGAACACATCCAATTCCGCCTGTTCCAGAACCGACAAGGGAATACTCTGCCCCTTCACGGGTTCTGCGCCAGGTTTCAACTCTATTGTGCGGTCCCATTTTCGTCGTTCAGGCAGCTTGTCGAAATCCTTTTTCTCGAAGACCCCTCGAAATTCCTCGAGATAATGAGCGGGGACGCTCTCTTCCAGCCTCTTAGTCCCCTTGGCTTTGTGAGCCGCGGCTGCCAGCTTTGTGGCCACGCTACCCATAGCATGGAGGTGTTCGGCATCTCGTATGTCCAGGACGTCTTCGGGATACATCTTCGTGACGAAGATGCGGTCTCCCTCTTCTACATTGGCATTGTCCTCTTCCTCCCACTCTTCCCATAAGTGAGCTTGTTTGCAAGCGGCAGGACACCTGGAGAAACGAATGGTCTGTTTCTGCCAGTCGATCTCCGGGTTGTGTTGTTTCAACCAGTTGAACCCAATGATGATGTTGCTCTTCCCAGTATCCGTTACCGCAAACAATAATATTTTGGCATGGTCCTGCATTCGGAGCCGCATGTGCACAATGTGGGTGATGCGTCCTCCTTTGTTGAGGGAACCGTTCGTGTTGTAAACCGGAACCGCCACAGCTAGGGGTTCCACCTCGATTCTGTGTTCGTTGACGAATCACTGGCTCATGAATCTGTTGGTAGCCCCACTGTCCAGTAACCCGACCACTGTATAACCTTTAAGGTTGTTCAGTCCTTCGAGGGTCATTGGAACCATCATGGAGTTCCCAGTGGCTCGGATATACTGTGGTGGCTCTTTCAAGTTGTCCAGTATGCCCAGAGCATCAGGGAAGTAAGCCATCCAGATTTCTTCCACCATTTTGTCGTCCACTTCTTGTCTTCTGGCCGGGTGAGTCCACTTGGTGATGATCTCCCGTGCCTTCCATTCTTGGGCCCGCACTCGGGTTGCAACCCGACGCGCGCTTCCGAGGGGGAGTCTGCACCATTCCACTTTCTCCCGCTCGGGCTTCTGGGGTTTCTTGCCCCTTTGCTTAGAGTCAGAGGGAGAAATAGCTCCCTCACTCTTTTCAAACTCAGAGGGAGTCCTCGCTCCCTCTCCTTCCATCTCCACTGTGTCTCCCTCCACACCAGGTTCTTCAATAGTCAAAACAGAGAATGAATTGTTTGAAGTCGTTACAGGTGAGGGGGGTATACGAGAATCCGAGGGCACAGTCTTCAATTGGATTCTTCGGGAAATCCTCCTTCCCGAGGTGTTCCTCCATCATTTCCATGATCAACGCCCGGAACTGGGGGTTGGTGGGTCCTCGGGTAGTGCAGTTACCGGCCATGTGCCCAACCTCTCCGCACTGATAGCATCGGGGAACCGGCTTCTTGCTGACCGCCCGGTATGTCCATAAGCACAGGTCCTGCGTTAGGGGCCCTGCCAGTGACAACTGGGGGCGGGACGATGGCAACCGGGGGACTCGCTGGAGCACGTTGCTCATTTCTGCGAAAGAGGTTCCCTGGGTTCTGGTTCTGTTGCACCTTGGGCACCGTGACAGGACGATCACGAAGCGCGCCATCCATAACGTGGAAGGCGCGATGCAACCCGTCGTGCTTGATGACCGCCACCTTCCAGTCGGCATAGGTGATCGGTAGCGCGGTTTGTCCGTAGACGGACTGCAGAACCGGCTTCAGGATCCCTTGCTTGAGGAGCCAGATAAGTGTGGTTTCGTCGTAACCCGCAGTGTTGTTGTATGTGTCCAGGAGCGTGAAGTACTCCGTGGCCGTTCCTGCACCCTGGCGCAGCTTCTCGATTTTAGCCTGTGCAATTTCCACCTGTGCCCCCCCTTTGAAGGCATCAATGAGGTTCTTCTCAAAGACCTTGTAACTTTGATACAGTGGGGTATCGGGGCCCCTTGGGTTGCGCATGGCCTGCACAATGTTGTTGGCCCATGCCGCTGCCGATCCTTCCTTCATGTAGGACAGGACGAAGGCGATCTTCGCGCTGTCTCTCTCGTATGTCGGGTTGTCTAGGAAGTGCAACCAGCACTCCGCCAGATAGGAGTCCACCAATTCGGAGTCTCCTTTAAATGGGGTAGGAGCGGCAACACAGGCCGTCTTCACCTGTTTAGTCTCCCTGGGCTCTCCCGTAGAGGCTCTTCCCAAGGCTACGAGGGCATCGTGCAAGAGTTGTTGCGAATGGATGTTATCCTCGCGGAGACGATTCTCTCCACGCAAGTTCCCCAGTTCCTCCTGCATCACTCTGAATTGCCCTCCCACGTGTTGTAGGGCCTGCAGCAAGACGCCGTCCCTCTCGTCACCGGTTATGGCGCCAAAGCTCTCCATCGAGGGGAGCACATAGTCGTTGCTCATCGTGTTACGTCCAGTCGGGTACACCGTGTAGAGACACTATTCTTTTGTCAGTACAGAGCAGATTCCGGATTCTGAGATGACGAGGGCTACTGAAGCACGAAGAGTTCCAACGAATAAGCCTGGAGTTTAGACTAGAATAGTATAAAGTACAGGAGAGTAACTACAGCTTATATACCAAAGTCTCTAGGGGTTTGTAAATTAAGGTACAGTGTCCAATAACAATGGACAAGATTAATGTGAAGTAAATGAAGGGGTATATGAACGTAGAGGGGCGATCAGGAACCTGAAGGTTGGGAAACCGATCATAACCGTTTGGGATCCTAAAACGGTATACTGGTTCGATTGATCAGATAGTTGATCTGATCAATGATCGGGTTGTTCAGGTTGTTCGGGTTCTGGAAGCAAAATGAAAAGACGATTCATGACACCTCTCCCACCACCACCCTGCCATAGTACTTGTTCTGAGTCAAGTCGTTCAGCTTTTGCTTGCCGTTCCAGCTTGGAGTGAGTTCAAGCGCTCCAAGCTGTCAGCATCGAAGATGCGCAGATTAACCTGAGTACAACTGGATCTTTTTCTTTTTCAGCTTTGCCAGTGGGTGGAAGGTTCTTCCACTGCAGGTGTCCTGGTAGGTGTCCTAACCATTCTGGGAGATGTCGCAGGTCTTGGTCTGAGGCCGTAGGCCTTTGAAATGTTCTGCCACTTCTCCTCATTGAGTCAAACGAGACTGGGCCATGATCCAGAATTGCACCGCAGCAAACTAAAGAACTTGAAAAACCATCTCAATGCTAGGAGTAATCCGCATTGTAAAGCTAGTTGATCTGGCAAGATTGTCCCAGCTTTCGGCCTCTGAAAAACATACTTTTCATTAGCTGGGCAGGCAGGTATGACATTTCAAGTGTCACATTATTCATTTTGGAAGAAAAATCTCTCAAGGCAAAAAAAAAAATTGGGCTCAAATCACAGAATGATTCCATATCACATCTATGTATACTAGGTACCTATATCATGCATCTCCCCGCAGGAATAGGGCTTTAATCAGGTAGAGTGAGGGCAAAACAGACCTTCAGATGAATTGGCTGACATCAGCACAGCCCTTGCATCAATTTTCCCTATGGCTATCGCAGCGCCAACACTGTCTCTGTAAGAATCAACATTCTGCATCTACATTGCAAGTCTATGTTAGATCAAAGTGGGAGAGTGCCCTTTACGGTACGCGGGATGGGCACAGTTCAATTTCCGATTGCCGGTTCAATCTTGCCGGTGTCCATCATTTTATTTGATAAACAGCTATGACACCTCCTGTGCAGACACCCCATAGGTATACCATTAGGTGGTCAAGGGAGGGATTTTCTTCATATACAAGCCTTCTACCTTCTAATACTGCCTTGCACCTGCAGGCACTTGACAACTAGGGTATGAGAATGCACAACGCATCGCCGGTCACATGGCACATGACCCATGACAGGACACGATCAAAAACCCGTCAAGTTGACAGATTTCTGATCACAAACACTTGCTTTTCTTTAGTCTATTTTTTCGGTAGTAGTGGTCATTCCTGCGATGCCAATGTCAAATCTGAGTATGCACAGTTTATCCATATGCCATCATACTGCTTCTCAAATATTTGTGGGATTCTAGGTAGAGTTCTGGGTGGATGCCAGATAAGCAAAATAAAGTACTGCCCCAGTAGTCTCTGTTACAGAACCGATATACAGATGACGATCAAGATGTATCTGTATATGGTCTGTTAGTAAACACGACCATCTTGTTGGCTGACCAATCAATCCTTTGCGGCCTTGTTCTGGGACACCTTCTGGGGCTATAATTCTGAGAATATTTGAGCACATAGAATGCCTTTCAATGAATCAAAAGTTTCTTTAGACTTAAGAGAGAGGTGGAGCTGGAGTGGTGATATTGAATGAGTTTGTGAACATGGTTTATGTAAGCAATTTCTGGGTTGATGCTGCTTTGAGATATTGGCCAGGTGAAATGCTTAATTGTCGCTGTATGATATTGGCTATTCCTGTTCAGGAACCCTTACAAATATTTCGAGATATATTCCGGCTGCACTGCATGCAGTATGAAGGAAAGAACACGAATTAGCACAGCCACGCTTTTACATAATTTGATGGTCTGCCAACAAGCGCCCCCTGTTTACTATCAGACTACTGCCCCAGAGACTCGAACCAGCGCCAGCAAAATTCAAATTCGAAGTGTGCCCATCCTGCGTACCCCAGCCCTTAAGCCTTGAACCCAAAGCCTTGCCCGCTGTGCCCAGATTGGATAGGCAAGAGAAAAATGCATCCTCATCTTCATGCAATATTCTGATTACACTACTATACCCACAGCTGTACCGTACTGTACATCTTCACCTCAGATTCAAAGCTCAATGTCATCGGTTTTCGTTTCAAGGACTGTGATTACATCTAGATGATGACACAGTGGCTGCGCCATCTCGGTGATTGATGTGCTCAGAACCTATATAAGAAACACACAAATAACCCCACTTGACTCGAGAGCGGCACAAACAGTCCAGAGACTGTTCCAACAACCAACAAACAAATCAAACGGCAATATATGCACGTTTCCAAAGATCCCGACGAGTTACAGCCCCTAGTACAGGGCCTTGTAAGGTTGTAGGGAGAGGTTTCGTATCTCAAAGAGATAATAGAGCAAGCTGCGTAGAACGTGTTTCTAGACACAGTGGAAACGTTGTTTCCAAACAAGATAGATTTATAGCTTCGCAGCGTGTGTGTGTGTGTGTGTCCAAGCGACAGAGAAACAAGTTTAAAGTAGTCCCGTAGACTCAAGTAAGGCCCCTAGTTTATAGGCCAAGAACGTTCACAGAGCTTTCCCTAAAGAGGTACTTTCTGAGCAACGCCAGCAGTCACGTTTCCAAAGTTTTCCCTCGACGGTACTTTCTGAAACCCGCTCCGCAAACAACAACAATAATGTTTCTTTCAACAGAGTCCCAGATCCAACAGATTCTCAGAGTTCAGACAGTTTCCAGGCAAAGCCCAAGTGCGTTTCCAGAATAATATATGATTCAGAAACAATTAAGATTTCGACTAATAGTGCTACTCTATAAGAGTGCATTCGCCGAGGATCCCAGATCAACCCAATGCGCAAGCGTATAGCCTACTAGTTCGGGGGAAGATGCTGTGTCCATCGTAGAAACGCCCTCGGATACTTATACAACCGCCAAGACACTGTTACAAAGCCCAAAACACAATCCCAATGAGTCAAAAGTCCGTTTATTCCGTCTCTTTAACCGTGTTTCCATCGGTTGTTCTTCCGAGCGTCGCCTCCCATTGGTTCCCAACTGTGAGCACGCCATGTTCCCTTGCCAATTACGAGGCAGGAACCCGTCAGCAGCACCCCTGTATTATTCAGAGGGTGTGTCGATCACCGATAGATCGGCACTGCATCTCGTTCGTCCTGTTTCTGCTTCAACTCAAGTTTCCCCTTGGGTCCAAATACGGAACTTGATAGTACTCCTTTGTAGGTCTCGGTAGATACCCGTTTCTCTAGGGTTTCCCAGAAAGGGTTCTTGAGAAAGAACCTTAGAACACCTTTAGAGTTGTGATCCGGATCCACAGAATAGCCGACCACCTGTTTCGGTGTATCCGCATCCGATGGAAACCGGCAACTCTGGCAACCGAAACACTCATGACCGAACGCGTCTCCCCTAGCGTCTCATCACAACACAACACATTGCCAACTCCCGTTCCCTTGACCCGTTTCCGTTGTTTAAGTGAATGTTGGAAACAAGTCAAAAGAAGTCCCTTGACTTATTATCTGGCTGCACGTTTCCCTTACAGTTTTCAGGGTGAGACTAGCCAATGGACGTTCTAATTCCTTAGAACGTCCACCCGTTTCTCTGTGGTTCGCCCAACAGCTACCAGGAACCAGTACTGTTGCATAGAAACAACAGTTTCAGCAATGAGCACGATCAGAAACACGCAAAATTACGTGTATCTAACCATAGCCCAATTACTGGCTTATCATCGGCACCTTCCGAAGGTACCTGATTATAGCCCTATTCCTGCGGGGAGATGCATGATATAGGTACCTAGTATACATAGATGTGATATGGAATCATTCTGTGATCTGAACCCAAGTTTTTTTTTTGCCTCAAGAGATTTTTCTTCCAAAATGAATAATGTGACACTTGAAACGTCATAGGCAGGTACGATATTATTTTTCTCTTTTCTTTGTGTCTTCGTATTACATGCTATCGAGTATTTACAATATTGTCCTCTATAAAACATCGACGAGGTATCAAATCATACTTCCTTTGCATTACTGCCTCCTGTGGTAACTAAGTCCTAGTCCTGAAGATCCCACCAGTGCGACAACTGTTCGAATCCTGTAGCCGTGATGTTTCTGGCCTAAGAGTCTGATCCATGACCGAAAGTTGAAACTCCCTCTTTCCCAATGCGGTCCCATCATCAGCATGGAAGGTGATGCATGGGCGCGTCCGCATATCGCGTAGGGTGCGTAGGCGCTGGTGGATGTAACGGTGCAACATCTTTCGTCGTCGAACTGGAATGTACCACACCATACGGATGAAGTTCGTCGCTCGGTGCGTCAAAAGCATCCTGCTCCGGCTGCGGGTGGAAACCATAGAGCTCCTGCCCGTTCCCGTATTCAACGCGCCGCGGGGAGTCAGGATGCGCGGAATAAGCGTCGGTGCTGAACTCAGATGGCTGCACCGAGTGCCGCTCGCTGGTGGACATTAAGGGCGCGTGTGTGGGTATCGGTATCGAGGGGTCTGCGTACCACGAGACTTTGCTGCCTATTGTTGCGTGTGAGAGTGAGAGCGGTGCGCGCTGTCTGTGGTCATTGCGCCGGCGCACAAGAACGAGCACCTGAAAAAGTCGATGCATGTCAGTACAGAAAAAATAGGAATCGTGACAACGCACGGCTATTACTGCGATCGCGGCCACGCCAGACGCCGCACCAATCGCGGCCTTTGTCCCCGTCGAGAGTTTGGACTTGTGCGATGGAGTATTGCTTGACGATGAGCCTGAATTTGAGCCCGATGACGAGCCCGAGTCCGATGTAGAGCCGTTGCTAGGAATAGCGGCACCGTATGTCGCCTTAATCAAGTCTGCCGCACGCTCGGCAATACCGTACGCTGTCGCCATCGTATGCGCTGTGGGACCGATGGACACCAAGAGTCAGCAAGCAAAATAATAAAAGGTTTGACGCAGCCACGCACCGGACGGATTCAGCGGCACCACCGACACATCTACTACGCGTACATTCGCTGTCCCATACACAACCAACGTCGTATTCACCACGCCTCCCAGCGCAAGCGGCATCATCGAGTTCGTCCCAATGGGATGGTATTCTGTCCCGGAGTTATGGGCAATGTAATAATCGATATCCACATCCGCGGTCGTCCCCGACCCGGGGAACGTCTCACCCGCAATGACACTGTTAATGGGCGCGGTGCTCATGATCTGGCGCACATACTTGAAGGCGGCGCGCATGATGTCCGCGTCGTACGATACGGAGAGGTAGTTCGGGTTGATGTCGGGTGCATTGAACACAGAGTTGGAGGTGATATGCACGTACCCGCGCGAAAAGGCGTGTTGGATACAGAACTGGATACCAATGGCGCCCGCGGCGGAGCCGAACATGTTGAAGCTGCGAGTAGGTTTGAGAGATGTCAGTGTTGTCAACGGGGAAATGGAGCATCAAAAACGCACATGAACTCCACCTGGCCGATGCTTGCAGATGCGGCCCAGCTTGCCAGTATGTCGTACTGCGCCTTCACGCCCGCCTGTACCGTCGAGTCCATAGACGCCGCGATCGCGGAGGACGAGAGCGCCTTGTTCAGGTCGAGACCACCGACCCAGTCTGAGGCACCACTCCCCATGAGATTAGCCATCGCGGGATAAGCGGTGGCCCCGTTCCAGTACGTCCACATCCCGGTGCCGTTCTGCCTCCAGATCGCCAGCTGCTGGTCCCACAGCGCTTGGTCGAACTTGAGCGCAGCCCAGGTGTTATTATCCGTCGCCGTCAGGGAAACGGAGGACGAAACTGCGAATCGTTATTATTGAGTCACGGGCGGACAGAGAACGCTGCGTACGATGGTCCTGCAAATTAGCGCCTACCCCGGGCAAGTCGATGACGCTTTCTATTCCAAGACCTGTGACGAGGGACTTAGGACCGACGCCTGAGAGCTGGAGAACCTGCGGCGATCCGATCGTCCCACCGCTGCACAAAAGTCAGCTGAAAATCAAAGTAGGGGGCAAGAACGCACGAAATGATAACCTCTTTGGCCGCATTGACGGTGTACGCCTCCTCCTGCGCGTTCGCCGCGAACGTCACACCTCCCGCGATCGCCGTACCAGCCGTTGTCGAATTCCAATTTATTTTTGTAACCTGGTAGCCCGTGAGGATTACAAGGTTCGTCCCCGCGTACGGCGCGATGTAGCCAAAGTTGGAGTCGGACCGGCTGCCGTTACTGGGATTTATAGTGGACGGCACAAAGGACACGCCTATGTTCGTCCCGTTCGCAGGGTCCAGTGCATGCGGAAGCCCCATCGAAACCAGGCTGGGGATCCAAGTCGCGAGCTGCGGGAACTGGAAGGAACTGTAGCTCGCGTGGATTCGCCCGCTCGTGCCGTGCGCGTTATCGTCATGTGTGACCGACATCGTAGCAGCGTTCGCATCAGACATCGGGGTGAAGTTTTCCGCCTAAAAAACAGAATTGAATTAAGCCGATGACATCCACTAGATGGAGGACATGCATACCTTTTTTATTGCGGCCTGCATGGTACCCCAACCCCAATCCTGCGCTCCGGATGTCCCGTTCTGCAGGGTATTCCATGCGTCGTATTCCGCGGAGCTTCCGCGACACCAGAAACCACCATTCATGGCAGACGACCCACCAAGACCCTTCCCCCTCGGCCAACTGAGTGGATTGCCACCTGCGTTTGCTTGTGGAGTGGTTTTGTACTGCCAGTCGTAGGACGTTCCGGTCAGACCATCGATGTAAGACATGCCTGCAGAATAAATCATTTTAAAATCAATCCATGCCCACTCTGTCCTCGAAATATAAATAATTATTAATATAATATAAGTACCAGGTATAGTGATTTGGTCTTGATATTCGGTGCCATCGGTTCCTGCTTCAATGACCGCCACAGTGATATTTGTCCATTCCGCGAGCCGACCAGCTAAGGCAAGACCAGCAGTGCCCCCACCTACTATTATGAAATCAAAGATTTTTCCGGAAAGTTGAGTGGGGTCTGTCGTAGAACGTTTCTGGAGCGATACAGCGCATACAGCAGTAGATGCAGCAAGCACGAGTAGAGAACGCATTAGTGTGTTTTAGGGATCGGCACCATACGTACCGTATACGGTACGGGGCCAAATACGGGCCATACGGCATACGGAAGCCTACGGTACGGCACGATACGGAGGCTGACCTGGCTCCACGGTACGGTACGGACCTAATACGGCCGTATACGGACTTACGGAGCATTTTGATTGTTTGAGTTGTTGAGAACCTTCATATGGATTTTCAGAGTACTCCAATTTCATCCTAAGTCTATCTACAACGTCACATCCTCATTTAAGAGAGCATTGTAGGTGCATGCCATGAATAGCAACATCAGTCAGTGATACCAACTGCCGTTCCGATGCTTCCGAACCACTCAACAACATCCAAGTGATCATCACGGAGCCCACATCGTTCACCAATCCGGTGCCGAGCAGTGCCGAGGACCCCCGACCTGTCCGAGGACAGAACGGCACGAGTAAATGACACAATTTTTGATGTGATTGACAGCTTGACCGTATCCACCGTATACGGCCGTATGGCCCGTATACGGTACGGCAAAATACGGGACCGTACCGTATACGTACGGTCGTAATTTTTTGCATCAAGATGGCCGACGGTACGGGTATTTTCCCGTACCGTACGTACGTATCACCGTACCATACGGGTACGGTGCCGATCCCTAGTGTGTTTGGACATCGTCGGACGAGAGGATCGGCGCCTTAAGTATTGAACGACGATATCAAAACGAATCGGGAGGTATCTGGAGCATAGGCCTTATAGCTTCCAGACCCATGTCAATACTTAGTTGTTTTACAGACAACCACCTTTACCAATCGGGGCCGGATTGGCGATGCGGAAGTGGCGTGTGATCGTGGTTTGATCGCCGGATTGATCTGTCGGTTCATATGCGATCTCTTCCTCCGACTCCGGGAGTCTGAGTTCCTCCACGTCCATCATCACTCAAAATGATCTGCACACAATCTGCAACTCGATATTCTCCGGAGTTTTTCCTATCCAGCGAGAAGCAAAACTTCCCAGAAGGCCCGAAGACTCAAGAGCCTGTGTCGTCACAGGACGCGATCTAGAACGAGCCTTGACCGTTAATGCAATCCGTTTGGTTTGAGCCTAGACTGAATCCTGTTCAAGTCCTTAAGTCACGCTTAGCCAATCCGTGGATTCAGCCGCCACCGCACCGGGCCTTTGATCGTCTACGGCAAACGCGACATTCATCCGTGTGCGGCCGGTTCGAGTGAATTCGAGCCTAGACGGGTTCGAATTCGATAAATAAAGAACAAGAGGCTCACGCTCTCTGCCCGATTGCCATCCACACATCTCTCAATGTCTCGAGCAGCTGAGACTGCGCACCTCAGAGTAAGCGCCTATCTACCCATCCTCACCTCTTCTAACCGGTCAACAGAAAGTCCTTATTACTGGTGGTGCAGGCTACATCGGTCGTTCAGGCGTTTCTTTGGCTGATCCACCTAACTAACCGTGATGCCCACCAGGCTCGCACGTAATATACACGCTACAGAAAACTCGACGCTACAAGGTCATCTCTCTCGATAACGGCTACAACTCACACCCCGACGCACTGTCGAGGGTATCCGCACTGTTGCGGAGTGAGTTGCCCGCAGATGCATCGGCACATGACATAGGAAGCACGGAGATCGAAAGTCACCACTTCGATCTCACGCGGCGGGACGAAGTACGCACGGTTTTCGAGAAGCACGGCAAAGGAGGTATATGGGGAGTTGTGCACATAGCCGTAAGGCCATTCCACTGCTGATGTCTCTGGGAAATGATCTCATTCTCTGCAGGCACACAAAGCCGTCGGCGAGTCCGTGGAGATCCCGTTGACATATTATGAGAACAACGTCGTCGGCACACTGTTTCTTCTCCAGATGATGCAAGAATACGAATGCACACGTATCATATACTCCTCCTCGGCGACCGTCTATGGAACTCCTCTAACCATTCCGATCCCAGAGACAACGCGGCTGCAGGCTGATAGCCCGTACGGAAACACCAAAGTCATGTCCGAGACCCTTATTCATGACCTATGCCGTGGTAAGTTGCAGTTCGGTATTTAGCGTCTTATCCCCTAACCACCGCTGCAGCCGAATCTGAATGGTCTGCGATTTCTTTGAGATACTTCAAGTGAGTGGTTCCGTCTATCCTTCATCCTCCATCATTTTTTTTTTCTTTTAAAAAAATTAATAATGATCTATGTAGTCCCGCCGGCGCACATCCTTCAGGTCAGATCGGAGAGCATCCCAAGGGACGCCCCGAGAATCTTCTTCCTCTTCTCGCACACATGGGAGTCGGTCGCGTCGACGCGTCGACGCTGCAGGTCTTCGGCAACGACTACCCCACTCCGTACGTTATTTCCTATACGTGCAAGAAGTAATCGTAGAACTGACTTTAGTACAGTGATGGAACATGTGTGCGGGATTACCTCCACATCATCGATCTCGCTGAAGGACATCTGTTGGCCTTGGAAGCGTTAAATCAAAACAGCAAGGTCTTCGACACGCCAGGCCCCCGGTTCAAGGCATATAATCTCGGCCTCGGCAAGGGCGTCAGTGTTTTGGAAATTATCGAGGCCATGCGCAAGGCTACGGGTTTCGATTTCAAGTACGAAACTGTTGGACGGCGGTAAGTCTTCCCCACCAGGACTGCTATTCGTCGAGGCTGAACCAGTTAAACACAGCCATGGCGACGTCCCCCAATTAATTGCAGATCCAGCGCTCGCAGAGAAAGAGCTGGGATTCAAGGCAAATCAAGACCTCTCCGTGATGTGCCGCGATTTGTGGAACTTCCAGTCGAAGAACCCTGATGGGTATGGGGAGTTTTGATTAGGAATGTCGTGTACCTTCTTTGGAACGCCGATAAATTCGGCTTCGGACATTCTATCTTGTCAGGTCCTTGTTTGAAAAAAATGTGCACCGTTATTTCGCTATTGAATCCAGGCTACATTCTCAATCTTCAAAATGAATTGCCTTGCTTGACAAGGTCCAATGTTCACCCTAATGACTTTCGTGTCACCCGATGATCCTACTTACTGAGGACGAAAGTGATGAGAGACCTGTTGATTGCTGTATGCGATGGTTGCTCTCGATTTTGCAGGACAAAAGTCACAACTTGAGCTGGTGGGCTTAAACTCAATCATTTAATTACATACTAATTTGATTTGATTGTAGCTCATTCAAGCTGCACCTGGCATGTCAATGGTGTGCCATTTTCTGCCCAGGTTCCACCCAAAGATGAACCCAATCAAATATTTTTGGGCCTGGTTGAAGCACTGGTTCCGGGAACGATCCAATGGAACCTGGCAAAAGGCTAAAGCTCTTGACTTCGACTGTGCCCGCTTGCAACCATCCGTCGGTTCTTTCGACGTGCTGATCAATATGCTAGTGTTTACCGTCTTGGAGTCACAGGTCCAGTTGCCGAGTTTGCAGTCAGGAAATACTGATCACACCGCGGAGTTCCAGCAAAGGACTTAGCAATTGCAACAACTGAATGGGCGTTCAAAAGCAATGGCCAACTGGGGAGGGAAGGCAAAGTCCCAGCTTGCCAAGGGAAAAGCAAAGGCAAAGTAGGCAGGCAGATAGTGTATATAAACTTGTTGAATTTTGTAAATTTTGCTCCAAGAGTGAGCACTTTTTTTCCCCATGCTCAACGGTCCAGGCTCAACCCTGCCGTTTTTTCTGAAATGAAAATTTTGCCCATAAAACAGCCTATTCTGGCTCTAAATCTCAAATCTTGGAGGAAACGGCCAAAATTCTGGGTTGTCATGAAGTGATGTCCGCTATCATACGACAAGATGAAATATTTGTAAAATACTAATGGCAGTGGCTTCCGAATAACTACATGATGCCCTTCCACTATGCAAAGATCGCCAACCTAGGGTCAATGTCGGCGGGATCATTCATCTAATGTATGCATTCAGAAAACACTTTGGTTGAAAAGGTTCGACAGCTTACCCGTAAATTGCAGTTCAGAGCAGAAATGGCCTTCATCTCGTCGGGCATCAAACTAAATGACTGAACTCCGAGGTTCTCGACATATTGCTTCTCGATGTTTGACTTGGGGATCACAGCGGTTCCCCTTTGGGTGGCCCAGCGGAATAGGACCTGAGCCGGAGCTTGGTGGAGAGGTTAGTTGGCGTGTACTTGAATGGTCACATACTTACACTTATTGTGCAAATTTGCGATTGAAGTAATGACGTTGTGTGTAAGGAGGCTAGGCGCTCCGCGGTCCATCGAGAGTTCGTAGTAGCCCTGAGGCCCAAGGGACGAATATGCCGTGATGGCAATCCCGAGTTCCTTAGCAAGAGCAACGAGGCTTTCTTGCGTCAAGTACGGGTGAAGCTCAACCTGCAAAACCTGAGGCTTGATGCGGGCATAGCGATTGATATCCAGCAGGAGGGAACCTTGGCAGTTGCTACGGCAGACATCAGTGTTGAAACAACAAGTGAAGGTAGTAGGTACCTGATTCCTATATTCTTCACGAGGCCGAGGTCGACAAGTTCCTCCATCGCCACCCAGGTCTCTTGCAGAGGCGTATTCTGAAGCTCAACCGTCTTGCCATCCACGCCGTACCATTCTGGCGGGTACCGTTCCGTGGGGTCGACGTACTTTAAAGCAATTGGGAAATGGATCAAGAAAAGATCAAAATCTGCGGTGGTCTCATCATGTGAAAAGTCGGATTAAACAAGGGCCTACATTCGAGTCCCCAAGCGGCGAGCTGCCTTTCTGCGAGAGCCTTGACGTGTTCTTTGGCGTGGAATGTATTCCACAGCTAAAAATCAGGCGGTCGGGCCCTGCTCGTTCAGGCGGAAAGCGTAATGAAGTACCTTCGAGGTGATGACTGGAACAGGTGAGCGGGACATCTAGCGTGAGAGGCATGGCACTCACACAGTTGATCTCGTGTAACGAGACCCTCTTCCAAAGCGCGATTAACTCCTTCTCCTGCTTCCTTCTCATTTCCGTAGTCGCCTGGTTATTACCGTTAGAATGTTGGCAAATAACACAAGGAAAATTTGAAACAAGCTCCGTCAAACAGACGATATCCCACTTTGATTCTAGAACTCTGTGAGACACTTTACAGCGGATTCAATTCAGGCTTACGCGTTGTAGACGGTCTAAAAGTAGTGCTCAGCGAATCAAGTTGTCTCGAACGCAGCAAAAAAATAACTTACATCCGCGCAAGTTGATTTCGTAACCTGGCCAGGAGAGCGTTACAAGATGCGACAGCGCTACCCGGGATCAACTTACTTTCCACAATCCAAAGCTGCAATACAGATTTCAGAAAGGTGAGAATCGAACAGAATGAATGCGACTTACCCCACAAGGGGCATCTGGTGTCGAGTCCGCGGCAAGGCGATGCTGGTCATAGAAGAGGTAGTAGTAGACATCTGGAATCTGCGAAATATGTGACTACATTGAATACGGATCGACCTCGAAGATATAGGGCACTAGCTGATCCACGGATAAAAATAGTGCGAGCCTAGGCTCACCGAATCTCAACATGCGAAGAACCTCAAAATAGAGGTGGGTCCAGTCCAGCCCAGGCGCCGAATATTGCAGAATCTGCGCACGCAAGTAGTGGTATCGTACTGCATCTGCTCATGGCAGCAGACCTAGACATGGTCGAAAACAGGGCGGTATTCTAGAAATCGCCGAGAGCCTTATCGTCTGCGGTCTGCAACAGCTGGCTATGCAATTCAGACTTCCAATGCTATGGGCACCTACCATTGACGCGTCTACTTGGCCAGAGCTTTGGAGATTCTCGACAGCAGTGGGAAGCAAGTGCATTACGGCATCCTCGGCAATAGGCTCTCTCTCGTCATCTTAACTCCAATTGCAACGGGTTCCCCGCTAATACTAGATTCTGCTCGAGCGCTCTCTGAATTCCGACAAAATAGCCTGGTTGAAATCCGGACTAGTCCGACAACTACTTGTTGAGACCCTAATCCCTAACTTTTGTCATTTCCAATTTTCTGAGTGTATTGGCACGAAACGTCGTGGTGGAGGCTTGGTGGAGGCCTGAGGTTAAAATTTCCGAGCGAGGCGATCCAGCGGACAGTCTCAAGATGGGGAATGCCCTGATGATTCGATGCAAAGGCCGCAGGCGGTTGCGGTAAATCATATCACACAATAATTTATTCAAGTATTCGAACCGCGTAGTTAGCAATGGTTCTAATCAAGACTCGTCGTGTTGAGATAGCAGTAAGTATGGGCACTCTGGAGTATGCGGTTCAATTTAAAATCGGAGAGTTCATAAAGTTACACTCTTCGGTCCCAATGTAGACCTCTGCACCATCAACGATCGCTTCCCTGAACGCAGCAAGGACCTCCGCCGGCGGAACCTTGACGTCCAGGATACGGAGTTGGATGCGGCGCGACAGTACCGCACGAAGCAGCGTCCGCCAGGCGGAATCGGGGATATAACGCGACCTCGCATGGATGGTGAGGCTGCGGAGATTGGGGAGCAGTGAAGACGAGTCAGCCAAAGCAGCGAACAACTCGGTCATAGGCTCCGATCCTTCCCAGATCGTGAACCGCACAAGGGTGGGAATGATCTGGAGGCATTCCTGCATGAGAGAGCATGGGTAATCTTTCACCCCCACACATAGTTCCTGTAGTGGCGGCGATGATTGCTTGAGAAGCCCCAGCAGCTCGTCACCAGCGGCAGCGTGCAAGGCTTCCAGTGCAGGAAGTGTGAGACAATCGAGGACTTCATTGTTCTCGGGACGGCAGGTGGGGTCTCCGAACGTCAACCGACGCAGAGTCCGAAGAACTAGCTTTTTAGTGGCGACGGGCGGCGACATGCACGAAAATTCCATGCCACCAAAGAAGCATTCAACGATGTTGGGCGACAGGCGTAACAGTTGTATGATCTCGGGACCACAGAACACTCGGTCCTGACGATTCCAAGTGCCAATTATCAAGGTTTTAAGCAACGGCAGTGGGTACAAAGTCGTGCCATAGCCGAAAATTTCGATGACGCTTGAGTTGTGTTTATCGTTGGATTTGTTGTTTCGTATTTTTAGGTGTTTTATTTGGTCACTGTGTTGCTAGATTATGGCAAAAACTGGATTTTTGAGAAAGTTGACAAGCTCTCCGCGAAGCAATATCGACAAGGGGCGAGTCCGCGCACGCTGAAACCAAATCGGGAGCAGTCGCGTCAACCGTTGGGCGCAGGGAAAAGCGATCTGTATGGCTGACCACAGAGCCGGCGTGGATATCGCAATGACACGCCAAGCATTGCAGACGTTGAGAAGAAACATGGGGAGATGGTGTGCTCCAGCCATCGACCTCGGACTCGGATTGCCCTGCGTGGGCGTGCAGTCGGAAACGAGACATTGGAGAAAAATCTTCGACGAAATTTCGAGAGGGAGCTGTGCCACAGGATCCATAACAGTGTTTAGTTGGCCCAGAGCCACGCTTTTATCCTGTTGCAGCTTTTTCAATAGCTTTTTCTGGAGAGCAATCTCGGACGAGAGTTCCTTGATCTGCGTGCGAAGCTGCTGGGCAGACATTTGAAATTATATTTCTATCGTTCCAGCCCATTAGATTCATGAACAGAAACTTGAAGCAATTATTTGAATAAGTACCTGAAGCTGATTACAGTGATGCCACTGAGGCCTGAGGTGCGACGTCGACTGGCACTGGCAGAGTGGCTCGATGTCGTCTGAATGATACTGTGTGGGCCAAAGAGACAATAGATGTCGCTGGTTTGTTGCAAAACAACGGTGCAAAACGACTCTGCCGATACTTTGCACTTGAGACGGTGGAGGATTTGTGGAGGATCGGATTTGAGTTGCATGGTCAATTTCCAAATGGAGCACTGGATCATCACTTCACTCTTTCTTTTTTTATAAAAAATTAAGCCTCTCGGTCTGTCCGAAGCCGTATCTCCATTTGTAAACTTCTGCGGTCAACTGACAGGGTGGGAGCCGGCGAGCGCTTGTTAGTACTAGTAATCGATGACAGCATCATGATTTGAAGCCAAGTCCTCTTCTACACACTCTGCAGCTGTCGGTGCGTGTCTCTGCTCTATGGACGACCTTTGGTGTATTCTTTCCGAGAGCAAGTCAAAAAATCATCCTGGCGAGTACCCCGCGCCTTACTGCACGTGCGTGGTCTGCGCGCAAGCAAGTGATCACTGATCAGTCATGCCGAGCAGTTCGTCGCCCTAGCGGAAAAGGTCTAGACGTTGCTCCCGAGTTCGGCCGCGGAGCCCCCGCATTGTGCGCTGGGACGAATTCGTCCAGCGCTTCGCGGAGGGGACGTGATGGGGTCCACGGTGTTCGGGCACGACTTTGAAACGCTGAAGGCCAGGTCTACCTTCTCGAGAAGTTAGCTTAAACCCCTCATGCTTGACCTACGCGACTCAACGTACTTTCCAAGAGCCGTGGATCTCGCCGAAGTCGGGAACGACGAGCACCACACGATACGGTTCTTTACTGGTTCGTATTCGTCAATCCTATTGATAATATCATGGCCTAATCCGATGCAGGACCTATGACCGAGCCAGAGCAATCAATCTACCGGACTATGCACTCAGATAAGAAGATCCATTGGTGTTTTACCGTGACGGTTGGTGGGTTCTCGAGGTTTAACAGAAATGTCGCTGTGTCCAATACTGGCCCACATCTCGACGTCGCAGTGCCTTCGCGTCACCCGCCGTATCCCTCCCCCTACGGCGAAGACAAGGTGCGTTGCGCTCTTTCCCAAATTTCCTGTTCTCACTACTTATCTAGACGGTCCTCTGCCGGGATCTGGAAGCCAACAATATCATCCGGCACGACCCTGGCCGTGCTCCAAACCCTCCGTCTCATCCCCACCCTCACACGATTTGAGACGTGCTTCCCGAAATCCGAGCTTCTGGCCGCCGTATTCGCCGCCTTGGCCAACTCGCATTCCCTGCTCCCGAATCTTCGCACCTTGATCATCCATCTATCCAAGATTTCCGAGTCCGCTTGGAGGCAAGCCCTTCGTGCGGCTTCGACGCGTCGCAGCATCCACTTCGATATTTCTCCCATTCGTTCCAATCCTCCGGAGGATGTGCTTGCTGGATTCAGGGAGCTGGTTTCCGACGGCGTCCGAATACAAGTTACTGGGTGTATCCTGGCAGTGGGTTGTTTTGCTTACGTCCGGAAACTCAGAAAGTCTTGCGTATACGCGTACCAGGGAGGCCATTCTGACAGGGCTTGTAGACTTAAAAGAGAAGCTTTAATGCGAGGAATTCCCGCCATGGCAATCTATTCCGCTCTGTATCAGACAAACGTACAGTAGCTACTCTACATATGGATGGAGCCTTCTTGATCTCTCCCCAAGTTGAACCGGAGCTCCCAGTCGACCCTCCACTAGCATTAATAAATGAAAAAAAAAAAAAAAAAAAAAAAACAGATTGAATTCGTGATCGCGGGCTTCGTAAAAATGGTACAAGATATGTAGAGTCTGAGGTAAATAAGTGCATAGATGTGGACCTGTTCCGCAACCGCTCTTAGGCATCAGTCGAACGTGCATTTCCATTTTCCAAGGCTATCGCCAATGTAGACCTGCATCCCATCCGCCACCAGTTCTCTGAATCCGACGACAATGTCGAGTGCAGGCATCTGTGAGGCAAGGGGCCTCTCCGCTATATCGAGGTGCAAGACTTGCAAGTGGGTGCGGCGGGCTGTGAGCGCACGGAGCGCCGCTGGCCAGAAAAACCCGTGGATGGCCGAAAGGTCGGCGTGCGCAGCGAAGTGGATGACGAGCGTGCTGAGCTGGGGGAGCAAGGATGGGGTTGAACGCGACTCGGCCAGCGCCACAAACAGTTCTGCCGCGAGATCGAATTGGGTGGCACACAGTTCGAGCCGGCGCAGACCGGGTACAAGGCGAAGGCATCGGGCGAGTAGATGAAACTCCCCTGCCTTGGCGAGAAGGAGCTCGCGGAGGGGCGGGGACGACGCCTCCAGAAATGGAAGCAGCTCCGTGCCGTGTACATCAGCCGCGAGGGTCTCGAGTGCAGGGAGGTTCAGATGGCTGAGGACGTTGCGGCTCCAATTCGACTCGTCAAACACCAGCCAACGGAGCTTTGAAAGGACTAATCTAGTTCTCTTGTCCCCGCGCGGCGGAAAATCAACCCCCACGTCGCGGAAGAGGCACTCGATGAGGTTGGGAGCGAGACGCAGCAGCTCGAAGATCTGACGGGAGGGGAATCGAGAGACTCTAGGACTCCCCTCCAGACCACGAACTGCCAGCGTCTTAAGCGCCGGGAGGGATTCCGGACCCGTGCCCCCTTCCCAGAGGTCCATGGTCCAGCCCCCATCCCCACCGAGGCGTTGGTTACGCTCCAGTTTGTACATTCTGGGGCCACGGCGTTCAGGGTCCACTTCACACAGTTCCAAGTGTTTCAACTGCCGCGCGCGGCTCCAGACGATATCGAGGACTTTGGAGTCGAAAGTCGCGTAACCACTGAGTGAGAGGGATAGGGGACGATTGCCCGCGCCCGCCAGCCAGTGTGGCACGAGTTTCTGCAAGCTCTGCGGGTTGTCCTGGAAAAGAATGTGGATTCCGGCCCATAGGGAGGGCGTGGACACCGCGATGCGGCTCCAGGCATCGCAGACGTTGAGGAGCAGCATGGGGAGGTGGAGCGCCCCGGGTTGCGGGAATCGAGTGCCACTGGTGGCAAGACATGAGAGGAAAATCTCCGAGGAAATTTCGAGCGGGAGGCGAGCCACAGGGTCGAGGACAGCGTTGAGCTCGCGTCGAGCGAGCGTTCGTTCGTGCTTGAGCTTCGTCAGCACTTCGTGTTGCAGAATAATCTCGCGATCAAGCTTCGCGAGGTGTGCGCGGAGTGCATCGTGAATGGGTGGCATTGGGGAGCTAGTAATTTCTCTTTCTGCTAGTACATAGTGACCCACCATCAGAGGAGATAGGATTGGGAATAAACTATACGACTCACCAATGTGTTTTCAGTCTTTTTCAAATCGCCGACGGATGTGGTTTTGGCCAAGAGTGAATTTGGTTTGCTGATCAGCCGAAACGCTTTGGCCCAAGTCCAAATCGGTCGAAATAACGAGTCACATTTGTTGCGCTGGGCGATAGGACCGCATCCTCGGGAAACTTCGAAGGGAAGGCGTCTGAGTGGCTGGCGCTCGATAATATATTTCCCTGAAGAAGATCAAGTGTCATATATCAAGCTCGTAGTTGGTACAGGAATCACTCGCACTCAGGACTCTGGAATCTCTGCACCGTTGGCGATCTGGAAAACCGAGCGCGCTGCGGGGGCTGACCTGGAAGGACCACTATACGGTGCGTGCTTTTGATTGCAAATATCTCCCTCACCCAGGTCCAAGCACCGGTGCGGAACTTGTAGGTCAATTATTATCTGGAATGGCAACGACCCAGGTTCCGATCTACGAGTCGCGAGTCAGATAAGTACTTATCCTCCCAGCAACAAAAACAGATGCCTACATACTACACCCTCGCCTGATGGTTGGCCGCTTCGCGATTGACTGGTATATATTGAAACTTGAGGAGTGGCTGCGAGACATCGAGATTGTATTGTGGACCTCAGGCCAGAAAGCCGACGAAAGTAACCGGTAACAGAACCGAGCATGTCGCTGTTTTCTGGGTAAACGTACTTTAGCACTCTGCGCCCTGCGAATGCATCCTCGGGTAGGTTTCGATAATATTCCCTGAAGATGAATAAGTCGTGGTAGTTAACACAAGCGACCAATGTCTTCTTCGCCAGATTACATCCTCCGGAATAACCAGCTACATCGCCGATGATCTGCTCTCGTCGAATGCACAAAATTCCGATTCATCCACGCCGATGTAGACTTGTACTGTCCCATCCTCAGCCAATTCCTTGAACGCGGCGAGAACGTCCGCCGGAGGGGGATTAGCGAAGACACGGAGAGCATGGAGCTTGGTCCGACGCGCTGAAACCGCACGGAGGAGCGTCCTCCATGAGGATTCGGTAATGTCGAACCTCGAGGACAGGGGGAAGTTGAGCCTCGCGGACCTGCCAAAGTCGGTGCGGATGGTCAGACTGCGGAGATTGGGGAGCAGGTAAGGGGATCCGGGATCGGAATCGGAATCGACCAAAGCGGCGAAAAAATCGGCCAGAAACGACTCCTGTGGTGGCCACCACAGGTCGAACCGCGAGAGGGTGGGGATTAGAAGGAGGTATTCGTGCATAGAGTGGTACGCGAGATAATTTTCGCGCATCCCGAGGACCAGTTCCTGGAGCGGTGGCGTTGACCGCTCGAGGAAGGAAACAAGATCTTGGCTACACCTGGCGCGCAGCGGCAGGGTGAGGCTTTGGAGCGCGGGGGAGCGCAAGAAAATCGAGAATGCGAGTGTCGACCGATGTGTCAAGCGTCGTTGTTCCAAATCCCAGCCGACGGAGAGATGGAAGAACTAGCGTTTCGGGGGTGATGTCGGCATCGAACTGAGATTCATGGTGGAACGTGCATTCTGCAAGGTTGGGCGCCCGACGCAGCAGGTGGAGGATTTCGTAAATCTGGAACCTGCGCTCGTGTATCAAACTGGAGATCTCGAGTGTTCTGAGCAGCGGCATAAGTCCTGGAAACATGTCCTCGTCGTCCTCGTCGTCGGATAGGGCAATATCATCGAACAGGTCGATGATAGTAGGGTCCGCCTTGTCAATTTGGTATGACGAGTGTGTGACAATTTCTAGGTCTTTAAGCTGGCCGCAATGTTCCCAGATGATGGTAGAAACAGGGTGGTTCAGGATGGATAAATCTCCGTAAAGGAATAGGGACACAGGACGATTGCCCGCGCGCTCAAACCACGTTGGCAAGACTATCGGCAGGCCTCGGGGGTGGCCGGGGAACTGAATCTCGATGGTTGACCACAGAGCCGGGGAGGATAGCGCAATGGTAGTCCACGTATTGCATATATTGAGAAGCAGCTGACGTGCTCCACGCTCTTCAGCCGTCGAGAAGAGATCGAGATACTGGAGAAAAATCTCCGACGATATTTCGAGCGGCAGGTATGCCATTGGATCCACCACGGAGTTGAGCTGGCGCTGAGCAACGCTTTTATCGCGCTCTAGCTTCCTCAAAAGCTCCTTCTGGAGATCAATCTCAGACGAAATTTCCTCGATGCGGGCGCGAAGCGACTCTTGGACGCGAGCATCGATACGAGGCATTGAATGAGCCCGTTTCTGCTGTATCCGAACCAGTCAGACACCATAATAGTTTCGAAAAGATGTCTTAATTCACCAAGCGCTGCGACGAGTTGACGGCAAGACAAATAGGTGCGCGTATAAAAGCGAAGAACGAGCCTGGAGCACTGGAACGAGCGCGACGAGATTACTGGGTTGTTTTTACAGAAGTGGCTTTGGTTTATTGAGCGAGTTATGAGCCAGAAATCTGAAGGTTAAAAGAGACTACGGACCCTAACCCAACGAACCTTGTGCTTCATTCCTTCATCCTTCTCAGTTGGTCTTGGTTCTGCTTCACCGTTTGTTTCGTCTCTGGGCCTATACCTTGTAGACTATTTTTGCCGGGGCCTCACTGGGTTGCTCCTCACCATAACCACGGATACTCTTCCTCCGCTGGACCCTCTTTTTCGCTAAAGCGCGAAAAAGGGGTGCTCAATTCTTAGGTCGACCTGGTCAGGTCGCGTTTTTATTCGAAAAATCATTTGATCATCTGATGCTCCGCCGTCTCGGCTGCGCGTATCCCAATCCGGCCAATCCTGATGCCGCAAACTACCAAGGTCCAAACGCAATCGGACCTCATCTACATGGCAGAAAGCTTATGGAAGTGTTTGAGGATGACCCAGATACAGATCAATGGCTTTCATTTGAAGATCAAAAGGCAAGTAACACCCGACTCTTTGTGGATACCGTGATATGTCGGAGATTTTTGCACTGAAATGGGCCGAAATTGCAGAAAGAATGAGCGGGAATGGAATTAGTGACTCTTGTGACAGGATCCCAAAGTCCGCTGATTTTTTCTCTCTGGCAGGTCTCCGTTGTCTCCAAGAATCGGACCAAGAATTTTGCTATACGTTTCGGCAGATCAATCAATCACCTTGCTCTCTCTAATAGCTCAAATATCTAGAATAACACCGTTGGCTTTCTTGCTCACAATACGATCCTTTAGAACGTTGCCCGCTGTAACAAGAAAGAAGGAAAAAGCCAAGGTCACGCGGGATCACGGAGTGATCGGAGATCAATGATTTTTCGAATTAAAACGCGACCTGACCAGGTCGACCTAAGAATTGAGCACCCCTAAACGCACACGGATATCTTCGATTCTCGTCCAGACGAGCGTCTCAGAGACGGCGAGAAACGCTTTTTATGCCTTAATTCGTCCGCCGGATACGTCTGTCAGTCAAAATCCACGACGAGGACAGAGACTTCAAGCTCTCAGCAGGGATCGGTTGGACCCTCTCGTCCCCGGGATGTAGCGTGTAAAATGATCACCGCAGGACGTACGTTTGTCTCCATTCGCTGTCGACACCTATCGAGTGACGCGCCTCGTCTTGCAGCGTCGGCGGACAACGACACCTCCCGAATGATTTCAGCACCCCCAGCCCAGATGGCCCGATATTACACGCACGATTTTTTGCGGCGCGTGGTATGTGGGCTTTATCGCCCGCCTCGTTTTATGCAGCGCGAGAGCTTCAACGCAGACTGGAATGTCGAGGGTTGGGATATGGGTGCGGAGTGTCGCGGTGAAACCGAGCAACCAGTGGTTTGCCACCGGTGCCGGCGAGTGGGTCATCAAGATATGGGATCTGGCCTCGGGCGAGAGCAATTCTCACTGACGGCCCACATCTCGAAGTCGCAGTGCCTTCACGTCACCCGTATCTCTTCTCCTACGGTGAAGATAAGGTGTGCTGCGCTCTTTCCCAAATTGCCTGTTCTCACTACTTACCTAGACGGTCCTCTGCCGGGACCTGGAAGCCAACAAAATCATCCGGCACTACCACGGCCACCTCTCGAGCGTGTACGCGCTCTCGCTGCACCCCACGCTCGCCGTGCTCGTCGCCGCCGGCCGCGACGCCTCCGCGTGCGTATGGGACATGCGTATTAAGGCGCAGATCAGATCTACGTCCTCTCGGGCCACACCGCGACCGTCGCCGACGTCCACTTCCAGGAGTCCGAGCCGCAGGTCATCACCGACAGCATGAACTCGACAGTCCAGTGCGTCTCGTCCGCCTTCCCTCGTGCCTCTTGTTTGCCTCTTGTCCTTCCTTCCCTGTCCTGCTTCTCCGCCCCGCCTCTCCCTACCCTACCCTTGCCCCTCCCTTCCCCTTCTTCCTCTCCCTCTCCCATACATGCTCATGCATGCGCCACCAGACTTTGGGACCCTCGTCGCGGGCAAGACGCACGTCACCCTCACGCCGTCCGCGCGCTCGCGATTCACCCCACCGAGCACTCCTTCGCGTCGGGCTCCGCGGAGGCAACAACATCAAGAAGTGGACCTGCCCCGAGGGCGCGTTCGTGTGCAATTTAGCGGGCACGGCGCGATTCTGAATACGCTCGCGGTGAATGCAGAGGGGGGGTGTTTTTCTCGGGGGGTGAGTGCGCTTTGCTATGTTCCTTGATTTTCCTTATTCCGCTATTTCTTTATTTCTTTATTGCTTTGTTTCTTGCACCGCTTGAGGGCGAGCGAAGTCGAGAGGGAAGGGGCGCCTTCATGATCTTCGACAGCGGAGGCAGCCCTGCTGGCGGTCGGCGCGATACACGAATGAAGGTGGATACGGTGACGATGACCGTGGGCGACGCTTACCGGTCCGCCCGTGTGCATGGACGGTGCCCTGCCCGGGTGCTGTCCGAGTTGGAGAAGAGGCTTTGGGCGGTGTGTGGGAGTTCGCTCGAGGAGGGTGGGCTCGCGACGGCAGGGATGAACCACGTCGAGGGGGAGGACGAGAGGTACCGTAGCATACGAACGTCACGGAGGAGGCGCAGCCGGTGGAGGGAGGTCCAATCTTCCCTTACGACGCCACGCGCGCTGCTAGCGACCCATTTTACCTTTCATTCCTTTCATTGCTCCATTCTCAATCTTTCGACCTGATCTGACGGTTCCACAGCGAACAACGGCTCCATAACTATCTGGGACTACAACACAGGCACGTCCTTCCAGAAGATGGAGGACGTCCCACAGCTCGGGTCGCTTGAGGTCGAGGCGGGTGTGTTCTGCTCGACGTTCGATATGACGGGCACGGGGCTGATAAGACGATTAAGGTGCGTTTCGTCGGTCTGTTGCCAACTTTTCGTGCCCTCTCCCCTGATTCCTTTTTGTCCCGGAAACTGACTTGGTCATGCCAGATCTACGCCGAGAAACGCAGTAGGAATTGGCTGTCTGACATCTGTAACTTTATTCGAATTTTGTCATTCGGTGGGGGCGTCCCGTCGTTTGTATTGGATTGGGACCGCACTAAAATGACATGGCACTGTGGCCCTCCCTTTCCTTTCTTCAGTGCGAAGCCCACAAGTACAGTGAAATTGGAAGAAGGAAATACACGGAGAAGATACGCAAATAGACAGCAATACAAAAGCCAGCACATACAGAGCAGAGATCAAAACTACAAGAAGGGAACGAATCACCCAGCCCAGTCCGTCAAGGAAGAGGAAGACGCGAGCGCAGCATCTCGTGATGACGCAGACGCAGCCACGGCCACGCGTGCGGCGCAAGAAGGAGGGTTTGGATGTGGATACATCGCGTTCGGTGGCGGCGCTCAAGCTTACGGAACCGCGTCAGATCTTGGAACGCGTGGGGTGCGATCGGGGGCAAGATCGGCAGCGGCGGTAGGGGTAGAGTGTGCATTTGCATTGGCGACGCGCCAGCGCCAGCAGCAGACGCGAAGAGGAAGTCGTTCATCTGCGCTGCGGGGAGGGCGAGACAGGGTGCGGGCGCGTAGATGTGTGTCGTCGTTTGAGAGGGGGGAGCCGCGAATCCAGCCTGCTCGTCGTGGTACTGGTGGAAGCCTCCAAAGTCTGCGGTAGTTGGGAATCGGTGTGCGATTGGATAGCTGGGAGAGTCGAGCGCGGGGATGGTGCTGAATGCGGGGGATGTCGATGTGATCTCGCGTAGATCCCCTGCAACGCCTTCGCATCCTGGTGGAAAGACGACTGAGAGGAGGGGAAGTAAGAAGAGCTGTTGCCGCCGCCGTAGCCCAGCAGCGAACCGTACGGGAAGCCCACATCATCAGCTCTCGCTGTCCAGGCGAGGTCGAGATCCGCGGGTAGCGTCGAATGTACATTCCTCGGAGCGCTGAGCGCGTAAGGGTAGCCTTCGGCCGCAGGCATCTGTGCGACCGGTGACGAAGGCGATGAGCGGGTTGATGACGAGTACGGAGAGTGGCCCGGCGAATCTCCCTATGGGCGACATCGGCTGCTGCTGCTACTGCTGCACAGCAGGATATGACTCGACGATCCGCTGCAGCCGCGAGCTGAAGGCACGGTCGGGCTTCAAGTTCGATTGCGAGCGGCTACCGCGCGTTAATGAAGGCGGAGAACTCGTTTCTGGGACTAATGAAATGGAAGGGGACTGGCTCGGGGCCTTGCGGTACGGGTCGCGAACTCTTTCCATGATGAATGGAATACGCGCGGGCTTGGTGTCATACACTTTCTTTTTCGTCAGCCCGTGAACTTGCTGTAACTGAGAAACCAGACTTGGGGATTCAGCCGGAATGTCGTCGAGCGGCGCTTTGGTGTAGATATCCGACGCGAGGTCGTTCTGCGCCCGGGACGCTGGTAGTCTCCCCTAGGCAGACACTTCAACATACCTGAGCTCGTACCTCACTTGTTGAATATTTGGTGTGGATTGAGTTCAAATTGAAATTTGCGAGCAACTGCGACCATGTAACAACATGAGCGCCCGCTTTACGGCCGTTCGTACGCGCAACAAAGCGTGTGCGGCTGTCCGGATTGTCCGGGTCGTCCCGAGTCGCGCGGTCTGCTTGTTTGCGTGCCTGGGCAGCAACAAGTCTTGTAGCCCATGCCGATATAAACGGACGAGCATGGTGGATTTCGTCGATGGAACCAGACGTCGAGAACATTTGTTTCTGCTCATGGATGTTCTTACATTTCGAACTCGAGTAGCTGGCTCGGTGGTGGTACATTAGACAGGTTGTGCACAAGCCGCACACAGCTTTTGGGCATTGTGCAAAGCCGCGGAGATTTTCCGAGTTCATCTAGGAAGGGTCAAATTTTCAGTGAACCTGCTGAGTGGAGGGAAGTATTTTAGACTACTGTAGCATTTAATTCAATTCGTATGTCACAGGTCACAGGCCTAAAATTTTACGAATTTTTTCGTACCGGTCACAGGTCACCGGAGCCATATACGAATACTTCAAACAAGTCACAAAATCGCCAGAAAATGGCCCAAAAAATCGAATTTTTGCCTCCGCGCCACCTGCTTGTGAAGCGTAGGGCTGGGCGCCGTACCGTTACGGTATACGGCCGTATACTTTACGGGTTTTTACGGGTACGGCAGTGCCGTACCGTACCGTAAAATGTCTCGCCCAGGGCCCCACGGTACGGGTACGGCGCCGTTACGGCCGTATACGGGGTTTACGGCCGTACATTGTTTCCCACACAGCTTAAGCCATGTTGTCGCCGGAATGATCTCCTATAAGCTCTCTAAAATCAATCATTGTTTCTGGCATAAAATGAGTAACAGAATTAAACATGGAGGTGAGCAGTGCACTGAGCTTTCCACTGTTAGTAACATAGTGTGCAACAATAGCAAGGGGCGTAGCCGCTGCTCGACGTCCATCATGCATCAAGTGATACTGAGACCTTTAAATTGAGACCCTGGTGAAAACAGTAAAGTGGCGGCAGTACTACCAGAATGACTGAGCTTTCTCAACCTCTTGAGATACATCACTTCTTCATTTTTTCCATAGTACCGTGCACCACTAGCGAAAGCAATTTCTTCATCTGTCGGCTCCGTGTCCTGGCTTTCTGTGAGCTTGGACCGTTCCAATAAGATTTGAAACAGGTGGTGTTGAGCAGGAAACATCTTCAAGTGCGAAATGAGGCCTAGAAGTCTGCAGGTTCGATTTGAACAGTAAAGGAGGCAAGAGCCTACCGGTGACACTTGCTTTCATAGCGGAGCTAGAAGGAACAGTTTTACTGGGAAGTGAATCGGCAATCTAAATGAACAAGAAATTCAAAAACCAACCTCCCAGTAGCATGGTGAAGTGCGTACCTCGACATTGATGCTGCGTAAATTTGATTGCCGTTACGGCTTTTACGGCCGTAACTTGGCCGTAACGGTACGGCCATTTACGGGTACGGCCCACCCGTACCCGTACCGTAAAATCCACCCTGCAGGCCCCGACGGTACGGTTACGGGTGCCGTATATACGGGTCTATACGGCCGTAATTACGGTAACGGCGTCCAGCCCTAGTGAAGCGGCACCGCGGCATTATTGGTGATCTTGTCAACTTCCTTTTGCCTCCCTTCTCCCTCACCGTCGCCAGCTCACAAGTGCTCATTACATTAGATTCTTAGGTTTACAAATGCTATTTCATGGAAACAAAACAACGACTACTCCTCGGGCGCGTCAATTTCCGGCACATCAATGTCCTCGTTCTTATCATTGGCGTGTCTCCAGAACACCGTGTACAGCATATTCGGGCCGCGGATGCGTTTTCCCGAGGCCTTTTCTGTGAATATATGAGGCCTCCTGCCAACTTTCGGCCGATTTACGAAAGAAATTCAGGTGTCACGCTTGACCTGACCCAAATACGAAAAGTCAATTTCGTACGGCGCGGTCACAGGTCACAGGTGGGTACAAATTGAATTAAATGCTACAGTATGGGATGGCTGTTCCATTTGTCATTCAGTTTGTAGGTGCTGTGGAATCAACGCGGAAACTCAAGGACAGATCATTATATTCGCTGGATCTGATTGTGTCGCAAAAACCCTGTTCAGCTTGCAAGGGATTGACATGGCTTGAGACCTTGAAGCGACTTGACAGGGATTACAAGCCACACACGGAGAGGCCTACAATCCACTGTAAGCCGTTTCAATTCCATGAAAGGTAGAGGGTGGCTCATGAGGGCTTTCCGCGGCTCTTCGGACATATGTAGCATATTTTAAGCGCACAGAGGAGTTTTTGGGTCCCAAGTAGTTCATTGCAATCCTATAGTACTATATTGTAAACAGCACGTACTCCTTGGAAGAGTTGTCGCAGCGTCGAGAAGATGACGGATAACAAGAGTGTGGTGTGACATAATTCCAGTTTGACTTCGTCCAAACTTCGTCTCCCGCTTCCGTCCATTTCTCTCCCTTGCTTCGCGAGGCCAATCTCTCAGTCTTTCCCAATGTGTACCTCTTTCTGTCGCAGCTGCAATGTTTTTACGCCCTCTTTCAGAACGCTCGCAGTTGCCGGCACCTGTGGAGCGGAGTGGGGCCAACCTCGGCTAGGTGTGGAGCGGAGTGGGGCAGCAGCTATGTAAAAGACGGACGTGTGAGTATCTCGCATCGACTTCTCTTCTCTTCCCATGCCCCCACGTCGACGAGTCGACAGCGAACCAAAGCAACCCAGAGGGTACCGAGTGGGCTCTAGCAGATATTCTCAATCTGTCCCAGCAGCTGACTCCAAGCAAGTCTCCGTGTCGCCTGCGTCAGGTGCGTATGCCCATTATTGTTTGATATGTTCGGTACTGACGAGTTTAGCTTCGTGCTGAGGTCCAAGCTCGTGCAAACGATGCCAAGGAGGCAGACAGCACGAAGAACCTTCAAATCGTGATCAGGCTCTTCCCACTAAACCCGCTCGCAAGCGCTTTTATCGCGCCGATGATGCGGACGATTCAATCCCCAATCCAGTCACCCTCGAGGAAAAGGTTCGCGAGGCGGGCCGCCACTTCGTTGTCGTGGGACTCGTGGAGGCGCCGTTCTTAGTTGACGTACGGCTCATCTGGACAGTTGAGCTCAAGGAGGACTTCGACTTTGCCGTCACGGTGGAGTTCGAGTCCAAAGCCAATAAGGTTCAAGGCCAACTTCACAATGTGATTGTGTTACTCCCGAGCGATGCAGTTCCGTTGTGAACTGAGCCGTGGATTGCAGGCGCGGTGCGTGTCTGAATGTCTTCTTAGCTTTGGTGCTGATTTCCCTCTAGTTCGAGGACAGCATGTCTTGCCAGTGCTCGACCATTAGCAACCGGTTACGCCGCGCAAGCCTTCAAGTTCTTATGGGAGCCGATCAACTCAAGCATTTCCAGTCTTCCAGCTCTCGCTTTGAAGGTCGCAGGTACAAACCCGCCACGGACGCGATGGCGGCGCATTACTCGGCATTTGACGCCAGGATCTTGTACGACGACTACGACGGCACCATCAATGTGGACAAAATATTTCGCCACTCACTCTTACTCAAGGTATGCCTTGTTTCTTTTCGATCTCATCACTCACTTTTTCTTAGATTTATGTGTGCGTACAGCAGATGCACACTTGTGTTCCCCTCCACCTCCTGTGCAGAGTGGTGGTTCTCACCCGGCCATAAGCGCCACGCAGAGGAGCAGTTACCTGACGGGAAGAAACAGGCTGTTAAGCAGCAGTGCAAAATACTTGTATCATTACATACGCAATAAAATCAATTATACATTTTTTAAACCTATTGTTGAACTAGAATTTTGGTGTATAAAGGTACATGCAAGCCCATAATGTCTTGAGACTATCTCAATGGCTTGTAGGGGCTTTGACGTCACGGCTGTGGATTACGGCGGCTTTTAGGCCTTTTGGTGGATTATACGGACCCAAACTATCTGTTTCAAGCCGGTGAAAACCTTATGACCGTGTACCGGCTTACGACCGGACATAAGCCGTTGAATTCCGAGCAGGATTTTTGCGACATGGATAGCCGCATGGACAGAACATTCGAAATGATATTCGTATGAGTCATTTCCGGTGGGTTTATGGGTTCGGGATATTGAAATCCTCCCCGCGGCTTTGCACAATGCCAAAAAGCCGCATGAAGCCGCATGCGGCTTGTGCGGCTTTTGCACAACCTGTCTATGAAGGGCAGAATGTCGCAAATTTTGATGTCAGTTCGCCCACGGAGAAAATGAGCGACTGCAAGGCTATGTGTCGGACCTTGAGGATCGTCATCGCGAGGAGGATTATGGAAGAGAATGGCAAGAAGATCGCCAAGGTGGTCGAAGGGGGAGCCTTTCAAGAGCTGCTCCATCCATATCAATTTATCTGCCATCTTTTGAGCCGTGCTTTGCTTTGGAGCACGGAGCCGGGGCTGGGTATGTGGAAAGCTGGGTTCTGCGGCGGTGGGTGGGATCAAAGGAATAGCAGACTGAGACGGATCAAGGCGGTATGCATCTGGGTTAGGTGGAGGAGTCGTAATCACAGGACTTGGGTCTACTTACTGGCGCCAGCCTACGGTAGGTTCGAGTTCCCGGATTTTTAGGCTTCGCATTGGTCTCAGGGGGCATACCAGAGGTCTGCGGCGCATAGAAATAAAAGCGGTGAGGGATTTGCTCCAGAAACGAGGGAGAAAACACGTCGTCAATAGCGTGAACACCGAATAGAAACCCGAGAAGAAGCACGTGAGTTTCAAACTCCGCAATTATGTAATAAGCTTTTACTACAATCAGAGCCCCGCGGTAAACAACAGACTAAGTAGGACGCTGGGCATGCCAACTGCTCAGGAACGAGGAGGGCGAGCTTAGGGGTTCGTTCTTTACGTACCTTTGTCTCTGAGATAACCTGAACTGAAGCTGGAAATGAGTCCGATACTGGGAGTGGGGAAGATGAATGAAAAGACGACAAACCAGAATCAGGGTAAGATTGCGGGGCAGATACGTGGAAGACCAGGCGGTCGAGTATTTTGGCAGCCACAAGGGCTCTTCGTTGTGTCGTTGCCATTTGAGCTGGATAGAAATCAGAACAGTGGTTCGGGGCAAAGGATAGCATACTGTTTGCTGAAATACTGTACGATTTCGACCGGGTATTCGGTCACGGGTCACAGCGCTTGATGAATTGAATCCTTGATAAATATGTCACTGGTCACTGGGACCATCAAATACTTGGCCAAATAAACTTCTTTGAGGACTAAAATTTCAAAATTTCTCCCTGAATCCGTGACCGTGGGCATGTTAGGATCATTTTTACACTATTATCGAGCACAGCATACATAAATCGGATCGTCTACGATACAGTTTGGTCCCACATGTCCTCTCCACCATAACGGCTTGGTGCTTTCGCATTCCTCTTCGCACGGCGAGTAGCAAGCGGGAGGTTGGCAGGGTTGACATCAAGTTCTTGTCAAGTTCAGTATCCTCTGCAGCACCGCTCCACTCCAAATCACTGCTTGAATTGCACGCGAAACCGGCCGGCAGCGCACACAAATCTCGATGAATACTTTGAAAACGAACACTTGGAATCGGGGTCACAAGTCCTGCCTGCTGATGAATTGATGGCAAATGAATACTTATGGTCACAGGTCACAATGGGCGAATACTTGGTCGAAATCATACAGTAAATTCAGCAGATGTCCCGACCTCAGGTTTGAGGTAAGCACCAAATGCAAGTAAGTACACCTCCTCCGGGCAAAGCCTAGAATCAGAATATTCGGAGCCTGATGAACCAAATCAAGACAGTTGGTACCTTAGTGAACATCTTCGCCAGCTCATTCCACGGGTCGAATGGTAGATGTCCAATCCCGAAGTCCTTTGGAGCAGTTTCAGCGACAATAATTAAATGATGCATCTGATTTGTCAGCGCAGATGAGAGAAACTATCAAAATCATTCAGTGCTGGATGGATGCGGGCGAATTTGAATGCCTAAGCTTGATAGTACCACCCTGAATTAGGGCTTGAAACCATATCTGTACTTTACGGGTTTATGGGACGGTTATAGACGGTACGGGACCCGTACCGTAACGACACTCACCGCCGAGTAATACGGTACGGGTAACGGTACGGGTGACCCCCGTAATACGAATGAGCACATGCGAAAGCATTGGGAGTGGTACACCACCATTCGTGTAATCTTGGTTCCAGATGTCTGGGTGTGCTTCCGCTGTGCCGAAATCAAAGATCAAAGTGATGGGGCAAGCGAAATGATGAAAAAGACACACCGGAGAGCACACCCTAACATCTGGTGCAGTTCATAGTGTAGCCATGGGATCGCTTATCTGGTCACATCTGTCATAGATTATCCGGTGTTATCAGTCATAGATAATCAATGATAACGTCGCTGATAATGCTGCCCCTAATACGGGTACAGTACATTCTTGCTCTCGCCTTTGATGGACGCTGTCAACTTTGACTTCCTGTACGTGGACGAGCCCGAAATAGAGATTGATGATTCACTAGAACATGTCAACGACGAGCCCGATGACTGTACTGGTAATTTGTCGGATGACGAAGAGGGGAAAAAAGATGACCCCATCACACTCAGCAATGTGCGGGCAGCGCGATCTAGGCTTAATCAAGATGATATTCTTGGGAAGGTCAAGAAAATTTTGGATTGCATGAGAGACCAATGTCTTCCTTTGCTGCTCTTCCTAGATGCTCTCAGCTGGGGGGATTCTAGATGCACTTCAAATAAAGCCTGTGTGTATGCTCGGACATCACTCATGGTCAGCGACGAGCTCCCTGGAATTTTACAGCGCTGGCATAAGCCTCCCAGGATCTCTGGTGCTCGCCCAGCTGGAGCTCGGGTGACACTTGAAAAATTTGCGTTGCAAGCAGTGTGCAATGGAATTGATCGCAGAATAAAGCTCTCTGCACCACTCTTTCTGTCGCCACCCGAAGAGCTATCAGAGGAACACCTGGTCAGCTTTGATTTTAAATCATTCAAATCCAAGGTGAAAACTGGAAATCAACTACTCTGGGAAGTCATTCGGCATGCTGCATACGCTGCACAGCAAGAGACTAGAAATAAACACAAAGATCCGGACATGGTAAGCAAAATTGCTGAATTCTCTATAGCATACTAACAAAAAAGCTTAGGTTGTTCTCAATATCATTTCCCAAATTCAATACACCTGGTCCCATCGACGCGGGAGAGTGCCAAAGCTCTGGGCAATTTATTTAAAGGCTTGCGGTCTTTCTGCTCGGGCTTTTGATGCCTTACACAGTCTCGGCATTGTCATGAGCCACAAATGGACTGCAAACTCATTTGGGACTTTGTCAGAGCGCGCAATGAAAACTGTGCAAAGACTCATACACGAACTTCCATGGGCCATTACTCATGACAATGCCAACTTCTCATTGCGTGTCTTTTCTCAGCGGCTTCACAACCAAAGTCACTTTGTTAGCGGCTGTGCGGCAACAGTATGGATCCTGCCTGCCCGGGCCATGCTTTCTCTACAAGCAAATCGACTCTCTCAAGTCCACCGAGCACTCAATTGTGACCACATGTTCAACTTAGAAGAAGTCATGTATGGGAACAGTCTGGCGGATGATCGAATGGAGGCACAGGATGTGCACTGGGTTCTGCGGCTCCTACTTGACACCCCCAACTTCAAGGGATGGCAAAGACATGGAGACCTTGCTCTTACTGCCCCGCCTCCTGTTCTTAAACTTCCAACAGGGATCGAAAATGCGACCACAGGTTTTATTCTAGGCACCGTACCCTATGAAGAGGCCAGTTACAATGGTGCCATGAAGTGTATTTCCGAATGGTTGCGTCAACTTCGGCTGCATACCCAGGATGAGCAAAAGCAGACTGGAGAGGAGCATCTCATTCCTTGGCTGGGGGACCAATTGACCATTGAACGTCTCCGTGGTCTGTGGAAATATCGCCACGAGGATTATAATTCTTTTGATCAAATGGACTGGATGATCCCAGTCTTTGGTTGGTTTCATCTGGTCATGGCTCTGGCAAACTCGCTTCACAAACAATATCTATCGACTTCAGCTAATATTGGGGGATTGCGCCAGGCTTTCGATGTTTTGAATCGCAAAGGTTTGGTCTCACAGGCCACAAAAGGTCCTTTCTGGCACAATCTGGATGAGGCTATAAAGCACGTCAGTGAAGCGCACTTTCGTACCTGCTGGCTAGTGGTCGGCAACATTGAATCTCTTGCAGACCTGAAGGTCAAGACACCCAGGCAACTTCATGACATGGCCACAAAAATCATTCGGGAACATGCATCACGGAAAGCTCTAGCCTCTCTTGACAATCTCCCGGAAGTTGAACAGGATGAGACCAAGCAACAGTGGACCATGTGGAACATGGATGTACTTCCTTATCTTCAGCTCCGTGACACAATAAAGATGGGGGACATTGGGCAAATGCAGGACTTACTTCCAACCCTTCTTTTCTGATTCGCTGGTGGCGGAAATTTGAAATATACAATTGAGGTTCTGGAACTGTTGCAAGGACTGAACCGTGAGTGGACACCGGAACTCAAGTATGTCATATATATTCATCCCAGATCCATTTATGCACTAATCACGTCAAAAAGAACATTTATTACAGAGTTCTGTTGGGTGATGAGTCGCACAAGAAAGGAGAACACCTGCCTACCATTTGATATGGGGCAGGAAGAAAATATCTGTGATATCAAGGTGAGTTTTGTTTTTGGTTGCAAATATGAACTGACGAAATATAGGTCAATTACCGATCTATGGGTCCGGGCGCCACAATGGAATATGTGAAGAAGGTTTCTCCGGCCATTCCAACACTGTGTCATCATCAACACCACATGGAGAGACAGTTCAAAACAGTTGCCCGAGGAGCCCGGCATGGAATTCCTGACAAGGAGGCAGATGTTGCCAAACTTATGGCGCATTACATCAAATCAAACTTGCATGTATACACCAAAGGCCGGAAGGTAGCTCAAAAATCACAAGATGTTATGAATACTGGCACAGAGGATTTGGAAGGTTCAGATACCATTAAAAAATAGTGGGGACGTCGTTCTCATCTGCGATCAACACTAGAAGATTGGAGCATAGGCGAGGCAAATAACGAAAGTACAGAAGATACATAAGGCAATTAGGAGTAAATCTAAGAATTATATCATTTCAAATCAGAATTAGAGCCCAAAGAATCTGGTGGTGGCGGTGGTCTATAGCTGGACCATGCGGGACGAGGTTGGGGTCGAGAATACTGGGGTAGAGACTGCTGTGGAGCAGGATTGTACCCATAAAAATGTGACGGAGAATGGGGAGAGCTGGGGATATTATGTGTAAGTGACGGATCAAAGTGTTGCAAATGTGGGGGAGGATTCATCCCCACGGAATAGTAATGGTATGGGTTTAGAGGGACGGGGATCAGTGTGACCGGGGACATGTAAATTGCGTGCTGAACCGGAGTGCGCATCTGTGTGTATGGTGCAAGAATGTCCGGTGGTGTCTGGGGCACGCGTGGCAGCGATCCAATATCCATGCTGCGAACTGGGGTGTATGGTGTTGGGGGATGCGGTAAGAAGGGAAAATTTGGCGCAGGAGGAAGATTCTCTTGCTCAATCCTGGCCTTTTTTGATTGCGATGGACATGGCTTGGGTGCGGCCTTGGGAGCTGCAGCACGGGCCACAGCATGTAGCTCCTTCGCCCGCGCTTTGACCGCCGCAGAGATGATCTTCTTCTGGTTACGTGCGGCAAGGGTTTCCTCCCTCCGAAGCCGTGCATGCTCCTCCTTCTCTGCATCTAAGAACTCCTGGTACAAGACATCATAACCACGGAGCAAGTTGAGGACATCGGTACCATGCTTTCGAGCATGGGTCGGACTCCAGCCGCCACTGATGAGATCATCGATGGTGGTGAAGCGCGCCTTAGTTGCTACCGCTGTTAGAACTTTATCGGGGAGAAAGGCCTGGTATCCCCACGGCCGCCAGCTGTACAAGTCGAGCCAGGTGTCATATCGCCATTTCTCCAGTCGCTTGCGTGCACCAGCTAAATGCTCTAGCCGGCGGTCGGACACGCTGGCTGCGTCGTCCATTCCACGTTTACCGTTGGCATCGCTTTCTTGTCATGGTGAATCTTCCGTATCCGGGAAAGGCGAACCGGGCCGATCAATCATGGGTGAGCGCTTGGACAGAAGAGCATAGTCCGGTGTCGTTTTGCGAAGACAGTTGTCGCAGCAGACACCTGTCGGATCTGCAATAAAATTGGCACAGCCAACTGTAATTCAAACACAAGAACTGACCTTTCCGACACCGGAGTCGAAGTACTCATCAGCGATGTCGCGCCGGCAATCCTCAGTCTCTATCCACGCCCGTAATGCTTCCTCAACATCTTTCCGATACACTGTCCCTTCACTTTCCGGAATTGGAGCCCCCTTCCTCGTTTTCATCTCTTGAAAAACACTCGGCTGCACGAGAAGTATCGCGCGCGCAAAAATAGTAAATGTCCGGCCAGCGCGACCGGCGTGTTGCATCCAGATGGATAGCAACGATGGGACCATGAACTGGACGACTTGTTCGATGTAGGGCATGTCACAGCCCTGTAATTAATTAACTCTCGACGAAAGAGCGAGAAGAAAGCAAAATAAATCAACATACCATTCCCGCAGCCTCCGTCGTTAGTAAAATTTTAATTTTGCCTTGTCGAAAGTCCTCCATGACACGTCGTTTTGCACGCGTCGTTCGAAGAGAGCTGTACGCCACAATTTCGCCTTGTCGCAACGGTGGGAGTTTGGCACGAAGATGCGCGAGCGTGTCGAGTGAAAGGGAGATATCATCAAAGAACACCATTGTCTGTGTGAGTATGAAGTCGATGTCGTCAGGGTCGTGCGACGTCAGAAAGTCCAAAGCTTCGAGGTCGGATTTGGCTCCCTGCATCTTCCGGCAGATCCACGCAATATTGGGATGATCGACACCGAGGTTGACGTGGAAGGAATTGTCGGCGCGGATGTGCATCGATAGCCGAACTTGAGCAAGTACCGGAGGAGGTAAAGTGGCAGACACGATGAGGAAAGGGACATGCACAGGCACAAACACGCGCAGCATCCCCAGCAGCGCGTACTCTGGACGGAACGACCCACCCCACTGTGTGATGCAGTGGGCTTCGTCAATGACGAAGGCTGCAATTTTACCGGCAAACTTTGGGTTGCAGAGCAGCTGGTGGAAGTGATCATGCTGCAGGCACATATTCGGCGAGGTAATTATCACGTTGTGCTGGAGCGCCTCAATTTCCTGCATGTAAAATTAATAAGAACCCATCAGTTATGTATTCACAATGCACCTTGTGAATCTTATTGTTGTAGGTGTCGCTGTTGATGGCTGCGGCAGAGATGCCCATCGCCTGAAAGTTTTTGGCCTGGATGCGCGCGCGTCATTTAATCAGAATCAGCACACAAAACAAGCACGCACCTGATCTTCCTCAAGAGTGTTCAACGGTGAGATGATAATCACAATCTTGTCCGGCTGGGTAAAAAGCGGCATGACGAAAGGCATCGTTTTCCCAGCGCCCGTACCGGCAAGGAGAGAGCAGTTGATTCCGAGTTCCAGCGCTTCACCAATGTCCACCTGCCAATTGTGCGGCACCAGGCCCGGATTCCCCACTGCGAATTCATTGCGAATCTTGGCTCTGACAGAAGCCGAACAGTATCCGCCCTCACGCATCTTTTTCGCGTCATTGCGAGCCTTTTGCAGAAGTGCGGCCGAGCATGCGGCGTCTCGAATGTGATCATCGAGCTGGGACTGCGCAGGCATGAGGAGGGCCCAGCAACGGAGAGACACGTCGAGAGGGCGGGCTGTCAGAGCGAGGGGAAAAAAACACGTACAGTCACAGATAATCACTGCCGATAAGCACAGCGTGACACGATTGCCCGTTGCCTACACGAATTGCACCAGACGTTATAGGGCAGTCTTCCGCCAACAAATCTCATCAAATCGCTTGCCCCGGATCAAACCGTTTTTGGTTTATTATCCCCGAGAATACTACTCTGTCTAAGACTCCCTATAACGGCGGGAACGAGACTACCATTCGTGATCCATATTAGGCCTTGCCTGTCAAGGGCTCTGGGAGGTCATAATTCCATCAATCACCAACACCCGAATTTGATGTGATCCGATCATCCCACTCCGCTATTGCCAGGATAACCGCAAGGACCGCATGATGCAAAACAGATTTGGAGCCAGCACCGAACTCACATCACATCATCTGCCAGCAAAGCTTTAGCCTTGGAACTTCCCGATTCTCAATCCACAATGCAGACCACTTCAATTGCTTTCAAAACATCCAAACTACTATCTCTTCTCTACCGCTAACAAGACAATACTGAGCATCTCAGGTCTGGCTAATGTCATACTGGCAGACAATTCTTTACATTTCTGTATATTACTGTGTTGCTATGCTCAAATCCATCTCCGTGCTCAAGCACATTTCTCTCCACCATCCCATTGTTTGTTTGTTCAAATCTTCTAGTCTGTCATCTTCCACAAGCAACATCGGATCGTGGGCTTGTGTGAAAAGTTGATCGTTGAAGTCTCGTAGCAGACAAATCATTTCTCACCCTGAACTCCAGGAAAGTGCCACATATAAATTGAAGAGGCTCAATTTCCCAGTCGGGGGCAATGCAATGTCCACGAAATCTGTCTGAAAAACTTCGAAGGTGATTCTGAGAAACTTCCCAAGGTGATTCAACGAAACAGTGACCGCTGACCACACCATACTGAGAAAATGAAACACGAAACAAGTTCCTTAACAGATGTACTTGTACTACAGAATTGCCATGCTCATTCTTGAATTCAGTGTATGTAAAAAATAAGACCCCGTCATGCAAGGGCTGTGCGGCTGAGGGCGGCGCTTTCTAGTTTCCGAAATATTTGGGTAAAAATGTTCGAGATGGATAAGACGAGATATGAGGATAATTACTTGATTTGATCGCAACGCCAGCGTAGAGGTCCTGCCGTACATAGTGCCATCCGCGCTTGGTCATGTTACTGACGTTTTGGGTGCTTAATGTTTAACTCCTTGCTTCCTTCCCTGACGTTCCATGGAGGACACGCACCCCATTCACGACCAGCTCCACCCTATAGCCCCAGAGGCACCATCTAAGTCCGTGCACCACCCCTCCGCTACCGGACACAGATCCCACGGCAGCTTCTTCCCCAATGCGCAGCATTTCGTACTTTCTGGTGGCACGTTCAGCATCAGGAATGTTAACCATGCCACGTCTTTCCAACGTCATGTATCCCTTTTCCTATCGTTTGCGACCTGGGTTGAAGACTTCCCGGACAGCCTTTCGACAGATGTTGATGGAAGACCTGGATCTACACCGTGAAATAAAATTCGCCCCCGGATCTAATGGGTCTCATTTCAAGCAGACTCAGCGCGCCAGTGTGAGGTGTATCTACTCAGGGCGTGTCTGTGGCTGCAAGGCCACAATGACCGTAGCTTTGTATCGAGGCGAAAACACCGAGAATGTGGGTCTAGAGCTCACGATTTCGCAGTGTGGTGACTGAGTTTGATCCTAGGAATGGCGGCCGGAAGTGTCTCGATGCTCATGGCTTCGGTAAGGTTCGCATTGACACCGTTGTTTTTAATGTGGTACCCATAGATTAATTTCAGCCATCCAAATTTTCTTCAACTCTTTGGTACCGCCAGTACATGTGGTCTACATACCACCATATTTTACGATGGTCAGCCTGTTTATTGCTGAAAGCATGTAACTGGTAAAATACGGATCAGAATTCATACCCGCTCAAGAAACACTCTCGATTCACTCTCACTCTCCCGTATCAACTGTTTATTTATGGGGATATTTCGTATGTGATTTTAGGTCCACATTTATGCAGGCACTAATCTATCGCTAGGAACAAGAATTTGCGGTAAGTGAGATGGTTGGCTTCCCTTTCATGCCCTCACGAAAGAATAGGATGCGTGGCAATACATTTATTCAGTTTCGGGTGTCGAACTGGTGGGTCTTCATGTGTGATCGAGAGTCTTGCTTACCATGACCAGGATTCCCTTTCCTGCGCAATGGGGATCCGTCCATCGACAGGCCGCTTGTGCATAGATCTCACACCACCAAAGAACCTGTGTGGCGGCACCTACTTAATCTACAGCCCTTGGCAGACCTCGTTTCGAAACCTCAAATACTCTCGTGGGCTCAAGGACTCGACAATAATTTCGTCCATCTCACTGGACCACTACCACAAAATCTGTTTCCTGTATCTGTCTCGTTTTCACCACATCTCAGTTTCCACGCAGGCATCGGTTGATCTTGGATCAATATATTTTTGCACGTCGGGTTCCAGATTCCAAGACGTCCTCAACGTCGCCTCCATTCGAGGCCCGGCTTACCAAGATTCCGGTTGGTTGCCGGAATTGTCCCAGTTGGAACACAACTTGGTCGAGGTTGGCGGTGGTTGGGTCCGGTATGTTCTCTGCTGTGGTACAACCTAGACGCTTTTTGAAGCCTTGCGCACAAGGCTCGAGTCTGAACATGTTGAACAAATCGAAGAAATATTTCGCAAAATATATTGCGGCGCATCAGAATTCGCATTTTGGTTAACCCAAGCGAACCACATATTCAACCACCTTCGGATCACAACCGGGCAAGACGATTACGGTCTTTCCATTCTCTGTGTGCCGAAGATTCCTATCTGATGACTCACATTCCTCCCAGTCTTCGTCCACAGTATCGAGTATCAGCTGATGATATCCGGAGCAGCTAATATCCCTCAAGGATACCTCTTTCTCTGTCCATTGACGGGGCTTCAATCCGGTCTTCCAACTCGGATGTGCCTCCCTGCATGTCCGGCATACTGGTCCCTCGAACCATCTGGAGCTCAATCTCTGAGCACCGATGAAGCGGAGCGCCTTGGATTCCCCACGATCAACTTGGTCATGGAGGTGCAGGGAATGTATATGGTGGGAAGTTTATACAGCGGGCTCTGCCAATTGTATCAAGGCAAGGGCTTTGACGCCTATAGTCAAGATGTCGCGCAAAAGCTTGGGTATCCGCTGTACCAGGTGTCTGAGCAATTCATTTCGCGTGTGGAGGGTATGCACACAAATCGTTCGTGAACTGACATTGATTGTCGCACAGACCAAGATGACCCCTGTGGCGACAATAGTTCTGAGTCGGCAAGTAGTGAAACCGAAGGCATCATAGGTACACCTCGAATCACGGTCTTTTTCAGTCAGTCTCTGACGTATCCCCAGCACCCGACGACGCGGATCTATATCCCGGCACAGAACTCGTTCCATCCATGGGCTGGAACATTGTAATGTCTGTACAGCTTGCACTCATGTTGACACTGGTCATGTTGTGACTCTAGAGTTGTTTATACGCTGCGAGGGCTTAAATTGTCGGGACTGTAAACATACGGTTCGAAATCTTTCAAGAATAAAATTGCACCTTGTAAGCTCCCGGCTGATGCTGTGCACCAACAAGAACAAAGAACAGAACATTAGACAGGTTGTGCACAAGCCACACACAGCTTTTGGGCATTGTGCAAAGCCGCGGAGATTTTCCGAGTTCATCTAGGAAGGGTCAAATTTTCAGTGAACCTGCTGAGTGGAGGGTGTCGGTTCCAGGCGCCTGCAGCGGTACACAAGCTTGATATGTGACGTGACTGTATGCCATATGACTAGTGACGTGACGCGCATGCCTCTCATCTGCTACCATTATCTGGTGCCGTTGAGAGGTATGTCTCCCGTATTTTACACAGATTCACATACTCATGTATTACCAGTATATCGCTCATCGTAGTACAGGTAATACATCTGCTACCATTATCTGGTGCCGTTGAGAGTATATCGCTCATCGTAGTACAGGATCCGTTAGAGGGAAGTATTTTAGACTATGGGATGGCTGTTCCATTTGTCATTCAGTTTGTAGGTGCTGTGGAATCAACACGGAAACTCAAGGACAGATCATTGTATTCGCTGGATCTGATTGGATAGCCGCATGGACAGAACATTCGAAATGATATTCGTATGAGTCATTTCCGGTGGGTTTATGGGTTCGGGATATTGAAATCCTCCCCACGGCTTTGCACAATGCCAAAAAGCCGCATGAAGCCGCATGCGGCTTGTGCGGCTTTTGCACAACCTGTCTATTGGGAAAATTGGCAGAACTACGGTATGAAGCATATAAAGTATATAGCGGGAGCAAGTTCCAGTCTTCCTCACGCTGAAATTTACGTTCTTTTCTAGCTTGCCATCGCCCCCAAAATTTGGTGTATAGCACTGCTGTGTGAGCATGTGTCAACCGCGACTTACATACGAAGCTTATTCGTCTTTAGGAAAATACTATCAACCGCCTGGCTTCCAGATTGCTACGCGAGGATTCGTTTTCAGCGTGCAGCTTCGATATTTCGACCGATTTGGGACTTGACTTGAACCAAAGTGTTTCGGCTGATCATGTGCCAAACCGAATCCTCTTGACCAAAACCACATTCGTTGGTGGACATTTGTCCTCCTCCCTGCTCCAGAGAAAGATTAAGAACACATTGGTGAGTCATATATAGCTCATGTCCCCTTCTGTCTCCTCTGATGGTGGGTCTTCCCAGGCAGGAACATTCAAGTCTGATTCCAAAATGCCACCTGTTAATAACCAGCTCTGCACTAGGCTTGAAAAGCTCGACATTGAGATTCTTCGACAGAAAAAGCTGCTGAAGAAGCTCAAGCACAATCGAATTATCGCTCGACACCGGCTCAGCGCTGCTCTCGACCCCATGGCTCACTTTCCCCTCGAAGTTTCCTCAGAGATCTTCTTCCTATGTCTTTCCACCAGTGGTACCCCCTTCCCACAGCCTGGGATGCTCCACCTGCCCGCGTTACTCCTCAATATCTGCAATTCCTGGCGCTGCATCACTGAGTCCATGCCGTTCCTGTGGGCCACAATCCACATCCCTTCTCGGGACAGTGCACAGGGCTCGGAAGAGCTTGTGCTACTCTGGTTGACATGCGCGCGCAATCGTCTCCTGTCGATATCGCTCAGTGGCGATGCGAGCTTTGCCCCTAAGGTTGTCAGCACTGTCTGGACCCACGGGGGGCAGGCAAAGCACCTTGAAGTGTGTGAAGTGGAGTACGAACTTGGTGGCAGTGGGGATCCGAGTTGGCCATGAACCTCTGGGAAGAAAGGGCGGGGCCAGGGCCCCTTCCGGCGCTTGAGACGCTGGTAATTCGGGGTCTGCACATGACCCGGCACTGTTGGTTCCCCTCGCACCAGATCCTCAAACTGCTGCGCCTCGCACCCAACCTTGTCGAATGCGTCTTTTCCGACATGGAGGTCGAGTTCGCACCAGTGGCACCCCGCACCGGCAGGAGACTAGTCCTCCCGAACCTCCGTCGGCTCGTGTTTGACGAGTCGAAAGTTAAACGTGAAACACCCTTCAGCTGTGGTGTTCTCGACCATCTTGCCCTCCCTGCACTCGAAGCCCTCGTCGTGAATGTTGTTGGCACTGAGCTGCTCTCCTTCCTGACGGAGTCGTCACCGCCCCCTCCGCGAGCTCGTGGTCACAGACCCCGGTAACTTCTCCCTCCTAGTGAGATGCCTTCGTCTTGTACCCCGGCCCGGTTGCATCAGCTCGAACTATGGGGCTCCCAATCCGATCTCGCAGAAGATTTGTTTGACGAGTTGGCAGCCGAGTCCCCATCTCCGCTCCTTCCACGGCTCAGCACACTAGTCTCCCATTTTGACACAGACGAAGATCTATCTACCGTCCCTGAGTCCTTTTGGCCGGCGGCGCTCCATGCACTCAGCCCTTGCTGTACTATAATAGTGTAATGTCTGGACAATGGTCCAGGGCCGAATTGCAAAATATCGCGACAGCTGTCAGGCGTGGGAATATCATCAAATTGCCTCCTGGGCGGCTTTTCGGCACTCCTCATTTGACCTGGCTTGGGTGTTGATCACCTCCGGCACTCCAGCATTCCTCGCTTAACCACGCCTCATCGGACTTTGAACCCGCCCACCATCACTCCGGGGCTATCATAGTCACCAACCCAAAAAGGAAAAGATAATCAGGCCAATCTCATCAGGCGCCCGTTAGGCGCCCACCTCCGGGGTAACCATTATTAAATGTATTTTTTCAGGATTTAAATACCAGGCCTCTAAGTGCCCGCTCCCCTTCCCCCCACCATAAAGCATTCGTGCGGTGCTCACTGATCAGTAATTCATCACGCCAAAGATGAATGCCATAACGTCAGGCGCGCGTTAGGCGCCCGCCTCTTGCGCGCCAAATCCTCTACCCACAAAATAAATTGAACAGCTAAAATAACTATGCTAGTTCCAGTTCTATTCCAGGCAACACTCATTATCTACGACGCGCTCGTTTCGAGGGCTGCTCCTCTGGCGCTGCAGCCTTGCGTTTCCTGTTCGGGATGACAGCGGTGATCAGCTGTCACAGCGTGCGAATAGGGGATATTGTGGAGGAGACTTACCCTCTCGCTGCCGCCAACAAACTCTGCAGCACCCATGCGACGTCTTGGACGGCGACAGCCCACTCCTCGCTAGCCAGCTCACTCACTTCCCCTCGTCTCCACCAAACCAACGGCAGCAGCACTGTCAACACGCCGTTTGCTCCGGGATGTGCTAACGCTCCCCACTCCCCCGTTTCCTCGCCAATTTTTGGCCGACCCTTCTCGTCTCTCTCGCGCCATTCTGGGGCCAAGCTCGTCCACCATTCCCACCACTGCGTAGCCAGCTTCCCGTGGTCCTTCACTTCTGTTTCTCTCGTCGTTGATTGACCGTACTTTATCCACTGGCCGACTTCCGCCGGTCTCAGGCCTGGCTTCGATGGCAGTCCTGTGGTCTGTGTGATCGTGAGTCATTTTCTTCTTTCAAATGAATCATGATGACCGTACTGAAGATCGGAAGCCATAAGCCTCTTCCAGCCGCGCCCAGGTCTCGACTGCGGCGCTCCATTCCCTCACGCCTCCCGCTGGACACGCGTCAATGAGGGTGTATCCATCCTTCATCCACTTGGGCCAATCTTCCTTGTTACAATCCTCGTTCTGGCCCCGTTCCTTGCCCACGACATTTTCGGGCTCTCTGTCGGTGGCTTCGTGCAGCTGCTCAGCTCCTCGCTGTCCCTCGTTCCTGCTTTGAACCTCGGCTTCGTGCTGCTCCACCCCGCGCTCTCCTTCGCCCTCTTGCAGTACTTCGTTCCCGGGCTGCGTACCGCACTCTCCGCGCTCGCCTTCCTCTCCCTCGCTATGCTGTGCATCTCGGTCCTCCCGCTGGGTGTTCGTCTCATTTTGCGCCAGCCGCGAAGATTTACGCGTCGGGGGTCCAGCCAGTGCTTTCAAGCCGCGCGCGCGCGAACGATTTGGCTTTGCCGGCCCCAGCACCTCCTGCGACGCCTGCCGCAGCTTCAGTGAGTCGAGGAGTAGATTGTTCCTCGTCACGTTGCTTTCCCGCTCGAAATCTGCTGACCGCACCATCGTTAATCGGTAGATATGCTCCCGTCGCTCGTATGTTGGCAGCCCCTCCAGCAACTGCAGTAGATCCGGCTTGAGGATACGCCCCGCTGGCAGGCGCAGCGTAGTCTCCCACTGATGCGCCAACAAAGGAGGGGGCATCCGCGCCCCCTCGGGGCTGGGGGTGCGCGTACCCTCTCGCGACCGGCAAAGGTGTCTCCTTAGGCGATGATCCGCGGCGTCCACGCTGAACCCTTGCATCATCTCCCTCGGTCGCCTCATCGATAGGTTCTGCCGATGGGCCCACCACGTCGTTGCCGGTTTCCCGCGGCGGCGCGACCATCTCTACCGGACCCGACGCATCCGCTGCGGCCCGCCCCCATTGTGCTTGCCATTCGCGCCGCAACTTCCCACCGTGCCCCGCTCGTGCCTGGTGCCACGTGCGTGGCAGTATCTGCCGGTAATGTTTTCAGTGCATGGACTACGACCGCCCGAAATAATCACTGACGCGAGGCCGTTTCTGCCAGGAATTTCATCCACTGCACCATAACATTTTTCTTGAAGCCTTCTGGGTCCCACTCGTGAAACTTGTAGCCAGGGGAGGTCCCTATGTTCACGGTACGTCCCGAATGAAGTCTATCCAACATATCAGTCCCCTTATTTTCCTCCAGCCATATTCAATGGGCCACTTACGCGGTCATAATAAATTTGTCGCTTCCCGGGGAAGGCGCGGCCCCAGCCAAGAGAGTAACATGCAGCCCCGTCAGCTTCGCCACACCGTCAAGGAAAGGTTGTACCACTTGCGCCAGGTTCATGCGGCACCTACAATATTGTTGTCAGTACTATTTCTCATCCTGGTGTCGACACTTACGCCTCTTTTTTCGCCGCGTCTGGTTCTTTCGGATCCCCCACGGCCATGCTGCGGGCACTATGCTCCGCTACCGCCTTCTCGTGTTCTTTCTCCAACTCCTTCTCCAGCCTCTCACGCGTGCTTTGGTCTTCGCCGTCCAGCAGGGTCTTCGCGCACTTGCACCGAAAATCGAGGGCAAATTTAGGCTCCAGCCCAGCCTGTGGCCACTTCAACTTGAAGCATTCCTCCACCGCGTCCACGTAATCATCGTGCTGCATATAGAACTTGAGCAGGGACAGCTTCCGCGGCGGCGTACTCGGGCGCTCGAAACCCTCAAGCCACTCCAGGAATGGGTTTTTCATGGCGCGGTTGGCTGCAGTTTTTTTATGAGAAAACCAGCCTCTGACTTGCTATGTAGGCCACGCCACACGACTTAGCAAAATCTTCGATTTATTTAACGGTGTGTACGCACCCCGTTCACCTCCGTCATGATCTTCTCCTTGAAGGCTGGGTCCACGCCCCCTGTCGATGCCCACGGGGCGTCGCTGCTCATCGTGCCGCTTCCCGGCGTGTTGTCGCGTGTCGTGCCGCTTTCTGGCGCATCGTTGCCGCTTCCTGGTGCGTCGTTGTGGGTCGTGCCGCTCCCAGTCGCCGTCGCCTTTGGCAGCGCGTTGCCATCCGGACCATGCCCCTCATACCATGGGAACTTCGCCCACCACAAATTCAGCACCTTCTCGAAAAAGTCGATCACTTCTCCCCTCCCTTTCTTCGACAGGTAAATTGGGAGCTGGGACTCCAGGAAATCCAGTCGTGCGCCATGGAAGTTGCCCAGATTTCCGACTTTCTTCCCCCCTTCGCCTTTGTTCTTCCCTTTCACTTTGGACTGACCGGCGCCTGTAGCATTTGCGGAGGGTGACATGTTTTTTTTTTGAATATTGTGCCGATGTTTCATTGATTATTGTGTCATACGCTTAGGAATTGGCGCCGCCAAACATATTCATCACCCTTTCTTTCTTTCTTCCCCCATGTGTGAGTCGTTTCCCCCCCAAAATACTCATCTCATAATGCTTTCTCTCCCAGTTCACAACACTGACTCCGACAAACTTCGCCGCAAGGGTCTTCGTACGTCTGATGTCTCGTGCATGCTTTGTCTCACTCACCTATCTGCATTCCAGGTCGTCGTCCTGCCCACAGCTGGGAACACAGGGGTCAGGGCGGCTGGGGTCAGGGCGGCTGGGGCTCAGGCACGGCATGGCCTTCCGACCACTCTTGGAATCAAGCTGGATCGTTGTCAAATGACCACGGTGGCTGGGATTTCGACGAAACGTGAGCGTTGCCGAATATGTGTGTATTTTTCCGCATCAACCTTTCCTCCCTGGCTCATATTTTCTTCCAGCATGCGTCCAGACCCCGATCGCCAGCCCGCGCTTCTTACCAAGCTGTTGGTCCATTCCACTCCAATGGCCTGGGCTGAACTCGGTAGGGTCTCGCCCGACAGCATTCCCAAGATGCGGGTGGCATGGGAGACCTATTTCCGACACTGCGGTCAAATATTGACCGAGCACGAGGATCTTTTGCGTGCGCGAGCCGAGGCCAGGTGCGCCGAGGCCAAGTGGGAAGCACAGCGTTCGAGGTTTTCCAGAGCCGAATGCCATAGCCGAGTGTTTTTGTAATACTCGCATACTTGAATGTATGGTTTTCCAGAGCCGAATGCCAGAGCCGAGTGCCGATGGCACTGGCACATTGATCACCCTTGTTTTTGTAATACTCGCGTACTTGAATGTATGGTTTTTTTTTTTCCAGAGCCGAATTTGATCACCCTTGTTTTTGTAATACTCGCATACTTGAATGGATCGACTTTTTCTTGATTCCTTCTCAAGGTGCAGATTAAGCAGAATTGGCATATCGAAATACATTGTTCTCCGAATTAATCTACTACCTCCCCGAGGGATCTCCCCACCAAGAGCCCGTCAGCTTGTGTTGCGATGAGTAGTTGGAGTGCCGCCTCGCTGTTTAAATCAGCAACCAAAGACAGTGTTGATGCAGATCTAACACACCGGCTGTGATGTACGCGAGAACTGTTGAACACTCTATAGAAACAGATTGGTTCGTCGTCCTCGACCTCCGCCAGTGAACTGCCGACAAGCAGACTGGCTCCGTGCAGCGCCTGGAGAAGCTCGGTCTCTGCGGTAGCACTGCAAAAATAGCACATGAGTCGTTATCTCTTTGGCGATCAATCGTGAGGCGACGTATGCTCGAATCAGCACGCGTGGACTCCCAGTCACGCGGAAAAATGCAGTTGGAGGGCTCACGGAGGAAGTCGTTGCCGCGGCGGAAGTCGTTGGAGAGACTGGAGCACGGGCGCCTCTACGCGCGGAACTCCTTGGAGTGACCGGGGCAGGGATATCGAGGGAAGCACCGCCGCCTCCACGCGCGGGAGTTGAGGAGTGCGCGCCGACGTCCTGGGAGTACGAGCGACGGGTGACGGGGGCGCTGGGGTCCTGGAGGTACGAGCGACGGGTGACGGGGGCGCTGGGGTCCTGGGGGTACGAGCGACGGGAGACAGAGGCACTGGAGTCCTGGGAGTACGAGCGACGGGTGAATGGGGCGGTGTAACGGTCGTGTACGCAGGCGGGGCGATAGGCGGATTGCGATGCGTGTGGTTCTGATGACAGTAATACGCCCAGATTTCTCAGGCCTCGTCAGCGGTGCTACACGATTCATGAGAGGCATCCGAGATTCCAGTGACGTAGGGCCGAGCAAGATCCCTGGAAGTCCATAAGTCTTTCTGTAAACAGTCCAAGTATGAGGCCACACCAATGTGAATACACGCCCTCTGAGCCCGGCTTCCCTTTCTTCACTACGTAAAACTTGTGTTTTGCCAGCGCCGAGAGTTGCTGTTCTTCCGGATCATCGGGCAAGAATACAAAGCGGGGGCTGCAGCAAGCGTCACAGCAATAAAATCCCAGATTCATACCGGCGGTGGCGTCCACTAGGTCGTCCATGGGAGAAGATAAGAAAAGACAAGTAACAGCAGAACGCGTTACTGTTGTGTGACACCTGCCCAATACGGCTTAATCACCTACCTCTTTGACTCTTTACCCTCAGCGCAAATGTGTTCCTACCTGTCTCGGAACCTCCGGCCCACATTCCTACATATGGCTCGTACAATATACTACCTTATTGCGTTCACATTCCCCCTACAGTGCCGGATTTTTTAGAACGCGCGCCCCGATGCGATTCGGTCGAAATCTCTTTGGGTTTCGCTCTGGGTCCCCCATTTTTGCCTTTCTGCAGGTGCTCTCTATGGTATTACTTCGAATTTCAAATCTCTTGGCAAAATTATAACAGGTGACGTCGCAGAAAAATCCCAGATTATATTGATTTCCGCTCCGGGAGCCTCAGACTTCGTCCACCGCAGACCCAGTGCCAAATTTGTCTCGGGCAAAATTTTTTATTCGGTAGCCAGTATTACATATGTCTGAGCCATGGTACTTGGCGCCAAAAAGTTGATTTGCATGTTTTCGCCGACTTCGTGTTCAACTTAACTTATGAACTCATCTCCCTTCAACACTTCTCCAGAAACTTCGAACTTTCTTTTCGTGGACTCTCAATATACGTCACCACTACTTATCCGCTCACTTCCCACCCATTTCTGAGCACTTTCTCAGACCGAAATTGCCCGTTTACAGATGAAACCTTGCTCAATAGCAACCCTAATCTTGGATCTGGGCTCTCCTTGCTGCAAGCGCCAGTGGTTCCGTAATTTCTGGTTTTGGAGGTTGGTATACTTCCCCCTTTGTCATTATATCCCATTGCGGTCATTCACCAGCTCTTTGGTGGCTTCAAATCAGATTGGAACGGCAGAAACCAGTGTCAACACATAATTTTGAATCGTTTTCGACTTCCGCGTGCTCCCCACGCACCGCTGCAATGTGAAGTGCGAGATATAAATACACTGGCTCACGGTACGCTCCTATTGCAAATTTATTCAGGCATTTACAGTCGATTTTGTGACCAGTACAAATTTTTTCGTTGAACACGGGAATGATGGACCGGTCCGGGCCGCAGTCTCCGGCGTCTCCGGTGCCGTCCAAATTCTCATCCTTTGCTGGCCCCGCAAATTCTCGCATGATGATTGCGACACCCAAAGCTGGGAATGGGTTTTATGGATGACCTGTCACACGAGCCCTCAATTATTGGCTCATTATCGTGGCGTGTGAGCTCTTGTTTATCTCACACTGGCGCTGTACTCACGACAAGTCTGCAGTTCATGCCAAAGGCCTATCTCAGCACTTCAAACAGTACGCGGGCAGGCTACGAAATCTCAATTTGCGTGTATCCTTGCGTACCCCAGGTCATATTGTGCATTCGTTTCCGCACACTTCTGTTGACGGTTTACAATGCAGAAATTATCTGTAACCCTTACTTTTGGTTCCCTCGGCTCCTCGAGTTGTCATATAAATTTACAAGGATGAAATTTCCCTCCCGGACGTTCGTGCAAGTCGCAATCCCTGTCGCTCGAGAGAGCGTTAGCCGAGCCGAATGAGGATACTAACAGTAAGCGATGTTTTATTCTATTTGACCATCTCCTCGTTGACGACTGCACCTCGGATGCCGGGGTCTTCCTACAGTCCTGTGCACCTGCTTGAGGAGGCTCGAAGGAATAACGAGACTCAACGCGAGCGCATGGGCAATGATTGGAGTACGTACCCATACAGACACTGTCAGGAAAAATGGTGATTGACGTGTCCTTAATAGCGCCAGAAGAGCTGCGGGCGTGGAGCGCGGGATGGGCTAACAGCACAACAGTTGCCTTGCCTATGGGTCGTGCCACCCTGCGCATGTGTGGAAAATAACGTCGATCATGCCGCCATTCGCGCCGCGCTCAGCGCGTCGGGTGCCAGCAGCGCGCGTGCGGAAAATAGGGACGACACGCAACCGAGCTCACGGGTCTGAGCGCCTCCTGCTGCCCCGAGCTATCGAGGGAGGTTCGCGCACCGTGCGCGACGAGGAGCTGACGGCGGATGACCTCTTCATCGGCTCCATTCGGCCAATCGACCTGAAGGCACCTGAAGATCGCCCCCACCAAATTGTTCCATCTGTTGTCAAGTCAAGTCCCACCCGGTTGCGTCAGTGCGGTGCTGCATTTTTCATTTGCGCACTTTGACTTTTTTTTTCCCTCCAGGTCTCCATGCGGACACAGTCACTGTTTTGTCTGCATCCGTATTTGGCTGGAGTGGAGTTGGGCGTGTCCAGAATGTCGAGCCAGAATTTGCACAGCTGCCGATCTGCGCAAGAGGGGAGGAAAGTTGTATTCAGTTTGATTTTCCGGTGCGGGCTGATGAGTCGCGGGTAACATATTCATGGGAGGGCTTGATATTCCCAACAAAATAGTCTATACGAGTGAATCTTTTGTTACTTACCTGCAAGCTTCTGAAAGAAAACCAAGTACTGTTGAAGCACGGGAGTCGGTGCGAACACCGAGCTGATGGGTCGCACGTCAATCATCCGTGAACGCCTCACGTCTTACTGTGGAAGCACAGGAGTCGGTGCGAACACCGAGCTGGGTCGCACGTCAATCATTGCCCAGCGCACGTGAACGCTTGTGCTCTCACGTCTACTCATGTCCTCCCAGCGGATTCAAAAACGATGTGCGACTGAAACTCAGTTCGAAGAGTACAGTCTCACTGATCTGCTGGGGGAGACGGCAACATTCACTACTCAATCAATTTCTGACGATCGTCGCCGCACTCACCAGAGGACCCATGCATTCGACCTCCCTTCTCCGCTGAAGAAAATTCGGACGCAACGGGATCAGCCAAGCTTCTTCGCAGACGTCGGGGACGGTTTCGAATACGTTTTTGAGGAGCTAACTCCGGCGCCATCGGCGAAGACGTCTCCCACGGGGAAGAAGCTGCGCGCAAAACAGTATTTATCATCGGTACGTATCTTCCTCGGTATTTGGCTCGAGGTTGGGTTAATTGTGATGGTAGGGACCAGCCCATACTGGGATGGATACCCCTGCAAGACGAATATTTAGCTGAGCTCATTCGGTTGGAAGGGCGCGGCGATGTGTGTGTCACACATTGCCCTACATGTCCCGAGAACACACCGCCGCAAACGCCCCGGTACCGTTGCCGAGACTGCATGGTCCCTGACTTGTTTTGCCAAGATTGCTGCGTCAGGGCTCATGTGCAACACCCTTTGGACCGCATTGAGGTACGTAATTATTCTGGGAAGGATAATGACCTGAACGCGAGCAATTCAGCGGTGGGACGGCACCCAATTCAAGCGCGTAACGCTGAAGTCTATGGGCCTCCGTGTGCAGCTAGGGCACTCCAGTGGGGACCGGTGCGCGGCCCCAATAGCGGGCCACAAAAAATTCACAGTGATTCACACGAATGGAATTCACGATGTGGCTGTAAACTTCTGCGGCTGTCGGGAAGAGTCGTTTGTGGGGTCACGTCGCCAGCAACTGATGCGATGGTCGTGGTACCCAGCGACGCCACAAGGAGCCGCAGACGTGCTCCACGCTCGTCTGCCTCGAAGCCTTCCACATCATGACGCTACAGGGGAAGGTCACCACGTACGATTATTATTCGGGCTTGGAGAAGCTGACCGACAATACGGGGTTGGAGAAAGTCAGGGTATGTCTTCAGTGCGGATTGGCTGGGGATCTTAAGCTGAAAAGAATTGAATTCAGGATCAATACAAAGGCTTCATGCGCACGATGCGGGGAGTGGCGACATCTCGTGATGTTGAAGCGAGGAGGGCGGGGAAATGACGGCGTGCGTTTGGTGGCTGAAACGCGACCGGGGGAACTTGCGGTGTCCTGTCCGGTATGCCCACGACCCAGCGTGAACCTCCCGAAGGCTGGGAGTCGGCTCCTGCCGGAGCAAAAGTGAGCGAAAGAAGTCCTAAGTCAAAATGGAATTTGGAAGCTGATTAAATTATAGAGCTTTGTATATTCTTTACATTGCGATAGACGCGTGCTTCCGACTGAAGCGCCGCCTGGTTTCGAGTGAGGCCAAAGATCCCGGGCTGGGAATGGGGTGGTCTTATTTCACGGAAGACGCCCCCTTCCGAAAATATCTACTAACGGTAACCGATCAGAAGGAGGTGAGTCATGTCGATGGTGTTTGTTCGTCGTGAGGTTAACAAAGGGGAAATGTTAGATGAGTACGTGCAGTGGGCTCGCAGCTCTCGACTACGCCAACACCAAATTTTCGCGTGGCTACGGCAGCACCGGCGTGGGTTTGGGTGTTTGCGCTCGCCTACGAATTCGTCCTTGCGAATTCAGCCGTGGACTTACAGAAAGGAGAAAGGTAAGTGTTGCCAAGATGGCGAATAACCGCGGCGGTTAAAGACTTTGACAGATATGTGAATATGGACTACTGTGTGGCGTCCCTGTTACGCCACATCTGCCTCCTCCTGTTCATCGTCTTTTCGTACGATATTTGCTGCCAATGGAGCAAACATCTCGTCGAGCGGCTGAAGAAGCTCCCGCCCCATGTACGATTGGTTCTCGTGCAGGCTCTGGTATGCTTCGTTATCCCAAAGCTGCACATTTACGGGCATAAGATGTTGTGCCAGCTTTTATTCTCGCTTAACTATCTGTTGAATGCCGCGCGTACCGACGGAGAAGGGATCGAACGTCCCTGGGCGAACATCGGGCCGGTGGCGACGAGTACACGGGAGATGGGTCCTGGGGCGCGGCACGACACACTCGACGACCACTGGGGTCACTGGAACTGGCAGAAGCTGGTCGGCTTGGGTGACCTCTTGAAGAAGCGGCTGCTCAGGGCTATCCCCGAGCGGAATTTCCAGCGGGACTCTCTGGCGACCTTCACGGAAAATCAGGCGGAGCATGTCGCAGGCTGGAAGGTTATGGTCGAGGAATTTGAGGAGGACCAGGCGAACCCAGTCGAGCAGCGGACAAAACCAAACCCCTATGAATTACCGAAGTCGGGTACGTGCACTCACCAGTAGGAACGATTCAGCCGACTAATCAAATGTTACGTGTTCAGGCTTGAACGAGCACGACGTACGTTTAGAGCTGGCTCACGAGGAGGCCGCCGAGCAAGAGCGCGGCATCCTGCCCATCAACAATGTCAGCCCGAGCGCATTCATTCTTGCCGGGTTAGATCTCGAGGAACAACAGTGTGTTGGCTATCGTGGTGATTAACGGCCGTGTGGCTGATGATTGTAACAGACGTCGCATCAGAGTCGCCGTGAGCACCAACAAAAGCGATTCCTCGAGCAAGCATTCCGCGGAGATCATCGAGAAACGGACCAAGCTCGCCCGTAACCTCACCCGCTTTCGCAAACTGCAAGCAGTCTACATGCCGGGAGCTTTGCAAGCACTCGCAGAGCGTCCTGTGCCAACGGAGGAGGCAGAGGCGGCGAAGGCGGCGTTGGCGGAGAACGTGCTGCTGTTGCTGCCATCCGCGCTCTCGCCGGAATTGCGTGCGCTCGGGTGTAGCAGGGGAGTCGAGGCGATCGAGCTGCGTTTGCGCGACGCGCAGTGTCGCAGCGCGTTGGACCAAATTCGGAATTATTTGCACGTGAAGTCGCGGTTCCGGACGTACAAAGGCGGCCAAGTCCGCCACCAAGGTGCTACAACCCGTGCCCGGGGGCTGATGGACCAGAACGACGAGCAGATCCGCATGCAGGCGGAGAAGTACATCGCGGCATGGGAGGCGAAATGGGTGCTGGTGGGGGAAGCGCAGGTCGAATGGCATCGGCTGGATCCGAAGGTCGATCTGCGGTGTATGGACGGTGAGGAGGATAGGGCGTTGGGGAACAAGCACAAGCAGCGGGGGAGGAAACGCGGCAAAGGAGAGCCGGCGACGGAGGCGGATACCGTGGAGGGTGTGGCTGAAGGGCACAGACGGCGCGACCCCACAGGTGAGGGAACACGATCGATCTCGTGGATATGGATGGGGACAGACACGAGCTCGTTGGCGTCAAACGAGGCCTGGCATCAAAATAATTATATTTTTGTAATAATGACTGATTGTGACTAGGACTGCGCGTCGAGTGGTGCAAGGCTTGGGCACACACTAGACGCTGGACCGAGGAGGTGGCACTCCTCAAGGAGGAGATGCGCCGTACTCCTATCGCGCTACGTCACCGGGCACAGTGGTGGACGGCACGACGTAACCCACCGGGTTTCGAGGACCACCACGCGGAGGGCGCGGCAGCATATGCTGCGCGGCAGGCAACGCTGTTTAACGACCTTGCGAGCTCGTTTGAGGCACTGTGGGCCCCTGTGCAAGGTCTCGAGGTCGTGGATGACCCGCAGCTGGTGCGCAGAGTCACGGAGCCCGAAAGCGAGGACGATGCCGACGAACACGACGACGACGACGGGAATGATGGAATTGATGCAGAGGAAGGTGGGGAAGAGGAGAACACCATCGAGGACGAGGAAGGATTGACTGGCGAGGTTTCGGGGACGGAGGGTGAAGAGGACGATTAAGGGACATTCATCAGACTTGTCGGATTTGTCGGATTTGTTTCGGATTTGTGTACATGTTGGGATATATCCGTTTGGGGAATCGCTTGAACATCTTGCAATGCCGCCTCGCCGAGAGCACCCATAAGTGTAGCACCGCAAATGGGGATTCAGTGTGTGATGTATGATGGCCTGGGGTGGCTTGTAGAACCTTGCGAGGAGGCTAGAGATGCCGAGAGGCCGCCTAGAAAGCTGCTTGACAGCTTTCCCACGCCCGACAGTTGTCGCATTATTTTGTAATTCGGGCCCCGATAACTATCGGGTCATTTCGCAAAAGGACTACAACCACGGGTGATGCACTCAGAGCCCGCCGCACCTGTTTGCGCATCATTGACTTTGAGCTAGCTGAGAGAATCCCTCCCCCGCCGATGCCTGTACCGAAAATGATTATCGATGGATTGAAGGAACTGGCGGCGGATGAGATGAAGGTTTGCATTAGGAACAGAGGTACCCATGGACGATGGAGGTGTACGTTCGTTTGATGTGTAGTACTAGTAGTAGGAGAGGGGCAGTTCCGCATTCCATTTACTTACTTACTACATATACTGTACAATTTCGTTCAAATCGACAGGGGGTGTGACGCGTGACCCATTTTACCTATTCGACATTTCGGCAGCCGCCGATTTTTTGCGTGACACCTCGAAATTTCAGCATTTGAACCGGAAATTTTGCCTTTTTTCCCTTTTTTTTTTTTTAGGCAATTTGGGGCCTGTGTAACCACTTGGAGGTTCGACAGAGGCCCGAGTGACACGTGACATCGACCAAAGTTCATGATCGACAGGGGGGTGCGTGACACGTGACTGCTGATTTGAACGAAATTGTACAGTATGTGGACATATACACTTGGATTCCGTCTTGTATCGTACCCTTTTCATGAAGCCCACATTAGAACGGAGAAAACTTGAGTATATCCTTTTCCGTTCAAGTTATCACCTGACATGTTGAAATTCAACTTGGACTCGGGAGGAGCCGAATCATTGCGGCCGGCATCTCATCGGCATCCAACACATCTCCATTCACCGTGAACTTACACCAAATAGCCTGGTTGAAATCCAGACTAGTCCGACAACTACTTGAGAGGGGGAGTACCACGTCCCTGATCCCTAACTTTTGTCATTTTTAATTTTCTGGGTGTATATTGGCACGAAACGTTGTGGTGGAGGCCTGAGGTTAAAATTTCCGAGCGAGGTGATCCAGCGGGCAGTCTCAAGATGGGGAATGCCATGATGATTCGACGCAAAGGCCGCAGGCGGTTGCAGTACCTCATATCACGCAATGCCAATTTATTCAAGAATTCAAACCACGTATTCAGCAATGGTTCTAATCAAGACTTGTCGTGTTGAGATAGCAGTAAGTATGGGCGCTCTGGAGTACATATGCAGTTCAATTTAAACTCGGAAAGTTCATAAAGTTACATTCTTCGGTCCCAATGTAAACCTCTGCACCATCAACGATCGCTTCCCTGAACGCAGCGAGGACCTCCGCCGGTGGAACCTTGACGTCCAGGATACTGAGTTGGGATGCGGCGCGACAGTACCGCACGAAGCAGCGCCCGCCAGGCGGAATCGGGGATATCACGTGTCCTCGCATGGATGGTGAGGCCGCGGAGATTGGGGAGCAGCGAAGACGAGTTGGCCAAAGCAGCGAACAACTCGGTCATAGGCTCCGATCCTTCCCAGATCGTGAAACCGCACAAGGGTGGGAATGATCTGGAGGCATTCCTGCATGAGAGAGCATGGGTAATCTTTCACCCCCACACATAGTTCCTGTAGTGGCGGCAATGATCGCTTGAGAAAGCCCCAGCAGCTCGTCACCAGCTGGCAGCGTGCAAGGCTTCCAGTGCAGGAAGTGTGAGACAATCGAGGACGTCATTGTTCTCAGGGACGGCAGGTGGGGTTTCCTGAACGTCAACCGACGCAGAGTCCGAAGGACTAGCTTTTTAGTGGCGACGGGTGGCGACATGCACGAAAATTCCATGCCACCAAAGAAGCATTCAACGATGTTGGGTGACAGGCGTAACAGTTGTATGATCTCGGGACCACGGAAGACTCGGTCCTGACGATTCCAAGTGCCAATTATCAAGGTTTTAAGCAGCGGCAGTGGGTACAAAGTCGTGCCATAGCCGAAAATTTCGATGACGCTTGAGTTGTGTTCATCGTTGGATTCGTCGTCCCATATTTCTAGGTGTTCTATCTGGCCACCGTGTCGCCAGATTATGGCAAAAACCGGATCCTTGAGAAAGTTGACAAGCTCTCTGCAAAGCATATCGACAAGGGGCGAGTCCGTGCACGCTGAAACCAAATCGGGAGCAGTTGCGTCAACCGTTGTACGCAGGGAAAAGCGATCTGTATGGCCGACCACAGAGCCGGCGTGGATATCGCAATGACACACCAAGCATTGCAGACGTTGAGAAGCAGCATGGGGAGATGGCGTGCTCCGGCCATCGGCCTCGGACTCTGTCTGGGCGTGCAGTCGGGGACGAGACATTGGAGAAAAATCTCCGACAAAATTTCGAGAGGGAGCCGTGCCACAGGATCCATAACAGCGTTTAGTTGGCCCAGAGCCGCACTTTTATCCTGTTGCAGCTTTTTCAATAGCCTTTTCTGGAGAGCAATCTCGGACGAGAGTTCCTCAATCCGCGTGCGAAGCTGCTGGGCAGACATTTGAAATTATATTTCTATCGTTCCAGCCCATTAGATTCATGGACAGAAACTTGAAGCAATTATTTGAATAAGTACCTGAAGCTGATTACAGTGATGCCACTGAGGCCTGAGGTGCAACTGAGGTGCGACTGGCACTGGCAGAGTGGCTCGAGGTCGTCTGAATGATACTGTGTGGGGCCAAAGAGACAATAGATTGCGCTGGTTTGTTGCAAAACAACGGTGCGAAACGACTCTGCCGATACTTTGCACTTGAGACGGTGGACACTGGAGGATTTATGGAGGATCGGATTCGAGTAGCAAGGTCAATTTCCAAATGGAGCACTGGATCATTGAACTAGTAAGCAATGACAGCATCATGATTTGAAGCCGAGTCCGGATGTCCTCTTCTCTTACCAAGAGGTGAGTGATCGGGAGATCGTGGCCTATGTTCCCACGACCCACCCCCCCCCAAATAAGGAGAGTGTTTGGCGCTCGCAATAACGGCGATCACTGCGGCAATTTTTGCATCAATTTGCCCTCTCCCGCTTACTGCGCCGCCTAGCGCGCCAGGAGCCAATACTCTTGAGAACGGATGCACGAGCAGGGACACGCGAGGTTTTTTGTCCTAGATGCTCAACTTGAAGACATAAAACATGGCTTCGACGCAGGCAATTGGCCTATGCTGCCACACTGGAACAGCCCAAGTGTCGACCAACCAGTCCGTTAACCATCAATTGATTTGTGTACTATGCAAGAACATCTTTGGCCACCCAAGTACTCAATTGTCTGTGTAGAGCGTTGTGCAGATGCACATCGGCGCTGAATTTGCTCTGTAGCCGCGCCGAGCCGAGTGATGCTCAAAGGCCACGAAATGATCGCATATTACAAATTGTTCGCTACATCAGAGGACAAGATCGGCCGATCACTCACCTCTTGTCTCTTACTCTAATGGACAACTTTGGTGTACACTTTCCGATAGCAAGTTAAAAATTATTCTGGCGAGTACCCCGCGCCTTACTGCACGTGCGTGGTCTGTGCGCAAGCAGGTGATCAGTCATGCCACGTCTACCTTCTCGATAAGTTAGCTTAAACCCAGCTTACTTAAACCCATCATGCTTGACCTACGCGACTCAACGTACTTTCCAAGAGCCGTGGATCTCGCCGAAGTCGGGTACGACGAGCACGACACGATACGGTTCTTTACTGGTTCGTATCCGTCAATCCTACTGATAATACCATGGCCTAATCCGATGCAGGACCTATGACCGAGCCAGAGCAATCGATCTACCGGACTATGCGCTCAGACAAGAAGATACATTGGTGTTTTCTGGGCGAACGGATCGAAAGCCCAGTGAAAAATCCCAGCATTACGAGCATAGTTACTGGAAGTACCCCGCTAAGCGCACTGCCCAACATCCGCCACTCGAACGGCGAGGCCCTCCTTCTTGACATCCAAACCGGTCCTGAGGATTGGCAAGGAGATCGACGTTCTCTTCGTTCTCAGATACTTCCTCGATTCAAGATGGGGTACACGATTGCCGCCATGTACGCCCAACGCACAGGTGGCCTTAATCTCTGTGTCGAGGATGTCTCCATGGTCACTGTAAGATATTTATTATTTGCTGCGTCCAACTTTTCACAGCCTCCACGGCAGATCTTTCCTTGTGGTCTCAACGACTTGCACATCCTCGCAGACAAAGTACAAGCCACGCTCCCGACAACCTGCGTTGCCCAAGCGTGCGAAAACCCTGCGTCTCGGGTTTGCAGTGTGTGTAAACTTGGGCCCTACTGCTCTATGGTGGGTGGAACTAGAACTGGAATTCGTCGTTGTATAACGGTTGGCTGTTGTGCAGGACTGTCAAAAGGACCACTGGAAATCCGCGCACAAACGCGAGTGTAGCTCGGCCAGGCAGTTACGAGAGTGGGCGTCGTTCGACTGGTCTTCCTACGACCGCGATAGACTGCCCATGGTGATGTAAATGTGATACAAGTTCCAATCCACTCTTTCTTTTACCTTGAAAAGGCAACCGTAGCTCAGACGCCAGTCTGGTTGTTCGGGTTGAGGAGTAGATGTCATTCCACGTCTGTCACAACGCTGGCGTTCCCATTCGCTGTCGGCTCCGAGCCAGTCTTACGCATGTCGAAAAAGAGACAGGACCTGCGAAATGTGTGATGAGCCAGCTCCGTTGACAAGAATGTCAATGGATAGAAGTGAATTCAGATACACGGCTTGCTTCAATTTTTATCTCGTCAAATTGGAATTCAAAAATGCTTGAGCGAGTTGGAACGCTTCCAACATTATTGAGTTTTCGGTTCAAGTTTCGGCAAGAGAAGGTCTTCTCGGACGAATTTACAAGTGTCCCCGAGTCAAACTTATTAAGAGTATTCTGGCAGGGCTTGTAGACTTGAAGGGGAAGCTTAATGCTAGTAATTCCCGCCATGGCAATCTATTCCGCTCTGTATCAGACAAACGTACAGTAGCTGCTTTACATATGGATGGAGCCTTCTTGATCTCTCCCTAGTCTCCTCGCAGCCAGACACTTCAATACATATTTAAACTCGTATCTCGTTGTATTGAAATCTCTTCCCAAGTCGACCGGACCTTCCAGTTGACCCTCCACTAGTATTAAATGAAAAAGAACACATTGAATTCGTCTGGGAATGATCGCGGCCTTCGTAAAAATGGTACAATACAAGATATGCAGAGTCTGAGGTAAATAAGTGCATAGATGTGGACCTGTTCCGCAATCGCTCTTAGACATCAGTCATACGTACATTTCCATTTTCCAAGGCTATCACCAATGTAGAGCTGCATCCCATCCGCTACCAGTTCTCTGAATCCGACGATAATGGCGGGTGCAGGCATCTGTGAGGCAGGGGCCTCTCCGCTACATCGAGGTGCAAGACTTGCAAGTGGGTGCGGCGGGCTGTGAGCGCACGGAGCGCCGCTGGCCAGAAAAAAACCGTGGATGGCCGAAAGGTCGGCGTGCACAGCGAAGTGGATGAATAGCGTGCTGAGCTGGGGGAGTAAGGATGGGGTTGAACGCGACTCGGCCAGCACCACAAACAGTTCTGCCGCGAGATCGAATTGGGCGGCACACAGTTCGAGCCGGCGCAGACCGGGTACAAGGCGAAGGCATCGGGCGAGTAGATGAGAAACTCGCCTGCCTTGGCGAGAAGGAGCTCGCGGAGGGGCGGCGACGACGCCGCCAGGAATGGAAGCAGCTCCACGCCGTGTACATCAGCCGCGAGGGTCTCGAGTGCAGGGAGGTTCAGATGGCTGAGGACGTTGCGGCTCCAATTCGACTCGTCAAACACCAGCCGACGGAGCTTTGGAAGGAGTAACTAGCTCTCTTGTCCCCGCGCGGCGGAAAATCAACCCCCACGTCGCGGAAGAGGCACTCGATGAGGTTGGGAGCGAGACGCAGCAGCTCGAAGATCTGACGGGAGGGGAATCGAGAGACTCTAGGACTCCCCTCCAGACCACGAACTGCCAGCGTCTTAAGCGCCGGGAGGGATTCCGGACCCGTGCCCCCTTCCCAGAGGTCCATGGTCCAGCCCCCATCCCCACCGAGGCGTTGGTTACGCTCCAGTTTGTACATTCTGGGGCCACGGCGTTCAGGGTCCACTTCACACAGTTCCAAGTGTTTCAACTGCCGCGCGCGGCTCCAGACGATATCGAGGACTTTGGAGTCGAAAGTCGCGTAACCACTGAGTGAGAGGGATAGGGGACGATTGCCCGCGCCCGCCAGCCAGTGTGGCACGAGTTTCTGCAAGCTCTGCGGGTTGTCCTGGAAAAGAATGTGGATTCCGGCCCATAGGGAGGGCGTGGACACCGCGATGCGGCTCCAGGCATCGCAGACGTTGAGGAGCAGCATGGGGAGGTGGAGCGCCCCGGGTTGCGGGAATCGAGTGCCACTGGTGGCAAGACATGAGAGGAAAATCTCCGAGGAAATTTCGAGCGGGAGGCGAGCCACAGGGTCGAGGACAGAGTTGAGCTCGCGTCGAGCGAGCGTTCGTTCGTGCTTGAGCTTCGTCAGCACTTCGGTGTTGCAGAATAATCTCGCGATCAAGCTTCGCGAGGTGTGCGCGGAGTGCATCGTGAATGGGTGGCATTGGGGAGCTAGTAATTTCTCTTTCTGCTAGTACATAGCGACCCACCATCAGAGGAGATAGGATTGGGAATAAACTATACGACTCACCAATGTGTTTTCAGTCTTTTTCAAATCGCCGACGGATGTGGTTTTGGCCAAGAGTGAATTTGGTTTGCACATGATCAGCCGAAACGCTTTGGCCCAAGTCCAAATCGGTCGAAATAACGAGTCACATTTGTTGCGCTGGGCGATAGGACCGCATCCTCGGGAAACTTCGAAGGGAAGGCGTCTGAGTGGCTGGCGCTCGATAATATATTTCCCTGAAGAAGATCAAGTGTCATATATCAAGCTCGTAGTTGGTACAGGATTCACTTGCACTCAGGACTCTGGAATCTCTGCACCGTTGGCGATCTGGAAAACCGAGCGCGCTGCGGGGGCTGACCTGAAAGGACCACTATAAATATCTCCCTCACCCAGGTCCAAGCACCGGTGCGGATCTTGTAGGTCAATTATTATCTGGAATGGCAACGACCCCAGGTTCCGATCTACGAGTCGCGAGTCAGATAAGTACTTATCCTCCCGGCAACAAAAACAGATGCCTACATAATACACCCTCGCCTGATGGTTGGCCGCTTCGCGATTGACTGGTATATATTGAAACTTGAGGAGTGGCTGCGAGACATCGAGATTGTATTGTGGACCTCAGGCCAGAAAGCCGACGAAAGTAACCGGTAACAGAACCGAGCATGTCGCTGTTTTCTGGGTAAACGTACTTTAGCACTCTGCGCGCTGCGAATGCATCCTCAGGTAGGTTTCGATAATCTTCCCTGAAGATTAATAAGTCGTGGGTGTTAACACAAGCGACCAATGTCTTCTTCGCCAGATTACATCCGCCGTAACAACCAGCTACATCGCCTATGATCTGCTCTTGCCGAATGCACGAAATTCCGGTTCATCCACGCCGATGTAGACTTGTACTGTACCATCCTCAGCCAATTCCTTGAACGCGGCGAGAACGTCTGCTGGAGGGGGATTAGCGAAGACGCGGAGAGTACGGAGCTTGGTCCGACGCGCTGAAACCGCACGGAGGAGCGTCCTCCACGAGGACTCGGCAATGTCGAACCTCGAGGACCTCAAGAACTTGCCAAAGTCGGTGCGGATGGTCAGACTGCGGAGATTGGGGAGCAGGGAGGGGAATCCGGAAACGGAAACGGAAACGACCAAAGCGGCGAAAAAATCGGCCAGAAGCTGCTGTGGCGGCCACCACAGGTCGAACCGCGAGAGGGTGGGGATTAGAAGGAGGTATTCGCGCATAAGTGGTACGCGAGATGATTTTCGCGCATCCCGAGGACCAGTTCCTGAAGCGGTGGCATTGACCGCTCGAGGAAGGAAACAAGATCTCGGCTACACCTGGCGCGCAGCGGCAGGGTGAGGCTTTGGAGCGCGGGGAGCGAAAGAAAATCGAGAATGCGAGTGTCGACCGATTTGTCAAGCGTTGTTGTTCCAAATCTCAGCCGACGCAGAGATGGAAGAACTAGCGTTTCGGGGGTGATGTCGGGGTCATCGAACTGAGGTCTATGGTGGAACGTACATTCCGCAAGGTTGGGCGCCCGACGCAGCAGGTGGAGAATTTCGTAAATCCGGAACCTGCGCTCGGGAATCAAACTGGAGATCTCGAGTGTTCTAAGCAGCGGCATAAGTCCCGGAAACATATCCTCGTCGTCCTCGTCGTCGGATAGGTAAATATCATCGAACAGGTCGATGATGGTAGGGTCCGCCTTGTCAATTTGGTATGACGAGTCTGTGACAATTTCTAGGTCTTTCAGCTGGCCGCAATGTTCCCAGATGATGGTAGAAACCAGGGTGGTTCAGGATGGATAAATCTCCGTAAGGAATAGGGACACAGGACGATTGCCCGCGCGCTCAAACCACGTTGGCAAGACTATCGGCAGGCCTCGGGGTTGGCCGGGGAACTGAATCTCGATGGTTGACCACAGAGCCGGGGAGGATAGCGCAATGGTAGTCCACGTATTGCATATATTGAGAAGCAGCTGACGTGCTCCACGTTCTTCAGCCGTCGAGAAGAGATCGAGATACTGGAGAAAAATCTCCGACGATATTTCGAGCGGCAGGCGTGCCACTGGATCCACCACGGAGTTGAGCTGGCGCTGAGCAACACTTTTATCGCGCTCTAGCTTCCTCAAAAGCTCCTTCTGGAGATCAATCTCGGACGAAATTTCCTCGATGCGGGGCGCGAAGCGACTCTTGGACGCGAGCATCGATACGAGGCATTGAATGAGCCTGTTTCTGCTGTATCCGAACCAGTCAGACACCATAATAGTTTCGAAAAGATGTCTTAATTCACCAAGCGCTGCGACGAGTTGACGGCAAGACAAATAGGTGCGCGTATAAAACGAAGAGCGAGCTTGGAGCGCTGGAATGAGCTCGACGAAATTATTGAGTTGTTTTTACAGAAGTGGCTTTGGTTTATTGAGGGATGAGCCAGAAACCTGAAGGCGTCCGTTAAAAGAGACGTCACTAACCCTAACCCAACGAATTTTAGTCTCCTGCTTCCTCCTGCCTTCATCCTTTTAAGTTGGTCTTGGTTCTGCTTCACCGTTTGTTTCATCTCTGGGCCTATACCTTGTGGAATATTTTTGCCGGGGCCTGACTGGGTTGCTCCTCACCATGACCACGACTACTCTTCCACCGCTGGACCCTCTTTTCCGCTAAAGCGCGCAACGCACAAGGATATATTCGATTCTTGTCCAGACGAGGGTCTCAGAGACGACGAGAAAAGTTTTTTATGCCTTAATTTGTCCGCAGTGCACGGATACGTCTACGACGAGTACATGAAACTTTAAGGAACTTCCGCCGGCCCTTCTCTCTCAGCAGGGATCGGTTGGGCCCTCTCGTCCCCGGGATGTAGCGTGTAAATGATCATCGGAGGACGTACGTTTCTCTCTATTCGCTGTCGACACCTATTGAGTGATGCGCCTCATCTTACAGCGTCGACGGACAACTACATACACCTCCCGAATGATTTCAGCACCCTCAAATCCCAACCCTCGACATTCCAGTCTGCGTTAAAGCTCTTGCGCTGCATAAAACGACGCGGACGATAAAGCCCACATACCACGCGCCGCGGAAGGTCGTGCGTGTAATATCGGGCCATCTGGGCTGGGTACGGAGTGTCACGGTGAAACCGGGCAACCAGTGGTTTGCCACCGGTGCCGGCGAGCAGGTCATCAAGATATGGGATCTGGCCTCGGGCGAGAGCAGTTCTCACTGACAGCCCACATCTCGGCGTCGCAGTGCCTTCGCGTCACCTGTATCTCTTCTCCTACGGTGAAGACAAGGTGCGCTGCGCTCTTTCCCAAATTGCCTGTTCTCACTGCTTACCTAGACGGTCCTCTGCCGGGACCTGGAAGCCAACAAAATCATCCGGTACCACGGCCACCTCTCGGGCGTGTACGCGCTCTCGTTGCACCCCACGCTCGACGTGCTCGTCATCGCCGGCCGTGACGCCTCCGCGCGCGTGTGGGACATGGGTACCAAGGCGCAGATCTACGTCCTTTCGGGCCACACTGCGACCGTCGCCGACGTCCACTGCCAGGAGTCCGAGCCGCAGGTCATCACCGACAGCATGAACTCGACAGTCCAGTGCGTCTCGTCCGCCTTCCCTCGTGCCTCTTGTTTGCCTCTTGTCCTTCCTTCCCTGTCCTGCTTCTCCGCCCCGCCCCTCCCTACCCTACCCTTGCCCCTCCCCTCCCTCCTTCCTCTCCCTCTCCCATACATGCTCATGCATGCGCCACCAGACTTTGGGACCTCGTCGCGGGCAAGACGCACGTCACTCTCACGCCGTCCACGCGCTCGCGATCCACCAGATCGAGTACTCCTTCGCGTCGAGCTCCGCGGGAGCAACAACATCAAGAAGTGGACGTGCCTCGAGGGCGCGTTTGTGTGCAATTTTGGCGGGCACGGCGCGATTCTGAATACGCTCGCGATGAGTGCAGGGGGGGTTTCTCGGGGGGTGAGTGCGCATTGCTATGTTCCTTGATTTTCTTTATTCCGCTATTTCTTTATTTCTTTGTTGCTTTGTTTCTTGCACCGCTTGAGGGCGAGCGATGTCGAGAGCGAAGGGGCGCTTTCATGATCTTCGACCGCGGAGACAGCCCTGCTGGCGGTCGGCGCGATACACGAAATAAAGGTGGCTATGACCGTGGGCCAGTCCGCCCGTGCGCATGGACGGATTCCCTGCCCGGGTGCTTTCCGAGTTGGAGAAGAGACTTCGGACGGTGTGCGGGAGTTGGCTGAAGGAGGGTGGACTCGCGACGACAGGGATGAACCACGTCGAGGGGGAGGACGAGAGGTACCGTGGCATACGAACGTCGCGAAGGAGGCGCAGCCGGTGGAGGGAGGCCGAATCTTCCCTTACGACGCCACGCGCGCTGCTAGTGACCCATTTTACCTTTCATTCCTTTCATTGCTCTATTCTCAATTTTTCGACCTGATCTGACGGTTCCACAGCGAACAACGGCTCCATAACCCTCTGGGACTACAACACCAGCACGTCCTTCCAGAAGATGGAGGACGTCCCACCGCCCGGGTCGCTTGAGGGCGTATTCTGCTCGACGTTCGATATAATGGGTGCGGGGCTGATAAGACGATTAAGGTGCGTTTCGTCGGTCTGTTGCCTACTTTTCATGCCCTCTCCCCTGATTTCTTTTCGTTCCCGGAAACTGACTTGGTCACGCCAGATCTACGCCGAGAAAACGCAGTAGGAATTGGCTGTCTGGCATCTGTAACTTTACTCGAATTTTGTCATTCGGCGGGGGCGTCCCGTCCGTTTGTACTGGATTGGGACCGCACTAAAATGACATAGCATGGCCCTCCCCTCCCTTTTGTCAGTGCAAAGCCCACGAGTACAGTCAAATTCGAAGAAGAAGGAAATACACGGAGAAGATACGCGGATAGACAGCGATACAAAAAGCCAGCACATGCAGAGCGGAGTGCAAAACTATAAGAATGGAACGGAAGACATCGAAAAGCTTTTTCAGGGACTCGAGAGGCGAATCACCCAGCCCAGCCCGTCAAGGAAGAGGAAGACACGAACGCAGCATCTTTTCGTGATGACGCAGACGCAGCCACGGCCACGCGTGCGGCGCTAGAAGGAGGTTTTGGATGTGGATACATCGCGTTCGGTGGCGGCGCTCAAGGTTACGGAACCGCGTCAGATCTTGGAACGCGTGGGGTGCGATCGGGGGCAAGATCGGCAGCGGCGGTAGGGGTAGAGTGTGCATTTGCATTGGCGACGCGCCAGCGCCAGCAGCAGACGCGAAGAGGAAGTCGTTCATCTGCGCTACGGGGAGGGCGAGACAGGGTGCGGGCGCGTAGATGTGTGTCGTCGTTTGGGAGGGGGGAGCCGCGAATCCAGCCTGCTCGTCGTGGTACTGGTGGAAGCCTCCTCCAAAGTCTGCGGTAGTTGGGAATCGGTGTGCGATTGGATAGCTGGGAGAGTCGAGCGGGGGGACGGTGCTGAATGCGGGAGACGTCGATGTGATCTCGCGTGGGGCGTGGATTCCTTGGAACGCCTTTGCATCCTGGTGGAAAGATGACTGAGAGGACGGGAAGTAAGAAGAGCTGTTGCCGCCGCCGTAGCCCAGGAGCAAATCGTACGGGAAGCCCACATCATCAGCTCTCGCTGCCCAGGCGAGGTCGAGATCCGCGTGTAGCGTCGAATGTACATTCATCGGAGCGCTGGTCTGAATCTGCCCTTGACAGATGGCTGTGTTGATTCGGACAAAAGTAGCTGAGAGCTGAGTGGAATTGTATAAAGGAGAGGTATTTGAGCAGAAATTATTCTGAAGAGGGGGTAGGGACCCTCTACAGACCATAATCTATTTATAAACTGTTTTGGGTGGTGGTGGCAACTTTCCGCGCTCCTCCCGAGCTACCCAGTGGCCGATTGACTTCAAGGAGAATTGAGAAGACTCCCATTTCCTGCCGGAGTTCATTCCGGCCCTTGTTCAAAGACGAACACAACCTTGATTTTTTTATTCTTTCTCATGGAAATTCGGCGCGTTGGCGGACAATTTGAATATTTCGCAATATGATGGCATCACTGGCACCTTCGAGCAAGCTCAAGTATATTTTAATCCTTATGAGAAGTCACCTAGTCTGTTAGTTACCGCGCCCTGATTACCGTTACCCGCCCTTATTATGTAAGCTTTCCTTTTTCGGATCTAATTGAAACTGCGCGAGACTTGGAAGGATGCGTTTTCAGATGTCAAGGTGCGACAAATTTCTTAGGAACACATTCTCAGGTCTATAATAGGTTCAAGAGTTTTCTGAATAGTATTTGTGTTTGCTGCCTGGTCAGTTGTGCATGAGTTGGCATCAAAAACAGCTCCAGGTGCACAATTGGGTGTTGACACCCTCCCATGCAATCGTTTTTCCATGATGGTGTATTATAGAGCACAAAACAACAATTAATGCTGTTCCAAGACAGAAACCTTTGAAAAACGCGTCAACAACGCAATTTGACGTGTCCGGAACACAAACACGTGAGCTCCCGAAATGGAAACTTACATAATAAGGGCGGGTAACGGTAATCAGGGCACGGTAACTAACAGACTTCAGAACAAGGTTGTGAGTGGGAAGTCAGTGCAAGAGACTAGAAGTCACCCAGTGGGTGACTTCCCATAGGATATAATAATATCTGGGAGAATATTTTGAACCTTTTTGCCGTCAAGCCGGAGAGCCATCAGGACCCCATTGTCTTTGGATCTCGCTTAGACCCTCGAATAGACGGTGATTTAATCTTCATCTATTTGGGGGGTAGGTACCCCTTGAATAGACGATCCAACACAGAATAAACCGAATTGGGACATGAGTGATGCCATCGTGGCTATACGTATCACGCTCCGCCCGTCCGCGTCCATGCCACTTGAACAAGCCTTCACTCGTCCATCCCTCAGTAGGAGGACAGCAGATTGTGAATTTCCGTATGTCTTTCACGACTTCAAGTCGTGAAATTCCTGATCTTTCACCTTGAATTTGCTGACATTCAAACATGGTTTCTCGACAAAACATCAAGAACGAGAGTTTTGAATTTTGGGACAAATTTTGGTACACTTCACGACGTATTGTTCAAGATGAACCATTGGGAATCCACAATGTTTTACCATGAATATTGCTGCCAACCGACATGCCTGGCCAGGGCAACAGATTCCTCACAAATCATCATGAAGGCATGCCAAATTGTAATGACATTCCACATAATGACATTTGGTACTACTGTTTTTCAGAACATCAATACACAGGCAATACCCATCCACTCATGCCAAGTAAGCTGAGACATATGAGGAGTAATTCGGGACCACGGCGGCGCAGGCGGCGCGTCAACGCCGAACGTGAAGTGGCTGCTGGTGGGGCTCCATTGGCGCTGGGCAGCGGCATCGGTATCGTGGTGTGGATGGGTGAGGGCATGTAGAAGCCGTGCACTGACGCCAACGCCTACCCACTCCACGCACGCTTGATGCTCGCAGCGGTGTCCTGCAGCTGTTGTGGGGAGGATGCCGTGGGCAAGGGGTCGCCACGGCGGGGGACACAGGTGACACCTCCTCGGTGCTGTTGCTGTTGTTGTCGTGACTGTCGTTAGGCTCATCGCCCTTGTCGCCATCCTCCTTGAGTGTGACATTGGCGTCGAGCTCAAGCTCAAAGTCCTCGAGCTCAGCGCGGAGGACAGGGTAGTGCGCGTCGGAGCGGACAGGGACGTTGAGGACGCGGGCGCGTGCGTGCCATTTGTTTGCTTCCTACAATGAAGAACATCAATTTTAGCAAGAGTAAAAAAAAAAAAAGAGGAGGTGGGAAAGAGAGGAAACGACACCTACCCTTCTCAACTGCTCTGCCTCCCTTGCGAGCAAGCACAAGGTCTGCGCTGCAAGGACGTGGTGGCACGCAGCGGCGTTGACAGTTGCGATGCTGTGAGAAAATAATACGAGTCAGGTGGTGTACCAAGGGGGAGGGGGCAGAGAAGGAAAAGAAACAAGAATAGGGCACAAGCACGCCTCCTCTGGCGCCTGTGAGTAGGCTAGGCTGAGAACAGAAACCGCAAATGCCCTCCCCAAAGCTGCTGAAGCAAAATATCCACGCCCCTCAAGAAAACGGTGCCGCCAACACAAAGCAAACCAAAAAAAACAACACAGGAAATACACACACCTCGAACTAACAATCTCAGCCTTGCTCGGGCAGCGCCGAGTGGGGGGAGGAGGGACACGAGGGTCTACAAAAATACCATCAGCACTCGGCACAAAAAAAATTGTGCGTATGTATAGATAGATATGCGCACAGCAACACCCACCAAAAACCTCCCATTGAGCGTCTCCCTGCACATGCGCTCGACAGTGTTGTGGGTCGCGTGGTGCTCGGCGGTGTTGGCGCAGTGAGCAGTGCAGTGTTTGGGGGGTGTGCCGGTGGGGGCGGTGTTGCTGGTCAAGGTGGGAGCCTGGGTGGTGGACGCAGCAGCATTGTTGGTCTTCGAGGCCTTGGCGGGGGGTGTGGTGTCATTGGAAGCGATAGGTGATGCGGGCTCACCCTCGAAGATGACACCGGCGGTGATGGAAACAAAAAAGACAATGATGAGGCACGGGGGAGATGGTGGTATGGAAGAGAGAGAGGTGTGGGGCTCATATTTAGATTTACGGAGTCGTGTGGAGCAAGTGCCGTAAGTCTTTAGGGCAAGCTCGGCTAAAGCTTAGCAGCTGCCTGCGGGTTTTCATGACAATAAGCCACGACAAAAGCCAATGAATTCCGTGACTGAAAAAATAGGTAAAATATTGGAACTTCAACATCATGAAACACATGTTGAAATTCACGCCATGCATCCTAACAGAACATTGGGAATTGTGAATTTCACGACTTTTGTCTTGAAATTCATGACTGGAAGGCTGCCATATTGTGGAGGCAGTCAACACTAGAGGGGCCGGCCAGACAGAACTAAGAGGAGCCAAGAATGACAGAACAATAGTGTGGTCATTCAAGAGCAGCCACTAAGAAAGGTACATGGTGGTCAAGACCAAGAAGAGAAGATGCTATCAGTAAAGTACGTAGTCACAATCAATGTGCAAACAGGTAAGTAACAGGAATAGAATGTAACATAAGATATAAATCAGAATGTAAGATAAGGACTCAACAACAGCAATGTAAAGGATAGGATGTCAAAGAGTGGTATAAGTAATCATTGAGGAGGGATGTGGTCGAGTCAATGATAAGGAAATCTGAAGGTCAAATGAGGATCAGTCAAAAGGCAATGAGATTGAGGCCAATGATGTTCAGTCAGTGGTAGTGATGAAGATACAATGCAGGATTGCAAGGAGCAATGAGGACTAAGGCATTGGTGTGCTAAACCAAGGCTGGAGGGGATCAGCAGGAGCAATACGATGAGGATGGCATGAACAGTGGTAGTACAGTGCAATAGCACAGAACAGTGGTGTTGCGATGCAGACAGCAAAGGCTGAACCAATCCACGGTGGGAGAGGTTGGACGGTGCAGAGGAATGTAGTAAGGTTGAAGCAGCAGCCTTACAACGACCAATCCTTCACACAGTGTCTGCCAGCACTCAATGCGCATTCAATGATCCTGCTCAGCCCCGAGCACAATGGTTGCACCTGCAACCACAATCCTCTCCCAATCATCCTCTGCTTGATCCTCCTCCATTGCCTGGGTCTGTTGAAGAAATAAAAATGTGACGGCGTCCATAGCAGAAGTGGTGTCACGGTGTGACAGGATGTGTGCAGGCTGCATCCTGCACGGTGTGTTACAAAACACGCTGTCTGTGACGGCGTACACAGACATGCACAAGACGTGCTGTTATCAGTGCTGATAAGATCTAACTGGGATTTCCCAAGACATTATCTATAGGTTCCCGAATCTTTCCGCCAGCAAGTCCCAAAAATTCTTATGGGAATTGCTCACAACTTAAAATTTTGAATAAGTTCCTATCCGACATTACTGGCACCCCTCGGAAACTCAACTAAAATGTTTAAGTCCTGCGGGAAGTCACCCAGTGTGTTGATTGTGTGGAGTTTGAGCTCAAAAAATCGAAATAATGCTTATGGAAAGTCATCCAATGAGTAGTGGTGAGCTTAAACCATTCAGACACAGCAGAGGCTTCAGACAGAAAGGCTCTTTTCCATGAAGAGGCTTTGGCTTAGGAATATTTATCCCAAAAGGCAAATGATATTTGAATATACAGCATATACAATGAACTGGGCATACAAAAATATGAATAAAAAGGTAAAGCATAGGTAAACAGCAGCTTTTTGAACATTCAGATTGCAATAGAAATTTTGGTGTCTTCATTTGGGCTGGATCCTCAGCAATCAGATGCCAGACTCTGGTAGGGATGAGACCTGCAGCTTTATATGCAGTGTCATATCTATTTTATTTTTGGATTTTTCCTGTGCAATCTGGGAGAGTCTCTCATGAACCGAAGCAATTTTTTTCATCTGTGATGATAGTTCAAAGAGAGGCTGAGCTGTCTTCCACAGCTCTTCTGCTTTTTCTGGATTTCCATTTTCCTTAGTAATATCTCCAAGAGAGAGCATACATTCTGCTCTGCTGCGGTGGACATCCAGTTGTGTAAATGCATCCAGGGCAACATTATAAAGGCTGGTCGCTGTGACCTGATCTCCTTCGGCCAGGAAGCTGTCTGCAAGGAATTGGAGTGCTTTATAGACAGCAAGTTTGTTTTTTGAGCTCAAACCATGTACAAGGAATAAGACTGTCCATGATTGGGGCCAATCTATATGATGCCAGCGGCTAACATCACCAAGGCATCCTAAACAGTATGCAACCATTTCAGTTCTCTTTCCCCAATACCATCTGAGTTGTTCTTGCAAGGCTAGCCCTGCTACTGATAGGTTCCCCTCTCTGAGATGAAGATCAGCTTGTATGGTTTCACACATACTAACTTCTCCTCTACATTTTTTAGCGCTGAAAATTGCCATTGCTCTGGCAAGAGTCTCTTCCACCTCACTTGCTGCTGTCCCAAGCTTCAGATCAATCTCTGCGATATTGAAAAGGGCATATCCCTGGCTAATTAAATTGTGTTTGTCAGACACTTGGTTCAGAATTTGAGTGTGAATACTCCGAGCCTTTACATATTCTGATTTCAACATATGGACCTCTGCCTGGAGGTTCATGATATTGATGTCCAAGTCACCACCTGCCAGTCCAAGAAGTACCAGAATATCTCTTGCCCTTTGACATAAGACAGCAGTGTGCTTGTAGTCACTGAGAGCATAGCAACATACAGCTTCAGCCCTGAGTCCATTTGCCTCATTATATAGTTTCCCTGAAATTTTGGCAGCCTTTTGTGACTCCAAGGCATATATTCGGGCTTGATAATAGTGACCCCTCTTCCATTCAATTAAAGCCAAGCAGTGTAATTCATGGGCCTGTCCCCCGAAATTCTGACTCAAAACTGACAGTGATAATGCAGTCTGATAGAAAGTTATTGCAGTAGAGTAATCCATAAGGAAACCATCATAATAAAGGGCCATTGCATGGTAGAATTTACCTATGTAGTTTATTCAATCTTCAGCAGAAACACATTTGAAATGTGAACTCACGTTTGACATCATCTGTGTCATCACAGTGAGACAAGAGTTTTAGGCCCTTATCAACTAAAATCTGTACATTGGCAATTGGATGGCTGCCCCATGACTCCAAGCACTGTGTGATGTAGGCAACCTCCAGTCTGGGGTCAGTTTGCCAAGGGAGAATATTTGGAATGTGGGCCATCAAAGAAGTTCTTCCTTGTCCAGTGAGTAAATGGAAAGTGTTCAGATATAAAATGCACAGAACGGTGCGAGTGGCATCCTGATGGTCTTTTTGTAATGCATATAACAAGATATGATGAATGTTTGCCAGATTGGATACTATTTTGGCAATTATCTGCGAGTTTTCCATTGTTCCAGACTGAATCTTATAAACTTCTAGCAAATTTAGAACATAGTTGAGGACTGGATCAATGAAGTTAGATGGGGCTGGGTGATACTTGAGCATATATTCTTGGATAGGAATCAAGACTTTGAGCCGATTCTGGGTATTGATATATGCCAATGATGTGCGCAGTAGAGTACTTCTGCAGTGAAGTATATCATTGACTGGAAGCTTGATCCACTGGAGCTCAGCATCAGAAAGACCATCAGGCAGCATTGAGAGCAAGCTCAGAAGCTCCTTTGTTTGGTGTACAGACATCATACGAGGACTGGAGAGGGATAGTGAAATGGATAAATCCAAGCTAGACCTTTGATCATAGCCTTCAGAGACTATAGCTGTTTTTCCCTTTTCCCAACGGGATAGAACTGAAGTGCAGCCCTCTGTATCCACAACATGGGCAATAAGGTTAATTACCAATGGTATGTTATCTGTTAGAAGGAGGACCTGATCCATTTCATCTCTGTCATGAAAACCATCAGCAATGTCAATGAAGGTTTGTTGAGCTGCTTCCTGGCCCAATGGCTGCAATGGTTGCAGAAATGGATGGGTCCATTGCACTTTGCCTGGTCGTTCAGCTCCTCGCATTGTAATCTAGCAGGAATTAGCTGGGTCAAGATAGAGCTGGTTCTCTCACCATCAAAGCTAGATGGTCAATGTCTGTAAGAAGAGCCAGAAATTCTTCAATATCCCTTCGCTGGTCTATTGGTTCCCAGAGTGTTTCCAAATTGTCTAGGATAAGAAGACAAGGTGGACTGCTTGAAAAGATATTGATAACAACTGCGGTAAGATTTTTCCCTGACTTGAGCCCCAGGTGAGCTCCAATAAGAGCAGCTAGTTCAACCTTGGTTGAGGCAGAGTCACAAGCAACAAAGAAAGAGTGTTGTTGATATTTGACCTTGATTTCTGGGTGGTGAAGAACAACTCTTGCAAGACTTGTCTTCCCCATTCCACCTGGTCCCAGTATTGCTATCCTTGGTGCTTGCTGCTCAAAAAGTCGAATGATCTCTGATATTTCTGAATCCCGGCCATGGAATATTTTTGGCTCAGAAGGCAGCATTGAAATTGAGGTCGAACTTGAACAATAAGATCAATAGGAATGTATCCAGAATGTGATGGCCTACCTGCTATAAGAGCTCACTGCTCCTATCTGTGGACAGTTCATCTCTTTATTTTAACCACCATTAGAATACTCACAGAGGATCTTTGATCTGAACTGGTGTCCTCTTGCATGGTTTCAACCAATTCAAGAACTTCTTGATGCATCCTGATTTCAACTTCTTGCATTTCAGACAAGTCCTTGAGAATATTGACACCAGCCATCTAAGCAGCTTAAAAACATTCATCTTAAGAACAACCAAGCTCACCTTGAAATTATCAAGTGCCTGCTTCAAGTTACCATAACAATAGGGGACTTCACGCTAGGACGCATTTTCGTGTTTGTGAATATAAATATTCAACTGATGGGATGATTATTTCTACAAAATAAAGATATTCCACAAGCACGATTAAATCTTGCTTGTGGAATAAACATATTTTTGTGCAATATATGTGCTTCAAGTTGCTGAGTAAGCTGCCCGTCACTGCCGTGATCCCTGACGCTCATGGGGAAGAAAGCTCCCGACAACGAATCAATCAACAAGCTCAAGGCTCGTTTGGCAGACATGAAGAAAGCTGCTGCCTCTCAGTCCGAAAAACGTCCTTGGGGGAGGCCCAAGGGATCCAAGAACAAAACCAAAGGCTCTGACGACCTGTGCGAAGGGCGACACGACAATTGACACATCCACCGACGCCAACGCCAAGGAGCCGAAACCGGCCAAGGAGTCGAAATCTGTCAAAGTCAAGCCACAGGGAAAGACACGAGGACACCAAGCTTCCAAGGCAAAGGAGATCACTGAAGTTCCGTATGTGCTTCATATCTTTGCTTTTAATTAATGAAAATATATGGTGGAAACCGAACGGGGTGATCATAGATTTATTCCACAAAACATAATTTTATTCATCCGATCAAATGAATAAATTTATTCACAAACACCAAAATATTCCCTACCGTGAAGTCCCCTAATCTTTCAGTAACATATTTGTTCCTCCTTGTTTAAGGAATTGCTTGATCCAGCTTGTTTCCCCTTGTGCTTCAACAAATGCATTGATCTTATGAAGGGCCCTATATTTACAGATTTAGCAGTAATTCCAAAACAAGTTGCTGTGAATACTCTGAAAAGTTCCCAATGCACTTCAACATGGCTGGCGATAATTCTCCATGGACCTTGAATTCAAGATGGAGAATAATAATTGCATGGAGCAGTTGGCATGTTTGCTCCATCAATTGGTTGCAGTCATTCCTATTGTGTTTCACAGCCTAGATTCAGCTATTAGATGAATGTAGATCAAATCTTCGAGTTCTTCACCTGGGTTAATGTCAACAGAGAACGGGATGTGAGGGTGATGGATTCCAAGAATGGAGTTTTAAAGGTTTGAGCAAGGACTTCTAGTGTATCCACAGCTGTGGCCATGGATGTTGTAAGATTGCTTAAGTAATTTTGAGGAACACTGTGTTTAGAAGGCATTCTGGGGGTGATGGCTGAAGCTGTAGATAGGGAGTGTCTTATAAACATCTCCTTCATGGGAAACTTAGCATTCATTGGTTGGCTCTTGGTTCAATTAGATTGATGGAGTGGACAGTGTCCGAGAATTTACCGCAGCCATCCAGATGATCTGGTGCACAGCAGTTATTTCAGGTTGATGTGAGGTCTTCCCAGCTGGCCAATGGTCTGCTTCTGACCTGGTGTCGGATATGGTCATATCGAATCCAGCTAAGGTAAGGCAGAGAGAGGAACAACGGGACAGCCCGGTTTGTACGCGCGAGACTTCGTGATTGATATCCGTCCGGAATGACGTGATCTATGGAGGCGAGAACTTTAAATTGACATGCGACCAGGGACGACTTCGTGATTGATATCCCCCTGGAATGATAGACACGATCTATGGAGACGAGAACTTGACATGCGGAAGTTCGTGTGTCGGTCATAAGGTGCTTTCTAGAAGCACGGAAGTGAGACAGGAATTCCGGGGTTCCTACCAGCATTCACCGTACCCTCTTTATAAAATTTGCATCTCAGAAACCGAGGCACGACAACTTTAGTATCATAGTCCTAATATTTAGGGCTATTATATTTCAATCGACGACTATTTCTCTATGCCAAGATGCGCACGATCCTCCCACCGTCCTCTCATCACCGCCGCCTTCCGCGCACCTCGCGGTCTTCGCCGGGAATGTCACTTCGCCGGCGCCAACAAATTCTGACTTCTGCTTTGGGACTTGCCTAATCGGGTTGAAATTGAACCACGGGAGGCTTGTGTAGCGTAATATATCACAGAACATTTCGAGAGAAGAGGCAATGACTCGCAAATCGAGTGGGGGAGCATATATTAATCAGAGACCCCGGGAAACATGCAACCATAGCGAGCTACGGGTAGGAATTGGAAGTGAAATCGAAGATGCAAAATTTGTACTTGTCAACCACCGCTACCTGGGCCTGGAGCCAATTATTAGGTGTTTCGGTCCGGGACGACCAATGCCTTCTTCGCCAGATTACATCCTCCGTGATAACCAGCTACAATGCCTATGATCTGCTCTCGCCAAATGCACAAAATTCCGATTCATCCAGGCCGATGTAGACTTGTACTGTCCCATCCTCAGCCAATTCCTTGAACGCGGCGAGAACGTCCGCCGGAGGGGGATTAGCGAAGACACGGAGAGTACGGAGCTTAGTCCGACGCGCTGAAACCGCACGGAGGAGCGTCCTCCATGAGGACTCGGCAATGTCGAACCTCGAGGACCAGGCGTTATGGTCGAACCTCGAGGAGCTAAATTCGGTGCGGATGGTCAGAGTGCGGAGATTGGGAAGCAGGGAAGGGGACGCGGCATCGCAATCGGAATCGGAATCGACCAAAGCGGCGAAAAAATCGGCCAGAAACGACTGCTGTGGTGGCCACCACAGGTCGAACCGCGAGAGGGTGGGGAGTAGAAGGAGGTATTCGCGCATAAAGTGGTACGCGAGATGATTTTCGCGCATCCCGAGGACCAGTTCCTGCAGCGGTGGCGTTGACCGCTCGAGGAAGGAAACAAGATCTTGGCTACACCTGGCGCGCAGCGGCAGGGTGAGGCTTTGAAGTGCGGGGAGCGCAAGAAAATCGAGAATGCGAGTGTCGACCGATGTGTTAAGCGTCGTTGTTCCAAATCTTAGCCGACGGAGAGATGGAAGAACTAGCGTTTCGGGGGTGATGTCGGCATCGAACTGAGATTCATGGTGGAACGTGTATTCCGCAAGGTTGGGCGCCCGACGCAGCAGGTGGAGAATTTTGTAAATCTGGAACCTGCGCTCGTGGATCTCACTGTAGATCTCGAGTGTTCTAAGCAGCGGCATAAGTCCCGGAAACATGTCCTCGTCGTCCTCGTCGTCAATATCATGGAACAGGTCGATGATGGTAGGGTCTGCCGTTGTGACAATTTTTAGGTCTTTCAGCTGGCCGCAATGTTCCCAGATGATGGTAGAAACAGAGTAGTCCAGGATGGATAAATCTCCGTAAAGGAATAGGGACACAGGACGAATACCCGCGCGCTCAAACCACGTTGGCAAGACCATCGGCAGGCCTCGGGGATGGCCGGGGAACTGAATCGCGATGGTTGACCACAGAGCCGGAGAGGATAGCGCAATGGTAGTCCACGTATTGCATATATTGAGAAGCAGCCGACTTGCTCCATGCTTTCGAAACGTCGAGAAGAGATCGAGATACCGGAGAAAAATCTCCGACGATATTTCGAGCGGCAGGCGTGCCACTGGATCCACCACGGAGTTGAGCTGGCGCTGAGCAACACTTTTATCGCGCTCTAGCTTCCTCAAAAGCTCCTTCTGGAGATCAATCTTGGACGAAATTTCCTCGATGCGAGCGCGAAGCAACTCTTGGACGCGAGAATCGATACGAGACATTGAGTGGACCTGTTCCTGCTGCACCCGAATCGGTCAGACACCATAACAGTTCCGAAAAGATGTCCTGATTCACCAAGCGCTTCGACGAGTTTTTACAGAAGTGTCTTTGGTTTATTGAGCGAGTCGGAGTTATGAGCCTGAAGGCGTTCGTTAAATGAGACTAACCCTTAACCTAACGCACACGTGATCCTGAACGACTATCTTCAGGAAATCGCGCAGTCCATACTATGGAGGTTGAAACGAGCCTAACCTAACGAACCTTAGTCTTCTGCTTCCTGCCTTCATCCTTCTAAGTTGGTCTTGGTTCTGCTTAATCGTTTGTTTCGTCTCTGGGCCTATACCTTGTGGACTATTTCTGCCAGGGCCTGACTGGGTTGCTCCTCACCATGACCACGACTACTCTCCCACCGCTGAACCCTCTTTTCCGCTCAAGCGCGAAACGCACACGATACCCGCCCAGACGAGGGTCTCAGAGACGACGAGAAATTCTTTTTATGCCTTAATTTGTCCGCAGTGCACGGATACGTCTGCCAGCCAAAATCCACGACGAGTACAGAGACTTCAAGGAAATTCCGCCGGCCCTTCCCTCTCAGCCGGGATCGGTCGGGCCCTCTCGTCCCCGGAATGCAGCCCGTAAAATGATCGCCACAGGACGTGCGTTTGTCTCCATTCGCTGTCGACACTTGTTGAGTGACGCGCCTCGTCTTGCAGCGTCAGCGGACAACAACATCTCCCGAAAGATTTCCGCACCCCCATATCCCAACCCTCGACATTCCAGTCTGCAGCTCTCGCGCTGCATAAAACGGCGCGGACGATAAAGCCCACATACCACGCGCCGCGGAAGGTCGTGCGTGTAATGTCGGGCCATCTGGGCTGGGTGCGGAGTGTCACGGTGAGACTGGGCAACCAGTGGTTTGCCACCGGTGCCGGCGAGCGGGTCTTCAAGATATGGGATCTGGCCTCGGGCGAGAGCAGTTCTCACTGACAGCCCACATCTCGGCGTCGCAGTGCCTTCGTGTCACCCGTATCTCTTCTCCTACGGTGAAGACAAGGTGCGCTGCGCTCTTTCCCAAATTGCCTGTTCTCACTGCTTACCTAGACGGTCCTCTGCCGGGACCTGGAAGCCAACAAAATCATCCGGCACCACGGCCACCTCTCGGGCGTGTACGCGCTCTCGGTGCACCCCACGCTCGACGTGCTCGTCATCGCCGGCCGTGACGCCTCCGCGCGCGTGTGGGACATGCGTATCAAGGCGCAGATCTACGTCCTTTCGGGCCACACTGCGACCGTCGCCGACGTCCACTGCCAGGAGTCCGAGCCGCAGGTCATCACCGACAGCATGAACTCGACAGTCCAGTGCGTCTCGTCCGCCTTCCCTCGTGCCTCTTGTTTGCCTCTTGTCCTTCCTTCCCTGTCCTGCTTCTCCGCCCCGCCCCTCCCTACCCTACCCTTGCCCCTCCCCTCCCCTTCTTCCTCTCCCTCTCCCATACATGCTCATGCATGGGCCACCAGACTTTGGGACCTCGTCGCGGGCAAGACGCACGTCACCCTCACGCCGTCCGCGCGCTCGCGATTCACCCCACCGAGTACTCCTTCGCGTCGGGCTCCGCGGGGCCAACAACATCAAGAAGTGGACGTGCCCCGAGGGCGCTTTCGTGTGCAATTTTGGCGGGCACGGCGCGATTCTGAATACGCTCGCGGTGAATGCAGAGGGGGGGGTGTTTTTCTCGGGGGTGAGTGCGCTTTGTTATGTTCCTTGATTTTCTTTATTCCGCTATTTCTTTATTTCTTGATTGCTTTGTTTCTTGCACCGCTTGAGGGCGAGCGAGGTCGAGAGGGAAGGGGCGTCTTCATGATCTTCGACAGCGGAGGCAGCCCTGCTGGCGGTCGGCGCGATACACGAAATGAAGGTGGATACGGTGACGATGACCGTAGGCGACGCTCGAGAACCAGAACGTCCCGACGGGGAGGCGGGAATCGTGGCTGGCTGCGAGGGGTGCAGCGAGGCGCGAGACCTCAACGGGGGTGAAAGACGAGCACCCCATCCGTACATTGGGAAATGTTGGCGCTGCGGGATGCGTACCAGTCCGCCCGTGCGCATGGACGGGTGCCCTGTGCGGGTGCTATCTGAGCGGGAGAAGAGGCTTCGAGCGGTGTGTGGGAGTTGGCTGAAGGAGGGTGGGCTCGTGACGGGAGGGATGAACCACGTCGAGGGGGAGGACGACGGGTACCGTGGCATACGAACGTCGTGGAGGAGGCGCAGTCGGTGGAGGGAGGGCCGAATCTTCCCTCGTGACGCCACGCGCGCTGCTAGTGACCCGTTTTACCTTTCATTCCTTTCATTGCTTCATTCTCAATCTTTCGACCTGATCTGACGGTTCCACAGCGAACAACGGCTCCATAACCCTCTGGGACTACAACACCGGCACGTCCTTCCAGAAGATGGAGGACGTCCCACAGCCCGGGTCGCTTGAGGTCGAGGCGGGCGTGTTCTGCTCGACGTTCGATATGCCGGGTACGGGGCTGATAAGACGATTAAGCTGCGTTTCGTCGGTCTGTTGCCTACTTTTCGTGCCCTCTCCCCTAATTCTTTTTTGTCCCAGAAATTGACTTGGTCATGCCAGATCTACGCCGAGAAAACGCAGTAGGATTCTGTGTCTGGCATCTGTAACTTTATTCGAATTTTGTCATTCGGCGGGGGCGTCCCGTCCGTTTGTATTGGATTGGGACCGTACTAAAATGACATGGCATGGCCCCATTCCCTTTCTTCAGTGCGAAGCCCACAAGTACAGTGAAATTGGAAGAAGGAAATACACGGAGAAGATACGCGAATAGACAGCAATACAAAAAGCCAGCACATACAGAGCAGAGTTCAAAACTACAAGAAGGGAACGGAAGACATCGAAAAGCTTTGTCAGGGACTCCAGAGGCGAATAGCCCGGCCCGGCCCGTCAAGGAAGAGGAAGACACGAACGCAGCATCTCTTCATGATGACACAGACGCAGCCACGGCCACGCATGCGGCGCTAGAAGGAGGGTTTGGATGTGCGTTCGGTGGCGGCATGCTCAAAGTTATGGAACCGCGTCAGATCTTGGAACGCGTGGGGTGCGATCGGGGGCAAGATCGACGGCGGTGATAGAAGCAGAGTGTGCATTCGCATTGGCGACGCGCCAGCAGCAGACGCAAAGATGAGGTCGTCCATCTGTGCTGCGGGGAGAGCGCCAGCAGCAGACGCGAAGAGGAGGTCGTCCATCTGTGCTGCGGGGAGAGCGCCAGCAGCAGACGCGAAGAGGAGGTCGTCCATCTGTGCTGCGGGGAGAGCGAGGCAGGGTGCGGGCGCGTAGATGTGTGTCGTCGTTGTTGGAGAGGGGGGAGCCTCGAATCCAGCCTGCTCGTTGTACTGGTGGAAGCCTCCTCCAAAGTCTGTGGTAGCTGAGAATCGGTGTGCGATTGGATAGCTGGGAGAGTCGAGCGGGGGGATGGTGCTGAATGCGGGGGACGTCGATGTGATCTCGCGTGGGGCGTGGATCCCTTGGAACGCCTTCGCATCCTGGTGGAAAGACGACTGAGAGGACGGGAAGTAAGAAGAGCTGTTGCCGCCGCCGTAGCCCAGGAGCGAATCGTACGGGAAGCCCACGTCATCAGCTCTCGCTGCCCAGGCGAGGTCGAGATCTGCGGGTAGCGTCGAATGTACATTCCTCGGAGTGCTGAGCGCGTAAGGGTAGCCTTCGGCCGCAGGCATCTGTGCGACCGGTGACGAAGGCGATGAGCGGGTTGATGACGAGTACGGAGAGTGGCCCGGTGAATCTCCCTCTGTGGGCGACATCGGCTGCTGCTGCCACTGCTGCACAGCAGGATATGGCTCGACGATCCGCTGCAGCCGCGAGCTGAAGGCACGGTCGGGCTTCAAGTTCGATCGCGAGCGGCTGCCGCGCGCTAATGAAGGCGGAGCAACCGTTTCTGGGGCTAATGAAATGGAAGGGGACTGGCTCGGGGCCTTGCGGTACGGGTCGCGAACCCTTTCCATGATGAATGGAATGCGTGCGGGCTTGGTGCCGTACACTTTCTTCTTCGTCAGCCCGTGAACTTGTTGTAACTGAGAAACCAGACTTGGGGATTCAGCCGGAATGTCATCGAGCGGCACTTTGGTGTAGATATCTGACGCGAGGTCGCTCTGCGCCCGGGACGCTGGGCATGCCAACTGCTCAGGATGATTAGTACAAGGAGGGCGAGCTTAGGCGTTCGTTCTTTGCGTACCTTTGTCTCCGAGATAACCTGAACTGAAGCTGGAAATGAGTCCGATACCGGAAGTGGGGAAGATGAATGAAAAGACGACGAACCAGAATCAGGGTAAGATTGCGGGGCAGATACGCGGAAGATCAGGGCGGTCGAGTATTTTGGCAGCCACAAGGGCTCTTCGTTGTGTCGTTGCCATTTGAGCTGGATAGAAATCAGGAACGGTGTTCTGGGGCAAAGGATAGCATACCGTTTGCTGAAATAAATTCGGCAGACGTCCCGACCTCAGGTTTGAGGAAAGCGCCAAATGCAAGTACACCTCTTCCTGGCAAAAGAATCAGCATATTCGGAGATGAACCAAATCACGACAGTTGGTACCTTGGTGAGCATCTTCGCCAGCTCATTCCACGGGTCGAACGGCAGATGTCCAATCCCGAAATCCTTTGGAGCAGTTGCAGCGACGATGATTAAATGACGCATCTGATTTGTCGGCGCAGACGAGAGAAACTATCAAAAGCATTCAGTGCTGGATGGATGTGAGCGAAAGTTGGAATGCCCAACCTTGATACCGCCCTGAATCTGGGCGACAGACAATCGGTTATCTGGCTCGTAATTGAACTGACATTCTGACAAGCCGGCCTCGAGGCTGCTGCACTGTTTGGTGACGGAAGTCTGAAAGTCGTAAAAGAGGGGGCGGCTTTCCGAGAGAAATATATTGGTCTGTAGGATTCATTTCCAATGGTTATTGGTTCAAACCAGATGCCAGAGAAGAGACCAGGGACATACCAGGTGAGCGGGAACCGTGCCGCTCAATTGCTCGACGAGTCTTGGCAAATAACAATCTCGGAGGTCGGGCCAAAAGCAGCCAGCGCAGAGGAATTTTCAATCATAAGCAGAAAGTTTTGTGGGGAGGGGTCGGAGTACGACATCATCTGCGTCCCAGCAAGAGTGTCCTTATGCGCTGAATCCCGACCGCCAGACTGGAAGTAGGCTAAAATGACTTGGGTACCTCATAAGGAGCGCTTGAGATGCCCGGCGTACCCGAACTTTATTTGCGGATCAGCTAGCGCAAGTGCAAAGTGATATTGGGGATTCGTGGGTCGGGAGCAAGTCAGGACAAGCGAGTTGGTACTGAGCAAAGGTCGAGGGTACGTAATCACTTGGCGCAGCGGTCCTGCAGGATATTACATTACGGGAGGTTCGCAATTATTAGTCGGTGAAGACTAACCTCACGCCGGAAATTGACCGAGCAGGGGGTCGGGGCTGGCAGCGAAGAAGTATGAGGACAAACTAAAGAAGGGGATCAGCGAACTGTGCACGCGAACGCGAAAAAGGAAGAAATCCACGTGTGTAAGGGGCACGGGGCGAGGGATCATCTCTTCTACGGTCCCAGATATGAGAATGGGGAAAGGCAAAAGCTAGTCGCGTGAGAGGGAATGTAAATTTGGAGACCCGGGGAACGTCGAGAACTCTTGTCCTAGCTTTGATCCTCAAAGAAAAAAACGGTCGGCCAATAGCCCAAGTTCGGCAATCGCGATATCTGTCGTGGTTTGGATAAACAAATTACATGCCACGCAGAATGCGTACAGAGAGAGGGGTAGGAGCTGAAGTGGCAGCCCAAAAGCGCCCCTCGAAGCCCAGAAGAATAAAATAGCATTTTAAAGCTGCCGGCTGGAAAATCTCAGAGCGGCGCAGTTTGGGCGCAGCAAGACGCGGTCGCTATCGAGCGAAGAACCGTGACTCTGAGACAGTCGTGCAGGGCCGCGTGGATCTCTAAATGGGGAACAAGCAAGCATCGTTTTGCAGGCAGTTTCGGGAATTGATGTCGAATATCGTCCATAGAAGCAGATTCAGAGTCAATTCTACATGGTAGAAAAAGGTAAGTGGCCCGGACGATCATGCCGGCGAGATGCCGAATATCCAAACATGTGCAATCTTGAGCTTGAAGGATTCAACCCAAGTTCAACCGACGCGAAACGGGAGACGGGTTGAGAGCAAAAAATGAACCGGTATATAATAATTACGTGAATTTCAGACGGCGGATTTCATGAACGGGCTCCGATCTCAAAAAGTACATAAGACCGTGTTTGAAAGTAACATCGACGGAATGAAGGTGAGTAACGAAAAACAAAAATTGAAGCCTCAAGGCTGGCAAGCTCGATACGCTTCATTTCCGCGTGACAGGTTGAAGATAACATCGCCCGAATGAGCTTGAAGGGGGTTTCCTTAAAGCGGGCTGACTCCAGACCATGTTCTAGGATTAACGTCGACGGAATCAAGGCGAGTGGGAATTGAAGCCTCAAAAGTGGCGAGGCTTCGAGTAGCAAGGCCGCAAGGTCTATACGTTTCATTCTCATGGTTGACAATTCGAAGTTGGGAGAAAGCTGGGAAACGGGGAATCGAAGCTCAGGCGACAATATTTTCATGTTTTGTCAAACGCTCAAGCAACTGTTGTTTTACTTATTTATGTATGTCACGCTCAGAAAAATGCAAATCGTATGACAGCTGCCGAACTCACATTATGTGGAGACACCAACAATCCACGACAGCACTTCGCTTCTGAACTTGTCCGGTTGACTAAACAATGTTGGCTCTAGTCAGAGAAAAAACTTCAACTTTGAGTCACGTACCTCAGCCAAACGAAGTGTTCGGCGTCTGCGATGTCGACGACAGTCAGTTTCTTCCATCCTTCGACGGCATTGAGGACCGCCTCTCGGACAATAATCCTATCCTTGGCCCCATGAACACTTAACATCGGTAGCCCCGCCTCGCGCCCGGCTTTCAACAACCCAGATTCATCCTGCGTCCGGCCAAGCACAAGTCCAGTAATGCCACGAGGCTGGACCAACGAATTGCCAAGACACGCCAGATAAAAATCGTGTGGAAGCGAGTCGTGGGTGAGTTCTGCGAAGGCGATGGCAGCGGCCTGATAGGCGTCTACGTCAGCCGTCTGCAACAGCGGGGCGAGTGTTCCAAGACAGGCGGGCGAGCCGACCTGAGCGAGGGTTGGGCCCATGTATGGCAGAGCGGCGACGTATATGATACCAGAGATATGGGTCGGAGGCTTGAAGGTCAAAACATCTGTGATGAATGTCGCTGCGACGATTCAACGGCGTGCAAACTTATTCGATGTTAGCGGGGAAAGCCTACCTCCTAGACTCCTGCATTGCAAACAAACAGCCTGAATGAGAATCCGACGGATTACAGGTGCTCTCAGCCTCACCATCCCAATACGAAGGGCTTGTCCAGTTTAAAAGCCTCTACGACGGCGTCAAAATCCTCTGCGAGGCGTTTGGACTCCCAAGCGGCCACATCGGAGGGTTTGCCACTCCGCCCGTGACCGCGGACGTCGTATCGCACCTTGGTATACGCTAAGCTCTGACCGTATCCCAAGAGCTTGAACTTACCAAGTAGACCTTGGAGATCCACTGAGGATCGGCGAAGATCGCGTTGAACGCCATCGAGCTCATGGAGAAGCCATGGATGAAGACAACAGCGGGCTTGGACGCGTCGCCCACCGCTTCCGCGTAGATTTCTGTTCCATCCGCCGATTTCAAAAGTCGTCCGGTCGACATGTGGGTACGGTGGAGAGTGTGTCCACGAGGTGATGCAACAATGCCACAACGCCGGCGCTTTAAAGTTGATGAGTGATGCCTCGGTTAATGGGGTCGAGGATAAAAAACGATGTAATGAGGGTTCGAATCTGTTGGAATTCCATTCAAGCAGCTTGCAAGCAGCCTAAGAACTTGATGCGGCGGGGAACAACCCGATTCGAAGGCTTCGGTTGACTTACGCTTGTGGGAAGGCTCAGGGTGGGAAATAATTACAGGTTCCACTAACCTTTGCACTAGTAGGGGACACCGAGTCGCTTGTTCGGAAATATACTTCTCGAAGTTGATTTGTGATAGGACGAGGGCCCAGGGAATAGTCGGATGGTTAGATTAGTGCTTTGATTCTTGACGGTGATCACAAGCGACACAAAACCCTGAGAGAGACACTGATGCACAGTATCGTACGACTCGTATTGGTTCGAGCACAAAATACCCAAGGCAAGCCAGCATGAATGGAAAACGCCAATGAAGGAAGGGTTGATGAAGGGAAGGAGAAAGGTGTCCCGGGAAATTCCGAAGCCATCACATCATACACATGATCACTGCCATTTTCCATTCAGGCTGACTTGGGTATTTTGAGCTCGAACCAATACGAGTCGTACGATACTGTGCATCAGTGTTTCTCTCTGGGTTTTGTGTCGCCTGTGATCAGTAGTTCTTGACGCGCCCAATTGCGCCCAGCGCGCTCCTCTGTCGGCGCGCTTGGTCGCGCCTGGCATAGCCTCATCATTTCTCAGACTGCGTGCTGGACTCGGAGTTCCTACCGTTTATTCTTCAGCAGATCGGCCGCGGAACGGCGGCTCCCCAGGCCTTAGGCGGCTCAGGCTGGTCGACTCCTGGTCGTTACTGCTCGGGGTTTCTCCGGGGCGAGGTGCTGTTGGTGGGGTTGGGCCTCGTGCGCTTGTGTTGGGCTTCTCGACAAGATATTCCTCAGATAATAGCATCGTCGATGAGGGACCTTTCGCTAACGGCTCGTTAGCCAAGGAGCCGGCATGGGGCTGGGGGCGGGCTTCACCTTCGTGCCGTCGGTTTCCATCACATCCCAGCATTTCGCGAAGCGCCGCAGTCTCGCCACCGGGGTGGTCATGAGCGGAAGCTCCGCTGGAGCCACAGTCTTCCCTATCAGTAGGTCCTACATATTTAAATCGCAGCACACCACTGACTCGTCCCAGTGCTCAAGTAATTTTTTATTTCAGCGTCTGGATCCGGCTGACTTGCGCGCAGTCATTTGATACTGAAGATAGGATTTGCGGGTGCCGTGCGTGCGTCGAGATACGTTGTGCTCGGATGTCTCGTACTGGGGAACCTGATGATACGCACTCGTCCCCGCGCCGCCCGAGCGGCGCCGGATATCCGGAGTTTCTTCAGCGACGCGGCTTACCTGTGGACAATTCTGGGGTACGTACTCTCTGTACCTCCGCCTAAACATTGGGTCTGAAACTCGCGGGAGGGCCCTCCTGTCGACGACCGGAATATTTCTACCTGGTGAGTGTACTTACGGTGGCCGATTAAAAGTAATGCTGTACATTGCTTTTTATTCGGTGAGGATTTTTCCACTGCGACATTGACAAAACGACCGCTCATTCGTTTGGTTGAAGATTGCGATCATGAATGGGGCAGGTGCGGTGGGGTGGATCGTTGGCAATTACTTTACCGACCTCTACGGGCCGTTCACTCTACAAACCGTATGCACGTTTGCGACGGCGGCCACGATATGAGCGTTTCAATCCTACTCGGTCTTCTTTCTTTCAGGTCGCTCCGATATGCTCAATCTACATTGGCAGACATGGCACGGGAACTCTGGCCCTCTTAAGCACGTTATATGGCTTGTTCTCCGGCTCATGTGAGTGTCAGCTCATCGCACTCCTAGGGCTCGGTCTCTCTATCTCCCTGCTGGCATCGTTAGCACGTAACCCAGACGAAATCGGGTATGTGTCTAATACTCTCCCGAACCGCCGCTAAAAACGAGCCTACCCCAAAGTGCCCGCACCGGTATTGCCTGGCTTTGGGCAGTTTGGGGTGCCTCGGATCTGCGCCGATACAAGGTGCTTTGCTTACCAGGGATTTCTTCTGGATACGACCTGTGGGATTTTCTGCTGCGCGTTCCCGTCCAACTCTTGGATGGACTGCCTGACCTGTGTGATACAGGCCATTGGGGTTGCTTCGGCGTGTTGTTTTGCATGGGTGGCTCTACTGACACGCAATCGTCCTCGCTTGACACTCTGAACGATTTGGGTAATTCAACGGCACCATATCGGATTAGTGCAGCGTTGATCGAGGGTCAAGTAGCGTCTCGGGGAACTCAAGTCTCGTCATCGAACACTGTTTAACTCTCTCGTACAGGCTGCCTCGAGCTATTACACATACCATACGGCAACTTGCTAGTGTGGTACATCTAAACTCTTTTTGAAAAGATCGTAAGGGAGGCACAGAGGTCCCTCAGCTGAAACTCGCGTCCACGGTCGCAGAACGAACGCGGAAGCTTGGCAATCGATAAAATTTCGCTCACCAGTTGAAGCAGTTCGAATTCTTTTTCGACCAATGACGTCAAACTGACGCGTTGTGTTACGGAAACACGTGAGTGATGTCACGATTGGAGCCCCTCGAGAACTGCTTTGTCCTCCGCTCAAATGGACCCGTCATCGCACCCCCTTAGGCCTTAGGGCTTGATCTTCAATCGCTCTGCTGGCTTCGCTGGCTCGCAACCCGGACGAAGTCGGGTATGTGTTTACTAATACTGTCCCGACTTAACCTCGGCCGCTAAAAAAAAGTACTCTGAAGTGCCCGAACCGGTACCGTAGCTGTTTTGCGTCTAGCCACTCTACTGACATGCAACCGTCCTGGCCCGACACAGGGGAATTTGTTCGGTTCACGTAGTGATCACGGACACTCGGATGGATCTCGTTAGAAGGTTTATCGATATCTCACTCCGCTTGCTCCGCAGAATTGTTCTACAATATTGGCGAGACAGCTTAGGCTAATGTGCAGAAAAATCTTGAAAGACCACGAAAGACGCAAAGGTTCCGGGTTATACACTCGATACGACCACGGCGAATTGCGGCGAATTGGTTAGCTTGGCAATAAACTAGAAGAGCAAATTTGCAGCAAATGACGTCACACTGACGTGTCGCGTTCGCTTGGACATCTTTCGACACATTTCGGGCGGATCTTCCACACGTTCTGCTCCGAGGCCCCACTATTGCGCTATTGCATGCGATGATCCACAACTGCCGTCATAGATAGAGAGAGTTTCTGGTATAAAAGGCCGATCCTCCTGCTTCAAAAAATCATCAAACAAATCACCCACTACCACTTCACGAACTCACAACCAAAACCACTTTACGAACTACTTCAATCACCTCACGAACTTAAATCATCATGGTATGTTGTCCTCTTATTTTTATCGGCTCTCTCTCATTGTTATCTCTAGGGTTCCATCTTCAGCGCAATCGGCCGTGGCATTAATGCTATCATCTCCGCTATCGCAAACGTGATAATGACCATCGTCGGAGCCATCACCACTGTGCGTTCATTCTCTCCGATCCCATTCACCTGGTGTACTCACTCTGAATTTTTCAGGTTATTGTAACGATCTTCGATGTCATTGTCGACATCCTCTGCTGCCGTTGTGGCTCAAGAGCTTCTGGCGGGCGGCCGCCACCGTCGGAGAAGCGGGAGGGGAGGTGCTACCTACTAGACCGTTCCGCAGAATCGACGATACCCATATGTATTATACTCACGACCAACCACTAACATGTATTTAATCCCTCCAATCTAAATGAACGGAATCTGTTCGTATCCCAGTTGTTAAGTGTTTAATTGAGAGGATTTTCTGTTGTGGTCGGCCCTTAAAGCGTATCTTATTTTGAAGCCGAGCTTTCGACCTTCGTGGGCGAAATATTTATGTAGCGCTGAGATGAAATCTATTCCCATTCACTGACTTTCGAGCTCGAGGCTAGCAGTACAAAGGCACGCATGATTATTATACCACGCTGGGTTACCGTGCGGTCGTTGCTTTACAATTGCTGGACAACTACTTTTTAATTTGGACCTTCTTGTTAATTCTGTGCAGACTAGGGAATGAGTCGATGCATGCCTAGGCTCGACGCCCGTTACGCCTTGATAGGGTTAAACCCAGCCCTCGAGGCGACTTGACCTTGGAGAACTTCTGGTGCCGGAGACGTTTTTGTTTTTTGGCATAGATATGCTGTATATCGGAACGGCCATCAGCCATAAATCTTCAGAAACAGGTTGGAAACAGGTGACCGTCTTCTCTCGCCGCCTGCATGAGTCGTTCGATCTTGAGAATTTTCAGGGAATGTGTTTGGCTTAAGTAAGTTGTGATACTGCCCCGAACACAGGACATAACTCTGCTCGTGACCCTACTCTCCAGCGAGGACCTATTGCGTCGTTCCGCCGCAGTTGGTATGTATAGTCAAAGTAGGAGGCTCCCCGTCTTTGGGTGAGCGCCTGGTTTGACGCGGCTACTGCGATGGGACGGCCTCCTTTTTCTCCGTGAATTGAACTTGGCCATCCAGCGCAAAGGCGGAAATAGGTGCATCAATTGCGGCAAATTGTGAGGCGCTTGTCTTGTTTGAACTTTGAATCATAATCCCTCTGCCGAGTCTGACCAAGTCGCAACCAAGTCGGCGCCGGCCAGCGTACTATTATGCTCATTCCACTGCAGTACATTGATGATGTGTTCGCCAACAGGAGTTAAATCGTTTCTAACGCTCTTCCAGGGATTAGACGGCAATTAATTGATTTATTTCGGCAGTAGGAAGGTCAGCTAGCTTGTACCTATCTCCGCGTGCGCATGGCACGGCATGGGTATTGCACTTATGTCTTTAGCTGGTAGCTATTACACACCATGATGATCAACTATACGGATGACGATGCCAGGGCATCCGTATATGGAGTTGAAAGTTAGTCTCTGTTCAGAACCGATATACTGATGTCGAATAAGTAAGGATCAGTATATGGTTAAAAGTCAATCTTCAATCATCGCGATGAGCCATTGTGAGAGTAACTTAAGCTTCGGTAGAGCTACTGTGGATATTTTGTGACTGTGGTCTGCCCAAATCCGAGGGTAGCATTTAACTGGCCGGAAAGAGTTCAAGCCCCTGTGTTTTTGTCGGTCACGATGACGGCAGGTGACCGCGTATAGCATGTGACCACGCATCGTTAAGTTCTCCTTTCCTTTCGCCCATTCACTCGAAGGCTCGAAGCACATTCTTACTCTACTATGTCCATTACGAACGTGAAAACACAATGCATTCCCGGATTCGACAATCCGATGACTTCTTTAGAGGTGTGTTTCTCAATTGCAGACTCGTCGCGCTTTGACCTGAGGTCTGCATCGCAAGTTCACACCAGGCGACGATTCTGCAAATTCCTCGGGCACGAAATCTTTCCGAAACATTCAATTCATCAATTCCGCCGGCGACGGCTACGGGGCGCACTCGACCAACTTCGGCGACATCGCAGACAAAATTCCGCCCAAGCCGTCTTTGAAAGCCTCGTGTGGAAAGTGCCGGAAACGCCCCGACCAGGAAGGCCCGGGCTACTCCGTCTGCTCCTCCTGCAAGGTTTCGCGCTACTGCAGGTGCGTGCCAGTTGCATCGCATAGGAGGTGCTGCTGACTCGTCTTTGTCTGTTTTTGTCTTTGATTGAAAACAGTCGCGAATGTCAAACGGTATGGCTTGTCCCGGTCAACTCCGTTTCGTTGCTCATACAGCAATCAGAGCCACTGGAAAGAGCACAAGCGTCTTTGCAAGTCGCGTGTGAGCCACCTTGAAACGGAGCGCAAACTCGAGGCCGCAGCCATCCGCGACAATGGGCCCTTCGTCTCCCAAGCAGCCCTGCGTAAATGGTACTACGACAACATCGACATCGTCGACTACACTGTACGCCTTTTTCTGCTTCTCCTCCCCCGCGCAACGCTAACTGAGTCGCACTCCCAGATCGTCCAAACGCTGGAACTCTACAAAGGCCGCGCGCACAACCTCTGGCGCACGCACGCGGTGGTGTTCTCCCTCACCGGCGGCAAGAAGGGCACCTCCGTCGCCGCCAGCGATATCAGCTTCCATGACGCCGAGGCCGTGTCGTGGGCCAAGCTCGGGCGGCCGGACACGCTCAAGCTCGTGCCTGAGTTTCTTAGGCTGCACGGCGCGGGCGTGCGCGTCGTGCTCATCTTCATTCTTAATGGGGAGGATGATATGCTCTTAATTGAGAGCCAGGACCTCCCGGCGGAGGACTCAGAGCAGTGGGCGGGGATGGAGAGGGACGAGATGTGGAGGATGCATATTCGGATGAGGAAGATGGCGAAGATGATGTTGGAAAAGGACTAAATATTGCGGACCCTAGCATTTTGACAGCTGCAGTAGTGGATAGCGCTTTAGGGCGTAGACGGCTTTTAATTTCTGGGATCGGTTCCTCGTTGTACGAACCCAATATGAACTCTTCGTAAGCAGCCTTTGTCACAATGCCGACGAAATGGGGATGACAATGACAATGATCCGCCCCATTGAGCCCAAGCCTTGGTCACGCCACGCTCCTCCATCTTCCAGTCTTGTGTCAGTCGGATAAGTGCGGGGTGCTGCCTGGGCTGAGTCGTTTCCCGCCGTTTCGCAACAATCCAGCCATCTCTGCGTCCAATCGGTGCGCATTGACTGCGAGTCGGAATCGCGATCTTTAGGTAAGTACTTGAATAATCTTCTGTTCAGGAATCTAATTGGCTGGACGCATAGAAAGATAATCCCAAATGTCTGCCCAGCAGCTTCGCACGCGGATCGAGGAACTCTCGTCCGAGATTGCTCTCCAGAAAAAGCTATTGAAAAAGCTGGAACAGGACAAAAGCATCGCTCAGGGCCAACTAAACGCGGTGCTGGATCCTGTGGCACGGCTTCCCCTCGAAATTTCATCGGAGATTTTTCTCCAATGTCTCGTCCCCGACTACATGCCCCCGCAGGGGGATCCGAGTCCGAGGCCCATGGCTGGAGCACACCATCTCCCCATGCTGCTTCTAAATGTCTGCAATGCTTGGAGTACCATTGCGCTATCCACACCGGCTCTGTGGTCGGCTATCCAGATCGACTTCCCTTGCGCCGAAGGCTTGACACAACTGCTGCCAATATGGTTCCAGCATGCGGGGAATCGCTCCTTGTCCGTATCTCTCCGCGGAGATGTCTCCAACTTGAACGACCCGGTTGCTGCCATCTGGCGGCACGGCGGCCAGATAAAAGACCTAGAGATATACGACGATGCTAAACACGAGTCGTCCACCACAGACATCATCGATTTTTTTGGCTACACGACTCCGGAACCGCTGCCGCTGCTCCACACACTGACAATTCGCGCTTTGAACGATTGGCGACTGTTCCGGGGTGTCCAAATCCTCGAACTTCTCCGTCTCTCGCCCAACATCGTTGAATGCTTCTTCGACTGCGTGGGGCTTTCGCGCGACTCGTTGCCCGATGCTGCTGAAAAGCTAGTCCTTCCGACTCTGCGTCGGTTGACGTTTGGAGACACCGCATACCCTCCCGACAGCGAGCAGTCTCTTCTCAACTGTCTTACACTTCCCGGGCTGGAAGTGCTGCACGCCACCATCAGCGACCGTCTACATGACTTTTTGAAAAGATCATCCCCGTCACTCCAAGAACTGGGTGTTGGCCAACTTGGTCAGGAAGAACACCCGTACTCTCTTCTGCAGGAATGCCTCAAGATCATTCCCACTCTTTTGCGGTTGACGGTGTGGACTCTAAGATTGGGGTCTCTGGCCGAATTATTCTCTGCTTTGGCTGATTCTCCTTCGCTGCTTCCCAATCTCCGCAGTCTCACTATCCATAATGACTGGTTGCGTAATATGTCCGATTTCGTCTGGCGGACGCTGGTTCGTGCGGTGCGGTCCCGCCGCATCCGATTCTGTATCCTCAACGTCAAAGTTCCGCCGGCGGACGTCCTCGCTGCGTTCAGGGAGTTGGCCGTTGATGGAGGAGAGATTTACATCGGCACCCAAAAGTGCAACTTTTTGGACTCTCCGAGCGAAGAGGCAACGTAGTTAGTGGGCGTAGGACTTGGGTGGTGCGGACAATCGGCAGGGTGGTTTGGTGGAGGGTAACAGTTGACTCTGACGCCTCGAGATGTCGAACTCAATGCTCGCTGACCTGGGTTCGTACTATTATGAACATCATGCATCGCATGTATCTCTTTTAGCCGAACTTTACTAAAGCCTTTCGGGCTTTCAAATCCCGGTTCGGTATCACCCAGTTCGAACCAAAATGTCAACAAACGCCCAGCTGATAAACTATCGGCAGCTGCAGGCATCTTTGAGGGAAGAAACCAGCCAGGTAACTCGAGGCGAAAGACTTGGAATCGGGTGCGACGGGCTGTGAAGGGCTGTGAACACGGTGCACACTGGGTCCCGCCGTCCCAAAGGAATCGGAAATGCGATACACGTCTTGGTAGTCATAGAAGTGGATTCAGATGACCACACTGCTGAGCTACAGGAGCAGGGAGCAGGGGACGGGGCTTTGGCCAAAGTCGCATTGCAAATAATTGGCCATGGGCCACCTGGTATTGGGAGTTCCATAAGTATTTCGAACTAACTGAAGGCATTTGGCGGGTGGGGGAGAGTCGGACTCGGGTCCCAAGACTAGCTCTCGAACGGGTGGTGACGACCTATTCAGGAATGGTCGCCAGACGCAGCAGTCCACAGAAGTGGAGGAGAAGCCACAAGTGCCATACACACTACAGCGACGGAAATGCCAGCCTCGGGCTCGGCTATCGGTTCGACCATATTTCGTCGCATAAAATAATCGCATTCTCCAAATGATTTGCTCTAGAGTCTAAACACTCGGGCTATCTATGATCGGCGGCGAACGTGTCGAATATATGCACGTCTGATCCAAGCAAGATGGGTCCCGACCCATCGAGTAAGAGACAGCCGTTGACAATACACAGATTGAAACGGCTGGTCGAATCTACGATATTGTGGAGGTCGAGTTCAGATCGCTGAGCGTCCTCTGAGGCGCGTTCGTGCACGAGAGACACGAGCGTCCCAGCGTGTATTGGATCCATGGTAAATCTGAAGACGTATGGGAAATCAAGAAAACATCCAGCAGGCATGATCGCATACCGAGTGCGCAGGTAAGACGTCTACTCTGTCTCGGAGGTGAGGGACAGCTTCTCCATCGCGTCTTCAAAATGATCCTCCTCGCTCTCAGCGCCGTCCTCCTCCTCCTCACTCTGCGACTCTTCTTCCTCATCCGGAGGCTCGTCCTCAAAGTCGAGCTGAAAAAGCCTGAGGAATGAGCGCAGAAGACGACGGGAAGACATACTGGATCGAATATGACACGGATAATGAGGCTGCAGCTGGGACATGTCGCAATGTCCTCGCAGTCCGCAAGCTGGCGCCGGGTGATTTCGAATCGGTCGCCGCAGGGACATGGGTAGTGGTATACACCTTTGGCCTCATCCCAGGCCATGTCCTCGATCTCGATTTCGTCGTAGTAGGCTCCCATTGGCAAAACAAGGATTCGGTGGTGGATGAGTCGAGAAGAAATGCGATCAAGGTGGCAGTGCCTTCCTTTTCCGTCTTCGCCATCACAGGATTGGGATTTTTTGACCGTTGTGCCTCAGATATCTCTAGCACATACGGTAATTCGAACCAGCTGGATTAGCTTCGTTTCTTATCACTGCATGTTGCAGGACTGCGTCGTGCATGCTCGCCAGGCGGAATTGCTGGCGGACACTTCGGATTGCTTCAGCCCGAAGACTGCTGTCTCTGAGCACCTCCCAGCCATCGAATGCGCAGTATGATGGTGAGGACCGTGTCTTATTTTGTTATACACTTTATTCAGCCACTTCAGTCTGCGTTATTGGAGGAGGGCACGCCGGATGCGAGGCTGCCGCAGGGGCTGCGCGTACCGGCGCGCGAACGCTTCTGCTGACGCAAAATGTCGACACGATAGGCGAACTGTCGTGTAACCCTTCCATTGGAGGCGTAGGCAAGGGTACATTGGTCCGCGAAGTCGACGCGTTGGACGGACTTATGGGACATGTGGCCGGCGCGTACTGTCCACCTCGTTGTCACGCGAGTTCTCATTTTGCACAGACAAGGCGGGGATCCAATTCAAGATGTTGAACCACTCGAAAGGCGCGGCTGTATGGGTGCGTCTATCTGCATTCCCATTGATTTGGACGTGAAAAGACCTTCTTGCAGGGCCCCCGAGCGCAGATGGACAGGAAACTGTACAAGAAGCACATGCAAAAGGCTATCCTCGAGCAGCCCAACCTCGACGTCCGCGCCGGCAGCGTATTCAACCTCGTATTCGACCACTCGCAACCACTAGCCCCCAACCAATGGGGCACGATCTCTGGCGTCAAGCTCGGTGGGTGTTTTAAAATTAAAACTGGCTTTTAAACAGTCAGCTTCATTGATCATTGTCCGCTGCAGAATCTGGCGAGATCATCGCCTGTTCCCAGGTTGTGGTTTGCACAGGGACCTTCCTCTCCGGAGAAATTCACATCGGACTCAAGCGCTTTCCCGCTGGAAGGATAAACGAGGCGCCTTCAATCGGGCTGTCCGCCTCTCTCGACTCTGCGGGATTCAAGCTCGGCCGCCTTCAGACCGGGACGCCAGCGAGGCTCGACGGGAAAGACCATCGATTTCACCGGGATGGCTAGGCAGGACGGCGATGAACCGCCGTCTCCGTTTAGCTACCTGAACACCTCTGTGGACAATGCCGTATGTCTCGCTTTCCTCGCGTTCGACGCGATTTCAACAGATAATCTGTAGGACCACCAAATTCCGTGCTACCGAACAGCCACCACTCCTGCAACGCACCAGATTGTGAGGGATAATCTCCACCTCAGCGTTCATATCCAGGAGACGAAGAAAGGTTAGACTAGGGTAGACTCTCGAATGTCCACTATCCTAGAGCTCACCTTGCAGGCCCGAGATATTGCCCATCCCTCGAGTCCAAAATCCTCCGCTTCAACAAAGACAGCCATACGATCTGGCTCGAGCCTGAGGGGTACGACACAGGTTGGTCAGATTGGGTTGACTCGTCCTCCGCTTGGTCCAGTTCACCGACCGATCCCATACAGACGCGATCTACCCCAACGGCATCTCGTGCAGCATGCCCGAAGAGATCCAGGAGCCCATGCTGCGCACGATTCCGGGGCTGGAGAACGTGAAGATGGTGCGCCCCGCGTACGGCGTCGAGTATGATTATGTCGATCCAAGGGAGCTGGGCGCGACGCTGGAGACCAAGCGGATCAAGGTAAAATTTATATACATTACCGGCGGAGTATTGTTCGCGAATGGCTGACGCGCTTTGCAGGGTCTATTCCTTGCCGGGCAGATCAATGGTCTGTCCCATCGCATTCATCGGATGCAGTAATTTTGCTAATGGATCGTTAGGAACGACGGGCTACGAGGAAGCCGCGGCGCAAGGGATCGTCGCGGGCATAAACGCAGGACTGGCGGCGCTGCAGCGCCCCTCGCTGGTCCTGACGCGCGCGGACGGGTACGTGGGCGTGATGATCGACGATCTCATCGTCAAAGGCGCAGAGGAGCCCTGTGGGTCGCGGGCCTTTCATTCATTTTCCCCATTATAACTTATGGTCTAGACCGGATGTTCACGTCGCGGTCGGAATACCGGATGACCATCCGAAGCGACAACGCGGATCTGCGGTTGACGGAGAAGGGTTCGTGGCGTGGCCTCGTTCAATGATAATTTAGATCCATTTTTTCATTCATTTGGCATTGATTCAGGTCGGCGCGCAGGCGTCGTGTCGGACCGCCGGTGGACCGCGCTCGAAGCGACTAAAGCCCAAATTGCAGAAGCCACCGAAATTTTACATTCCATTACTTTGAGTCCTCAGGTGAGCCAGCCAGCCTTCCCTCATCCATTCTTTACTGAGATTTATCATCTCTGCGCACCGCAGGCTTGGAATTCACATGGCTTCAGTGTCAGAATCGACGGCGTCATGCGCAGGTCCGTCGCTGTTGATTTCCGGTGCTGATTTAACCTAACCTTGGGACGGTATTATTAGCCCTTACCAGATGCTCTGTTACCCCCGGTGTGAAGGAGGCGGATGTACGGGCAGCTGTCCCCGCGCTGGCTGGCATCGACCCGCGGATTCTGGCTCGGGTGCAAATTGATGGTCGGTGCTACTCCATTCATCCCTCAACTTGATATATATATATATTGACGGCGCTCACAGGCGTATACAGTATCTTTGTCTCGCGCCAGGAAGCGGACCTGCGCGACTTCATGAAGGACGAGACGCTCGCGCTCGACCCGCACCTCGACTACCTCGCCGTGCACGGGCTGAGCGCGGAGATTCGCGAGCGGCTGCAGCGCGTGCGACCCGCGACGCTTGTAAGTATTCCATTTTGTTACTTCAAGCTTGAATTTCTTCTTTTCTTTTTTTATTTTGGTTGAGCTGAAATGAGCTGGGCTGATGTGTGTTTTGTTTTATTTTCTGGTTTTAGGGCGCGGCGAAGCGGATGGAGGGCATGACGCCGGTTAGTCTGGTGCTTTTGCTACAGCACTCGGGGGCTTCGTTGAGAAGGCGGGTGAAAGCTTAGGAGCCATTGGGGTTCGGGTCTTGGATATCATTGGGGATGGGGTCTGCTTGGATCAGCGGTCGGGTGGTTGCAAGGTGGATCTGTACGATGCATAGATGCGAGTAGGAAAAAATCAAACAGTGCCAGAGTTTTCTCTGCTCGTACATGAAAACACTAGAATTTACGCCGACGTTGCTCGACGTTGCAACAACCCAAAACTGCCTGTGCATTTCTCGAGAGGCCCTCACAATTTCGACGTAAGACATTGTTCGGCCGATCGATCCGATTGTGTGATCCGGGTGACTCTTGAGCTTGGCGCCTCGGGAAGCATCGCCGGGTATCGGCTAGGCTCGGACAGCCTCGTCATAGTCAATTTTCACAATTCGGATGCCGATCCCAAATGCTGCTACACGCAGCTATTTCCGGACACCTCAGATGCCTTCAGATACTCGGGATCGGGAGGGTGTCGTGTAGTATTGCAATAGCACGGAATACAGGAATAATAACAATACAATTTTATTTCCATTCCCGGGACCTCCGCGCCCCCACCTGCTTGCCCCGCCACCTGGCCGCGCTCCCTCTCCTCACCCGCCCGCACCCATCGCCAATCTGCGGCCATCGGCCATCGCCCGCCCGTATCACACGCCAATCTGCCGAGCATCACCCGTCGTCCGTCCCCATGCTCCGTCCGCCAATCCGCGGACGTCTGCATATCATCCTTGTTCCTTTGGGCATCAAAATCGTGCTGGATAGAATGTATCAGTCCACAGATCAGGGAATGTTGGAGAAAACATACTTCTCAGTATCAAAAACAAGCAGACAACATGCGACAAGAGAGTATGGATAGCCAGGAGAACCAGTCCACAGAGTGACACACCCAGAGCCCCAGAGAGAACCAGCAGAAGCCCAAGTCTTAGAGAGGATCCAGCCCAGTGACTGCCAGCAAAGAAAACCAGATACACGTCTCAGCAGACCAGCGGGAGGAGATGGCTGTAGTGGTAAGCTGTCATGAATCCTCTTTTCATTTACTTCCAGAACCCGAACAACCCGAACAACCCGAACAACCCGATCATTGATCAGATCAACTATCTGATCAATCGAACCAGGATACCGTTTTAGGATCCCTAATGGTTTCAATCGGTTCCCCGACCTTCGGGTTCCCGATCGCCCCTCTATGTTCATATACCCCTTCATTTACTTGCATTAATCTTGTCTGTTGCCGTTGGACACTGTACCCTAATTTACAACCCCTAGGGACTTTAGTATATAAGCTGTAGTTAATTCCCTGTACTTTACACTATTCTAGTCTAAACTCCAGGCTTATTCGTTTGGAACTCTTCGTGCTTCAGTCGCCTTTGTCACCTCAGAACCTGGAATCTGCTCTGTGCTGACATAAGCGGAAGAGAGCGCCACGTCACAGTGACTCAGACTCGGTACTCTTTGGTTCCGACTTCCGCACCGTCAAATGCACAAAGTTGAAGTTTGGTCAAGGTAGCTTTCAAAACTCTAAGACCAATTTCATGATGTCAGTAGAAAAAGCAAGAGGATTCCGAGCATGTGAAATTGAGGACGGTGTCAAAACGAGGCCTCGCGATCCTTGATGAGCCCAGCGTGACCCAGCGATACCCGGTGATGCTTCCCAAGGCACCATTTTCACTGGGCTTGAGCAGCTTGTGAGCAGTAACCATCGTGAGCTATCAGTGTCTGTTGTGTACTTTATGTACGCTTCTTCATCTGTGGTGCGTCCAGGGAGTAGGATCTGTCTGTACGGGTTCCTAGTCCCTAACGTCTTCTGTATCCCGTGGCGCAGACTCCCCGAGTCTGCGGCTTTTAGAATCTGAGGCCAGGTTTCAACTGTGAGAAGGTCACATGGTGGCGTCATGAGAGTCCCGTGCCGCTAAGATGCGTCTGTATCCATACAGACACATCGCGCGAAAAAGTAGAACCCAGGTGATTCATGACAACAAGGCTTATTGTGTTGGTTGTCTCAAGACCCACCGTCCTGAGGCTAGATCAGTCAATGATGCTATGGATGTAGACACTGAGACTCCTGGTGATGAGAGATGCAACTCTTGGCAGCAAAGCATTCGGATGAAGAGCCAGATGACGAAGAATTGGAAGGATCGGGTGACAATTATGACGAGGATAATAGTTTATTATTTCAATGTCTTTCTGCCATTAAAATGGTGCCCAAAAATATCTTAAGGCCTCGGAATGCGCAATGAGGATGTCGTCCAGGTAGACCATGACGTCTCCAGACAGAATCAGGTCCAGGAAGACATTGTTCATCATCGTCTGGAAGGTGGCCGGGGAGTTGGTAAGGCCGAAGTACATCACCAGCGGCTCAAAGAGCCCCCGGTTTGTACGGAACACGGCCTTCCAATCGTCACCTTCCCGGATCCGGACATTGTTGAAACCCCACCGGATTTTGAGTTTCGTGAAGAACCGAGCTCCTTTCAATCGGTTAATAAGATCGTTGATTAAAGGGAGCGGGTACCAATTCTTCATGGTCATCGCGTTGAGCGCCTGGTAGTCCTGGACGAACCGGAGGGCACCATCCTTCTTCTTAACGAAGAAGACCGGTGACGCCATTGGAGACTTTGACAGACAGATGCGGCCGGTACTCAATCCCTCTGCGATGAAGGCATCAAGCTCCTTCTGCTTGAGTAGGGAGATCAGGTAGACCTTGCAGTTGGCTGGTTTCGCGTCCGGCACGAGTTCGATGGCGTGATCCCACATCCGCCTGTCCAGGAGAGAGTCAAAGGACTCCCAGGCAAAGACATCCGAGAAATCCGCGGCCCAGGGTGGAACCTCGGTTCCGGCCGGTGTGAAATTCCGTGTGTGGTGTGTGAGCCTCTGCGAGACGGTGCTTCCGGCGCAAATCTCTTCGGCCTGGGTGAGCACAGTGTATAGGATGTGATCACCTTCCTCGGCTCGTCATTGTCGTTGCTGTTGTCTTCCGAGTCTGGGGTCAGGTCCGGAAGGTTGTTGCCATTGGCTGGGTCGTCTCCAGACCACTCTTCCGAGTCGACAGCGCAGATGGATGGGGTTAGCCTTCGTAAAGCTGCCGGAGGATTGAGGCGGCGAGCTTCTCATTCCTCCAGACGGCCTGTAGCTTGTCCCAGCAGGTGCGGCATCCGGTTGGGCAGCGCGTCATGCAAACCTCCTGGGTTTTCCCAGTTGATCTCCGGATTGTGTTTCTGGAGCCAGGAGTAACCGAGGATGATGTGCTGCTTCCCGAGCCAGGTTACGGCGAGCTGGATGCGCTCGGCATGCCCTTTGTAGGTGACCACCATATCGACTACGCCGGTGATGCCACCTGCTTGGTTCGGGCTGCCGTCCACGTTGAGAACTGGGATGGGCTGCGAGAGATGCCAGACCGGAAGGCTGCGGGAGACAATGTACTCCAAGTCAATGAAGTCTCCGGTTGCTCTGCAGTCAACCAGAGCCTTGACTGACCTCCGGGCGGCGGTCTCAACAGACTACAAGTCCAATGGGATGTGCAGGGAGTTTTGGCCTTCGACAGAGTTGATGACGTACTGCCAGGGAAGTTGTCATTCCCACTTCGGGCAGTGAATGCGCCGAAGTGAGCCTGTCCTCGTTCCCAGCTTGGGGACAGTGCGGGTTTCTGTCTCCAGGACGGAAGGAACAGTCTCGGTCACTCGGACAGAGACTGGGACAGGGGGTGCGCCTTTCGCTACTACCTCTGAATCAAATATATTGTCACTATCTGAATACAGGAGGGCATAGCAATTAGGGGACGTGACCGAGGGTGCACCGCTCACTCGGCCGTGGGGTGAAAACCTGCCAGGTCCGCGTCTTTGTCGGCCGACTCAGCCAGAAGCGAGGCGGAGGTGGCGAGACGAGCAAACAGCTCCTCGAGGAGGTCGTCCCTGAGTTGACGAGCGACCTCATCGAGAACGTCTGTGTGCCGGACGTCGGATGTAACCACGCATTCCCGGGCAAGATGTCCAACTGCACCACACCGGAAGCAAGTGTGTGGGAAAGTGCACACCCGGGTCCAGTCAACGTCCATTGGAACGACCGCCAGGAGCACAGGCGCTGGAGCCGGGGCAAATGAGACCGTAGCGCTCGCAGGCGCTGGAACCAGGAATATTCCCGCTGTGCGCAGCTGAGGCAAAGCGGCCGGGAGCCGGACCGGAGGGTTTCCGGTTCCAGCTCGGCTGAACACCTTGTACTGCTGGAAAGCATGCGCTGTGATAAGGACCGCGGTGTCGGTATTGAAAGATATGTGATTCGAATTCGACTATGTTCGTCCTCTAGAGGGGAAGGTACAGTCAAATGATAGAGCGGAAGGTCGGTGCGCGAATCGGCCTTGTGTGAGCGGTGGGTGTGTGTGGTGTGTGTGTGTGCGAGAACAGTTATTCGTGGAGACCGTTCGTCTCCTAGGTGTGGACGTGTGTGGCAGACCTGCTGTCAGTGAAAACGGTAGAGAAAATGTAAACCTCTAGACCTGGTTCCCCGTACGAGTGTACTGGAACCCTAAATGTGTTGCCCTGTCTGCTTTCCTTCGTGCGCTCTTCCCCTTAGAACCAGCGCTGGAGATGCAATGTGTGTCGCACAGATGATGACATCGACGTTGTTCGGTCGACGGCAAGACGGTCGGTTTCGTTGGCTATGGACAGTGATTTGTATGTGATGGCTTCTCTCCGGGCCTGTTTTCTACAGAGCAAGGCTCGCAAGAACGGTGATCCTAATCAAGGAAGCCTGGAATTATGACACCGGGTCCAGTGATGTCAGCAACGGCCTCTGGGTCGGCTAAACAGCGAGTAACCCGGCGAGAACCCCAACCAGGAGAAACCCGATAGACGCTAGTAGCTCGTGTGTTCCCCGAGCAGTAGGACCAGTTGTACGGCGTCCTCCCTAGGAGGCCGTATGTCGTAGGTCGGGATGCGAGGCGGAACCCGGAACGAGTCGAAGAGGGTGTGATATCCACTCAGGTACAAAACCCGAGGTGTGGATACAACCCGTAGTACGGTGCGAGGGAAGCGGGGCAGGGTGGAGACAATGCCTATGTCAAGCCAAGGTAGAAGCCTGAGATTAGACGAGGTAGAATCTACTGTACATGGAGATTCTACCGTGCTTATATAGGCTTCTAATAAATTAAAGCAATCACGGTCAATCGCGATCAGTTCCTGCAATGTAGCGTTAAGGAGCATTAATGCTGATGCTCCTGGACTCCTCTGTGTTGGTTTCCGTGGTGTCAGTGGACCTAGGAGACCCGACGTTCGGGTTTCCTAGTCCTAAGTGTCATCGTCTCCAGTGGTTCAAACCCCGATCGGGTTTGCAACCACTCCTGTACTCCGTGTACCCTCCTGTGTCAGCCCTTGGTGCGTCCGGGGACTAAAATCCGTCTGTACGGGTTCCTAGTCCCTAACGTCTTCTGTATTCCATGGCGCAGACTCCCTGAGTCTGCGGCTTTAGAATCCGAGGCTGGGTTTCAACCGTGAGAAGGTCACGTGGTGGCGTCATGAGAGCCCTGTGCCGCTGACGCGTCTGTATCCATACGGACGCGTCGCGCGCGAAAAAGTGGAACCCGGGCAATTCATGACAAGTGAGGAGGGACCCTGCTGACGGAGGTGTGAGAGGTGAGACGCCGAGGAACGAGCAAATGTAAGAGGTGTGGCCTGCCTCTGGCAATGGGCAAGGAGGAGGGTGCATGAGAGGTACGAGGTCGGGGAAGGCTGGGGGTACCCCTTTAGATTGAGCTGAGAACGGTACAGAAAGTGGGGATAACACCCCGAAAGCTACTTCTGCAGGCCGGAAGGTACTGACTACTCCTACTAAATGCGCTCCCTTTTATACCTCCTCGACGACTTCCCACGTTTCCAGAGGTGCCATGCGGGTCGCAGGTGTTTCCAGGGGACAGAGGACGTCATGAGGCATTTCGGGGTGCATATACGGCAGGAGACTCGGTGCCTCAGCTGAGGAGACCGATCGTCTTTGGGTGCGCGCGAGGCGCAGTGAGGCCAAATGACCTTGGAGTACATTTGGAGCTTCAGGCACGGGCTGGTGATTGTGTTGGCGGGTGCTCGAGTGCTCAGGCAGGGGGAGAGACGGATGGTCTCCCCTCGGCTAGTTGATGTGTCGTGTGAAGTGGGGGACGGGCTGTGTCGGGATAACCTCTCCCTCGTCCGATGGGTCGGCATCAAGCACACGGTAGGTCCGTCCGGCGCTAGGGATCGTCCGGGAACAGAAAAGAGGGGAGGTCGTCCACACGCCACGGGAGGGAACCAGTCGTATCCTATCCGAGTAGTGACGAACACAATTCGTGTGGTATGGGGAGACCGCTGTTTGCTGGAGGTGCGTATGCAAAGAGTTGTGTCGTAGGAAGGCGTCGAGAGTCCCGGATCTTGGTGTACGGGTTGTATCCGTGTGATGATGGTGCAGGAGCGAGCCCGAATGGCGGGGGGGGACAATGCAGATGTGGGGAGAGCGTTGGTCTCACTCGGAAGCTGCTTCTGGTAACGTAGAATCCCGTTTAGGAAGATCCGTCGCGTACGTCCGAGCTCGTCCATCAGTCGTGCAGATGGTTTGCAGGGGCCATGAGGCAACGAGCGGTGTGTAGCACGCTCGGAGACCTCACAGCGCGCCCCAGCCATCGTAGTCGGTGAGGTCGGGGGTGGTCCCAGACATCGTAATTGCGATGTTGATCTTTGGGTCAAGGCCAGATTGATACTTGGTGACCCGGACAAGAGCATCTGAGTAACCGGCCATTACGGCCAGTTCCCCGAAGTCATCCGTGTACAGGTAGATGTCGCGGGAGCCCTGGTAATACGAGCGGGATTCAAGCTTGGTGAGGGCTTGTTCTCCTCTACGAACCGGAGGTGGAACTCAGCCTCAAACTTGGTCCAGGTGGGGAATGGAAATGGGTCGGCTGAGGCATGCTGTTCTGCCCACCGAGAAGCTGCGCCTTTCAACATGAAGGACATGGTGAACCGGACAAGTTTTTCCTGTGAGACGAACCCGTCTGCCATGAAAGCTTCCAGAACCAGCTGGTAGTGTGAGGACGGAGTAAAGGAATGTCTGCCCTTGTGTCTGGTCACCGTCGAAAACAGCTGGAGGGTTCGGCCGAAGGACCGTTTTTGGAGCCGGGTGGGGGGCCGAGAAATCTGGACCCGGTGCCAGAGCCGGAGCAGCAGGGGTGGGGGCAGGCAGCGGATTTTGGGAGCTCAGCAGTAGCTGGCGGAACGTGTTCTGGATGCTCTCGAGGGAGCCTTCGACAGCAGCGAGCTGGGCCATGGCTCCGGAATCCAGATCCGGAGCGTGAACACTCGGGATCTCGGGTTGCGCGGAGTCAGGGGCAGGCGGCTGTTCCATCGGAACAGAGGAGGGGTCGAGATTTGAAGTGGGGGAGGATGGAGCATTGGAGTAGTGGTCCGAATCCGTACCTGCACCAAACTTCCCAATCTTGACCAGTTGATCCCTTAGATCCTTTCTTCTGCTGTAAGGGCAACCTTAAGCTCGGAAGAATAAATATAGGTACTAGAATACAGGAGCGGAAATACTATGCACCTAGCAGGGGAATCCGAAGAGAAGAAAGGATGAGGATTCCCACGCTAGGTGAAACCTTATATATGAATTGGTAACTACCCAGTAGCACGTGTCTGGAGGTATCTACGGTGATCGCAGGCCTGATCACACAGCACGTGCCAGCGAGAGCAGACAGATGTCCTGGGTGGTTTGACCATCGGATAGAAGGGCGCAGGAGTATCCAGAGCACCAGGCGGAAAACCGTCTGAAGCATCTGAAGCATCCGGAACGGGTCCGGATGGAAAACTGTCCGAAGCAGCCGAAGCGGGAGTTCCCCTGACAGTCTAGATACACATTTACTCACACCTTGTTCGTCTATCTCTCATTGAGGCACAAAACCTCTCCCTACAACCTTTACAAGGCCCTGTACTAGGGGCTGTAGCTCATTGGGATCTTGGAAACGTGCAGACACCGCTATTTGATTTGTTGGTTGGTTGTTTCTGACAGTCTCAGAACTGTTTCTACCTTGACTACGAGTCAAGTGGGATTATTTGTGTGTTTCTTATATAGGTTCTGAGCACATCAATCACCAGGCCGAGGATGTTATTGGTAGCTTAGGTTTCCCGCCCCCCCTTTGGTAGTACGTGTGTTCTACGTATTGATGTGTAACTCTTAGCCTACAAAAAGTTATGATGTCATATGTAGTAGACTGACTGTTCCAGTTGTGGGACCGCTGAAACACCGTAACAAGAGTGTGCGGCATCTAGTGCTATTTTGTGATTTCCTAGGACCAGTATTTATACAACGGGAAAGTGCTAGCACTTCTAAAGTGTTATTCTGGCTAGGTGATATAAAGGAGAACTGGAATGAGCCCAAGCTGCCGGTTGTAACATCGGATATGACTAGGGTGACGCGCTAGTACGGTCTGAAGGTACAAACCATGGGGAAATAACCATAAGCCTACACAGTCAAGGTGCTAGCACCTAGGAAGCGAGACACAGGAGAGTGGTATTGCGAGTACGCTAGCAGAAGGTGCGAGCGGCGAGTCTGGGATCTGAAGGGTAATAAACTATGCGCTAGCAGCCTTCTAGCAGGGGCGTTAGTATGCGGTAACCCACTAGCGATTGACCTGAGGTCTGGAACATAGATACGAACACGTGACTGTCGCAACTCGGTTGTGAGTCACAAACAGAGGCAAGCAGGCAGTAGAGAAATAGCTAGCAGGCTATTGGTGCGGATGCACGGGTCACCACAAATGCAGTAACAGATAAACGAACTGCTAGCTGGTGCTCTGACCTGTGCTAGATGGGCGGTGGATTCAACTCTGTTTCGTCAGGACAGAGGTTCCGGCAGCACACGGCAGGCTGAAGAATCACTCACGATGCCCATAAATGAACGCTAGCAGATCAATGTGGCCGTTCTGCTTGGCATAGACCCATCATAAAACCAAACGGCAGTTGTTTCATTGGCTGTTGTACCTATCACATCATTTTCACTCATTTATATTATTTGTTTTGTTTATCACATGTACCATGGACCTCAGTAGTATACAGGGAGCACAGAGCAGGCCAGAACCTCAGATTATTACATTTTAACACACTTCACAAGAAGTAGCTTTATTGGAATCAATACTGTTGACTCTCGACACGTCGAGATCTTAAGTTGAGGTTCCTGTTGTTGACTCGAGGAGTCTTCATGTATAAAACCAAGGGTGTTCTCTTTGAGAACCAGTTAGCAGTTGCACTAGCAGCTTTGCCTTCACCCCGATATTATTGTAGTGTGTTGGATCGCCTGCTAGGTGATTGTGTGTTGACTCAAGCCCACTAAGAAGATGGACTAGGTGCCCCCACCTTTAGACCGACTGTAACTTGTCAGTTACTTCGCCTTCACCCCGATATTGACAGAAGCACTGTTGTAGTGTGTTGGTTCGCTAGCTCGACGCTTATAGTGTCTATTGCCAATACAAAGTGGAAATGTTCCTGTTCTTGGTTAAGGAATAGGTCAGCGGCTTAAGGACTGCCTTGTTGCTTGAGGATTGAAGTCCCTTGTTGTTAGCCTCAATAGTCTTTGGGTACCCCATTGCGAGAATTTTCATAAACCTACATACTCTGCCCTGGTGCCCTCGATCTAGTGATCCAGCCACCTTGTATCCAACCCATAAACCCCAGACCATCCCAGGTGCTAGCGGTATTGTTGTTGGCAGCTGCGTAGTGCTAGCGTGTTGTTGAACGGCTTTTTGAAGTCCAGCAGTCGAATTGTGTTTGTTCCAAACCCGCTGGTCACATACTATGGCCCGGATCCGAACTCACAAAGAGAAGCACTTACATCTTTGGAGGAATAGATTGTTGTAGTGGTGGTTTTGCTGTTGTTTTGTGCAAGTTCGAATCTAAGCTATTTCTAGTTGTATATCAAGTGCACCGTTTCACCGCATCAGTATAATACACCTCTTCCTCCTCTGGGTGAGGGCGGAACTGCCAGGTTGCCGTCAATATGGGCCCCAAACAAGTGGGATCAATATGAACCCAAAGGGGTGATCAGTGGGGGCCGAAAGGGGACATAAAATATTGCGGGGAACAATTTTGTCATTCAAAATCAAATTGCAAATACACGCAAAGCTATAAAACCCCCCTTCCAGGTGCCCCAAAACAGCTAAAAGGCCAGTGCATGGACCTAGCCAACCAGTTGGCTGGTAAGGCTCCAACCGTTTCCGTTTGAAAACATTTTAAACGGTTATAACTGTTTTTATTTTCATTTTTTTACGGACCTCACAAACAATAAACACAAATAAATAAATGATTGAACAATTAATTTTTAAGGGATGCACAATCACAGCATCAGCGCAGGTCACCGCCGGCTTGTTTGCTCCACCAACCACTTCTAACCTCACATTCTTCTCCACAACCCCCGGTACACCACCGTACCCGGTCAATCATCACTATTTGACTGTCTTGCCTTACGTGTTTCAGGCCCAACCTGTGCCGTGCCCTCCATTACCATCCTAATCGGTGAGATTATTGCTTGACCAGGCTACATGAAGGACATGGCGATGAAGGTAAGTCATCTGTAGCCTCAAATAGGGCTCCCACCTTGTCTCTCACTAGTTATCATATCGGGTTTAAACATTTTAAAAGGTTGTTTTAAACATTTGTTTTCGTTTTCGTTTATTGTACCTGTGGGCACAAACGAAAACGAAAAGGTTGGAGCCTTATTGGCTAGCTACGTGCCTTTAGAAAATATATCCTATGGCTCACTTCACCTCTTTTTATCTATATATTAGGGCTAGGGCTCCACCAATGCGTAGTACGCATTGGAGTGGCAAATAGGTAGCGCTTAATGCGTCCAGAGCGGAAGCGTGTAAAAAGCAGTGTGACATTAGCCTCAAAACCAAAGTACACGGGAATTCTAAATGAGGCCCAAGACAATCAAACACTTTGAGTAAATTTTCCAGCGAACAGGATCCAGTTCTTTTCTGAAGTTGGTTAGAAGTCGGCGCACGAGAGCCGAGTCCAGATCGCCAAGTGCCTGACGAGCGTCGGCTGCCCACACTCAAGTCAGTATGAAGAGGCTTGAAATGATGCGATGCCAAACCATATTTTGCTAGATTTGTTACCAATTCGAGTGCTTGAGCAGGGTGATTGTCGAGCACATCGACCAGTTTGTCAGAGCTATAGATTCGCTGTCTGAATTCAGCTGCAAGATGGCATGTAATGTCATCAGTTTCCGGCCAGGCTACTCTATTGACGGCGCACCATTTGCGGAACAGCACAGTATAATCTGGATTGCAGATTCCACCAAGTTCACGTTGGAAAGTAGAGCAAGGAGATTATTCGTCGTGGCCATCGAGGGCAGAGTCACTCTGAAGAGCATGGTCAAGCAGGATTCCAAATATGTTTATCGAGGCTTACCCCCAAGGCATCATCCGGATTACGTCGATGTATGACTTTCGGATTTCAGGTTGTGCGCGCTGAAGCATACACAGAGTCGCAAAAATCAAAGAGTTGGCGATGGACGAAATGTTCAAGGTTACTTGTTTCAAAAACTGTTCAAGTCGAAACAGCTGGATTATTGAAAGACGCACGAGATATGATATTTATGAGCAACTGACAAACGGCGTCGCCACCGACTCTGCTGCCTTGCCCCCCATTGGCATCGAGCACGATGGAGGCTGGCGCCAGAAATCTGCCGCACCGAACCAGGGTACTGAGGATCGTGAGAACTGAATTCCACGACGCCTCGACTTCGCTCCGCGTTATTGACATTATTTGCAAGATACTATCTCTAGTGAAGGTTCCTCTGCAAACGTCGTCTGCTGAGCGTTAGCTGGGAATGAGACCTGAAATATTAGAATCGGACTTTGTTGTATTAGCGCTGCAATCGCATTGACGGCCGCTTGTTGCAAATTGGAATCTCGTTCTAAAACAGTAGAAATAATGCGTTCCATGACCTCGTGCGTGCACATCGCCGCTCGGATGGGACCTGGCATGCAGTTAGCTTACAAAGGAGCGAAATTCAAAAGAAAATACCATCTTCCGAGAAAGTGGCGATAATTTCGAGGGCTGACCGCCGTACCTCAGATTGCTGATCTATCGCCATCATGGAGAAAAGGCTTTCTCTTGCTTCTGGGGTACAAAGGTCGTTGCGGACGGCATCTGGTGTTCATTAAACTCTTGGTCGACTCGGACTGTGAAACCTACGCACCGTCGAACAGGAAGTAGGATGCAGTTTTGAGCGCTGCTATTCGTACCCCGACGTTTTGGTCACCACGTTTATTGACTACTTGCCTTACGAGAGCGTTGTGTTTCTGTCGAAAGCGATCTTGATCCAGTTTAGCCAAAGAAATACAAGAGAAGGACAGTTAGAACCATATTTCGCCAGGGTGACGATAATCTCGATCGCATCCAGGTCACCACTTTGCAGCAATCTATCGAGGTGTTTTGTAACGTGCGGATCCACCGCGGCATTCTGGAAGGTGAATCGGTCCAACGTCTCTGTTGTAAATCCGGAGTCAGCTCAATTAAAGCGAAACGATTGGACCCACCGACTGCCGCTTCCTGGTCGCCGTGTGCCGCTCTCCATTTCTCCCGAAGTCCAGGGTGTGCGCGCTTTTCAATGAAACCCAAGACAGTAACCATCACAGCGACGCACAGGCCGAAAGGAATCGACAGGTTTTCGGGCTGACTGATCACGACCTCGAAGATAAGTGCGGCGAAGAAGCACACCAACCCGAAGAAGATGAAGAAGACCACACCTTGGAGGCCGCTGGAGGTGTGGTTTCGCCGGGAAATGTGATTGCGCATAGCCGTGAATAGGGTGTCCGTTTCCCTCTGATAAGCCATGAGTTCGTCAGAGCGAATATCTCCACGCGGTTGGCTTCCAATTGATTTTTCTAAGGTATTTTTCGCTTCCAATAATGCGCGAGCATGGCTGCTGAGATCCATGAGCCTCCTGGCTGTGAGAAGGGACGACAGAGCGCCAAGGATTTCGAAAGAGAGGGCAATGTATGTGAGGAAGATGACAACGTCTCGGAGGAAGGGTGAATGGGAGCCACAGTCGTTAGGGAAGAGCGCGACACAGATTGGGTCCGCTATGAGGATTTGGACAAATGCGATTTGCGATCCGGCAAGCAGTGTAGCCTGTTGATGAATGAAACGGGTTGTGCGTGTGTAGGATTCAAGAAATCGCTCACAATTCCAGATAGCCCAGTCATGTATGCTGCTTGAGAACCAAACTTCTTCGGGTCTTGATCCAATCGCGAGACAATGACCTGCTCAACGACATTTGCATAGAGGACCATGAAAGGCTCCCAATATGAATCTGAGAGGGCGCATCGTCGCAGAGATTCAAGTATTTCGGTTTCTTTCCGACCGTCGATTGCTTTTTGCTGTTGCGATTCGTGGGACATAATGGTCGGAAGTGAAGATGCCCTGACCTGCGAATACCTGTACTATGCCGTAAGAAGCTTTCTCATCCATCCAACCAGTCAATGGCGTTCGAAATGGAAGAGCTGGACACGTCAATCACAGAGCACGACAAGATTCTCGCGCTGATACTCGGACTTACTCCAGCTTACGACAATGTCGTGAGTGTTTTCGTAGCCAGATGCTCAATTATTCGAATTATTCCTCGATTATCGGATAAGTATGAACCGGCGTCACCCATCATGCCGTGCACAAAGGTCACACGTCCAGGACTCTGACATACGGCACGTTTGCCTTGCAATCGTTGATGAGTACTAGAATATTCGTTTGAAAGACAGCCGGTCACACAAACAAATGGTAGTAGTACTGGCACGAGAAGAGATAAATTTTAATCATTGTCTTTGGCTTTTCGCCTTCACCAGCGCCCTCACTTTCCTATAATGAGCTATAGGTTCCTGAAACATCATCAGCTTAGACTTATACAGAAAGTAAGTCGCGAACCATATATTGGATGCGAATCTTGTCCACTCCTCTATTGGCCTTGAACGAAACCGTTTGACCTGGCTGCTGAGGAAATATGACGTCCTCTGGTCATGGGAAAACTCAATGAAACGGGACTGTCGAAAAAAGAAACAATTGCTGACCTAGAATTCCGTTTCTGGGGCTGTAATTTTTGAAGTCAATCCAGATATTTTCGAGCAGACGCCAGAACCAATCGAACAAGGGATGTGAATCGTTCTCCCAGGTTATCGTTGCTGCCAGATCGTCACTTGGGACGACAGGAACTGGATGCCTAAGTGGGATGGAAGATTCGGGGCAATCCAGAACTGGGTACTGAATACCCGCACTCAAATCGTACAACATATTCGTCAGAGCTCGGAATGGACACAACGTCGGCGGTGCCTTGGTGGTGACTGGTATCCCCGCTTTGATCGCGGATAACCAAGCGGTAACGCACACGGGTCTTTAAGGCCGCGCTCTGTTGCAGGTTAATGCCTGTAGAGACAACTCGGAGATGCGGAGACGGTTCAGTCAAGTAGTGCACTTACAGGCTTGGATGTTGGCAGACATGGTGGTTGAAGACAGAGTCTTCTATTCCTTATCACCTGTGTTCTGGCGTGCTACGTAGATCATCAGTCTGTGGGAATCCGGTCGTAAAACTGGATGTTGGCAGACATGGTGGTTGGCGACAGAGTCTTCGATTCCTTATCATTTGTGTTCTGGCGTGTAGATCAACTATCAATGTGGGAATCCTGTCGTAAAACTGGAAGCGATTGGATCCGAAATTGTGCAAAGGAGAAGAGACGGAAGGATAGGATAGGATAGAGTACCCGGCACGGTCCGAATCATGAACTCCGGATTCCAGGAGTTATCCCAGGGTATCCCGGCGTACAGGCCAGCTAAATTACACCATTGTTCCTGGGTTTCCAAGCCCCATCCAAGCCGAGCTTGCAGTCCACGCAAACAGCCATTCAGCCGCCTATACGCTGCTGTAGAGCCCAGACGACGCCTGGAAGTAACTATCAGCACCACATCACCGACCTCATTCCTCTTCACGCCACAATCTCAATTCGCTCGTACACGATATATGGGAGCCGAGTAGAAGACCTCAAAAACGTCATGCGTAAAGTTACAGTATGTAAAGCGGTTGCTCGGCCTCGCATCCCTTCCCTGATGCGTGAATTTTGGAGTTGCACGCTCCTTGCTATGAATCTTTCCGTGGTACCGGTTTAAAGGTGGTTCGAAGAAATAAATTGCGGAAGATCTTCGGGCGAAGAAGCCGATTGACAGATGGCGGAGTTTGAAAAGGCTTCAGACATGCTTAATTTTATAAAGAGAGAGAAGAGAAGAGAAGAGAAGAGAAGTACTATCGTGCTTCGCTCATACTTATATGATAGCTTTCAGTCGAGAAATGTTATCGAGCTGGTCCATTCCACGCTGCAATTTTGGAACTGCTCTAAAGAGCTTCTCCAAAAACACGACGCGCAACCACCAGCGTCTAACGCAACGCGTACTCGGGAGTCTCCACAGTTCCGACAGAAGCGGCATAGACGTAATTCACCCGGTACTTTGGCGTACAGTAAGCATGATCATTACGGCGCAGCTTTCCAGTTGATGGGTAATGCCATATATATTATCTCGAAGCGTGCAAGAACGGCCTCGTGAGCTCTGCACATGTGATATATCAGATATAAATGAGCAGTGGTGTGTGAAGTCCACTCACCACCGGAATATGGACACGAACCCATCGCCGTCAAAAGAAACGAGGACGGAGATCATCAACCTTGACTTTCTCGAAAAATGTGCTCGCGAGGATCCTCTCTTGGATACTTTCATGAATACCTATGCTAGCATTATCGAGGCGGTTATTAACTCACACTTGGATGAACGTGCGAAGAGATACCGGGATGAAGCGGTCTATCTAACAGGTGTAGCTGGCGTCGTGAGCCTTCAGCTTCATATGATACTTCTTATACGCTCTGATCTGAGAACTGGAAGGCATCCGTTCTTGCCATGGTCCAATTCGGATTCCTGCTGGTCACCGGAAAGCCGGACGATGATACAGCTGCCACTTCACATCTTTTACCGAATATCACAATCTTGGCAGCATACAGCGCCGAATGCTTCTACCTAATGGGAGCATATTCTTCCCTTCTTCTTGTATGGACGATGTTGAATCTTGCGGACGAGGCGCAGGATCTTCTACATGACAAATATCTTCTCGACGCGTCACTTCTGGAGCTTGGCGATATGGGACGTGCTTTGGACAGTCCAGGACAGAGGCATACGCGCGAACAGGCATTTGATCTATACAGTGACCACGCAGAAACATTATTCGTTGAACTCCGAACGCACACAAATCAGGTGAAGACACACACCGGAAGTCGCTCCGGAGCCATCTTATTTGTGCTGCTTGGAATCCTGTCTTTCATCGTTGGACTCCTCTCTCACACGATCCTCAGCCAGCCCCGTCCTTTACAGTGGATGCCTGTCATTTTTGCGGCTGTCGTCGCCGGGGCTTTGATAAACCAAACACACACCAGATTTTGGATGACTTTGAAACCACGCAGTCCGCGAACGAAGGCCCAGGTACTGGATAAGCGCAGATATCCACTACAAATGACACAGAAGGTGGTAAAGGAGACAGACCTTACACATAAGCTCGAAGACCACGAGCGGTTCCAGCAGCGGAAAGATGCAAAGGAGCAGCAGAAAGATGTAAAGGATGTTGACGATAGTGCCTGTAAGCCAATCTGGTTCTGTAAATTGCATTGACAGATTCATCAAGTCTGTAGCAATGACGCCGCCTCAGGGCAATACGGAAGTTTCTGCCCTACAGCACCGAGGTTCTCATTCGATCAACAATGCTGCACCACCCTATCCGTTTTTTAATGCCCGTGAGGATAATGTTCAGCAAACTTTCAAATTTTAACCAGCTGAAACAGAACCAGATAGCCGCACGGAAAGTGCTCTCGATCTGCAGGAAGTGACCCACGCCTCCCAGCCTCAGGCTCGAATCCATGGTCACGTCGAGCAAGTGAATCTCAACAATTACACACACCACCATTACTACGTCTCTCACATCAATGCTGGAAATGCTACGCCTCTCCCCTCACAAGCCGTCACCATCATCAACAGCGACCCACGGCTTTTGCCGATACTCTCCGTCGCTGTCGTCTTCCGTCATCCTGGTGCATCGGTGTTGCAGATTTCTCGCGTTCTGGAGATGGATCAAGGGGAGGTTGCTATGGCCCTGCAACCGTTCCTTGGTTACCTCAAGTCTCCACCAACTGACTTCTCATCTGAAATCAAGATACCACTCGAGTTGAAGGACGCACTCATCTATAGGACGGGCAAACCGAAGGTTAATGCTCGGAAATACCACGAGCTCGTGGCTAAGTGGTGCCTGGGGCCAAGGAGGCCGTCTGATGCGCTGATGTACGTGTCCTTGTCATTGCTGTTGCTGCAGTATTTACTCGTCAAATTGAATTCAGTGACATCTCCTATGCCTCTGAGTCATGGGTGTACCACCTGTGCAACGCAAACCCGTCGGACGAGCTGTACGAGGTGTTGCGAAACTCATCGATCCCAATGGATCCTCTGTCGCACGACGAGTTGCAGCATGTTGTTGATTGGTTGGTGCGTGTACGGGCCTAGGCAGCAGGTGTGCGTTACTGATTGGATGATATTAGATAGAAGAAGGGAACTCGCAGGCAAGGGATTTGATAGAGAACTATGAAGCTCAAATCAAAGGGAGGAATGACGAAAGGGATGGGAGTGAGAGTCAGCTAATCACTCCGCCAAATTGATTGTTTTGGCAAGGCCAAAAATGTTGCTGATATCCTCTGTTCCAACCACAGTATACTGTAGTATTTCGTTCAATTTGTAAGGCGGTTTGAGGTGTGACACCATCATACGAATTGACCCTTTCGTAACCGGTCCCCTTTAGGGAATTTGATCTGCTGGCAATGCTCGGCTAATCTCGGCTAGCTCGGCTAAGCCCAAAATTGCCTCTGTGACTGGGTGACTTACGAAAATTTTCGTAGATTTTTGGCCGTGTGACATGTGACCATACGAATTGAACGAAATACTACAGTTCGCGTCATCACTTCCTTGCTACCCTTGCCGAGACTGATCGGGTAGGAATTAGACCCTGAAACCAAATTTTTACCCATGAAACCAGTGAAAAGAATGTGAATGGCGTATATGGTGCAGGTCACCTAGCAGCCGCACCCTAATGTTTGAAATTTGGCGGCTTCAAATTTGATCTGATTTCTTATCCCTCTTTACAATGTGCTCCGTTTCAACATGCAAGAAGATTCTAAAGAGGAATTTTCATTTACTTCAAAACTGAGCAAGCAAAAAAAAAAGTTGCCTGCTGATTTGGCCGCATGCACATATTATATTGAAAAAAGCTTTGTCCGAGCTGTAAACAGGTGCAAAATGGTGCCACGGAGTTTTACTCATCCACTGGCCTCTCAGGTGCGCGACGGTGGGATTTATATATAGTCAAGCTGAACGCCCGCACCATCCCAACTGATTTTGATATTTTCCGAACACGAGCTTGTTGGGATGATTGAACAAAAGTAAGGTTAATACATTCAAAAGTAAGCCCAAAATCCCTCCAGAGGTACAATTAATTCAAAAAAAAATTCTCCAGCCGATTTGGCCACTAGTGTTTGGTAGCGGCAGCTAGGTGACCTGCACCATAGAACCATATTTCTTACGTAATCGGTCACTTTTTTCGCTCTGGAAAGCACTTTTTCGTCGATTTTTCGACCTTTTCTCAACACCTGGTGGATCAGGCAGTGCTCAAATCTATGCCAAACTGTGCAATACCTCTGTTTTGTGCCGGCTCGAGCCTCTAGGCGTCGGTTAGCTAGCCAGTGGCTGTGCATCGGTCACTTTTTTTGGGTCCGAAAAATGAAAACTTACGCTGCATCTTAGCCGTTTATGATTCAAATAGCTGTGATCAAACCAAGTCGTTTCCCACTGTTTTAAACAAGAAATAGGTTTTTTTCTGGCCTGTGAATCATTTACAAATTTGCCATCAATCTACACCAAAAGCGGTAGTCGGGAGGTGGTGACGCGAACTGTACAGTAACTGCTACTGGGACTGGGGGTCTTGGTTGTGATTTTATGCCAACTGAGACTGGAAGTATCAGTTGCTCTCCTGATACCTTCCATATCAGAGCGACTGATACGGCTGCTGATACTGCTGGATCACCCGGGCCGGCGCGGGCCGCCCCGGACCGCCAACTGATACGCTCGCTGATACCTTTGGTATCAGCCACGGAAATACCGGGTTTGATACTCGTCATCTCAGTGAGCCAGAAACTAACTCTGAAATGATTAGTTTATGGAGAGCATATTCTGTTACTTGAACCTCAGATCTCAGAAACATTTCCGGTGGCTCTGAAACAACACAATTTCCGGAGTGAATGGTTGGCTGACGGCCTATAGCGTGACCGATCCACCCTCCAAATCTGATCCCATTCCGCCTAAGATTCACCCGGTGCCATCCAGTTTACGGCCCGACCCTGCGGTGGTTAGTCCTGCTTGCCCAAGATCGGGCCGGTGCGGGCCGTATGTAGTTCCCTACAAATGAGCGTAGCAGCATTCTGAATCGTTTAGTGGGTCCGCGGCACCCAGTGCCACTCCATCAACGCCAATCCCCGCCGCCTTCCAACGCTACTTCTCAGCGCACCTAGCAACGACGAATATAATAAAAGAACGTCACATCAGACAGCTACTTTTTTTTTTCACTTTCACTTTTCATTTTCCAAATTAAAAAAATTCGCTGGAAGCATCGGCAGTTGAGCCAGAACATAGCCACACGTTCTGGGCCTCAGCACAGAAAAAGACAGCACACAGTAGTAAGGCTTAACTTGCACGCTTTGATTGCTTCGCCTGTCACGTCGAACGGTTTGAATAGTGGTTCGAACCACTGACAGGGGATTTGAACGTGAAAATATTGCAGTGGAGAGTAAGCCTTCAGAATTCAGGGTCTTCCCGATTTACAAAGGTCCTGGTGCTAAGTGCGCATGTCGAAAGTGGTAATCGCCGAAGGGATTTTACTCGGATAGCTCACAACTGATGCGCCTGCCGCTTGCTCTTCGACAGCCTCAAATTTCAACCCAAAGCTCATCGAAACCTGCATTCAGAGTAATAACTCATTTTTTTGGTTGCGATTCGTTCGCGCGTTGTTCAACTGTGGCCCATTCTTATGCCACAAACAGCGGTGAATCGGATTGGGTGGCCTGAGCCACACATTGTAGCTGCAACATCGTTCATCGAAGACTCTCTCTCAGGTTCTTTTCAAGCCATCACTCGTCTTTGGCCTCAGCAGACTTCTTTGGCTTCTCGGTTTCCCCCTCTTGCTCCGAATTAAGATTTAAATTTAGAAAAACCCTGGTGAAGGAAGTCTCGCCTGGTGGTCGTTCTGTTTGTATATGGACCCCGTAAAGTAATTGTAACCTTGAGACTATTTGCGTGAATACCTGGTCAAGGTCTGGAACGAAGTGTCGACTGATTCCTAGCCCGTCCATATTCTTCATCTACGTACTCCTCAGACTTTGCCAGTGTACGGCAACATCTCACATGCTTGGACGAATTTAAATGTCTTCCTTTTCACTTGAAAAAATGGATCTATGGATATCGGGGCAAACCAGAGCGTCCATACGCAACACAGTATCCCGGAGATCTTCGTCGCTTATTATGAATTCAAGACCAAGGACCGTCACTAGGTACTGATCCGGGCAAGTTCGACATCCCGAAGCGTTAGAGTCAGCCGTTACCCTCCGCCAAACCACCCTGCGGATTGTCTACACCACCCAAGTCCTACGCCCACTAACTACGTTGCCTCTTCGCTCGGAGAGTCCAAATAGTTGCACTTTTGGGTGCCAATGTGAATCTCTCCTCCATCAACGACCAACTCCGTGAACGCAGTGAGGACGTCCGCCGGGGGGACTTCGACGTTGAGGATACGGAGTTGGATGCGGCGGGCACCGTCCGCCAGGCGGAGTCGGAGATCTCGCTCGCCCCCACTTCGATGGTGAGACTGAGGAGATTGGGGAGCAGGGAAGGAAAGTCGTACAAAGCGGTGAATAAATTGGCCACAAACTGGGGGCCCGGAAACCATAGTGCGAGCCGTGAAAGGGTCGGAATGATGTGGAAGGAGTCCTGGAGAAAAGAATACGGGTAATCTTCCACCACAATACCCAGTTCTTGGAGTGATGGCGATGATCGTTTGAAAAAGCGAAGCAGGTCGTCGCCGGCGACAACATGCAGGGCTTCGAGCGCAGGAAGTGTGAGACAGTTGAGAATCTCATCCTTGTCAGGACAATACATGGGATCTCCAAACGCCAACCGACGCAACGTCTGGAGGACCAGATTTTCAGTGGAGTCGGGCTTCGAGTTGCGCCAAAATTCTACGCCATCGAAGAAGCATTCAACGATGCTGGGCGAGAGACGGAGCAGCTCGAGGATCCGAACAAAGACCACTCGGTAATTCGAAGTGCGAACCGTCAACGTTTTAAGCAACGGCAGCGATTCCGGAGTCGTGTCACCGAAAAGGTCGATGCTATTTGCGTCGTCCTCAGTATCAAAATAATCGTCCCATATTTCTAGGTGTTTTATCTGGCCACCGTGTCGCCAGATGGCAGCAACCGGGTCGCTCAAGTAGGCGACATCTCCGCGAAACGATATGGACAAGGGGTGAGTCCGCGCACGCTGAAACCAAATTGGCAGCAGTTGCGTCAAGCCTTTGGCGCAGGGGAAAGTGATCTCAATGGCCGACCAAAGTTCCGGTGTGGATAGTGCAATGGCAGTCCAACCATTACAGATGTTTAGAAAAAGTATGGGTGCGTGGCACGGTCCAACCCCCCGCTCGGGGACGGGATCGAGACATTGGAGAAAAATGTCCGACGAAATTTCCAGGGGAAGGCGTGCCATCGGGTCCACTACTTCATTGAGCTGGCGTTGAACAACGCTTTTATCGTGCTGCAGCTTCTTTAAGAGCTGCTTCTGCAGACCGATCTCGGACGAAATTTCCTCGATGCGCGCACGAAGCTCGTCGGCGGAAATTTTGGGTGGATTCTGTAATTGGTGCCTGGGTAAGAAGATTCCGGAAGGACTGCTTTGGATTCACTAGATCGCGTACACGAACGAAACCTCGTGTTCCTGAAAAGAACTCGGTGTGGCGCGATTGAGGAGCAAGAGGAAGTAGGAGTTGAGTAGGAGCGCAAATCGATAGCTCTTCGGCCGATCAATCCCATTGGGTGCGTGCAGCCGAATTCAAGCCGAATTTGCTCTTTGCTGCAAACCATAACGGTGGAAGCTTGCTCTGGGAAAATACAAAATTCTCAGTGAGTCATATAGCCTCCGAATCCTGTTTTGTCTGACGGTGAGCATTGTCTAGTAGAGCCAGATCCACGGACGACAATCATCGATGTCCATCCCAGAACTCCGCACGCGCATTGTAGAGCTCAACACCGAGATTGAACTGCATAGGCAGACGCAGAGGAAGCTGGAGCGCGATAGAATCCTCGTTCAGCGCCAGATTAACGCACTTACCGACCCGTGGCTCACCTCCCGCTCGAAATTTCATCCGAGATTTTCCTCCATTCTCTGGTCTTCTTTGAGTCTCCACGACATTGTCACATCCTCCTAGATAATTCTTTCAGAATTTGGTCAAACGCGTCCCTACACCAAAGCAGAGAGTATTCGTGTTACTGGTACACTCCTCGCCTGCGAAGGCAGGGGCACCGGATGCCCAAAAAACCTCGTGATAGTGGGTACGCAAGCCGGGAACGGCGAAACGAGATCCCAGCGGCTCGTGTCCACGCTCCTGCTGTGCTGCCAGATCGAGATATCCTGCAACAAGTTCCACTCGGGGTACTTGTGTTCCCCAATTTGCGTCTTGAACTGTACGCGGCCCTGCGAAATTAAAACAATTTATACATTAGCGCCTTCAGTGCAAGATGAATCGCTGCACTCACCTCTACTTCGGCCGCAGGCCCGTCGGGAACGAGGCTAAGATGCATGAAGATTATGCCGAGCGCGCTGATGCGAGAAGCGTTTTCCGCGAGCGTGGCGATGTGCTGCGCCGTGAGGGTGAGTAAGCTGACCGTCAGGCTCTGCAGTGTATCGCCACTGGCGAATACAGATGTGGCGGCTTTGAGATCAGTGAGGCTGAGAGCGATGCCCTCCAAGATTATGGTGTGGAGGGTACTGCGTGCGCCACGGAACAGATCGTGCAGCTCGCACAGCAGGGTGTTTTCTAATTTCGGATGAGGCATGCCGAAGTTAATCTCCAAGGTCTCTAAGCGGGGAATGCGCGCGCGGGACATAGCGAGGCTCGGTAGCACGCGCTCTGGGGAGGATACTGTGGCGTGGTAGAGGAACAGCGTCAGGTGGCGCAGGTTCAGCGCGGAGTGGGCGAAGTAGGACTGCAGACCGGAGGGATCCGAGAGTGTGTCGTGATCAGCCAGAATGTGAAGTAGTAGGCGGTGGAGGTTTATGAAAGATGAGAGCTGGTAAAAGACGCAGGAAAGATCTAGGTTCGACGAGGACTGAATGGACAGGATGTCCAAGTCGGGATTAACGCGAGCCAGAAATGAAGACGCATATTCTGGGAAGATATCTTGTATCCCAATGGATTGGACGCCCTCGGACATAGGAAGGAGTTCGAGGTGAAGTTCCTCCAGGCAGAGCAGGTGCACATCAGACGAAAGCACGGCGTTGAATCGTTCGGGTCGCGCGGAAACGTATAGTTTCTTCAGTGTCGACCCGAATGCCGGCCATGCGACGTCAAGAATGGCGCCTTGGAGCGAAGCGTGGATGATTTCTCCCGACTGGATGCCCTCGCGAAAGTCCCATTTAACGGAGTACTCCGAGGGTTTTAAGCCAGAGATGATCCCCGATATGAGGCGAACATGGGTGTTTAGGACACTGGTCACGTCGAGAGCACAGATCCTCCGATTTAGAATGGACAGTGTATTTCTGTCCATCGGGAATTTGACCCTCTGACCTGTGATGCTGCCGAGGAGAGAAATTTGGAGGGCTGCGCCAGAGATGGACAGGTGTCGGATGCGTTTCGCAATCCCAGGGTCTCTGTGGCAAGATAAGTCATTTTTTGCAAATTGCGGTATCGGATGACGCTGCGTACTTACTTCAAAAGTGGCAATCTAGACAGCACCGTTTCATTCACCTGAGTAATGTCGAGGTCCCGATATCGAGAATTCATCACGATCTCGAACCAAATGCGATTGAGACTGTACAGAGATTCAGAGTACACAGGGCCAACGAGATCCCGGATTTGCAGCCAGATTTCGAAAGGAATGCGGCTGACTGCAGTACTGACCGCCATACTGCACTCTATGAAGGTAAATATCAACGAAAAACCACCGGCCTTGCAAGGGAACCTTTACTTAGCTCCGTCGCCGCGGCCGAGGAGGACAAGGTACGTGTATCGGCGTTGCCCAATTTGGCAATCGCGTTATCGCTTGCGTATTCGCTTGCTCAGCCTCTTCCTTCCTCCCTCCACCATCCTCCAGGCCATGGCGGATACCCCTCTGGTCAAGCCTACGCTCCAGGACCACGAGCCTACCGAGACAGAACCCCTACTCCCGCGCCACGACTCGGGTCCAGAAACGCCGGTGAAGCGCAGGAGTCTTTGGGCGATCGGGATGTACGTCGCTTTGAGCGTGGCGAGCGCAATTGCTCTCGGCTTCTTCATCCAGGGCTGGATCGCTGCGGGCGATGTTAAGGTGAGCCAAAGGATACTCTCGCCGATGTCATATTAACAGCGCGCGTAGTTTGATTTCTCGAAAGCTCTGAAGAGCGCCCTCGGAGGTGGTTTGAGCGGTGCCGCCGGTGAGCTGTCGATTTTTCCAGCCTGCAATTTTTCAGCACTGACCGGAATTTTCTAGCCATGGTCATTCAAGTTTTGACCCTCATGGTGCGATTATTCGCCGATGAATTGGATTTATATCTTATTCGCATCAGCCTCTGCGCACGGTCATGAACTACCAATACAGATATGGAACATCCATGTCGCAAGCCATCGGCACTCTTTATGCGGACGGAGGATGGACCCGCTACTATCAAGGGCTGAGTGCGGCCCTCGTGCAAGGCCCGGTTTCTCGTTTCGGAGATACCTTCGCCAATGCGGGCATCTTAGCTCTGCTGGACTCCAACCCGTACTTGAAAAACATGTGGTCGGTTTTCAAGACGGTGTTCGCATCGCTGGCGGCCGCGCTGTTTAGGATGATCCTCACCCCGATAGACACCGTCAAAACCACTCTACAAACGCAAGGAAAACCCGGCATGCAGATTCTACGAACCCGAGTCCGTTCATCTATTCGGTTTAGTATCAGATCGCTCAACATCGGGTTAGGTAAAAATGTACGGCATTGGTTCGCTCTGGTATGGCGCATTTGCCACCGCAGCCGCTACATTCGCCGGGCACTATCCTGTAGGCATGATTCTTCATTCTGATATTCCTCGCCTGATCAAATTTTCAGTGGTTCGCCACGCTCAACTATCTCGAAGCAAATCTCCCTGAGGCGCACACCCTCCTTGAGAAACTCGGCCGTCGGGCATTCATCGGATTCTGCGCGTCCATTACCTCTGATACGGTCTCGAACTCCCTTCGCGTCGTCAAGACCTACAGGCAGGTCAACGAGACCCGCATCGGCTACTTCGATGCTGCTCGAGAGGTAATTGCGGCTGACGGCCTGATTGGCTTGTTCGGGCGTGGGTTGAAGACCCGTATTCTGGCGAACGGTCTGCAAGGACTCATGTTCACCGTCCTGTGGAGGTTCTTTGAGGATTTGTACGTCCTCATTGCAGCTCCCCTCGAGTACCTTATCCTAATGATTCTACAGGTGGAAGAAATCAACATAGTGCTTCTGTACATGCTTCGTCCTAGGTTTTCCTGTTGGATCAGTGCAATATCATAGAATTTAAACCTTGAATGCAGTTCTAGTACCTAGTGTCGGTTTGGCCGCATTAATCTGTACGCCGTCATTGTACCCGACGCGCCCTCATATGGCCGCCATCACACACCATCGGCCCGCCGACTCGGCGGCCGCGCAAGCGGCCCGTACAGACGTGTCCAGGTGACGCTCACACCACTCGGAACGACAATGACATCCAGTGATTGGCGCGACTGCATATATAAGGCCGCGTCCTAGTTTTCGTTGCTTTTCGCTGGCGACTGCGGTGGCCATGAACTTCAAAAGGGTGGTTGCCTTCTTTGCCTTCTGTCTGCCTGGTGAGTCCGCTGCCCCTGAATGTAAAACTTTATCCTTAAAGTACTTCCTAGTCCAAGTCTGGGGACTTTTGAATCCGATACTTCCGGGATGGAACCCTGATCCCAGCATTTTGCGCGTTGGCCACGGATTATTTCATTACTACCTCCACCTTCGAGTATTTTCCGGGGCACCCCATCTACCACAGCACGGGTAAGTGCAAATTATCGCACCCCTCAACTTAATTACATTCTGTTATCTCTTGAGATTTGGTGAGCTGGAAACTCATAGGGCACGGTCTGAACCGAGCTTCGCAACTGAGTCTCTTCGGGACGCCTTCAGACGCAGGTACGCAGTTTCGAATTATATTTTTGTCTGCGACGGGCAAACCTCGGGGCATAGGAATCTGGGCGCCGTCGCTGAGATACCACGCACCCACGAAAACCTACTACTTGGCGTCAACGGCGAGGTATGCGTATACCGGTAAGTTCTCGGGTCGGTCCTCAGTTCCAACACTCACATCGACTGGCAGCCGAGTATCGTCTATTCCCGAGGTCTTTCTACGTGACGACCAAAGACATCTTCGTCGACAACTGGAGCGACCCTATTTATTTCGGTACTTCTGGCTCACATTTTCGGTGTATTCAACGCTGATAACGCCCATTAGACGCGCTTGGTTACGATACTGATATCTTCTGGGACACAAACGGCGACGTATACGCAACATGGTCGGGCAATAACAATGCCATCGACAAAATATACGGTACGCGCTTCTCACCTCGGGAAACAGAGGGCTTACACTCAGCTCGAAGGCATCTATCAAAACAAAATCGATATCGCCACAGGAACCTCCTTAACGGACGCGCAGCTCATCTTCACTGGCACACTTCCCGATAATTCGAGTGCCAGGCCCGAAGGCCCTCACGTCTACTATATCAACTCCACGTACTATTTGCTCATCGCTGAAGGTGAATTCCTTCAAAACTCTATATACTGATTGGAGCGTTTTAACTTGGTACAGGTGGATCGGGCCCCCAGCACCGCTCAACAATCCAACGGGGCCCTTCGCCTTCTGGTCCATGGGAAAGCAACCCGAAGAACCCAATTATTTTCAACGGCGCGGATCTTTCGCTACCCGTTCAGGATACTGGCCACTCCGACATCGTGCAGGCGCCAGATGGCTCCTGGTGGGGCGTAGCGCTCGGTGTGCGGCCGCAGAACGGAAGCTTCAATAATCAACAACTCGGTTAGTTCCCCAATTGCGATATCTGAACCATCAGCTCAACCAGCTGCTTTTCTCTTCTGCTTAGGACGCGAGACTTTCCTCTTTCCAGTTACATGGGAAGACGGCTGGCCTGTTTTCAACGGCGGTCAACCCATCAGCGAACATATCGAAGGCGTTCTGGAAGACAAATCCCCCTTGTCGACGTACTTGAACGACTTCGTTTCGCACACACTCGACCTCTCGTTTTACTTTCTGCGTACTCCCTACAAAACCTTCCATTCCCTCACCGCACGTCCGGGATTCCTGCGAGTGAATGCCAACGCGTTCGCACTGGGCGACAGAGACAACCCTGCCCTTCTCCTCCGCAAGCAGACGAGCTACGAAGAGACGTTCGAAACCAAACTTGACTTTGCCCCTCGCAGCAATTTGACGGAGGCCGGGGTCACCATTTTCTACAGTGATCTGTTGCACAACGACATCGGTATAGTGGGTGATGGGAGTGGTGGGCGGCAGCTCGTCACGCGGACGAACGTTCAGGCTGTTCAAGTGGGCCCTTGGTCGCTCACGTATACCAACAGCACGATCACGACGGTGAAAGATACACTAATAAATCCCAAGTTACGCCGACTAATATGAATCTACATAGGTGAACCATATTCCGCTGACTACATCAGCGGGCCCTGTAAAACTCCAAATTGTCGGTAACTCCACGTCGTATTCTTTGGGCTACGCGGAAGGCGACAGTGCGGAGTTCACCTTCCCGGTCACCATCGACTCGTCTCTGTTGTCTGTGCCGCCTTTCGGGTACGCGAACAATTTACGCTGCGATTGAGCAAGCTTCATGTTGACATTGACAACAGCGGTTTCTTCTTCAAGGGCGCGGCTTTCGGGGTGTACAACTCGGGGAACGGCAAGCCCAGCCTTGCTCCCGCCGATTTCGAGTACTGGAAGCAGACGCCTGTGGTGTGACGCAGATGATCACGAATTAATATTTGTTGACTGCGGCCTTGCGAGAATATCTCGGACCAAATTTCAAGAGAAAACGTTGTTGAACTAAGCAGATGCATTTATGCAAAGTCACCGGCCAGAACATGGGCTGGAAGCTAAGTAATGCATCAGAAGAGATAAATGAAATCGACGACGGAAGGAAGCTCTGTACATCTTTATAATCGACTATTCTTTGTCTCCTAAAACCTTCATTTTTTCGCCCGGGAGATTCATCAAACCAAACTATGTTCTTCAGGTCCAATATGTATTTGTACACCGTCGGCGATCAGTTCCCGCAATGCGGCTAGAACGTCCATCGGCAGCGCTAGCGTTAATTCATCGAGGAGGCGGAACTGGATGCGACGGATCGCAAGTGCACGAAGGAGCGGTTCCCAGCCGTCGGACCGACGACGGTTATCGATGGTCAGGCTGCGGAGATTGGGGAGTAGTAGGGATGGGGAGTCGGCCAAGGCGGCAAGTAAGCTGACCACACGATACGGCTCTGGCCACACCATTTCGAGCCGTTGAAGGCTCAGAGCAAAATGGAGGTACTCGGGTAGTCGGTCAGGGTTATCGTTCGGATCCATGGAGTGCACGATTAGTTCTCGGAGCGGTGGTGCTGAGCACTTCAAAAAGCGAACGAGACAGTCATCAGAAGCCCGGATGCGGAGGACCTCGAGCGCGGGGAGTTTAAGACCGTCGAGAATGCGCTCTCCGCTGCTAGGATGTCCTTCTCCAAATACGAGTCGACGCAACGTGGCAAGCACAACCGTTTCATCCGTGCTAGCGAAGCGAAACGTAGGCTCCTGACCGATGGTGCATTCGACGAGATTGGGGGCCAGACGCAGCAGCTGGAAAATGTGCGGAAAGGAAAAGCCAATGCTATGTATCGAATCGCCAATCGTCAGAGTTTCGAGCAACGGCAGTCGCCCCGGGGTCGTGCCTCCGAAAAGATGGATGGTATTCGTTTCGCGATGGTACTCATTGTCGAAAGCGTCGTCCCATATTTCTAGGTTTTTCAGTTGCCGATGATAGCAGAGACATGGTAGTTCAAGTTTGCCAAATCTCCATGAAGGGATATAGATATGGGGTGATTATGCGCGCCGAAACCAAATTGGCAGTAGCTGCTTCAAGCCGTCGGCGCAGGGGAAAATAATCCGAATGACCGACCACAGAGCCGGTGTGGCGAGCACGATGGAAGTCCAGGTATTGCAAACGTTCAGGAACAGCATTGGAACGAGGCGTGCTCTAGCCACGGGGAAGGGACTTAGATCGAGACTTCGCGGATTCTGTGGAGCTGTAGCATCGAGGCATCGGAGAAAAACCTCCGACGAGATTTCGAGCGGATCGACCACAGCGTTGATTTGGCCTAGAGCGAGGCTTCTGTTGTGCTCTAGCTTCTGTAAGAGTCTCTTCTGGAGGTCAATCTCGAAAGAAATTGCCGCGATGCGCGCGCGAAGACGAAGCTCCTGGGCCGACATTTGGATTCTGTGTGAAATTCGCAGTCAACAGAAGATCTAAAGACGAATGCTTAATATCATTCACCGCCAATAGCTATAGAGATGTCGGCGGCGGGGTAGAGGACTTATCAAGGGCAAGTCAAGCGAGTACATCACTCGGTGATCGCCGACATCGGCATTGACAATCTGTTCACTTGCAACCGTTCAACCAAATCCAAACGAAACCTCCGGATTTCCCCAGAGAAAGTCAAGATTCAATTCCGGCGCACCGAGTGATCGAATGATACTCGCAGTTTGCTGGGTTCAGAAAGGCATAAGACGGAATTTAACGTAGTTTCTCTAGACGGACGCTTTATCGATATCGTCTAGCTCATAACTCGATAAAAACGGAGTCCAACGGAGCCTCGGGCAACAACTGGCCAACAGTACATGCTGTAAATCAGAATGCATTAACTACAATGAAAGATAACGATGGAAGGGAGCCGTGTGTCGTTTGTAACGAACATTAACGAACTATCGTATTTATCCTGTCGTAGTCCGTACCACCACGGTGCTGGATCGTCCTTTCACCCGGGAGATCAATTAAATTGCGTTCTTCTGTACCAATATATATATGTACGCCATCCGCCACCAGTTTCCGAAACGAGGCGAGGACGTCCGTCGAAAGCGATCCATAGAGGTGGACACGGAGCTGGATGCGGCGGGTCGTAACCACACGAGCGAATGGCCTCCAGTTGTCATCGGAAATACGAGGACTATCGCCCTCGATGGCCAGGCTGCGGAGATTGGGAAGCAGGGAAGGGGAGTCTGCCAACGCGGCAAATAAACCGGCGACAAGTCTCGAGTCGGGCCCCCACATTTCGAGCCGCTCAAGACTCGGGATGAGATGGAGGTACTCGCGAAGTTCAACGGAATCCGTGAAATAAGAGTCCAGGGCCAGTTCTCGAAGCGGTGGTCCCGAGCGCTTCAGAAAGCGATCAAGAGTGTAAGCGGAAGCGCGGATGTGGAGGGCTTCGAGGGATGGGAGTGTAAGATGGTCGAGAATGTCATCTCCGTCGTCGGGATTGTTTTCTGCAGATATCAGCCGACGCAACGTCGGAATGACTACCATATCACCCATGCCAGTGAAGCCCAACGAGCGCGCCACTGACTCAAAGCCGCATTCGATGATGTTGGGTGCCAAACGGAGCAGCTGGAAGATTTGGCGAAAGTCAAACCCTCGTTCTCGTTCATCGACCAGAGCGCCAACTGTCAATGTTTCAAGCAATGGCAGCGATTCCGGAGCAGTGCCGCCGAAAATATCGATGATAGCTCCTGTAAAGACCTTGTCTTCGTTATCGGAATCGTCATACCACGGGTCGTCGTCCCGCAAAGCGACATCCCATAATTCGAGATGTTTCAACCGCTCCGCATGCTTCCAGATGAAGTCAGAAACACAGCGGTTTATGCTGGACAAATCTCCGCGAAGGGATATCGACATGCTGCGAGTACCCGCGCGCCGAAACCAGATGGGCAGGAGGTATGGCGCACACGGGAATAGAATCTGAATGGATGACCACAGAGCCGGTGTGGCGAGCGCGATGGCGGTCCAAGCGTTGCAAATATTCAGAAACAGCATGGGGGCGCAATAGGCTCTGGGGACAGGGAAGAGAGTCGTAGTCGGACGTCGACCGGGAAGCCGTTGACTGGCTGAATGGTGCGGGAGGAGGCATTGGAGAAAAATCTCCGCCGAGACTTCGAGGGGGAGGCGTGAAACTGGATCCACGACGGCATTGAGCTGGCGCTGGAGAAGACTTCTATCGTGCTCCAGCTTCTGTACGAGCTTCTTCTGGAGAATAATCTCGGACGAAATTTCGTCGATGCGGGCGCGGAGCTCCTGGGCGGACATTTGGTTTTAAGTATGTATCTGTCAAATGCTCAGTAGTCAGATAAGGAAGATTTCAGAACAACTCCTTCAAATTCACCACTGGAAAAGTACGGATGGCTGAGATGGCTGTCTATAGGCGTGGCTGGCGCGAGAGGAGAGGACAAGAGGCAAGATAGGAGAGTGTTCGGAACGGTGATCGCCGAGATGATGTTCGAGATGATGTTAACGCTGCCGAGCCGACGGTGCTCTCACGGCATCCACCTTACCCACCGACGGCTACCATCGACTACAGCAATGGCGGACCCTGTGGCAGAGAAGTCCGCCTTCTTGAAGATGTACATGAGGTGACATGAATCCGTGGGGCAGTGTACACAGGACGTGACTTTGCCGCCCAGTTCTCATCCAGATACTCTCGTGGCATACGCCAAATGGTACGGAAAGGTCACGGAGCCTATCACAGGTGCAGAAATGTCCGCAATCGACACTAAGGTTTGCGTTCTCGCTCTTGCTACTACGCCGCGTAATTGATGCGATTTGCAGAGCATGACACTCACATGCACTCTCAAAACCGGGTCGAAGAAGGTGGTCGTAGTCGCAATAAATCCCCCTTTGAATGGCTATGAAGACGTCAAGCCGCGTCTGCTCGAAATGAAGGCCTTATCGCAAGAGGGCTTGGGAATGGTCTGTCCTTTTTCTCTTCGCGGTCCGATAAGCAAACCAAGCCAATCTCATGCAGATAAAACTCCCCGTACTTACGACTTTCCACTTCCCGCGCTCAGTATTCACGACAACGCTGATTCCCATCTGCGCACTGATCTACTGCACATTCTTTCCAAAGGACAGTGCGGCAACGATCTTTGCACCGGCGCGCTTTGTGTATTCATACGTGAATGGCACGCTGCTAGCCAGTATCTGGGGTTTCATGTTCTCGGCACATGCTCTAGAGGCTCTCTGGGTGTTCTCCATCGTGCGCAAGCATGCTGGCAACTTCTCTACAGGCGTACGCTCTTTGATGTCTCACTGGGTCGAGTCAGCGACTGAAATTATATTTTCCAGGCCGGTTACGTTCTGGGCACGCTTGTATTTGGTTTCCCGTTCTTGTTTGACCTTCGCCGACGAATCCAGACTGCACGTATCGATTCTGTAATGAAGATTCAGTGAATATATTGTCTTTGATGATACGAGCTATGTCGCCCATGCATGATATGAGTTCAATCATCTAAATAAATGAGGAGATCGATATTCATGAGCCCAGAGACTTCACCGCTTTACTATGTATTCCTTCAGGTCAATGAACTTCAACGCGTGCAATGTGTCTGCGATAGAATTTATTTTTAGACTTTTATCAGCACAGCGATCAGACTCTGTTCTCTGACTCTGACTGAGACGGCTGGGCGACAGCCAGAGCGCCGTTCGCCACGGAACCACCATCTGGCTGACACGTAGACTGTCTTTCTTCCTCTCCCATGAAGCATTTGGCCCTACCTGCCGACATTTGGGAATGTGTCGCGGTTTTTCTCCCATGGCGGGATCTTTACCCCCTCATTTCCGTCAACAGAGCGCTTTACCACATCGTTCTGGATGCGAGGTATAGAGAGATACATTGGGACAAGGTGGACAGGTTCATGACCAAGACCCTTGTGCGGCTGAGGTGAGCGGTCATGACTGCGCAGCGACTTTGACTGACGGCGACGCGGATACAAGAACGCCATCAATTGCCAGCAGAGTGAGGCGTTTGCACATTCGGGCTTGGTTCCTCGAGTACCTGATCCGAAAGGAGGCCCTCACGCCCCACTCGTATGTGGCGAGCTCCCAACGATGGGTGACCCGGTACTTCCGGCTTCCAACGCGTATCGCACCTAGCACGGGCGGAAAGTCCTCCCCCGCGGGCGATATTCTCGAATCCATGACCCAGGCGGTGCGCCTAATGACGCATGTAACGGAGTACAGCTTCGAATGGCGCGACCTCTCCCCCACGCCGCGCACCGTGCGGTTCCTGTCAACCGCGCGGGCAGCTTTCGGGGTGAGCCTCCGAAAGCTGACGCTCCATGCGCAATTGGACAACTTCTCCGCTCTCTTGTCAACAGTAGATTTCGAGAATCTGGAGGAGCTGGAGCTTTTTCTGGACCACGACAATGTCGTGAGCCCCCCGCAGCGCCGACCTGCTCAGGGACACCATTGCACCCTTTGTGAACCACTTTCGACGCTCCATCGGCAGCCTGCTCATCTCGTCCGCGTCGAAAGTGGATTTGTCGCCTCTACTTGAGGCATTGGATCAGATGCCCCATCTGCATAAGTTCGTTGGGTGCTTCGCCTTTGACACAGCGCATCTGTCGGACCCACGGGGGCTTGTTAAAATTTTGCGGACAAACTCGGAGACGTTAACAGGTGTGGAGATTGGGTGGTCATTCGCAGCAGCATTGGACGAAGAGCACCAACCGATAAGCACTTGGGGGGCATTCTCGGCCGCTGTAGTCGCAGAACCCGGCGCTCTTGGCAACCTCCGCTCCCTCAAAATTCCTGTTCTTCAGACGTTCGACGTCACTCTGACATGCCTGCGGCGCTCTGCCAACACATTGACAAGCCTGTGTCTCGTGGATCATTTTCTCCGGGAGCAGGAGCTCGTGGACCTCGTCCAGGTGTTCGCGCACCGTCCGTTTGACGCCGGGCTGCAGACGCTGCACATCGGCCTGGCAGATATGACGATGACGGTCGAGACGTTGGATCTCCTGGCGAACAAGATCCCTGGCCTACAGAGTCTTGGTCTTGTCCTCACACCCGCCACGGTATCAGCAATCTCCGTACGCGCGATTTATTTGGCAACTTTCAACATACTGACCTCCCGCCCCAGCATTCTGAATTTCAATACGTTACTGTAAGCGGACGCGACTCGTTTCTTCGACTGTCCCTAATTTTCCCAACGCCAGTCCCTGTTCTGCGAGGCCTTGGCGGGTCGTTCGTACACTGACTGGAGGCTCTACAATCTGGGTGGGTGTATTCTGTTCTCCGAAAACCTGTACTAGTGCTTATGATGTGAATCTATCGACGAGTAGGAATATGGGAGAAACGGTTTATCGACACATCTGTCTCGACAACAGAAGAGCTGAGGCTGATGCAGCATCTGCTGCGATGCATTCCGAGCGTGCAGACGTTCAAGGGTCGGCCGAAGCGGGATGGCTTAATCTGCCGCGCGTGGATTCCGAATCCTTGAGTGCTTTATCTAATATGGTATATCGAGATGTATTTTTATTGCCCGCAAGGACGATGGGACGCAGTAACGAAATCCCAACCATGATATCCGATTCTGAACGCGTGAGACCTTTAGCAGTACCAGAGCCATACACAGTCAAATCAACCGTTCTTGATCCGTTTCCAGAAAGGATACGCACAAGAAAATACCCACATGATATCGCTGTGCGCCGTGTCAACATTCTCAGACAGCTTTCCACGGCCGCACTTGTGCGCAGCCACCGCGGCTCTAAGAACAGCATTTTCGGGCAAGATTTCCGGCGTCGACTGTCATGCCAAGCTGATGTACCGTTCTCCTGAGCCTTTTTGGACCCTCGACCGTCACGCGCACCATGCTAAAGCAAATGGCTCCGGGATGGGGTCTAACTATGGGTGTTAGACGTGCTGGACGACCTTCTAGGCTCTCCAAAATACCCCGACGACCTGCCATCCGTCCACCGGATCTCATTCATTCCACAGAGGGCGTAGAGATATCGGGCAGAGTTCGGGATGGTGTGGTGGACGGCACAGTCCTGTCCGAATCTTTCCTAGTACGAATCGGGGTGTGGGCTCCTTTCTCGCTCCATTTCTACTTCTAATGCGACGCGCACCATGTTCAAACCGCAGCCGGAAATTGCAATAACGCCAGAGCTTGCAATTTCCGTCGGAGCTCGGGACTCAAATTTAGGTAAGTTTGTTCCGAAACTTGAGAATTCTTTGCTCACTAAAACCTCCTTGACAGTATTGCAGATGCTTGACTAATTTTTTTTCCTTCTGTACATAGACCGCCGCCACATGTGATACGGTGTGTGTCCCGAAATTCTTCCAATGCAGTTAAAAAGACGAAAGGCACGATGAGGATCGCAACTGGAAATGTTCACTTCTGCTTACAGTTTCTTCGTCGTCGCTGCTTGTGCGATTCTCCCGGTGGTGTGGGCCCAATGTATGTGCGATCTCAATGCACTCGCGAGCGTGTAATTCTCATTGCCTTTTAGCATGCCCGACCATCCCCTCCTTGTCATCCTACAGCAATACGGCGCTGCCTGACCCGTTCACATTTGCAAACGGAGCGAAGGTTGTCACCACCGCCGACTGGGCCTGTCGCAGTGCAGAGATTAGCACCCTTCTCCAGCAAGACGAGCTCGGGGTTATGCCTGGCACGCCGCAATCCGTCACTGCCTCGTTTTCTGGCACCACCCTCACGATCACTGTCACCGACGGCGGCAAATCCATCTCATTCGCGCCGACCATCACGTACCCCTCCACCGGGACCGCACCTTTCCCTGGTGAGGTTGAAATTAATGATGAGAATTTGCCCACTAAATATGATTCAAAAGCTATCATCGGGATCGGGGGGATTTCAATTCCTGCTCCCGCCGGCGTTGCCATTATCAACTTCAACAACAACGATTTGGGGTTGCAGGTGCCATATATTTGTTCTACAACGATATCTTGCTCGTCGCACTCACACGTCTTTCTCCTCCCAGAATGATGCCAGCAGCCGCGGACAAGGCAAATTCTTCCAGCTCTATACTAGCAATGCAGGTTAAACCCATTTTTTGGTCATCCTTCCAGCGTTCTGAAGGCTTTTGCTAGGTGCAATGTTGGCATGGTTCGACCGATTTCTTGTTTTAATGTGCCCGATCTGAAAGTAGCTCAAAAGGGCTTGGGGTGTGCGCCGTATTATGGACGCCATCGAGAAAACCCCCGCTGCAAGGATCGACCCAAAAAGAGTTGGGGTATCAGGATGTTCGCGAAATGGCAAAGGTGCCTTGGTTGCAGGTACATTGTTCGCATCTATCTTTCAATACTGTCTGGATTCACACGTCGTAAAGGGGCCTTCGAACCGCGTATTGTGTTGACCATCCCGCAGGAATCTGGTTCAGGCGGAACTGACAGCTGGAGAATTTCTGATTCGATTCTGAAAAACGGAACCTCCACGCAGACAGCTTCAGAAATTATCGGTGAAAACGTCTGGTTCGGCACCAGTTTCAACCAGTTTGCCCAATCATCCGTGAACAAACTCCCCGTCGATCATCACCTGCTCATGGGCATGGTCGCGCCTCGTGCGCTCTTTGTCATCGACAATGTCGGGTACGACCTCTTATGAAATAGGCTGACCCATTTCTCACTGTTATAGTTACGACTGGCTTGGGCCATTTGCGTCCTATGGCGCGTTGGTTTCTGCCCGCACAATTTGGACTGCCCTTGGCGCGCCAAGCGCGATGGGCTACTCGCAGGCTGCGAACCACGTTCACTGCTCCTTCCCTTCGTCCCAGCAGACGCAACTGAACGCGTTTGTAAACAAGTACCTTTTGGGTCAATCAACCAACACCAACATCACCGAGACCGCCGGTAACTATCAGTTTGCTATTCCGAACTCGCAATGGGCTCCGTGGACCCCGCCTGCGTCGCTGACACCGTCGAATGGAACTTCTACGACGACTGTGAGCAGCACGGGGACTTCGACAACGACAGTGTCCAGCACAACCACGATAGCGACTACGACAACTCCCACCTCGACTCCGACAGGAGGCACGGCAGCGCATTGGGAGCAATGCGGAGGTATGGGTAAGTGACTCCTACGACGACATCTTTCTCTTTCGGCTGACAACTGTGTTGAAAAGGTTGGACCGGAGGTAATTCCTAAATTAGTTTGACTTTCCGGATTTTATGTTCATCCTTCCTCAGCTACGGTCTGCGCTTCGCCCTTCACCTGTCAGCAGCTCAATGCATTCGTAAGTCTTTTTCACAAAGTTCCGAACAATAAAGTAAGACTGATTCGATTATTCAGTACTCTCAATGTCTGTAATGTTGGATTATGATTTGGTGGGCCAGTGGAATGTTGGCGGTCTGATTCCGGAGGTAGAGGTCATTGTAGTTGTGTCTGGTGTACGTTTTATGAAAAAACTTTTGTTCAAACTGCGCTCAATTTCTCGGCGATTATTTCAGACTTCAACAACATCGAAGAATTGATTCATTCCTTTTTAAATGCCCCGCTCTCAGCACAACAAAGGGGTGCGAGCTGGCAGTTTTGGTCTCATCGTGTAAGTATGCCCTTGCTGAATTCAAGCACAACCAATTGGCAACCGACACTGAAAAAATTATCGGGGGTGCCAAGGCTGTATTTTATAAATCCTTCCTAAAAGATTGCGCGCAATCTAAGGCTGTTCGACCTTTGTATCCCTCTCTCGACGCGCTCCCTCCTGTTTTGTATCACTTAGCTGTTTATTTTGTATGTTACATGTACTTGTTAGATGTTCGGTGTTGTATTCATTAGCTACAGGTCTGAAACAAGTTTCTGAGCCCTATAACTTCTCTAGTGAGCTCAGGCGACCTCATGGGCTCTATATTAGGCTCACCGACATCAACGCAAGGAAAAAGTCTCGGCCAAACCTTGGTTCGGGGTGGAGGTTACCGCCAAAAACATAACTAGTCCTTCAGTTCTGCCCTAAATGTCCTGAAAATTTGGGAGTATCTTGCGACGCTAGCTTTAAACAGACAGACGAGACAAAAAATTTAATTTCGACGTGGTTAAGTTGATATTGTATAAACGGTCGGCGGGGTACTTAATCAGTCACACCACAGCCACCATCAGTCATTTGCAGCGAGCGCTCCCCACCTCTGTCTCGGTAACCCAGTCGCTCCGGTGGTGATCTCCGTGATTGACAGTCGGAGAATGAAAATGTAGTGCAGAGATCACACCGGAACGTCTGGGGCACTTCGTATAGTAACACCTACCATCGAGTCACACTTGTAACAATCAATCACGCTTTTCCGTTCCGATCCACCCGAATCCCATCAGCTGTTCTTCAACGCGCCGCCGGGCTGGCACCTTCTGCCCTTTCAGTTTTGACTCTCGTCTGCGAACAGATCCCTGTCGATTGGCGCAATAACAGGGGACGACATGGGAGGATGAAGAGAAAGGGGTAGATGATATCATGATGTGATTGATAACAGAAAAATGAATTGATAGTACAAAAAAAAATCTACACTATAGAAATAGCTACTGAGATTGAAAGGGCTCACCTCTAGAAGTCAGAGAGCATAATAGCTATATGAAACTGAATTTTCTCTGGCCTCGGGAAGTGTTTGTGGCGACTTTTACGGTTCGCGGATCGGCGGTTCCAAATGCGGAAGAGTCACGGTGTGACTCGATGGTAGGTGTCGCTATACGAACTGCCCCAGACGTTCTGGTGACACTTCTGCACTTCTTTTTCAACTCCGACTGTCAATCACGGATCAAGCGGTCCGCTAGGGTCCGCTGTGTTGTGGAAGTGTCACCGAACGTCTGGGTTACCGAGACAGTCCCCACCTCAGTAACCGGTGTGGCCGAATTGACTCTTCAGCAAAAACCACAGGCGATTCTCATAGGTGGGTCATCGTATTTCACCTTTTCTCTCCTAATTGTGCGTCATCCCTGGCAGAAATAGATCCACGGACCACAATATGTCCCTCCCCGAGCTCCGCGCACGCATTGTGAAGCTCGACACCGAGATTGGTTTGCAGCGGGAGCTGCTGAGGAAACTAGAGCGCGATAAAAGTCTTGCTCAGCGCCAGATTAACGCTGTTCTCGACCCCATGGCTCGGCTTCCATTCGAAATTTCGTCGGAGATCTTTCTCAAAACCCTTGATCCCTTCCCAGAGCCTAAAGCTCTCCACGCCCCCATGCTGCTCCTCAATATCTGCTATTCCTGGAGCGACATTGCGCTCTCTACACCAGCTCTATGGGCTGCATTCAACATCGTTTTCCCTTGCGCTCGGGGCCTGAAGGAAATCTTGCCAATATGGCTTGAACGCGCCCAGAATCGCCCTCTGTCTGTACTTCTCGAGGGAAAGTTCGACCAAGATGTCGTATCCGTCATCTGGGGACACGGAAAGCAGCTGAAACACCTTGAAATTGTCCTAGAGGGGGGAGAGGAGGAGGAGGAGGAGGAAGAAGACACAGACGAACGGCCCAACGAGCTCATGGAACTTTGGAGCGGCACCACGGGTCCGGGGCCACTGCCGTCGCTTGTAACGCTGACGATTAGTGATGCCTTGGAACGTGGTTCAGAATTCTCCGGAATCTCCCCATCTCACGTCTTCAAACTGCTTCGTCTGGCTCCCAACCTTACGGAGTGTCTCTTTTTCGATGTCGACATTATTTTCGACAATGCCGACGCTATCGACGGCTTACTCCTCCCGAACCTCCGTCGCCTGACCTTTGGAGAAGACGGAAGATGGGATGATCTCTGATTCGCACCACCACCATCAGAACGCGCGCACGGCCGTCCCGCCGCCCACAACCTCCACTGTAGGCGGGATCAGCTTCGCCACGACTACAGACCCAACTCGCCATCCACTACCGACACTTGGAGTCTCTCCTTGACTCTGCACTAGCAACTTTGACACTGATAAATGCGACGTACTGCACTCCCACCCCGCCGTTCACATTACACACTGTGCAGGTGACTCAGGCCCTCAACCACTTCATTGCAGGACACCCCCATACCCCTACCCTGACTCCTACCACCGATCCTACTCCACACCCCGACCATGGCTCTACCCCAATGCCAATGCCCGCTCCAGCCACGTATGCTACGGTTGCCGATCCCCATCGCTCCCCGTCACCGACCACGCCTGACCCTAACACACGCAAACAATCACCGCTTCCGAAGTCACGACCTCCATCTCCAGCGCCTTCCGTGGCGTCTGCACGGGGACGACGAATTGTTATTCGCTTCGACCTAAACCCAGCCGACCGACCTGTCCAGTCAGATCTGGCGACACTCTATAACACCGTCGATAAAGCACTGCAGGTTGATGGCAAGCCAATGACATATCTGGGTGGAGTCCGGTGGACGCAACGTGGAAACCTGGTGCTTTTCCCGTCAACCGTATGTACTGCACTGTATCTCCAGCAGCGGAGGCGTGACATATGGATGGCAATTCGCCCGCTCCTTGGCCTGCCCGGGAAATACAAATGCCCTCCATTCGAACGAGACGATGCCTGGCACTCAGTTGTCATCCATGGAGTCCCAATGCCCCCTGACGGTGAACCGGAGTCTTATGACATCGAGACCATGGCCGCATTTCTCGACTATGCCGGTGAATTTGTTGGGGCAGTCAAAGCCTTCTCTATCCTTTGTCGACCAGAGGACCTCAAAAGCCGGCGATCATTTGCTATGCGAGTAGCCCTCTCTGCAGAGACAGATGCACAATGGCTCATTGAAAATGGGGCCTGTTTTTATGGGGCCAGATGCGAAGTCACACCTTACATCGGGAGACCACGCGGTGTCACCCCATCCTCCAATATTTAACCCCTTATAATTCTTACTAACCACATATTACTTGCGGACTTCCCGCTTCGACGCCGTCCGCAGGCGACCTCAGGGCAGCCTGAAGGCGGCGTATTAGTTATGCCGAATTTACAACACCATGCGAGGACAGTCTACATATTACTAGCAACATACTGTGCAGGCGGGGTCCCTAACATACCGTACGCGGTGAGGGGGAAATAAAATTGATTCAAAAAAAAAAAAAAAAAAAAGACGGAAGATGTCCTAGCTTTGACCACAATGTCATAGAAAGTCTCTCACTCCCTGGACTTGAATCCCTCTCCGCCACTGTGCTTAACAGTGATCTGTTTGCCTTCTTAAAACGGTCGTCACCACCCCTCCTGGAACTGGTGTTAGGACATGAGCATGACTTCCTTCCATTGGTTGAATGCCTCCGTCTTGTACCCCAATTGAGGCGATTCGAAATGTGGGAGCCCCACTGTCCTGTGGTGGAAAGCCTGTTTGCGGCGTTAGCCGAGTCTCCATCCCTGCTCCCACAGCTCAGCACTCTGGCCATCCGCTTTAATCAGGAAGAATCGGATTCTATTTCCGACTCCTTTTGGATGGTGGCACTCCGTGCATTCGTTGCTCGTCGCACCCGATTCCAAGTCCTCCGCCTCAAGGTACCTAAAAGCCTGCACGACTCGAAGATGCCACCACCGCACATCATCGCAGAATTTAGAGAACTGGCGCTGGATGGGGTCCAAATACACCTTGGTGCTCTCTTTGAAACATGGACTCATACATTCAGTTGATAGTCTCATGTTTTCATCTACATGCTCCTCCGACTCTGTCATACCATTTTTATGGAACTCACACTCTCAGATGAGTTTAAATGCTTTCCCTTCTAAGGTGTCGGTTGAAAACAAATTGCCGAGATACCATAGCTGGGCTATTAATTTATCCTGAGTCTTATCCTATATAGTAGTGGTTGCCAACAGAACCAAAAAATAAAGTGACGAAATGGTCTATTCAATGCAGCCATTTTTGTAATGACCCCACTGCGGAAGCTGTCGTCTCAGTCAAAATCCTCCAGCCTTGGGCTTGAGGTACTTGCTTTCTCGTAGTCGCCATCGAAGGCATGTGATACTAATGAAATATGTCCTCAACCTAGATTTGAGAAATAGGAATGATACTGAGGCTCAATTCCACATTTCCTCGTAGAGAGGCTTCTGTGAACTGGACTCAGCTTTTTTTCGAATTCTGGCTTCGGCCGATCAATCGACTATTGATCTATTTATTGAGTATGGCTGACTCATTGATCTACTCTTGAGCAGAACCACATCCGTTAGAACCTGTCCCCTTCCTGCTCCGGGGAAAGACTGCATTTGTATCTGTAAGTCATCTAGCTTGACCCAATCCTATCCCCTCTGACGCCAGTCAATCGTTCAGGGCAGACACAACTCCAAAAGGGCTATCGAAGACCTCCGTGTGCACATTGCGAAGGTCGACACTGAAATCAATCTGCAGAGGGAGCTGCTGAAGAAGCTAGAACACGATAGAAGTTTGGCTCAGCACTAGCTCAACGCTGCTGACCCCGTGGCTTGTCATCCGCTTGAAATGAAATATCATCCGAGATTTACCTCCAAACTCTTGCTTCCTTCCTAGAGCCTGGAGCTCTCCACGCCTCCATGTTGCTTCTCAACCTCTGTAATGCCTGGAGCGACACTGCACTTGCCACACCGGCTCCATGGGATTCCATCCACATTGTTTTCCACAGCCTTTCTCCTCGCACTCGGGGTCTGAAGGAACTCGTGCCAATTTGGCTAGAACACACCTATAATCGTCTGCTGTTCATCCCGCTCGTTGGAGTGGGATTCAACCACGACGTCGTCAACATCATTTGGAGATACGCGGAGCAGCTGAAACACTTTGAAATATGTGAAGTGGATTGCGAAAGCGACGAATACATCAGCGAGCATACCATCCAATTGTGGAAAGGCTTGCCTCCGAGCTCGAGGCCATTGTCGTCCCTCGAAACACCGGTGATTCGTTGTATGCGTGATTCCTGGAGGTTCGACCCTCGTCACATTTTCGAACTGCTGCGTCTGGTCCCCAGCCTCGTCGACTGCGTTTTTTTTGCGGAATACAGACCAATTTCAAGGTTCACGTCGGGGAAAGCTTTGTCTTTCCCAAGCTCCGTCGCCGGAGGTTTGGAGAACGTGGAGCATGTTCTGATTTGGATTACGTCCTTACTGCGCGCTCGTCGCCCGCTGCACCCAAATCCGAGTCCTCTGTCTCATGGTTCCTGTTGACTCGCAGATGCCTGCACCGGACATCATCGCGGCATTCAGGGACTTGGTGCTAGATGGGATGCAAGTCTGCATTAGTGATCGCGATGGCAAATGGAACATATTTGACTGGTGCTTAGCCGTATAGCTCGGTTTTTTTTTGCGCTTGGAAAATCTTTATGTAGCTCGCAGCCTGGACAAATTCAATGCTTTTCTAACCAAGTAAACGCTGTCGCGTGGTCGTTCTTAATTTTTCGCTCAGAAATGCTAGCCCTGGACGTCAGCTGTGTTTGGGTACATCCATATGTACATCTCCCACCATAAACAGCTCGCACTCGGAGGAAAAACCAACGATGGCGGACATGCTCGAAAGGTCATTTCCGAGTGAAGTCGAGAACGAGAGGATACCGAGGCAAATAATGTAAAAGCCTCCATAGCAAGAAGACCATAATTAAACAATTTCCGGGAATACTTAGACGAAAGCTTGACGCGTCGCAATATCAAGACGCGACCGTGTTATGATGATGTGTTTGGTCCCGGCTGAATCGGACCGAATCCCGATCGGTTCGGTTACTTATTCCAGGTTTCTATCCCGCCCAACCGGAGTCCCCGCCCAGGCCTCTCTTGTGCACATAGGTATTCGTTTGCGTTCTCGATTCTGGATTGACGAAAAGTTCTCGACTGTTCGTGCTCTGCTACAGTTCGAGCATCACGACGACGAGGCTCAGGCGACTTGGCAGACGCGACAAAGACGCGATGCGATTCGGGAATCGGCGAAAGTAGGAGCATGAGCATGGTGCGGTGCGAATTTTTTGGTGTTCTGTGCAGGCTGCATGTCATACTGCCCTAGGCTCGCGCCGGACCGGGGAAGCTTCAAGTCCAGGCTAAGACGTGCACTGCCATCCAAGGCTCAAGGCTGGAATTTTCCTCTTCCTTCGTCTGTGAAGCGTCGTTCTGTTGCCACATGCATAGGTAGAGCTCAAGCGCATCCCGGACAGAGAATAAGTCGCTCGGTATCCTTTTTGGTGAGCAAAGTACGAGTCAAAATGTGCTGAGGAACGGAGCTAATCGTGACCTTGTCAGCAATCGACCATTATTAGCACTGCGAGCTGGCACATATCCAGTCCTTCGTCGACGGCCTGCTAGAGCATGCATCATTACGGGAATAATCCTTTTGGCGCGATATATATGGGCCCAGGGGACTTTTTTGGCCTTGCTCAAAATGCTTGGAGATGACCGCATGTGGAGGCCTCCTCGCCTTCGTCGCGGGACGCCGCCCCCAGACCGAACGACCTCTATTCTATATTAGAGAGTTTACGGTGAGCCACTGGGAGCCCCCCGGTGGCTCATCAGGCATGCGGTGCCGAGTGGCTTCGAAACTCAATGCAATTTGCAGTTTAGACGCTCAAATGTGGTGTCGTGGTGGAGCTACCGGGAGCCACCAGATAAAATACCGTGTGGAGCCACCCCACACCGCATGCCTGATGAGCTACTGGGTGGCTCCCTGTGGTTCACCGCAAACTCTCTGTTGAAAGTAGGTACAATACCCAAGTCGCCTGCCCGATTAATTATGTTTCGCGGTGAGGCGGTTCCAAGGCGTCCATTCGGGACGACCTAGCCATAAACTGATTCAGAGTGGGTAGGTAAATTTCTCCTGTGGAAATTCGTGCTTAAAGCTGAATTGCGCTTCAACCAAGTACGTTCGCCGTGTCTGGTTATGGTTATATTCTGCCGACGACTCGCCTTCGTTTCTGACAGGACTGTTACGGACACCCACAAAATTCAGTTAAAGACTGGACCTGGCTGGACCTTCGCTACGGCAGTGACAGATGTTCGACTGATATGTTTTTTATTTGCATAGGAATTTTCTTGTCTGCGTGGCCCTCCTCATGGACGATTCTCAACTCCTACAATGCTGCCTCTCGGTGAGTACGATCTCCGTTGTTGCGTAGCCAAAAACAAACAAGAAATTGAATCGAACCGGCCCAAGGGAATCCCATTGCCGAATAGCGCGCCACAGTTGGCATCTCGACGCGTGTACGGGGATCGGATAATTTTGGAACCCGACAGGCGTGATCGTGTCGCCGGTGATGCTTACGTGGTCTGCGCACTTGTCTAGATCCTTTCAAACGAGCAAACGTTAACTTGTCTTCTTTTCTGACCGGCGCAGCCTTCTCCGGAGTACTTAGTGCTAGTCGGCTATGTCCAACCCGCGCCAGCCCTATCCTCCCACCATGATAGCACCCTCGGCGTCCTTCTACGATCCAGAGCACCACCAGCAGCAGCAGCAGCAGCAGCAATGGGACTATCAGCAGCCATTCGATTTTGCTTACCAGGCGCCTGGGGCATCTTACGACGAACTTTTGGCTCAGTTTTATCCTGGACCTCAGGAGCAGCAACAGCAGCCTCAGCGGCCCTCAGCATTCCCAACAGCACCAGTACTCTGCATACCAGCCCGCTCAGCCGAAGAGCAACGGCAATCCTGATATCAATCCCACTCCCACTCCTACTAAGAGCAACGGTGCCCCACCGCCGGCTGCCTCCTCGGGTTCTGCCCCCAAACGCAAGCGCACAGCGAAGAAACCGACGCCGGCGCCGCAGTCCGCAACGTACTCCGACAGTGACTCTGACGACGGCTTTGGCTTCAGCGGTGGTGGGGGCGCAGGGATCAGCGTTGGCATGGGCGGTCTTGGCGTCCGTAGCAAGGGCGCGCGTCTGTGAGTCATTATTGGTATCAAAATATGGACGGCGCTGATCTTGCTGTCTATTCTCCCTTTTCTCTTTCCCTCCTTCGGCGACTTGTCCGTTCGCGTGTGCTTGTTCCCGGTCCTCTCGACCTGACACCGCGCCTGCGCCGCTCCCCGCCCGCACTCTTCTTCTCCGCGCACCCGCATGTGGTCGTGCCTTCTTCGACCCTTTTCGGCACCCGGACTGCCCTATTCGCGCGTCAATCTGTCGTGCTGCCATCGCGCCATCCGATCGCGAACTCTCCGGCCCGCGTGCGTACTCTGTGCCCCATGCGCGTCCTCGGCGTTCCTTCCCCGCCCATTCATGACCTGCAACAAAAAACATATCGTCGATATTGTGATACACATAAACTCTGCTCTGCCTACCTGGTGTTCCGCCCGCTCTATCCCACGCCACCTTTTGGATTTACATGCCTTTCATCCTCCCATCCTCATCCTCATCTTCCGCTCTTGCGCCCTCGCCCCATACGCCGCCTTATCCTCTCCTCTCCCCCGCGTTATCTTCCCCCCCCTCTCTATACCACCCAAACGAAACGCAAACGCAAACCTTACCTTAACGCGCACGCAGCCCCGGCGCATGCACGCACTGCAAGAAGCTCAAGATGAAGTGCGATTTCGGGCCCGGGGGGAGCGGGAGTCCGGGGACGGGGGGTGGGTGTTATTTTTGGCTTCTAAATTCCTGGAAGTGCGGAGGAGAGGGACGCCCCGGGAGCGAGCGTTTCGGGAGGAAGGGGTGGGGTGGGAGAGTATTGGCGCGCCCGCATCCGTCCTTCCCATGGGACAGGGAGGAGGGAACGAGAGTCCCCTATGGGCTGGTGGGCAGAACTGGACAGCGCTCAGAGCAGACGCGCTGCGCCTCTGCCGGCTTCAGATTCCTCCTCCTGTTCTCCCCGTTCCTCTTCTTAACTCGTCTCGTCGCATAACCCCTCGCTGATCCCTTCTCCTCGTCTTGTTACAGACCCGACTGACAATACCTGCCGCCGGTGCCGCGCGGGCGGGCACGTCTGCATCGTCGAAGGGAGGAAGCCGCGGAGTGCGCCGAAGTGAGTGGCTTTGTTCCTGCGTTTCGTTTTATTCTTGGTTTTGGCTTCTTTCGTTTCGATTTCGATTTTCTTGGTTTTGGTGGCGTTTCTTGGTTTTCTGCTTCTTTTCTTTGGCTGGGAGAGACTGGAGACGGCGAGAAGCAGAGGCCTGAGCGCGCAGCGGATAGGATGGGGTTGTGGCACTCCCTCATCTTTCCTTACTTGCGATGCTTTTCTATTCCCTTCGTCGCCGGACTGCGCGCACGGGTGCAGTTTATGAGGCAGGATCACATCGGTCCACGTACACTGTATCGCGGCGCCGTGAGACGGGCCGATGGAGGCGGCGGTGGTGGCGCTCGAGAGCCGCGCTGCACGGAGGCGCCTAGAGTCTAGACCAGAGGCTCGGGGAGAATGGGAGCGACTCGGGCGTCGGTCCGCAGCTTGGCAGGCAGGGAAGCTGGCTGCACGACGTGTCATTGCGAGTCACGACACGTCTGACTTGCGGCGTGCCTTGGCCGGGAGGTCCGTGCGCGACCTCGGGGGCTCGAAGCGGCGCCACACGGACCTAGACAGACAGCGCGCATGGACGAGACAAGACGAGAAAGGGGTGACCGCACTACGACCGCGATGCGTCTCGTCGCGCAAGGTGCACTTCATGCTGTCTCCCCCTCGTTATCCGAATGCACGAAGGGAGGAACGAGCCGTGGATTGGAACTGCTGAGCTGGGTGGGCCGTCTTATGTCCCCCCGGCGATTCGTCCTCCGGACGATGGGTGATTGATCAGTTTCTTCCAGTCCAGCCCCTTCGTTTCTTCCCATTCGCTTGAGGAGATCGCGGATAGGCTTTTCTATTCGTTGCCGCTGGCGTTCGGGGTTTGATCTTCCGGTGGGCGTTTGTGGATTCGGATTGCCGAAGTTCGCCGTGGCGGTCTCAGCGCTCAGCCACTTTCCCACTCTCGACTGAATATCTCGACATCGCCGCATCACATCACATGTCGATGGGGTGACTGGGCGTGACTGGGAGGTTGCCTGGATCTTCGGTCGGTTGTCGGTCGTCGGTTGTCGGGGGCTGGCTTGTGTCCTCTATTATCGTCTTCTCGTAAGTTTCCCAGTCTCGGATCGTCCGGGGATTGTTCTCGCCGTCTCCGTTTTCTGTTTTCTTCACCGTCTTCTTCCTGGGCTCGGGATATTGTGCTCTCCGTGATCCGTCTACTTTATTTATTTTGGGGCGTTCCTGGACCTGCTGGGCACTTTACATTCTGGGCACGGGCGTTGCACTCTCTCCGGTGTTTTGTGCATTCGGTGTATTGGGTCTGCGTCGATCGGTGCGTTCCCAAATAAGGGCGTTCCTACAGCTCCTGGCGTCTTTCTATTCAAGGACGCGGGGGTTGCCCTTCTTCCGGTGTTTGGTGCATTACATGTGTTTATTGGGGTTTCGGCATTTTCACGTTGGCGGGCGGCGCACATCCGCACATCCGCAAGCAGCACCCCTGACGCCTTTTCTTTTACCGCTTTTGGACGCTGGCGTTGTGGTGGTGCAGGCGTTGTGTCGTCGCCGGTGTCCTTGTTTCGGGGTGATTGTAATTGCGGGCGGTGCTTGTGTTAATCGACCTCGACGTGATCCGTCGTGCGTGGCTTGACGCGGCAATCGATTGTGTCCGCCAGATAATCTTGTCCACGCAGCGGCCGGGACCGTGGTGGCTTGTCCGCGCTCGTTCCGTCCGCGGTCCTATTTTTCCGTGACTTTCGTTTTCTATTCCGTGTTCTTTTCTACTTTCGTCTTGTTTTTCTGTTTTCTGTTTCTTACTCGCCAAGAGTCGGTGTCGCGGGGGCATTTCCCGCCGACACAGAGGGAAGATGGTGACTCGCTGAATCAGCTTCCCCTTCCATGCCCTCGTCTCAAATGTCACATCTCACCTCCGGACTCATATGTCTGGCGAGGATGGGAATCCCGGAGCTCGTCGCCCGCCTGCCGATACAGCGTCGCAGATCCCCTGCTCTTTCCTTTTTGGGACGCAGGCGTTGACCCCCGCCGGTGTATAGATATAGGGGCTGCTGCAGTGGGGGTACGCATTCATTCCGAGTGCGACCACTTCCATGGCGTGTGCGAGCATGGATTTAAGGCATGATGCCACTGTTGCATCCTCTTTACCTGCGCTCTCTATGCCTTTGCCTTCGTCTTCGGCGCCCCGTTCGTCGATGCACCGCCGCCACTCCTCGATGTCCTCCTCATCGTCGTTATTCTGTTCCCCATGTTCTTCACCATCTTCATCTCCGCCCTCCTCACCTCTGTCTTCGAGCTCGGACTTACCGTTTGTCTCGGCTTCTAGCAAACGCGAGTATTTACTTGCGCAGATCCGACAGAAGGATCAGATCATCGAGTCGTTGCTAAAGCAGGTCAGTGCTGTTTACTCTGAGTTCATGAGTATGTCTCTCTAACTCATTTCCGTCGCAGCTCCACAATCCCTACATCGCTACCCCGATGTCCATTGCGTCTTATCGCATGGCGACCTCGCCCTCCGACGCCCAGAACCATAACATCCTCGCGTGGCTGGACCGCCTGCAGGCCAGCGTCCGTACCGACCCTGGCGATATCTCTGCCGCCAACTTCGCCTCCTCTGCGTCTGCGTCGCTCTCTGGCGCGAAGAAGACGCCAAACTTCAAGTCCCCGAACTTCAAATCCACCAACCCCAACCTGGCGTCCAACCCCACGTTCGAAGACTCGGAGGGCGAAGAAGAAGGGGCGGACGAAGGCGAGGAGGAAGAGGATGAGGACGACGCTGACGCAAGTGTGCTGCCCGATGCGAGTGTGCCTCTCGGGCTCATCGCGAACTTGAGTCTCAGCAATAGCCGGAGCCGCGAGCGGCGAGGTGCCCGTGGCGGCGAGGGTGCCACCCGGGAAGAGGATGAGGACGACCTGGACGATGATAACGTCGTGCGTAATTTCTCGTTTCAAATCCACCGTTTTCGGAAAGATCTAATGGAATGCAGGGCGTGGCGAATGCTGCGTACTTTGAGCCGGGACCAGCGACGGACCTGGGGAAGCGCGCGCACCTCATCGAGCAACATAGTCCGCCGGAGATCCTAATACATGGACTGGTCGTCCCTGAAGATGTGGAAAAGTTGTTCGAGATGTGCGTATGAGTGTATTTCCGTCCTGCTCGTCGCACGCCGTACTGACAAGGACCCAGATTTTATACCCGGGTCAACGTCAGTGTCTTTCTCGGTTATTACGGCCTCTGCTGATGGCATACTTTTCAGCCCTTCATCGCTTTGCTTGACCCAGTGCTGCACACCCCGGCGTCGACGTTCGCAAGATGTCCATTCTTGTTTACAGTTAGTGCGTGTGGTGACCGTCGAAGCGACCAGATCAAGGACTGACTCTTTCCTCTCCAGTCTGCGCCGTCTCCTCGCGGTACCATCCCGAGAAGTCGGAGATCTATCCCATTGCGATGCACTTTGCTAAACACTCTGCCGCGAACGCCCTTATTGAAGGGTGGAAGTCTGTCGAGCTTTGCCAGGCCTACATCCTCCTGAGCATCTATGCCGTCCCTGCGCGCAAATGGGAGGAGGACCGCTCTTGGCTATACACCGGGCTAGCTATCCGCCTTGCTACGGACCTAAATTTGCACCAGGTTCCGAGTAGCAAGGCGCTGAAGGGGAACGAGAGGCAGGAGCGCGAGCTGCTCAATCGCACGCGCGTGTGGATGATCTGTTTCAATTTGGATCGCTCATCGGCTACCCAGTACGGCAAGCCGCCGACGATCAAAGCGGACTAGTGCGTCGCTCGGTGTTTCGGGAGTGGTTTGGACTAACGTCTCGCAGTGTTATGCGGCATGGCAGCGACAATTGGTATAAGAAGTCACCTTATAACACCGCCGTGAGTGGATTGATGCACATATTCTGAGCGTAGAGCTGACATTTGTCTGGCAGTATGATCTACACATGTGTGCCTATACGGCGCTTCTGCTAGTTGTGGCGGGTTTCCATGATGACATATTTTCCGACCCTACCTCGACATCTGGCTTGAACAAGGTGCGCTCAAGCTGGCTTATTTGTATCGGGGCTGACATCATACCCACAGCACGTCGATTTCCGGTCCGTGACAATCGCGCACGACGCGAAGCTTACAGCCTTTTCGGAGGAGTGGAGCAAGCGCTTTGCCGAAGAGTCGGATGCAAATGGTGAGTATTCGCTAAGTAGGTGTCAGTGCGGTCGCTGATTTTGTGGGCTAGATCGCAAATGTCTCGTACGGTGCAAACTGTTGCCGTTGTACGTGCCGTTATGTTATATCTTCTGAACTCGGTACTGATTATTGCACCCCATAGCCTCACGGCGTATTCTCGCCTCGTCATGTTCTCGTTCGGCTTCCAACAGGCCTATCAAAGGGGACTTCAGCCTACGGACCATATCTTCTTCACCAAGGCACGTCCTGAGCCAGTCGGAGGGAGAAGGGCTGACGGGTTTTGTAGTGTCTGGAGTCTGCCAAGACTGTGCTGCGGTGTATGATCGAGGGACTAGCACCGACAGGATTCATGCGTTATTCCCCAGATGGTAAGCCCCATCCACTTCTTCTAATCCGAGAATCCTAAGCTGTCTCACAGGCCACTTTATCTTCGTTGCATTCGCCTCGGCTTTCTTGCTGAAGGTGCGTCAACTTGACTGTGAAGACCTTGATTTTGTCCTGACTCGGATGGCAGCTCCTTCGACCTGAGTTCTCTAACCTTATGTCTAAGGAGGAAGAGACCCAGGTGTACGATCTCATCGGACGACTGATTCAGACGCTCAGTTCGCCCGAGATCGCGATAGACGACCGCCACACTCCCAAGCTGTACGCTCGCTTCCTCGCTGGGCTACTGTCGCGCCACCGCCGAGACGGTGCGACGCTTGGGGTGCGTGCCGCTTTCAAGGTTCTTATATACCTTTACTCACCTTAAACCCTAGCGCCTCCACCCCCAGCCGCCAACGCAGCAAAGCATCACGGGCTCCTCCTCGAGCGAGTATGGGCACCTGTCACGCGCGAGCTCGACGTTCACCACGTCACCCATGCCCGGTGCTGGCGCTGTTCTTGGTCCTGAGCATGGATCGCATGGTTACCAGCATAGTTATGGTCAGCCAGAGACCGTGGCCACCCCGATATACCGTCCCGAGGCGACCTACGGCGGCCCGATTCAGTACGGCACGGAGATGGACCTCGGGACAGGGCTACCTGACGAGGAGCAAATGCTCGCTGCGATGCAGGCCCTCCGACAAGTGAGTACCATTGCGTTGGCTCCCTCGTACATTCGTTGACGTTCCGTCGTAGCCCGCATTCTGGACGAATATGATGTTGCCCGGATTCTCGTGGCCAGAATCCTCTGGCCATTCCCCTGCGTCGAACGCCTCAAATGCGTCCAATGAATCGCCGTCGCCCTATCACCCCCATCAGCTTATGGGGATGCAGGGACTCCCTAGCCCGGGATTCAATGACGGGTTCCACCACCAGGTGCCCCAATATGCTGCTTGATAGAAGACGATATAAGTATCGTCGTGTAATATCTAAAATTCAAAGCGATCTCCTTGTTTGTACCTCCTCGCTTATCTTGCACTGTAGCCTACATACGAACCGAATATATTGTGCTGTGCTCGTTTTTTTTTTTTCGCTTTGCATCAGAAGTGTGTAAATTTCGCGGATTGCCTTTTTGGTCATTCTTGTTTGCTTTAGGACTTCGAGTGGCATTTGTCCTTCAAACGGCCTTGCATGCCTCCCTCAGATACTATCAGCTTTAATGGACGCCAATACACCCTGTCCGAATTCACACCAGAGGTTGTGGCACTGGCAAAGGAGGTCGTGTTGAAGACGCAGCTCTTGGCTGCTTCGCCTCTGCCCATCGATGGAGACCTGTCTGCCTTTTCTGGTGCGATACGAACAGGGACGACGGTAAAGCGGCTATGGATGCGGGAATTCGTATGTCATCCGCGCCATCCTGCCGACAATTAACAACCAACGGCCCGCAGACGAGGAAGAAGCGATGGAAACTGTTCTGGGTAACATGGGGGCAATCGCGACGACGCCCAACTTTTTCGAGCGGAAGCGAGATCATCTGGAATGTGAGTCTATGCACCTGCACCTATGCGCGGGGAGTTTATGCCACGGGGAGCCAGTACTCCGATGCTCACAGTGCAAGACGGTGCGGTATTGTGGTCAAGAGTGCCAACCGTGGCATTGGAAAAACGGCCACAAAGTACGATGTTTCAGAATAGACTATTGAGGGACACTGTCCGCATTACACAACGCAAATCGACGGTATGGAATGAATGGTACAGCACCGTAATGCATATTGACCCTTTAGTAGAATCTTCCTTCTTGAAAATCTATTTATCGTCTTCCGCGATACAGCACTCAGGCTCCTGCTCAGTACTTGACACAGTGCCAGATGATGAATTTCAAAAACAATAAATGAGTTTTCTCTATAGTATGCGGATGGGTTTTTTTTACTTAGTTCAAAATTGGTACATACAAAACTGATAGTTTTTTCTTTCGATCAGTAGTTTGTTAGTAGACCGCGACTGGTGCAGTTCGGGAGCGCGGCAATCTCAGTCGCGCTAGCTTGGAGTAATTGTCAGTGCAGGCCGTTGTGGCGTGTCGACTGATGCAAGGAACAAACATGTTCAATGCGTTTGAACTTAGGTACTTAGGCGAAATGCGGAAAAGCTGCGGTCAAGTTCAAGCTGACATATAAGAACGTCGGCAAAGTTCTCAAAAAAAAAAATCCAAACGAATGTACGTTGATTATACGTGGGCACAAATATTTCAAGAATGGAGGATATTTTGGCACTCGTTCAGGGTGAAACATTGCACATTCTGACTTCAGTCGTGTTCAACCTACAGTAGTTAAAATCCATATTTGTAAAAGCATTCAACTTGAAGTTGGAGGCACAGTCTAGGTAGTCTGTCTAATCGGTGGGCTGCCTTTATCATGTGCCGTCCTTAAACTGCGACTCCCGTTAATCACTTGTGGGTGCATCGAATACTTTAGAACCCGCACCTGTAATCATCGCCGTTTTGAGTGATATATCGCACCCAAGGGAGAGCCTGGTATCCACTTTTCTCGACCACCTTCAAGTACCGAACCTGTATGCCCGAGACTGTGAAGTACGGTATCTCGTATTTGACGTTGATCGGGGCGCGGAGTTTCTGGGCATCTTCCTCTATCAACGGAGGCAGAGTCAGTATGAACCGTGCCGAAATGCAAGTTGAAAGACAAACCATTCCTCACGCTTGGCAGACCAAACTGAGCGCGCATAATGAGCTCCTGTCGGCCAGCTAACTGTTTTATGGTCCACACAAAGCCACATCTGTCGGGGGCGTAAGTGACTTTTCCTTTGGAGGTCTACCAGAAAATTATTGCATCAGCAAGGAGGGTAAAACGCAACTTGCCTTGAACCTAGGCGTGTCCGCATCGGGCGCCACGGGGACAAAAATCTCAACGTTGTTCGCGGTGCTCTTGCGTTTGTACTGCGCGATGACTTCGACCATGTACACCATACGAGTTTCGCTGTGCCGCTCGATTTCGGCCTCGACCCAGATGAGTGGCTTGAGTATGGTGGAGAGGCGGTAGGTCATGAGGTCGAAATCGCCGTCGGGCGGGATGAACGAGATGGTGCGGTTGGTTTCGAACCGTGAGAGCCGCACGCAGTGATGGAACTGCACGTCTTCCATTTCTACAGCCTTCCCGCCTGACTCGAGTATTTCGTTAGGCGGAACAAGTAAAACGGGTTTAAAAGCAAAGGACGCACCACGACCAATACTCTCGAACATTGCTTTGTCGTTGAGACCCAGTCGCAGCTCTGGCATACCAGAGAGATAGCACCGCATTTTGACGACCCCCAGGATTTCAGAGCGTACTACGTCGCCGCTCGCGTTCACGAGGATGTTGACGCTTTCGACAACGTCCAAAAACACCTCGTTCTTCTTGTATCGTATCCCCTCTGGCCGCCACGAAACCGCATTTGTTATTTCCTTTGGCGGGCGGATCTGCGCTTTGAGTTGGTTCGATTCTTGCGTGATGAATCTGAAGTTTGAAAATATAAATGTATGTGAATCCATTGGAGCATTGGACGCACTCGAGGAGCATCTTGATTTCGGTCGTCTGGGGGTAGCCGAAATCCAGCATCTCGTCCATAAGTTCGTAGATGATCACGAAGTTGTCCCGGATACTCTCCTCTTCGAGCGTCTTGAAATACCCAATGAGGACCTGCACAAAACTGTGGAGAAATATGACGATCTCCGCAGCATTACTGTTGCGTCGCGATAGAGCCAGAACTAGTCTGGATGAGAACCCAAAACTGTAGTCGAAGGGACGCGACGCACGGTAAAGGTTAGAGTGGCGAATATGCATGTAATTTATTCCTTGGCTGGAGAAACACGGCGGAACTGGCTGACCCTCCTCCTCCATGTCCAGAATGAGCGGCATGAAGCGCTCGAGGTATGTGAGGGTGTCGTCTTCGCCAAGGTCATCGCGATAACAGCGTTGAATGAGGGTTTTGCCCTTGACGTCGAGAATTGCAATGACACTGGCCATGAGGTACGAGGGAGGGTGCACAGCGGAGCTCGGTCAGACGGCGTATCCGAGTTGGGCCCCTGGAACCCGTCGTGGCCGAGGCCGCCGAGCGCGCGCGATTTACTGGTTGAAGATCGTATCCAGCGATCGCGTGCATGTAATTTTGAGAGAAAAGCTTTATGTGGCTCGTTATTTTGTAGCACAAACGAAAACGACTATGTTGGTGGTTGTTGAACGTTAACGTTGAACTTTGCTTGAATTTGAACTTTGATTCCGCGGAAGTTCATCAATGATTGATCGGATGTCTGCGAATGGGGCAAGTCCCGAGCTGGCTCCCGCCACGTCGCGCCGTGTCTTTCTTTCAAAAGAACAACGGAAATGTTGGGCGGGCGGTAGCAAAATATTTTGAACCGAGTCCGCGGCGCAATATGAGTCGATCAGGGTCAGTCTGGCACTGACTCGAATGATGAATCAACCCCCCTCTCATTGACTTGACATTGAGTCATAGCAGCCGCTTTCAATAGATCATTTAAAGGCGCTGTCACCTGCAACACTACTCATTCCCTCACCATGTCCACCTCTTCATCATGGAAGCAGTATGCTGCGGCAGCTGCTCCGCCAGAGATGCCGCTCTTGTCGTCCAAAATATCTTTTGCTGTCGACGCCTCTGGGTCAACCGCGGGGAAGGTTATGGAACGGCAGAAACAGTTTGTTCTCGGGATGGTCGAGGACTACCAATATCCCACCTCCGTTCTCATGTGGGGCTCTCAAGTCACGCACCCAATCTCGGCGAAAGAAACCTCCTGGAGCCATCGCGGGTGAGCTGGCACCTATTCGCCGGTATCCATCTGGAAATACTGATGTCGTCCCGTTTCAGGTGGGGAACGAACCCGGAAGTTATTTTCAGCGATAGCGTTGTAACAACGGAGCTGAAAAGCTGCGATATGTGGTGTAAGCACTCAACCCTAATGAATACCCAGGCGCTTATGTTTCGTAGATCTCCTCACCGATGGCGAAGTGGGCAGCCCCGTAAACTTTGCGCGCAAGACTGTCGAGGTCGGCATGGCCAATAACCCGGTCATTTTCGTAATTACGAACAGGTCCTACGCGAAACCGAATTCGGTAGACATCTCCGTCGGGATTTCTGTGTTTGCCTCTGCTTCCGATGCCGCCATCGTTTTCAAAAACACGGAGAACGGTGAAATCTATGCCTTGGCGACCAAAGGGGCGTTCGACGTTCTCACCTCGGGTTTCGAAATTGATCTCGAGCGGTGGGAATCGTTACCGCTCTTCGTCGACGAATCTGCTTTCAAGGCGGCGTTGAAAGACGTCAATATTGTTGGGGCAACGCACCGGACGAACAGCGTGGCTATAGATCTTGGTCGAGCATGGCAGGAAAAGCATGGGTCCCTGGTAGATGTCGACCTTCTCTTAGCGCAGATGCTGCCGGACAGTATTCCCCAGAACGAATTCCTTGACCTGTTGCAGGAGGACGCGTTCAATGCCATTGCGCTCCTCTGCAAGACTCGCGGGATCCTGACAAAGTTGCGGGACTGGCTTTTGGCTCGAAAGGAACGGGCGTCGGTGATAGAGATCCGTGACGTATCTGGTGCGGCTGGTATTTTGCAGCGGCTCCGCGACAACACTCTCCCAGCAGCCGAAGCAGACGCATTACGCCTGAAACTGCGCGCCGCTCACCAGTCTAATCTCGACGATTACAGATCGCGATTGAACGACAACAAGCCATCCCCCCTCCTTCCCCACGTCAACCGCTGTCTCGCCGCTCTCACTGCTCTCGAAAAAGCCGGCTATGCTGCTGATATCCTGGACCGCCGCTCGAACCGAGCAATGCGCGCAGCAGTTGTCAGCTCCGCCGACGTTGACAACCAGCTAGCCGACCTCGATCTCGAGGCGCATGTCGAAGCCCACCGCTCCACGTGTTCCATTTGCTGCAACGATGACACCGTCATGTCCTTCGCGCTGATGGTGTCCGCAAATCCTGGAGACAACACAACAGACTTTGCACTCAACTTCCCCCTCGCTGCTGGCGCCACCTTCCACAATCGCGACGTCATCAGCGCGCAGTACGTGTGCTTCCAGTGCGCGCTGGCGATGCACCAGATGGACCCGAATCGGGGCTCGATGTACAACGAGCCCATCGCTGCGGTGCTCCCTCTCGCCAAATTCGAGGGCGTGAACCGCAAGTACATCTCGAATTGTCTGGCGAAGGTGCTCACGAACGGCCTCGCGACCGGCGCGTCGGGGCTGGTTCAGCTCCTGATGAGCATCATTCTCACGACGATGAGAACGAAGGAGTGGGCGAAGCCGTCGGACAACGACTCAGAAATTCGTGCTCGGAGAGAAGGGATGCTTTGGATGCTGAGGAACCTGATCGACAACTCTTCATGCAGAGAAACCTTCGACGAGACCGGCAGCTACGTGCCCTTCCACCAGGCGCTTCGGTGGACGCTCAAGACGTACGCGGATGAGGGTATCTACAGCTGGACTGTGAGATATCCTGTTCCCGGCTTCCTCGTTCTTCTTGAGCTCCTCGCTATGGTCGATGGCGCGGAAGTCCCCGAGACGCTGCGCGTCTCGAAGCTCATGCACGAGATCGTCACCGTTTATATGGCCCGCATCGCGAAGTCCTCTGGGACCAGGTTGAACGTCCAGCGCAAAATCCTCAAAATCGTCTACGCCGAGTTCAACGCCGAAGGTGTGCCGCGGAATCTCCACAACAACGCCCTCTCGATCAACTCGGCCGACGTTGCATTCGAGCGCCTGACGTCTTGGCTCAACCTGCCGGGTTCGACGACGTTGATAGACCAGATTAGGCCGACGGGCACAGAAAAATATGCCTCGGCATTACAATGTGAGTTTTAGTTCCTCCCTTCAATTAATTTTGCTCATTCGCCCGACAGATATCGCGTTCCGCCTTTTTGTCGAAGACAGCCACCAGACGCCCAAAGGATATTTCCAGCGTGCAGCCCAAGCCGACGTTCATATGCATACCGCCACCTCGAAGCCTCAGGATCTCACCCGCGCTATAGTCGAACCGCTGTTCACACACATGTGGGGCGGCGAACCACAAGAACCAAGCCACAGCAACCACGGCGACACCACGGCGCTGGACACTATCGCGCGCTTTGTGTCCCCGTACAGCGCTTCCGTTCTTCACTGCGGCGTTCCCGGATGCCCAGTCCGCTTCGACGTCAACGGCTATGACCTTGAGGCGATAAGGTCGGCACGCGCGGCCCATTTGACGAAGGCCTTTGCCATCAAGGGGAAGACCCCGAACAACCCCAATGGCCTGCCGGAAAACACTGGGCGCCTCGAAGCCCCGACGACGGCGCACGTCACACTCCATGCCAGCATCTCGAAGACCTGGCGCTCGCTCGACAGGGATGTTCGGCTAGCGATATTGAACGAAGTGATACTCGGTGCGCCAGTGGACGACGCGAGGCCGCACATGTCGGCGTTCATCAAGGCCGCTTTGGACTGTATCTGTATCTTCAACGCTCGAGGTGACATTTACGACGCCAATTTGCGGAATAACGTTGTGCGGGTACTCCCTAGCTTCTTCGTCGCACTTCATACTGCGGCTCAGATGAAGAAGGTCGACGACGGGGATCTGGAGCTGACTGAAAATTCGTTGGCGGCGCGGATCCAGTGGGAGTTGGAGCTGATGAAAATGGATCGTAAATACCTCGAACAATAATGTGCTCGTTTTGTGGATTCTTGTATTTGATATTTGGTACGGAACGGAGAGCGTGCAGTGAATCTAAATGATGAGTGGTTTAGCTGCTGCTCTTTTGTCGATCGATGAGTGAGTATCTGAGCCGTTCGAATGAACCGGATATCAATCAATATGCGCAGCCAATGACAGCGCTTTTGGCTTTTGGCGTCCACCACACCAGTCGACTCACTGTCTGTCTTCGAGCTCTCTTACCCAATCGTAAGCGTTCACCATGAGTCCAAACAGTTCTGATAATCCTATCGCGCACTCGACAGAAACATAATCCAAAATGTTCATTCAGAAGCTCCGGGCGCGCATTGACGAACTTTCGTCCGAGATCGATGTCCAGAAAACGGTCTTGAAGAAGCTGGAGAAGGACAAAAGCCTTGTCCAGCGTCAGCTCAACGCTGCCCTGGATCCAGTGGCGCGCCTTCCCCTCGAAATTTCGTCCGAGATCTTCCTGCAAACTCTTGATCCTTCCCCCGTCCCGGAACCTGGAGCATGCCATGCATCCATGCTGCTTCTCAACGTCTGCAACGCTTGGACTACCATTGCACGATCCACACCGTCCCTGTGGACCACCATTCGGATCGATTTTCCTTGTGCGACTGACAGTTTGGTCTACGCGCTGCCGCTTTGGTTTGAGCGCACGCGTAATCGCCCAGTGTCTCTATTTCTTCACGGAAATTTGTCACCCGCGACCTTCGACGCCGATGTTTCTGACATTATTTGGGAACACGGTGGGCAGTTAAAACACTTGGAAATATTCGACGACTTCGAGGATGGTGACTGGGAAGTCATTAATATTATTGGCGACACGACTCCGGGATCGCTTCCGCTGCTTGAAACCCTGACAGTTGGCATTTCGGACTCGGACCGAGGGTTCCATGGCGACGAAATCCTCGACCTGCTTCTTCTTGCGCCTAAAATCGTGAACTGCAGCTTTTACGTCGGCATTAAGACTTGGAACACATCGCGCGACATCGAAACAGTCGTCAGTGTTCCCACTCTGCGTCGGTTAGCGTTTGGAGACCACGAGGAGTCTTGCGATGCCGACTCAGAGTTTAAAATGCTCGACTGTCTTTCACTTCCCGCGCTCGAGAGTCTCGCGATGACTGACGTAGTCTTCGACAGCCACGGGCTCAGCCTGATCTCGTCCTTTCTTAAACGAGTATCACCCCCACTTCAAGAACTCATACTGGACTTTGATTCAAGGGATCCCCGGCCAGTGGTCACGGCCACCCAGCTGCACCATTGCCTCCGTCTCATTCCCACCCTTTCACGATTCAAACTACGGGCCCCAACAGTGCAGCTTGTGACCGTTTTATTCGCCGCCTTGGACAGTTCCCCTTCCCTGCTGCCCAATCTCTGCGATTTTACCATTCAACTCCTGCCCAGATGGCTCTACCAGATGCCTATACCTTTCATCTCCGACTTTTCTTGGCGGACGCTCCTTCGTGTGCTTTCGATGCGCCGCATCCCACTCGAAATTAAACCCGTCGCATCGCCTCCGGAGGATGTTCTCGGTGCGCTCAGGGAACTGGCGACGGGGGGGCTACAGATATACATCGGGCATGACGAGCGGAACTTCATTGATTCCCCGAGCGAGAAGGAGTGCGATGAAGGAAGCCAGGAGGAGAGCGACAAGAGCCAGGAGGAGAGCGACGAGAGCCAGGAGGAGAGCGTCGAGGAGAGCGAGTAAGAGATCTAGGGCGCGGCCGTTTTGACCCAAACAATGGGGTTTCCACCCTCCACCCGGTCCCTATATTTTCACTTCGACATTCAACCGACAGTGTTGGCTACCGCCGGCACATAGGGGAATTGCCCGGCGCGAATTCAGCCTTCCACCAGGACAACCGTTATTTACATTCCAGGTTCCAGTGTTCTATATTGATGGATCTCCCCAGAAGAACCAGTGGTAGTAGTTAGAAAAAATGGGTGGTTGCCGATCTGGATGAATGATTTCTGTCTGCTTCAGCTTGTGTACCATGTTCGCGTCCGTCAAAAATATTATACAGAACTTTCTATGCTACGCTACAAACTAAATACCGCGCGCACTTTCAGACCAATGACGCCCCCACCTCGCCCGTCCCACCCCGGAATCTGTGCGCGGCACACAGGACACCTGGAGAAGACATAAATGTGATCAGTCTCTAGACCACAGACAGATAAAAACGGGACCCACTTCGGAACACCACGCTCCCCCGCCATGACCCCACGCTGAGCCATAGTTTTCACCGCGGTGAAGAGGACACGCGCCGCAACAGACGTGGCCACAAGGCGTCAGCGTTGCGTTCGTGGGCGGGAAGAAGCAGATGGGGCAGGTGTACGCGGACAGCGGCTCGAGGTTGTCGCGCGAGGGTGCGGGCGGTGGTGCAGGTGGTGGGGAAGGAGGGAGGGAGCGCTGCAGTTTGGATGTCGACGCGACGGTGAATTCGGTGGGGGAGTCGATGATCAGTGTGGGCGAGTGGGAACGCTTGGGATCCGATTTGGATTTGGATTTGGCCTTGGATCCAGACACGACGGTGAATTCGGATGGGGCGTTGATGATAATGGGCGGCGATACAGAGCCATTCTCGGGGTGCAGGAGTTTCGTGAGGCTGGGACTGCTGACTGGGGGGCGTTCTGGTGGAGATTCTACGTGGCGAGACGAGTCGAAGCTGGCGTCCTGCGCGTTACGGAGTAGGATCGACTCGACCTCGTCCTCCTGCGCGGATATTTCCACTCCCCTCGACGAGCCAGACGGGCCGGATGTCTGTGCCGGCCCCAGTGGCAGTTCATCGTCCTGAAGCTCGTCAGCCGTCGCCTTCAATCCCAAAGCAGACTCAGGTGGCACATCGTCCGAGAGCTCGTCCACTTCCTCCTGTTCGTCCTCAGCCGCCGCTCTGGTTCTTTTCTCCTTCAATCCCAGACGAACCGGAGAACCCGAATGCCGCCTCTTGCGCGACGATGATCCACTGGCGACTGCGTTTGTCGGCGGCATAGCACTTCTACCACGAGAGCGCGAGCCAGAGGCGAATATCGAGCTCCTTGCCTCGGAGCGGGGTCTGAGGTTTCTGCTCGTCAAAGGGCTGGGTAGAGAGTCATCCACAGCCTGAGATAGCTGTCTACGCATCACGGCGTTTGCTGACAGAAAGCCGGCAAATGCCGACGCCCCTTTCTATTCCCTCTCACAAGTGTCGCTCCTCGCTGGCTCAACGCTTCTTGGACTTACACAAATCAAATCTCTGATTTCTGGTGTCTTGTGGACAACTTGCGGAACCGACGACGTGAGACAGCGAGTGACCCGGTGCCACCAAGAGTGCCACCTGCGCGGTGAGTCCGAAAAAGTCTTTCGAAACCTTCGATCTCACTGTCTGGCACCTACATACAGATATGTCCATCCAGGCGAAGCGGCTCGTGCTCCGCGCGCGTCTTGAGGACCTTTCGTCCGAGATTCTTCTCCAGAAGGAGCTCTTAAAAAAACTCGAGCACGATAAAGTCCTCGCCAAGCGCGAGCTCAACGCTGTAATGGATCCAGTGGCACTCCTCCCTCTGGAAATTTCGTCCGAGATATTTCTCCAGTCGCTGGATCCCCTTCCTAAGCCCCAGCCTAGAGCGCGTCATGCTCCCATGCTGCTCCTCAATATCTGCAATGCTTGGTCCGCCATTGCGCTATCCACACCGGCTCTTTGGTCCTCCATTCGCATCGATTTCCCTTGCCGTGAACGTTTGACGCAACTCCTACCAATTTGGTTTCAGCGTGCGCGTAATCACCCGTTATCTATATCTCTCCACGGAGATCTTGGCCGGCATGCGCGTTACAGACCCTTGTCTAGAGATCTCGACGGAGATTCTAACGCGGTAGACCATCGTGTTCGTGCCATGATCTGGCAACAAGGGGACCGTCTGAAACACCTCCAAATATCGGACGACTATGAGCTCGAGGATAGCGAGGTCGAAATGACCAGCGAGGCGGCCTTTACCGACGATGGCAGTGATCTTATCGAACTTTTTGGCACTGGCAAGACTCCGGGGCCGCTGCCGCTGCTCGAAACCCTGAGGATTCGGGGGTCGATTGGCGGGCGCCGGTTTCGCGGTCCCCAAATCCTCCAATTGTTGCGTCTTGCGCCCAATATTGTCGAATGCAATTTCGATTACAAGCCGTTGTTGGAAAAGCTCCCAGTCGCGAGTGAGAAGCTAGTCCTTCCAACTCTGCGTCGGTTGACGTTCGGAAACTCGGAAACTCAGCCGGGTGGAAATCTCGAGATGCTCACATTGCTTACGCTCCCCGCGCTCGAAGTCCTCGCAGTACCGGTGCGTGGCTTTGGCAAGGCGTTCCGCCGCTTTTTAAAGCGCTCAGCGGCTCCCATCCAAACACTGGTCATCGGGCCGAGATCTGGTGTTCGGTCCTCCACGCTGCGCGAATGCATGCTTCTCCTTCCCAGCCTTGCATCGTTGCAAATATGCTGTAACTCGCATACCGCGGACGCTGTATATTCCGCCTTGGTCGACTCCCCGTCCTTGCTCCCCAATCTCCGCCATCTCAAAATCTATGTTTTAACCAAGCACCCGATTTCTTCCGCCTCGTGGAGGGCACTTGTTTCTGTGGTTTCGACCCGCCGCGTCGAATTCCATGTTCGCCTCGTTCGATCGCTTCCCCAGGACGTCTTCGCTGCTTTCAGGGCGCTGGTTGTCGATGGCGTGCGGATATCCATTGGGACTGGATGGGGTGATTTTATGAGCGGCTCCGACGATCCGCGGATAGTATCAGTGGGTGCAGAAAACGAGGAGCCGCGGGTGAAATTACAGCGCACAAAAATGTGATCCCAGCCGGGTAGCGAGCTCGATACTTGGCTTTCGAAGCGGAGATTATGTACAATGTTGATATTAGATTACAACTCTGGTGGTACCCAGCAACATTGGTACCGCCGCCACCATTCAAGTTGATATTTTTTTAGCATTGTAGAACGATGTTATTGAGAACCATGTGGAAGAAATGATCATGACTGGAAACGAACTTCAGGCATGGTATACGACCTCTAGACGCGAGCGTTGACACTCTTCGCGCCGCTCTCAAGTCGAGCGCCGGTAAGCAGCGCCTTCCAAGCGACTTAACCTATAGTTAAACTGCATACATACATACTCGCTTCCGCCCAAATAATGCCCATGGAGTACAGGAAGTGATTCAGATGGTATGAGATTCAATTCATTCCGGAGAATGGTTGCGTACATAATATTGTGGAGTTTGGCACACGGATGCAGTATAGCTAGCCTCCCTAGACAAAGACTGTCCATATAAATCTGTTCTAACTGCGAACTGGGTATGCTTCTGGACGGTTTTTTGATGTGGATTTCGGTAAAAATGCCATTTGAGTCTCCGGAATAGTGATTGACTCGGGATCTGGAAAATCAAAATAGCGGTGACAATACATGCCGTCGCTACGCTCCGGGCCATTTTTGCTGTTTTTTTGCTGTTTTGGGCATTTTTGGTTGTTTTTGGCCACTTTGCGGTCTCTGTAGCGAGTTATTGCCTGTATATTTTTTCATGATTCAACCTGGTGAGTTGCTCAGTACATCCCGGGCTAAAATTTGGGTGATTTAGATCTTCTCCAAAAAAAATATTTATCAAGCTTGAACCCGCCAAAAAATACTTAACAATATAGGTTCCGTATTCGGCATCTTCTGATGGCACATCAAGATACTATGATGCGATCAACGTATGCAAAATATTGATGCCGCCTCTCTCGCCAATGTGACATCTTAGTTTGGCTCAAAATCCTAAGTGGTTCCCGAATTACAACCAAGTTATGACAGAATGGGGGTGCACATTTTTTTTGTGTGACACACTGTACCATCTCTACTTGCCCAGACTCTGTGCAGTCTGTCACGGCCCATTTTTTGCAGAGATCGCAGTATCAGCTTGTTTCCTGGAGCAATGCCATTAGACATTGTTAGTCAAAGCGGACAGCTACCTTCTCAGCCTCTGACATTTTGACACAGAAGTTGATGCGCGAGGCTTGCTCTGATGTGGTGTCTCGTGCTACGCGTTATTTGCTGAATGATCGCTGCCAAACACCCTTCGGGATCCACCTGAATTCATTATTTTTTGTGCCATTTCTACTGTACTATTTCATTCAATTCTCCAGCGCTGTGACCTGTGTGTCGGAAAAATCGAAATCCTAACGTAAGGCCACGTAAGGCCTTGTGAGGCCGTAAGACCGCGTGATCTTATAATGACATCATAAGAGAAATGATATTTTATCAGATCACGGGAACTCATGAGATCCGGGCATCTTATAAGATCAGGCTGTCTTATAAGTGATCATTTTCATTACAAGGCATCACAAGGGTAGGCCTGATAATGAAAAAAAATGTTACCGGGTATCTCTCTTTAGTTCTTACTGACTTGACTTACTATCTTACCACTCTTACTAGTTGCTATTATTGATCTCAGCCATTGTTCACATTTTACCGACCAAGCTTATTTTCTTACTGATTGTACTACATTACTTACATGTTCACACTTTTACTTACTGTCTTACTGGCTACTGACTAGAGTTACTTAATACTGACTTACGTTGCTAGCTACAATTTAATTTATGACTGTTTTACTTAGGTTAGGGATCGAACCGGCGACCTTCACACTAATGTCCAAAACTCTTACGCATTAACCAACTGGGCTATTCACCTGGATATATGTGTAGCAAGTGAATTGGCTTTGTGGTACCCACGGCCGCTGTGGCCAAATGACCTCCCCACATCAAATGAACCGACATCGGGGACATGCACAAGCTGCAGGAGGATGTCCTGGATTTCGGAGAGCACAACTGGAGGTAGAGGGTCAGTATATCGTCGACGGTACGAAGGAGGTTTTATCTTCGCGTACGTGCCTTCCCTTTTTTCCTTGTCTTCCTTTGTTTCGTTGTTCACAGTTGTAGTTGGGTCGGAGTCCCGGAGTTCGGAGAGCCCATGTGCGCAATGGACGCGTGCTCCACGAGTGCGACGGGCTCCCGTGCGCCCCGGCCGCTGCCCCTGCCCCCGCCGTACACGTATGTCTCAATGCCCTTCTTGCGCACCCGTGGGGCTGCTCTCGTCGACCTCCAGATCCACCACAAGCAAGGACAATGCGGATGTCGGCGGGGATGCGGTCGCCCATCGCGAAGGTGACGATGTCGTCGGGCATGAGCTCGTTTGCGAGGATGTGGAATGTCTGCCCCTCCCGCAGGACGTGGCAGTGGTACGGGACGAGCTTGTTGAGTGCCTGCAGGCTCTGTTCGGAGCACTGTTCCTGCACGCTGGGGTGGATATGTCAGCCCATCCACGAGGAGGATGGAGGGAGGGAGGGGAAGAACTCGCCTGCCCCCTTACATGCAAACACCTCTGCCGCCCGCTGCCGCTCTTTTTCCTCCTCCGCGTCCCGCTCGGCATTTTTGCCCTTTCCCTTGTGTCTTCGCCTGCGCAGCGTCATCTCGGCATCCTCTGCTTCCGCTGCTGCCGACGTGCTTGCCTTCGGGGTGCTCGTGGCTGCAGCAGACGCGCCCGCCCTGCCAGCCACCCACGTGCACACCCCGCTGCTCAGCACCGTTTCGTACGCCTCCCGCTGGCACGCATATAGGACGTGACTCTTCTTCGGCGGGAGGAGAGGGCCTGCATAAAGATTGTCAGCGTCAGCATGAAGTCACGGCAGTTGAGGACAGCACAAAGGAGAGGGAGAGGGGGTCGAGGTGCGGGTGAAGACAGAGAAGGAAGGAAGGGAGTAGGAGACGGAGGAGTAGATATCAGTAGATATCCTATCCAAGACGGAGCGGTACGGGTTATTGTCGGGGCCACCGCCTGAACCCGCAGCCTCATCCCGCATCGCACGCAAACAGGATAGCCGTCCCGCCCCGTCACGCCCAGAAGAAATCCCGACAAAACAGAAGAATGTGTACCTACTCTAGGATACGCACCCAACACATCCACCTTCATCCTTCTCAGCAAAAAACGGTTGCAAAATCGCGTGCAGTGTTCCGAGAAGCGGCCCATGCGCGGAGGGGAGGAGCGCGGACATGCGCGGGAGGGAGAACCTGGGATGGGGTCAGCGGGCGGGAAAAGGGCGGGAAAGGGACGGGGGAGACAAGAGGAAGGTGGGGCAGGGGCGCCACGATGAGTGGCAGAGAATGGCGGGGAGAGAGGACACGGTGGGGGAGGGATGCAGGACGATGGGAGAACACAACGCACCACTCTTGAAACGTCTCCACGTCGTTAAAGATGTCCGGCAGTATAAAACTGAGCAACGACCACAGCTCTGCGAGGTTATTCTGCGGGGTGGTGGGCGTCAGTGTACGTATTTTTACAGAACAAGAAGAAAATACCCATATGTAACGGCGTCCCCGTCAGCACCATCCGCCCCGCGCTGTAGTAGCGCTTGATCTCGCGCACGAGCACGCAGTTCATATTCTTCAGGCGGTGCCCCTCATCCACGACGATGTACCTGCAGGTGGGCATAAGCAAGCGTCTTCGGGGCGGGATCTCATGAGCAGGGCATCAATGAGGATGGAGAGCCATCGCACAGGCGAGGTGCGAACCCAAAAAGAAATGCAAGTGGAAAGGGAATGAGAAGGAAAAGAACGCACGACCCTGGAATCCCCCCAATCAACGCCTGGTCCTTCATTATCAGATCGTATGTTGTAATAACCACCGGGAAGGCCACAAAGTGGTCATCGTGTTTCTTATCGAGCACCTTTCTCGCTAGCTCAGCTTTGGTGAGGGACTTTTCAGTCTTGGAGTCCGCTGCATGCAGTGAGCATCTACGCAGGGCGGAGAGCAAGGATGCGTCGTCAGCATCATGGTCGGAGACGGCGGCCTCCTCTTCCTCCTCGGCCTCGTCTTCGTCCTGCGACTCAGCACCGCTCTTTTGCTTTGTCCCGGGTCCCCGCCTCCACCTCGCCTCGTGCGCCACGCCCTCGCCGTGTCGCGTGCCACCCCTTCCGCTTCCTCCTTCCGCTTCCTCCTCGCTCTCCTCGACCCATCCCGCACACAGGGGCTGCAGTGGAGGGCACCCCATTCCGCGCACTCCTCCGCGTGGGGGACGCAGGTGGTGCTGGCACCGAATCAATCACCGTCGAGGGCCGCAGCACCCCGCCCTCGTCCCCGCTCGCGTCCGCGCACGCGCACGTTCCCTGCAAATGTATGTGGTCAGATTTAGAGTGGAGATGCGGGGGATGGCGGGTAGCCGTACCTCTGTCCTTCCCTTTGGCGGGGGCCGGAGCAGGTGCGGGGGCAGTATTCTTGGGTGGCCAATCGTCCGGAAGCGCGAGCGTCGTGCGCTGCATCTCAGCGCGCTCGGCGGGGGTGCCGTTGTATATCAGGACAGGGATCTGTAAAGATGAAAGTCAGCATTGGATTCGTAGTAGACCAATGGAATGAGAGAAGATACAATAAAGAATAGGAGGGGAAGGCAACGAAGGGAGGAAGAATGAGAACAAATGGAGAACGGCGGAGCATGCATGCATGCCGACGTCTCTCTGGCATGCTCTTGCGAGAATGTCGGGGGAGGGAGAGGCTGCAGAAGTGGAAGTACAATCACCTGCTGCAGGGCAAAGAGAGCGAAGAGCGCGAGGAGCAGGAGCTCGACACGGCCCTGCACTTGCTGCACCCAAGCTAGGGTCAAGGCCTGCAAATGCACGCGCCTCCCCCCGAATGCATGAGACCGAAACAGGAGCCGCGGAGGGACAAAGTACGGTACGACGGCCCCACACTCGCGGCACCACTGGCCGCAAGGTAATAGCTGCAAGGCCGAGCACTTGTGCCTCAGATTGTGCGCACCTACACGACACGGAACGGACGTGCGTGTCCTCCGAAGACCCAGACCCAGCCCTCCCTGCCTCAGGCTCATATCGCGATCCCCACACCTACGGAGAGAACAGCAAAGAAACCACCACACAAAACTGGGGAGCGCAGATGTGGATGCGTCTCCTCCGATGCGCGAATAAAACACGCCTCAGAAACCATACGACGAACACCGTGTCCGAGCTCTGCCTTGTCCCGCCCCTCCTTGTCTCGTCTCGACCCGAGAAACGCCCACCCAACGAAGAATGAAAATCAAGAAAAACGAAAAGCGCACACATTCCTCCCCAACTCCCTGACTGCTCGCACCCCACAAAAGCACCCACACTGAAAACGTCCCGGTTTCCGGCCGCGATACACCCGCACCGCGCTCCCAGCTCCAGCGCGCAGCGAACTCGTTCCAAAACCTCGCTCCAGAATCCGAAAAAAAAAAACCAGAACAAAGAAAACAAGGAAAGAACCTGGGCGCCCACCTCGCAAACTCGGCCACTCAATTATGCATAACGCTGAGCGGGCAAACGACGAGGGGCCGCGTGCCCGTGGCGCGGAGATGTGCTGCGAAGGCGATTGTTTGGAGGGTCCAAATAAAGTGCTTCACCCCGCGTGGGCCCATACGCGCTAGCGCCGATCCACGCGAGCACGTCCTCGCCAAGGTCCGCTAGGAGGCTGTGCACGCGTTCGTCTACGTCTCCATCTGCCCCTGCCCCCGCCGTCATCTGCAGCCGTCTTGTGGCCTGCCACCTCCGCATCCTCGTCCTGCGGTGGGCGTACGGTGGAGACGCGTGCGCGGGGGGCGTACGGGGGACGTAATGTGCCGTACGAGCCGTACGCGGCGAAGAGGGCACCGGATACCTCGACTAGTAGGTACCCTCTCAATTAATTGAATACAAAGCGAGGAACACACGCACTCGATTCAAGCAGTTGTATCAATGGGCGTGCTCGCCTGTGGCGATTCAGACACCGATTCCATGCGGTGTGAGTCCCCTCCGGATTGCTGCGTGTCCGTGGATATCGTGTGGCAAGGTCGTTCAGCGGCGGACGGCGCGACCGGGTGACACAGCTTCAAAAAGGAGTCGTTCAGCGTCGAGAGGAGCAAGAGGAGGCTGAGGAAGGCCGGCGCCACCTCCTTGACGAAAGAAACCAGAGCGGGGTGAGGGCACAGTCGATTCACGCGGGACGTTAAACCGGCTGAGGTTGCCGACCATGTTCTGGAAGCTGGATTCCATGCCTGCGCCGGTCCAGGGTCCGCACTGGTAGAGCTGTGATATATTGCAGATTTGGTTCGAAATAGAGTTTTCGACCGTCAAAAGGAGTGAGAGGGGGTAGAGGAAGGTCGGCAGCATCTCGCTGAGTCCGTACAAGCCAGATTAGCCCAGTCCGATAAGGCCTTGCAAGAGAATTTGCGTCTTGTAAGAGAGCTTGTTTGCTTATAGTTGTCTACAAGGCTCTTATGACACATTATGACGTGATGCTCTCATAAGACGATTTTCAAATTTCCGACATGACAGGGAGATTCAAACTTTGAAGTTCGAAGATGGGCCCGCGGAACGTGTGACACCGATTTTTTTTTCGTAAATCGCCTGGGGAAGTAGCAGGACATCTGAGAATCCCTCAGAAATGGTCAACGTGGTTGTTTGTCGTAGAAAACATTAAAGAATCCACGTAGGCGATGTGCCAAGAGAATCGCACCAAAAGAGGTAAACACGGTCTACTTCCGCTCACGTCAAAATTGGCAGTTCGTGCGAATGCCTTGCCGCGATTGACCACCGAACCGCGCCGGAGGCAAAAATCAGGTTTCTCACTCACTTTTGAGCATCTTTGTGACTTGTTTCGCACTTTCGAATATACCCTCGGTGACCCGTGACAGGTTCGAAAAATTTCTGATATTTTGGGCCCTGTGACGCGTGACCTTCGAATTGAATGAAATAGTACAGTACCCGCAAAAACAAGGTTTGTTTTTCCAATCGAACGTTTTTGAGGTGTCTGGAAACTTTCCCCAAAAAGTGAGTTAAGAAGTCAGCCGACCCACCCACACTGTTAGCCAGTGTCTCGGCATTCTCCGGCGGGTACCCCTTGTCCAGAATACGATACTGAAATGCAGTCCAGGGCAGGGATGCAATCCACAATCTTTGGGAAGACCCGGAGAAGGCGGAAAGACAGAAGGCTTCAAGGCTTCACGGATCAGGGCTGTTTGATCCTGTGATTCGGTGACTCGGAGCTCTTTTGCTCTCCGCGTCGTGCCTATACTTACTCTCACATCCCAACACTCCGTCTGACTTTTCGCGATTCCTCGTCTATTGGTGCTCCAGACCCAGAACTATAGGACCCAGAAGCGGCCGTGTCAACTCGAAGCCTGGACCCCCAAAGCCCGGCCCACCTTTCACACTGGGTTAAAATTAGAGTCAATCGGAAGGAGCCTAGAGTTCTGCTAGGCTGGACCCGAAATAACGCATCCACATGAGCGCCATATTTTAAGCGGATGCTTAATACCTCTTTCTCAATCGCATCCTCTCCGAATCTCAGTCTCCGCTGATCACTCGTCCATCGATATGGCTAACATCGTGGAACGTCCAACCGAACTCATCTTACTTCTTCCCCCATTACTCCGGACATCAACTCTTAATGCGCTGGCGCAGACCTGTGGTCGTCTTTGGGAAATTCTCCACCGCGATCTGGAGTTACGCCTCACACCAGCGCTCGGGCGCAGCTTGATGCTCTGGGCAGCAAAATCTCGGCCACACATCATTCGGAAGCTCATATTTGCGCCACACTCGATAGACCCTGACGACGGCTATTGGCGATGGACCCAGCGCCCCCTCCATATCGCTGTGCAGGCGGGAAACATCGAGATTGCCTCACTGCTCCTGGAGGCGGGCGCAGACCCATCCGCGGAACGCGACACGGCCGACCACCGGCCTATTCATTTGGCTGCAATGAACGATGATTTAGAGATGATGAAGCTCTTGCTGGTCCACGGCGCGCGGGTGGATGACCAGTTTTTCCGAGATGGGAACAAGTCCAGTGCGCTGCACTATGCGTGCGCAGAAGGGAAGTTGGAGATGATCGAGCTGCTTCTACAAAGAGGCGCGAATCTCGAGTGCCGGGGGCATTATGGGAGTGCGCTCGGTTTCGCGGTCCATAGTCGCAGGTTGGACGTCGTAAAGCTTCTCCTTGCCAAGGGCGCCGCACCGGCACCGCTCTTTTACAATTTCTATGGGTGGTGTCCATCCGGTTGGTATAACGAGAAGTTCTTGAAACCCCGACGGTAAGTTCGTCCCAAAAAAACTAACAGTTTGCTTACTCATTCTCCAGTACTCATGTGTGACTATTAGTGGCGTATGCATCTTTTGTATTGTGTTAGAGCGCTATGTCAATATTCTTGCTTATAAGTACCCGTGTCAGAGAATTATCTCCACACCTTGAATTTAGAGACAATCGGATGAGTATGACTTTCTATGAGTTTATTCAGGAGAGCCAGATCATACTACGATGGGGACTACAGTGAAATCAACCATTTACCACACTTCCTCCTTATTCACACTGAAGCTCTCCTCAATGTCCCAAATCAGGGGAATGAGCGAGGCCGCAAGACAAATGTCGCTTTTTCCCGACCCCGAGTCGACACATCTGCCTGGAGCACAATAACCTCGATATCTCCATCGGACCCCCCGATGCAGTAGAAGAGCGTGTCGGGTATATGGGCGGGGTTACTATGCGCCTTCTGAATGGCTCTCTCGATCTGGTCCGCGTAGTTTCCTGGCAAGACGCGTAAGCAAGTATCGCTGTCCTGATTCATCTGGCATCGCTCGTCTTTGTGAAGGAGGCCGCGGCCACAATAGCTAAGACCTTTCTTGCAATTGTCAGCCACGGTGTAGGTGGCGCTGGCAAGACCGACAGCGATAACGATGGTTGTGAACTTCATGGTTTGTGTAGCTTGAAGGAGGGTTGAGGGAAATGGCGAACTGTGTTATGAACTAGGGGCGTTGAACACCAGCTTTTATAGTCGGCGTCTGCAGTAATATCCGGAGTGTACGTAGTCATGCTGGTAAGATTACCAGAAGCAGAAAAACATGCCGATGCTGGCGGAGATGCGAGTTTTCGGCAGAGTTGAGTTTTCGCGGCTTGGTGGGATCCTTGGACATCCATTCTGGGTTGTGGTTCTCGCCAGTTGACATCGGTTGAACCGGGGTCTTGACCATAACCAACTGAATGGGTGTAACTACTCAATTCTTTGATGTAAACTGCGCGAATGAACACATTTGGATGATCTAGGGTGTTCTTGGGCCCAGGATGTGCAAGGAAATTATTATTGCTGGACCTTTAGGTTCGGCTACTTACGGGAAAGGGCACTTGGGTTTCGTGCCATTTTTTGCTACATGTACAAACAGATTTAGTCAGGCAACATTGGTCATCGCAAAGAATAAAATTGAAAGAAATCAGGGCAAGACATAAAAAAATAAATCAAAGTGTAAGGATATGTTTTTCAACTTCTTACCAACCTGAATCCCCCGGAGCAAGCCCATTTCATCTCTTGGAACCAAGGAGATTCTCTATGTTCGATTTTCTGTTATTAGTCATTTCTGCTTTATGTTCGGAACGGTATCCGTTGACATTCGGGCGCTAATCCCCGAGATCAATTCTGTTCTTCCAGGGGAACTTGAGTTTCGGTAGCTTTTGCTATATGTACAAAAAAAGATTTAGTCAAGCAACATTGGTCATCACAAGAAAGAAATCAGGCGCCTATCCAACAAAATTGTTTCAAGGTCTTCAAATTGCTTCAAATTGGTGAAACTTGAACCTAAAGGTTCAGCACCCGCCTCAAAGAGGCCCAATCCCAAGTCATTTTTCTTCGGTTACAAAGTGGCAGTAAATCCCTGAACTGAAAAGTGCACCGGTTACCCAGAAACTTTGTTAACTGCATGAACTTGGTAAACTGCCCGTGAACTCTCGTGTCCGACCGTATCTGGACCGAGTATTTATTCAAGTTTCCTCTCGGCCCGGCTGCCGCGCAGTGACAAGTCAGTGACACATGCGCCCCACCCTCGCCGCTCACAACGCGATACCCGCCCTCAGTGCTTCAAGCTGAAAATAACGTCCATGGAGGAAGTTCATAGCTTCCTAAGTCAAATTCCCGGGCCTGCCGAGTCAGTCACTATGGACAAAGCAATGTCCTTTGTACGACTCGCCTCCCAACTTAAAGACGAAATTATCCTGGCCCAGGCCGCAGACTACGACCCTGCCGCTGCCCCCACCGAAATACCCGAAAATGTCAGGTCTTTTCTCGGCTGTGCTACCGATATGCCCGAAGATTTTATCTCCGGCTGCTGGAGTGCTTTTAGCGACACGATCTGGAGTTACGACAATAACAGCCGTAGCACTGGGCAGGATGCGCAGATGTTTCGAGACTGGTTTGGATCATCTACTATGTACCATTAATTACTTTATCTCTGTCTGCACACGCTGAATGCTATTGTCATATAGCGGCACGAACACTCTTCCCGCTGACGAAACAATGTACCACTCCAGGTTGTCTCAATTCAAACCTTCTCAAGGACAAGGACGGCCTTCAAAAAGTAGTTCTCTTTACCCTCAGTGATGGTGCTTGTGCGACCTATGCTGTACACCTCCACTGTTCATGTCAGTGCCTCCAATTTTGGCATCTCTCTTGCACTAATATTCCATCGGACAGAGTGCAAAACAACCTATCACAACAACTACTCTGTCTGCAAGTGTTCGAACGTACTACACCGGTATCCCCAATGCAATTCAAGTGGGCGAGGATCAATATGTTGAGTGTGAAGTCCTTAGCCTTTTCATTGGTCTCATGTTGATCTCGTGGACCTCCGCTACCAACACCGCTTGTGTCTATGATACATGTCTCTCCAAGCCCGAGAATCGACCTGACCACAAAGACTGGCCTCCAACGTGCAGTTTCAAGTTGCACACAGAACTTGTCTGGGATGGTTTCTTGATCTTATCACTCCTTGAAGATTACGTCAAAAGGAATGAAATCCTCGAAGTTCCGCATACTGGTGAGCAGAACATGTGATTCAACAATGCCATCCGCAAACACAATGCTCGGTTCCACCTATGCGGCCAGCCCGAATGGGCTCACTATTGCAACAAGTGTATGTGAGTCTGGAAGGATGGCGACGGACTGAGTAAGCAAGCCAATAATTCTACTAACCTTTGCTGAATCCACACTACATTCAGAGAAGCTGCACATCCTTGTGATAGATGGGATAACAATCGGACATCCATGCTGCGGCATCCATGATTGTCCAGAGCCGCTCATCACCAACTGCCATCGCTTCTGTCGCGGGCATGATCATCAACGTCATATCTGCGCTGTTGAGGGCTGTGAGCAACCAGTCGAGCCCACATTCATGACATGTCCCATTGTGGAGTACCGTCAGCTGGAGTTGACACACAAGACTCGGGATAAAGTGTTGTTCCAGCTCCGTGGGCGTCTACAGCATGCTACCGTTTCCCATCCGAACGACGTGTTTGAAGCCGAGGTTACTGCCAAGGAGGTCAAAGAGATGACAATCAGAGATTCCAATCAGGGTGACTGCGAGGCTGCTAAAGATCCCAACGGGAACCCTAAGATCCGCGCGCTCTTTGGTCAACACTGGACGTACAACGAGCAGATATTTGTCTGGCCGTGTGGAATTATTGTTGCTCATGCTGCAACATTCTACGCTTCTGAGAGTGTTTCACAAACAGTTGTTCATATGCCGTCTGTTCCGTGTGCGGAGATGCTGAAATGCATTTAGGACATGCTCCAGAAAGTATTTCATGTTGAGGGCTCCAAGCCCGATATCGTCATCTACGACAATAACTGCACCCTCTACAAGTATCTGGTGCAGCAAAACATCTGTTTATTTGACACCATCGGGTTCCCAGTCAACGTCTTCCATTGGAAATGCAAGCACGCAAAGGATGGTGTCAAGTGCTCGTACCATTGTAATCCTACCCTCTTCCATGAATTGCTCAGTACAGATGGGAAAGCTTGGTTCTTTAACTTGTCGATTGCAGAGCAGACAAATGTCTGGCTCGGTGGCTACCACACCATTCTGCACAAGATGGGATCAGACAAGTATGACTACTTCCTCAACGAGATGGTCATGCGCAAGAACTGACTGACAAAGGCAAAGCTTGAGGCAGATGGTATGCCTCCAGACTACGTCCCAAATCTTTCATACAATGTAGCTACTACTTGACACACTTGTGTCAATATCACAAACAAGGGAAAGAAAAATGAGACAACGTACTGCATCCCAGAAGCAGAAGCGCACCTGCCTCTCGAACATAAGATCTTGCTTCCTTCGCTCCTCCTCCGCGATCTTTCGCTGCTCTTGTGTGGTGTGGATGTTGTTGTAATGGCATGCCCACTCTGGGTCCATGGACTTCTTGTGGAGCTTAGGCAGGAGCAAGGTTGACAGCGCGTCCATCGAGGAGAGCGGGGACTCATACGAGAACATTGGGGTTGGGCGGGATACTGCAGAAGGATCACCAGGGTCTGCAGTGCTTGAAGACGGAAGCTGGGCGATGACCTGCTGTTTGTGGTGTCCTGCATAGCAGCAACCCTTCTGCTGTCGCTCGCAGCACTGCTTGCACATCTTGTAGGTGCAGGACTGTGACCCGGCAAGTTTCTTGCATGGATCAACAGCGCATTTGAGTTTCCCAGACTGAGTGAGCTGTGTGGACGGTGGCATGGAGGAAGGAGGCGAGAAAGGGTACGGCTGAGTAGACGGTGGGGCTGTGAAGGACGCTGCCAGTACGGGATCGAGGGCCATAGTCGCCGAGCTAGAGTGTGACAGCAGTGACAAGTTCGCCCAAGGATCGTGTGAATAGTCCTGGGGAGGGTACGGGGGAGCACTGCCAGCTGGAGTGTCTAGTGCACGTTGCTCTGCAGCAGCTACGAGCTCTGGAGCAAGCCAGCAGAAGTAACCGCAGTTGTGCTGAACAGTGTCACTTGGTACTCTAGGCCAGCATGGTACCACACCTTGGATCCCCTACAAATCAGCCTGGAAGGTATCCACTCTCCACAGGGATGTTCTTCGTCCTTTCCAGGGCAGTGGATATATTGGTGAATTGGCGGGGCCGGCATGGGGTCACACATTGTTGGCTAGTTTGTGGCATATTTAGTACTAGTGAGGGTTCTAGAAGTAATACTCTCAGTATACACAAGGTTTTGAGCCAGGCAGGCACTCACAATGTAGGGAAAAGCGAACATACTGATATGGGGGAAGAGAGAAAGAGGTTGATGCCATCAACGGAAAGCCGGCCCAAACACAAGCCAAACATCTTATGCAAGTGGTTCACGCCAGTTCACGGGTTAGTTCATGCAGTTCACGGCGAACTCTGTGAACTTTCTTATATACATATGTTCTCCAAAGTGGCTTGTGCAAGCCATTCTGTCTGATGCCATCAAAATGGGTGTGTGGGCACAGCTTGCAATGAAAAGTCAAGGAATTCATACCATAATAAGGTCAATACCATCTCAGCTATATCTAATTTACCTCCTCCTAGCATTTTCCAGTGAGATCTTGGTGAATTGGCACCAGGTTAAGAAAAGTTGAACATGTCAACTGCCATCACAAGCCGTTCTGGTGAGTTGGGTGCTCCTATTGTTCCTCAAAGGTCAGATACCAACTTGAATGTTCAAAAAGGACTGTGGTGAATTTTTCTGGATTTTATAGCTCACTATCTACCAAACATGAAAAAGGGAGCAAAAAGGAAGCAAAAAGGGAGCAAAAAGGGAGCCAAAAAGGCCAACTGTGAACAACCCTATTGACTCGAGATCTTGAAAATCAGAATAGTGGTGACGAGACATGCCGTCGCTACGCCCCAGTATGAGCGCTGCATACACGATACACAACGCAGATATAGATTAATTGGCCAAGAATCGGAACCAAATCTAGTGACATAATGACTGAATGAATGCTGGTTCAAAGGGTTGGAAAGCTGAAGTGTGTCAGAAATTGAACATGGACAACATACAGCCAGAGTGAGCTGCATACCCTCGGTGACCCTTGGTCTTTATCATACATGGGCACCCTGCATAGAACACCGGCGGCAGTTTAGGCAGGGCAGAAGACCAAAGATCGATGAAAAGTCGATAATGTACCCAACGTACAACAGGAGAAAAAACCCATACCAGAGTATGTCCTCAAGATGTCTGTTGGCTGACGGAAACACAATACAATCAGTCAAGCTAGATTATGCTCAGAAGACACTTCGTACTCAATTGCAGCCTAGACACTGCGCTTGCGGTGCCAATGCGGTGCAGTTGGAAGTTATAGACACCTAATACGGCCAGATCAGTGCTGGTCTCTCATAGACAGACACTACAACAAATATGCTTGTACCTCACATGTTGTAGGTCAGTGTGGTTGCAATAGAGTACAGTCAAAGCTGTCTTAACCCATAGCTGTCATAACCCATAATCGACCATAACCCATGATTTTTTGGCTGAATTTCATACAGTTTTGGCTGGGATAACCCATAACTCTGCAGTAACCCATAGCTTTTTGGGTCCACCAACAGCTATGGGTTAGGACAGCTTTGACTGCACATACAACTTTAGTGGGAGTGGTACTCACCTGATTTCCTTATTCAGTAAGCGAGTCCCATTGCTGATCGCATCTCATCAGCTCCCATCAGCCCATCATCTAGCGGCACCTGAGAGCCGGAGTGGAGTGTAGTGAGTTCTTTAGAGTGGTTTCAATTGTATTTATTGCTGGGGGAGACATTGTTCCCCCCAGACCCCCCTCCTTTGGCCTGACGGCATATTTAAGTGAATACAGCCACAGTTGTATTGAAATTACCAACTTTTTTCAGCTTGATCTGAGTATTGAACTGGATCTAGTGCAGGGGAGACTCTTGTGGACCCCCCTTGGTGCTCGCCGCTAAGACCCACTACGTGGAGCTTCCACTCGCTGTGGGGGCCCACTGTGTGGCTTTACCCTATTTTTTAACATGTCGGGTGAAACGGCACGGCTTAATCCGAGTTTCTTGGATCGAAAGGGGAAGTGATGAGTTGATCGCCGAATCATGTCGGAATATCTGAGTCCCACTCCCAAACACTCGGCTAACTTGATTTTAGTGGGACTCAGAGCTTTTACAGCATTAGCACCGAGTCCCACTCCCACTAAAGTTGTTATCCCTCTTTGCAACACCACTTGGATATGAAATTCAGGAAGACAGAAGTGGGAAGAGAAATCAAAGTTGTTTTTAGTCAGAGGTGACAGAAATAGATTGGAGGATGGTAAAGTTTATAACCATTGACTCACCTTCCCAGAGCCGTCTGTCTTACACAGCCTGGAATAATTGAAGAGAGCAGACTGCTGGAATGGCAAACCACATACAAAGCTCGAGGGATTGAGACACTCCAAGTTATTCATGCTGTTGAATGATCTTTCAGTAATAGTAGCATTCTGAATTCACATAAATGCACATTACGCACTGTGGGATGAGTAGAGTTGGAAGAGGATTGCTAAACTATCTGAATACTTACAGGTGAATCTTCCGGACATGGAAGAACAGCACAGAGGACCGACAAAACATTGTAAAGAAATTAGCTGTGAAGGGTGTACATTCAGACAGCACAGTTGAGCCAGGGCTCAGGAATCCGGAGTTAAAGTTGAACATCCTGCACCTCTTCAGAAATCCTAATAAATGTTGCACCTGAGACCTTGAAGTAGCTGAACCACGTCTTGGGCCTGCAATGTCAAAGCGGAGTCACGAGTGTAACTGAACACAGCAGTCCATAGAATATGTTGATGTTGAAGCTCATGGGCACCTTGTTACTTGATGTACGTCAAGATTTGTATGTACCTTCGCATTTACATATGCTTTCATTGACTCACAATGCACTCCCTCAGTCCAAACCTTTGATCTCCCGTGTTCCAATCGAAATTTGGACGGAGATTTGGAAGCTTCTCAAACACTCTACTACTATGTCGCCCAACGGCCCCAGTCACCATTTCGTAGTACGAAACGGCTGGGCAACATATTAGAGGGCGGAAAATTGATAGCCACAGATGACTAAAGTTGTATGTACTCTCATGGGCCATCTGGCTGGCATGACAGACATACTGCCATGCCGACCAGACACATCCAGACGGTGCCATACTTGCCGGAGAAAATCTGTTTCACTGATGCAGAATGATATATCGATCATTCTCCGAATCTGGTCTCGTTAAATCAGAACTGTTGGCTGAGATATCTGACGCTGCAGCATGCCCAAGAATTTGACCAAATGCATGCATGGGACGAGTAGCGGACGAAAGATGTTGGTGTGGCTAACAAAGGACATCTTTTCCTCATGAAACGGAGAAGCATCATGATGGGATTGAGTTGTGAACACCGAAACGAAGGTACTTAATGTCAACACGCGTGAGAAATGTTCACAAATATGTGCGCGCTGTAGTATATATTTGGGAGTCCGTATGGTATTGTCAATCATCCATCGGTCTCCATGCGAACTGGAGATATCGAGTGTCATCAGATCCTTAACGTAAGAGGGAGGGGAAAAGACCCGTACCACGAGCTCGCGCTCACGCAAACTGAACACCAAGAGCATTGGCACACTCGACGGTGTTATCGTACACGACCGTCGGACGTTCCGTGTACCAGCCGCAGTAGACAAGAGCGTCGGCAGGGGTGGAGGCAGGCTCGACGAAAGTAGCGTTGGTGTACACACCACCTTCAGAGGCAAAGAAGAGGTTGTCGCACTCGGCCTTCCAGGATAAGGTGAATTGGTCGAAAGTCTCGCCCTGGGGGATCTGCAGTGCATAGACAACGGCTGGTGAGCAACAAAGAGGCCGAAGAGCAAATTGGACACGCACGATAACTTCCTGATAGTTGTCGTCACGCTTGATGACACCGCCAAGAGTCAGGGTGGCGAGGGCAGTAATGATGACAGTCATGGCGAACATTATAATCTCGAGTGGATGGGGCGCAAAAGGATGGACTTGGCGGGTGTAGAGTTTTAAATTAAGTATGCGGAGAGTCCTGGCGGCCTAGTGTTGCCGCGGCTCGGCTACGGCTGGCTCGGCTCGGCTTTTGATGGTTTCGGAGCCATCACGGGAAAAAGCCAGCCAAGCCGTTTTTAAATTGAGCCGCGGCTCAGGTCCATTTGGAGTTTGCATTCCCGACAGCTCCCCTGCTAGTAATAAGGGTTCTAAATCATAGCATGCACTGAATAGCAAGTACAGGTGCCCCTAGGTCATTGGAACATCTTTGGCGCTCCGATCCGATTCACGCCGTTCTCTTCCAAATTGCCCCTGGGCGGCGTTGCCATTTCTCTGTTCTTCAAATCCCGGCCGTGCAGCACGGGTGGGGTAATCATCGCATTCTTGCACTATCCTGCTCTGTCACGGCTTTTGCTCATGCGATACTACCGAGTCGGTGCAGTTGGGTCTGACGAGTCGACTTCTCATGATGACCTTATCTATGCACGAACAACACATTGTCATCTATCGGGTTGTCGCAGGCGCACCGTGGCATGTGGCGCCTACTCTCAACTCATCACATCACCCGAGTACATCGACCAAGCCTCGCATTTTGCGCGATGCCGGCCGTAGTCAGACATTTTTTCTATCACTATTAGCGACTCCCTCTTCTCTCTGCGACGGGACCCACCTCGGAACCTTCCACTACATTTCGTTCTCTCTAAACTTTAAGTACCGTCTCGACTCCAAATTCTGGAAAAAACGGCCGTCATTATGACGGGCCGTATCCGTCTGGTCATCCGAAATCGACAGCCACCCCATATACGGGACAGTGGGCAGCCCTGGATAAAACAGAGAGTGGGTACGTTTTCCATGGTGCTCAATGCAAATTCCAGTGCTGTACAATCGGGCATTCGAGGACAGGCGGTGATACATCCGATGCAGAGCTTCCAACTAGTCTGTCAAAGCATCGACGACCGTTCATCCCCCGATCTGCAACATGGAAGTCGTGGGTATATTCTCACAACGTTTCCACTGAAAAAACCAAGGAGACATCTAGCGGTGGATAAAACATGATCGATACGAATATGTTCCCGCCCCGATCGACAAATCGGACATTCCAAGGGTTATATTCCGCAGGAAACAACCCTGAATTATCAAGTTTTTTCCCTCCATAGTCTAAAAACACCGTTGGGGGCGGGTGATTTTAGATAACCCTTGGAATGGGGGGTTGCCAACGGTCAGAAGTTCAATAATACACAGAAAAAGAGCGACACATTGTTCAAATACTGGCGGTTGGTTTATAAATACCTCTCTTTCAAACCAGGCCCTCATCATTCCCCTCGGAGCCTACGAATGTGTTCTCGGCGGTAGTCTAGGATTGCGGGATTCACATATTAATTAAAACTCCCAAAGCATGCCGGACGGGACTCACGATCCGATGCGTACTTTTGAGCTGCACAGTATCGTTGCGGCCGTATTTGGTTCCTTGCGAGGAGTCTTGAGCGCATGTACCGCTGACGCGGAAAGAAGGGTAGGATGTCATCGCGGAGGATCTGGCTAGCCCAACCCGCACAATGATTGAGGTGGGAATGATAGCCTTGGCATGGAATAAGTATGAATCGTTTGGGGTTAGAGAACCGAGGGTACACTTACACAAATCTGGCCTAGGGCAGCTCCTGGAATGGCACTAGCATGTGCGTTTGCCAGATGCAGGCCGAGGAAGATAGCAGTAGTAAAACCGTAAAGGGCCCCGGATTCTATGATGATCCAGAATACAATCATGGTATATTTCGTGCCCCACGCTGTATCGGCCCAAATTCGGTATGCGATAAGCAATGTCGCGCCGAGCTGTGTCGACAACGAAAGCGACAACATCGATAATAACCAATTGCCAAGGGACTCCAAGACCATGGGAGAAAATCTGGCCTGGTAAGAAAGTCCCATATATGAGCAGACTAGTATGGAAATAATTTAGATGAAATCAGTCTTCCAGCATAACAAATTGGCTCACTCGCAGCACCGCCAAGCAATACTATCTTTTGGATGAATATAAACAAAAATAGTGGTATGTAGGGACATAGACTCACAAACGGACCAGAAATCAACCAATTGTGCCTCCACAGAATGTGAAGGCGCCATATCTGGATATCAATAAGATAATGCGTGGGCCAAGGTGATTTCACATACCAAAATGCCATCGCCAATGATACTCTGTAGGATCGTCAGAGAATAACTCACGGTCGATGTGTGGCGTACATTTGTGAAGTAGAGCCCCTCCTGGATGACATGTTCCAGACTCCCAGCGTTCCGGAAGTAAAGCAATGGGCCATCTGGGGTGTTTCCCTCCGTTATGAAACCCTTGATAAGTTGGAGGAGACAGGTGATGTTGAAGCCTGTTGCGAGAATGAACTGCATTGTCGCCGCAGCAAAAATGACGCTGTCGGAAAGATGAAGTTCCATGCTGCAATTTTCAAGTAAATAGACGAACCGGTTAAAGCCAATGACACCTCGATAATACAGTACTCGGATGGCGCATGCAAAGACTATTACACTCGGGAGATATGAGGAAGTGGGCCATCCAGTGGAACTGTCCGACATACTTCATTCCTGCAAGACGAAGGAATAAACACAAGGGGCTGGCGGCAAATATCATGCACTCACCGTACAACAAAGCGGTTACCCAAAATGCCACTAGGGCGGACATGTTAATCGACGAATCGTGCATTTTCAACTGTTGCGGAGGGTCCTTGTTGCTGAGGAGAGTGTCGCATTTATACCTACCAATTTCATTTGACCCACGCGTGGTGATTAATAGCACTGGGATCTGCGCTGACCGCGCTACCGAGGCGTGCTTGTCGAGGATGATGTTCCGTAGGTTTCTGTAAAGAGAAGCCTCAAAGATTTCTCCCAGGATGCGGCAGTGGGCACCGCATGGGCATCAGACTTCATCCCAACGCAATGGTGCAGCAACCGTTCCGGTAACGCGTGTGTGAGACAGATTCCGGATATCGACCAACTTTTAAATAAGTCTCAGCCAGAACCGCCGATAGATCTCCGCGTTCCTGTCCGCGGAAATGAGACATCGAATCAGTTCCACATGCTTGCATCGAAACAACAGTGTTCAATGAACATGAAGATTAGCGCCCTGCTGAAATGGCTTGATGAGAACGTGTTCAACAGTCCGATGGAGATGAAGATGAGCATTCGGATGTCGCCGAATCCGTGTATTAAAAGGACCGTTGATCACATCTCTTCTTTTTCACTTGTGTTTGGGGGTCATTCCTCCGCATGGCAGTACGAGTCTTTTGAAAACAGAAGTTAAGTTAACATACACGAGATAGTATATCTTCCTCGTTCAAGCGGTGTCGTGTAGTCGCCGATGGAAGCTGGGACATTGTTGATTGACGCAGATCCAAAGAATCCCACGAGAAATTGGAATATGAGCAGACTTGAGGCCTTAGGGGCGGAGGCGGCTCCAAAACTGAACGCTGTAACAAGACGATAAGTGCAGTTTGCGACTCGGATGGAATGTTCAATGTCGACACACCAGTGAAACCAAAACCACATATACGGTGCACGAGTTGTCTTCCGAACAGCTCAGACGCAGGTCCAAAAAGCAAGGGTCCCGCTGCAAATCCAAAACTAAAAAGCGAAGTTGGCAAATTTCTTCCAGCAGAATTCCTAGAATCCTACACAGTCAAAGTGACTCCCAAGATAGTGACATATTATAACGTTGCATCAACGCAGGTATACTTACTTGCAACCTGCTCGGCGTGAGAAAGGGGACAATAAAAAGTAACGCAACGCAAACATATGCAGTGGATGAGTACGTGCGATTAAGAACCTAGGTACACATGTCAGAAAGACAAGACGAAGAAAGGGATCGAAAGAACCTACCCATAGCGTTAAAATTAAGTTGATTTTCTGTGTTCAATGGTTCGAATTAGGCCAATCAGCAACTGAAGGGCGTTCGGTAAGCGGCCTTACCGTTCTCCGAATGCTGCTTCATTGCTTGGATCTGAAATGCCCAGTGAGGAAATTTCAAGATGACAAGAAAAGGCCTACTTTCAGGATCATCGGCAGTAAGGGTGAGCGGCTCACCAGCGGGTTTGACCATGTCATCTACTCGCGATCCTGTGAGGGTAAGTTCCACTCCAAGTCGAGGCCTTTTGCCCGCAGTGGGTCCGGGATGTTGTTGGAATGTGGCAGTCCGGCCTCCGAGTCCGACATGGTCATGGTAAGGGGCACAGGTCAACAAGAGGGGTTGTCGACAGTTGCGGGTTGCTTGTGGCTTTTGTACCGCGCATATGTTATCCCTACTCCCGAGACAACTCGATTGAATGGACTTTGAACGGAGATAGGGTTGATAGTGACAGCGAAAGGTATATGGATGAGCCGGAGGGAACATGTATGAGCCATCAAGTTGTTGCGCCGATGACTCGACAAACTGTTTACCAAAAATAGAGCTGTTTAGCAGCCACTGTTACTTTGATTTCGTGGGGCCTTACTTTGATTCAAAAAAGTTTTTGTGGAGCGAAGAAATCCTCAGATTGAATTAGCGTGTCTCGCTTAACTCTCACGACTGCCAGACGCGTCTTCGGATACATCGGACCATCGGCTTTCAACATACCATCTCGCTGCTCTCGACGACGCCGCCGCCCTTTCTGGCCGCGTAGCACGCTCGAAACATCCCCGCCCATGCGCTGAGATGACGCGTTCCGACAAGATCACTGAGTGGAGCCTAGTGGAGCTCTCGACTTTAAGCGAAATCGCACTTATCAACCATTTTCTTTGACTTACAAAGTGGTTTTTGAGGCGCTGCTAAACAGCTCTAATAAGAGCGGAAATTTTGGCGGGCCTGAGGATGGAGACCCGTCAAGCGCGGATCCCGAAATCCCGCCGAAACGACCGATCGCCGAGCCCTCATTACAAACACGACTTCTCAGGCTAAGGGAAAGGAATAGTAACCTGAAGAGATGGGGAAAGAGACGTGTCCTGATTTCCAAATTCGCGGTCGCCGGAATGATCCGGATCACGGCGAATCACACGCCTTCCTTCGACAGTGGTTCAAGTTGGATAATGACCTCCCAGTTTGACAGTCTTACTCTCACAACTTGCTGTCTGTGGGCATTCGTAGTCTCGACTCTTGCGCCCGATCTCATTCGTCTCTGTGTTCACTGACCGAATCGGTCCAAGCGAGAAATATCATCAGAAACACAGTCACGGCACAGACTCCTGGCAAACTAAATTTTCCCGATCCACAGATTCTTTCCCATCTCCCTCAGCGTGATCTTGGCAGTCTGGTACAGCATCGAAAAATCAAGGGTCGATATGAGCCCATCCGCAAAACCAAACGGCGCCATCAAAGGGATCCAGCCTGCGTTGCATTCGTTCATGATCAGCATGTGCTGTACACCACCTAGGCTTAGAATCTCACCTCGAGCATACTCCAAGGCCCAACAACCCTCGTGCATTTTATACTGTTTCACCATTCCCCGGGGAAGGTGGTGCACCATTCCCGGCGTATACCGCTCCATCTCCAATGCGCCCGGGGCGAACGCCCATTCCTCCCCAACCAGAATATTAAAATAATCGTCCGCAGGATGCACCCCGCTGTGGCCCTCCGTCCCCAGCGGCGTACCAAAGATGAGCAGGTACTCCGTGACGCTCGCGTGGATGATGTACAGCGCGCCCATCGCGCCGCCGGCGTTGTTGAGCAGCCACTCGCTCGAGTCGGTGTTGATGTGGACGGTAGTGGCGGGGTAGGTGGCGGTGAGGTTGGTAACGATGTGCTGGATCATGCCGGCGGTGTCGTTCGGGGAGGCAGCGATGGCGGCTTGCGAGAGGGCATTTAATTCAGCCGGGTTGAAGACGTACCAGCGGTCCTAGCAGAAGAATCAAGTTGTTGGCAAGAATTCACTGGGGACGAGAAATTGCTCGTACCTTGATACGGTCTAGCCAAGCACCGAGGCCGATTAAGAGCAGCAGGACGAAGGAGCGCCGAGCCCATTTTAAGAGAAGAGCCTGGGGCTCGGAACTGTGCCTTTTAGGCGCGGATTGACGAGGGAGCATTAGGTTTAAGTTGCAGCGGCGTTTGGAGATTAAGGATCAGGGAATTAAGTACTGGAAATGTGTGTCGTACCACATTTTGTGGTGTGTTTTTCTTCCTGGCCATCAAAAGCAACGGATAACGACACGACAACGGGCAGTAACCGATGCTCTTGCCAAGAACGACTTGCTGGTAGTTCCTCCGGCAGGCTCCAGATGGTACTGAGAGACGAGGATGAAGACAACAAGTAACACGTCCGATGGTAAAACCATTAAGTCCAGGGCCGGGACGAGACAGTCGCCTTAGATGTGCACCAAAACCGAGTCTATTCCAACTCACTCGACTACTCACTGTGCCTTCGCCGCCTTCTTCAACGCCCGCCTCCGGATATCCCGATGCAGCGCGTGCGTGTACCAGATATACACCCCCGGCAGCCCCGCCGCATTGAGCACGTACTCCACCGCCGCGTGGCTCCAGTACGGCGTGCTAGTGCCCGGGCGCACGCCGCCCGCCGCACCACACGCAAGCCCAATTTTGGAGAGGACGGAGCGCACGTACGCGCGGGGCGTGGGGATGAGGAGGCAGGGGCGCCGGATTTTGGAGAGTTTGGAGACCTGCCATGCGGTGGAAAAAAAAGGGAGGAAGAAGGGAAAAATATTAGTGAAAAGAGGACCGAGAAGGAAAGGGGAGGGACATACGACAAAGTACGTATTGACGTGCTCGACGACGATGTTGTGCGCGCGAACCTCTTCGGCGAGCGCGCTCGTGAAGGTCGCGAGGAAAGCCTTAGTGCCGGAGTAGGTCGCGAGCATGGGGGACGGGACGGCGCCCGCAAAGGAGCCGATGTTGAGCACCAGCCCGCGTTTCCTGTGCGCGGTCATCAGCGAAGTAGACGATACGGCTACATATTTTTGACGCACCGCCGAATCATGCCGGGGAGCACAGCGTACGTTACGCGCAGCGTCGCGCCGACGTTGATCTTGACGATATCCTCTATCTCGGTGACGGGGGTGTCGATGAGGTACGCGGGCATCGCATGCGACTTGCCGACGTTGTTTACTGTATGCACCGTTCTTCATCTTGGATGAAATGAAATGCGCGGCATACCGAGGACCCCGATATCAAACGCGTCCAACTTAGTCGTCAGGACATCGTACGCGCGATCGTCGGCGGCGGCAAAGTCGATCGTGTGTACTGCCGTCTGCGTCCCGGGGTATTTCGCCTCTACATGGCCGTCACGTCAACCAGGAAAAAAATGGGCATAAGTGCTGCCAACGTACGAATTTCCTCGCCCACCGCACCGAGAAGCGCAGCGTTCCGTGCGAAAAGTGTACGTTAAACCCGCGCCCCGCGAGCTGCAACGCGAACTCTTTGCCGATCCCGTCTGACGCGCCCGTCACCACGGCCCACGCGCCCTTTTTCGCGCCAAAGCGCTTTAACTACACAAATGATCGGTCACAGCAACTTTTTTGAAGGCTTCTGAACACACGCTAGTCCCAGGTAGAATGAACGTCTGGAGGAGGACGGAGAGGGTTTGGTATGCAAAACGGCTTGCACCGAAGGACCCCAGCACGAGCAAGGCGGAAAGCCACCATGGAGAGGGTTTCACTGGACTATGTGAGCTTTTGTGCACCGAGATGGCTAATTGGCCCACAGAAGTCTTGGATTTTATCTATAGACGGCAGAGCGTCCATGGCGGCAATGGTGGTAAGACGCAAGGGGATACAAATGTTTGGATCACTGATGACATCACCCTTGTCCGCTTCCACTTCACTCCGGAAAATGTGATGTCTTGGTGCTCCTGAAGATGCTCCTGATACCATTAATATATGAACAAAAATAAGAATGCTTGAAATTGTACCTGATATCCAATAAATATGTAGCACTGGAACTGCAACCTGTATGGGAAGTACAAGAAACAGTTCCAGGCCGTCTGATATTCCCCATTTCAGCTGCAATTTAGGAGTGACTAATATTGCGACTGATACTCGACGTATCAGCGTTGATTTACGTGCATCCGAAGATGCCGTAAAGCCGTATCAGCGGCAGTATCAGCCGCGGACCTGATACGAGAAGAATCAGGTGATAGTATCAGTCGCGCTGATTCGGCTTTACGGCATCTCCGGATGCACGTAAATCAACGCTGATATGTCGAGTATCAGTCGCAATATTAGTCACTCCTAAATTGCAGCTGAATTGGGGAATATTGGATGGCCTGGAATTGTTTCTTGTACTTCCTATACAGGTTGCAGTTCCAGTGCTACATATTTGTTGGATATCAGGTACAATTTCAAGCATTCTTATTTTTGTTCATATACTAATGGTATCAGAAGCATCTTCAGGAGCACCAAGACATCACATTTTCCGGAGTGCTTAAAGCCTCTTCGTCGAAGCCTGAGCTGTTACTTTCGTATCCTTAGACTGTGGCTATTTCTTCTAGAAATAAGTACTTCATCTGCACAAATTTCAATTCCTTCACTTTGTCCAAGGTGTCATCGGAACTAATTATGGGGATTTCTCGTCAGCGGCCCCAGTCGAACTTGCACGAATGGAACCCTCATTCTGCCTCACACTTCCCGAGCAACAGACTCCCCCAGTCTTCCACGCCCATACTCTTTATGCTCTTCGTTCGAACGTGCCACTCAGCAGCAGGGAATCCAATGCTGCCACTTCTTACATCAACGAACTGGAATTACAAATTGCAGGGGTTGATGAGGCCATTGCGTCCCTCGAGCTCCGTCGCGCAGGTTCCCTGCAATCCGTAAAGATCTAGAAAGCTCTTCTCTCTCTCATCCGGCGCCTTCTTACTCTACTGGTCTGCGGTGGCACTGGCCACCCCCTCGTTGTGGTCCATGATATCTGTGGACCTCGATCGCACGGGCGAACAAGGTGGGGTTTTGTTGACAGAACTCTGTCTTCAGAGGCCGAAAAATCTACCCTTGCTCGTGAACATTGTCTGAGAGGCTAGGGCTCGCAATGTGGCGCGCAACTTTGATCATGTTCTTCATCTCGCTCTGTCCTCGTCGGAGCGATGGAGAACAGCTGACTTCTCTCTAGATTCCCCTTGCTTCGACAGATAATAACAATCCATGGCCACCTCTCTTCATTGACGATCCTTCTCTTTCCCTCGGTCTGACCTACTCCGACGAGGATTTGATGAAGCATTTTGGGATGCCTTTGCAGCTAAAATCCCTTCATGCTCTCTGCTGGGAGCAGCCTGAAAATTGTTTTGCCACCCCTCCGTTTTCTTTCCCGTGGCACCAGCTCACGTGTGTGTCCTCATCGTTTACGACAAACACCGTGGGAACCGGCACCCGCCTTCCCATCAGCGTGCTGTTGTTTGATGTTTGTTCTCGACTCAAGATCGGTTCCAGTGAACCAGGCTCAAAGAAAAATGTCCAAAAGCTTGCACATCCTAGAAACGGTGGAACTTAAGGCTTAAAATAATATGTTGCATGTTAGGGATGAACATTTCCGCGACAGAATTTTCTTATTCTTTTTTGTTCCAGAATGGAAGTCAAACAGTGAAAGAACACCCAGTAAAAAATGGTGAGGGATACCGTTATAAAATTCCATTGCGGAAATGTGGATCTAGATGATACTGTGCACAACTTTTACCACCCACTCGAGCCGCGAATATGCACAGGGACAAAGTTGAACATCAAATAATTTTCACGTACCCATAGCCTGAGGTTAGGTCTAGATGATCGTGGGAAATGGCATTTGGCGCGTCTCGGCTACATTTTCTGTCGCGTTCTCCTCAGCCATGGCGAAGGCTCGACTCACAAAGGCTCAGAAGGACCAACGGCTTGCTGCACGCAAGAACTCACCACTTGGATCCTCTTCCCTTGTAAATTCCGACCCCCCGGACGTACAAACTCCCCCAACACATCCGGGTCCAAAAACGCGTAAAGCGTCCACCATTTCGCTTCTAAATGATCAGATCTCTACACTAAAAACATCCCTCGAGACATCTGCAGATGAATCGAGACGACTGGCATCTACTGCCGCGGATTTAGAGGCATCCAATCAGGCGCAGGCCGGACTTCTTGATCAACTTTACGAGACGACAGAATCCCTCCAGTCCGCACTTACGCTATCGCAATCAGCCCATCTCGACTGCTCTTCCCGGCTCTCTGCCGCGCTCTCCGAGCTTTCTTTCGAACGCGATGCTTTCCAGAAATGTCGTAAACGCGTGAAACGGCTCGAGAATGACAAGAAGAAGATCCAGCTTGCGAAACGGAAGGATGCGAGGACTTCCGCCCAAAATCTATCAGGTCTTCAGTCGGGCTTTGATACCCAATCTTGTCTGGTCAGCTCTCTCTCTGCCGACATCAATCTACTTGAGGACCGTCTACGCCGACACGCGGAAACAGCTGCAGCCACCCTGAAAAAGGTCCGAGCCGAACGGAAAGCATACAAGATGCAAGCGCAGCGCGCACAGCGGTCGCTTTCCGAAGCTCGACACGACTTGAAGGAACTATCTACCTGGAGCGCAAAGAAGGGGCATATGTACTCTATGGAGACACGGAGACTTGTCTTGCGGATTTGTGGAGCCGGATGCGCCGAATCCAAGGTCAGGGATATTGTCCTTTGGTGTGCTGAAGTGTTCCGTATACGCGTCACGCACTTCACCCTCACGGCGCGCACTGTTGACCGTATCAAGCGAGAAGGTGGCTACATTTCCTTGATTCAAATCGGACGCGAGATAAAGATGATGTATGGTATGTTCGCTCTTTACATAATTCTAAAATGGTCTCACTATCTCCAGGATTCACAGAGTCGTCTGACGGCACCTCACATTGCAAGACCAACCTGGAGTGCCGCAGCCTGTCGGGGATGCTTCCGACCTATGAATCTGGCGTCGACGACACCGATCCATCTACTTGGAGGCCGCGGACTCGATTTTTGGAGGTAGCACCTTCTCTGAGCCACACTGCTCAAGCGCAGGTCGACGGAACAACCCTTCTCGCTTCGAAAATCGCCACTGCCCTCACTAAATCACCATCCGCTATCACAGAAGGCCTTGAGATGGACTGGAAGGACTGGTTTCGAAAACAACTAGCGCAGATGTCGGATCACGCAAATGACCAAAAGTTGAAGCACAAGATAAGCCGCGAGCTTAAACACGACATCGTAATTGAGGATCTTGGCGCCCAAGAATCGGAAATCTTGTCTCTGCCAGAGCTTATGGACGCCCTTCTGGCGATTTCCGAAGAAGAGGTTGAGGAAGTAAGTGGCAAGCCATACCGTGAACTAGAGGTTTTTTTTTGGTCTTTGCTTTAAATGTCTGACTCTCTGGCTCTAGAACTCCTGCTGAACGCGTATTGATACACAGCTGGGAGACGATACCTACGACTCTCTCTGACGACCTTCAAATCCTCGCCGATTTCCTCATTTTCGCTGGGTGTTGCGGACATAAAGAGACGAACACGTTCAAAGGCGGCTGCAAGGCGATGAGCGGCGCATGGCCCGAGGGAGGAGAACCCGTCCTCCTTGCAAATAAAGCCAACGATACGACCATTCGTCTTGGGAAGAAGGACAGCGCTGCCGTTCGGGCTGCAGAGGATGCTAGCACTCGAGGCATTGTGAAAGCAACGACTCTATTGGGCGCTTTACTACGGAACAAGGACGAAGATAAAGGTTACCAAGATAAGTACACCATGTTCATGGAAGCGGAGCTGTTCGATCTTTGCGGCGAGACCGATGTCAAACGCTTCCCTGCCACGTCCCAAACACGATACGGATCGCATGGCCGTGCTGCCGCTGTCGTTACAAAGCATTACCCTCTGCTCATCAAACTAATTGACAGTGTCTGCGATGGAAAGACGAAAGCAGGAGCGAACCACGTCGAGGAATCGGTGTTGAAGGCTCTCAACTGCCCTCGTACGATGGCGGAGATTGTTGCCGCAGCTCTGTACAGTGCTTGCATCGCTTGGCCTTACATGCAAACTGTTCGACAGCGGGACGAGAATGGCATGCTCCCCAACCTGATTGATCTTGTCGACATCCACCGCAAGGCCCCCGAGCTCTGCCAATCCCTTGCTGCCACCCCTGCCCTCTTTCTTGATCCAGACACAGCCGAATCATCCTCGCATCTGACTCTAGACGGAAAGCCAATACACGACGTAAATATCCTGCTCGCGGCGCAGGCACTTTCCCCCGATCTGCCCGACTTGCAGCGAATGATCACTGCGATGTTCTCCGGCGCCGGCGACACCTGGGTTCGGTTTACGCCCGAGTTCGCTGTTGGCGGTCCCATTGACTCCATTCCCCTCGAAATCCGCGCCAAAATCTATATCCCATCGACTAATGATCACAACGAAGGCGGTCTTGGTTCATATCGCGTCCACATTCGCCATCACCCCAACAGTACACCTCAAAGCTTCTCGGCATTAGAGCGATACAAACGCAACAACACTGAGGCGTTTGCGAGGAAATACATCACTGCCGACGATCTTCTTCACGTCATGCGCGAGGTGCGGAAGGAAGACTCGAGTGGCGCCAGCGCCGCATTCCGTAAGGGAGTGGTGGAGGAGCTCGAGAAGAAGGCACAGGCCTATCGTGAGAAGGTACGAGCGTCGGGGGAGAAGAAGACAAAGCGTGAGGCAACACTCCGTGCTGTCGGTGTTGAACAGGATCGAGCGGTGATCACCCAGATGACTGTTGTCCAGTTGAAGGCTCAATATGATGTATACAAGGTCGTCGTCAAGGACCCAATTATTCTCAAGACGACTCTTACCTCCATTCCGAGGCGCGCTGACAAGCTGGCAGTTGTCCTTGCTGCTTTAACGCGTTATGAAAGGTGAGTGCAGTTGAAAATTGTTCTCGGCACTCAGATTCTACTTTTGCTTCAGCTTATCATTGCCAAACGGGTCTCCCGTCGTCGACGCGTCACCAGCGGTCGAATCTGCGGAGATTCCTGACGGTGACAGCGATGTTGATATCGAGATGGAAGCTGTGCGCCAGGATGAATTTGCGGGGGAGGCCGAAGAAGAAGAACTGTATCATTAGAATAGTACCTGTATCAACGTGAACGAATGTATTTCTAGGCTCTTGTATTATTCTTATGGTCAGAATGAATTTTCAAAGACTGTTGGCCATTAAAACCCGAATTTGAAGCTGTATAAAGCTCACATGCCAAAGCCACTGTTTGACAGACTAGATATTGTGGCTAAAAACATATTTCCCCGCGAAATCTAAGCGTAATTTCACGTTGTCGACGCAGTACAGATGTGGAACCGGTCAGAATCTGATTTTAGCAGTGGACAAACAAGTACAACGGGCACACTGATGGGAAGGCGGGTGCCGGTTCCCAAACACCGAGGCACTGTGTGCACTGCAACAATTACCGGCTCTCATTGAATGCAATAATTGAGGTTGCCCAATCCCTAGTCGGCAGCTTCCAGATCCTCCAAAATTTTGCCCGTACATCGCCATAACACAATTCTCCTGCCATATCTGCGCTCCCTAGCGCTGCAGATCGATCGCGACCACCAACAGACGTACGCAAAAGGCACCTCCTTACTCGATTTCCTGGAGACCCCCCTGTCTTCGCAGTCTCACCATCGACGAAACTGCCGATGAGGAGGTGGTCCTAGGTTTTATCGCGCGCTCAGACTGTGCTGCATCTCTCACATCGCTACACTTCCACGGAGGCTCCATCGATCACGGCATGATGCTGCAGGTAGCAAAGAAGATGCCTCGTCTTACTTCGCTCAAAATTGGAGACTTCTACGGGATGCTTTTCCCCTTCCGTCGTGCTCCCCACCGGAGTTTCTCAAGCCAGCGGTTTGGTGGGCAGGAGGTATTTCCTGACCGGAGCTTCCGCATGCAAATTGTGGACCAAACCGGAGAACATGGACCGCATCACTCCCCTGCTTACCGCAATGCAAAAAGATGGCCTGGTCATGACGGTGTCGGCGAATCTCGACTTGCCGGATGTCTTCGAGGGTTTTCTTCAGTACCAGTAAATTTCCCAGTTCTGACTATAGACCCATTACTAAAAATACACACCAAACCTTATTCATATCCCTCCGTGTTCAATTTGCTGTCAACATTGTCAACTGAATTTTAATTTAATTTCTGCGGAGAACCAAAACGATCACTTGGAATGCAAACAAGTTGCCAACTTATTATTCACTGACGGTAATACATGATTCTGTCCTGAACCTCCGTAACAACACTTCCCACTGCAGCATTATCGTGCATGGGTTATGTACGACCTAGGTATGACGATAGAACGGTGAGCGTCAAGTCAATTTGAGCCTTAAGCAATGAGGATACTTAATGTCCGAAAAAAAGGCTTGGGTGCAGGGGAAAATTAGCCAATGGTACCCTGCTGAAATGCTCTTTAAATTCAAACATAACTACCGAAATGCAGCAAAAGCAAAGTTTGGTCGACTCGGCAAAATCTGGCTAGTTCATTGTTCCGTCGTTACAGCTCTATTCAAATTGATGTAGAAAACGTCGTAATCGCATTTACTGATGGAGTTTAAAATGAGAGCAAACGTTGATATCGGGTTATCAAGTTCATTGAACCGCGAGTCTTCTTCTCCAAGAGAGGCTATTGGTTCAAAATAAATCACTGAGCGCCCATCGTCTCGCACAATATCTGCAATCTGAGTTCCTACCCTTCGACACATGTTTAAACTTCGGCCGGGAAAGACATCAGCCATCGAGCAAAGTGAAAAGAATGAAGCGGGAACAGACTATGCACCTGAGGACCCAAATCTGCAAAGTCCCAGTGAGGCTTTGTCCAGGGGGTTTGGTGTCGCATCATGTATAAGAAGATATTGATGTGAAGAGGGGTAAGCAAAGTCTAGACTAGTGGAGAAGAGGTACATTCAAACCGAGTATTTACAACAAAGACAATCAATCGAAGAAGATACCTCCGTTAATCGAAATCTGAGTTGGAGAAAATATGAGTGACTGCAATTCAAGAGTCCAAGACCACCGACGGTTTGTCCTGTGATGAACTGAGACTCCTTGGATGCCAAGAACGACACTAAGCTTGCGATATCCTCTGGTAGTCTGTGTTTGGTCGAATTATTTCCCGGGTGGAAGGGATAAAAGTATAACTGACCCGATTCGTTTGAGAGGCGATGCTTGCTTAACCTAGGATCCACGCCAGTCAGCGGGTGAGGCGTGGCGCGCGATCGGCGGCGGTTACCTTTTCCAAGTCCCCCCCGTGGACTGTGCTTCCCATAACTGAGAGGCGGGTAATGAGTTTTGCGCTGTTGGCACAATTAAGTCTAAGAAAACGTATGTACCCATGGGAGTTTTGATTGCTGACGGAGCAACAGCATTAACGGTGATTCGGTGGACTCCAAGTTCCAACGCTGATGCGCATTTAGAACATTTTTTTCAAACAAAAGGTCGCGACAACTCACCAGCGGCCTGCGTGAGACCTCGCACCGCAAATTTGGATGCAGAATAAGCTGCTGCCAATGGTGTGATAACTAACGTAGCCAATGAACACTTTTCGCGCAGTTGTGAGATCCAGGAGCTGATTCGGTACCCTGTTTCCCCGCGAGGGAAGAAGCCCCGATTATCCGCCCGCCGCGTCCTTGTTTGATCATTTGTATCCCAGCGTATTTGTAGCAGAGGAAGGCCCCCCGGGCATTGACTGCCAGAATTCGGTCCCAACCCTCTGCAGTAACTGAGATGTCGATTACGATGTGGCTTCAGCGACTGATGTCAATGATTTACTGGTTGCTTACCATCGACGAAGGGCACTCCTGGCCCCAGAATTCCAGCATTCGCAACCATCTCCCAGTCGTCGGAATACGAATGCCAGATCAGATCTAGAAAATACTCACAACATCGAGACTTCCGTGATTCTTTACAACCTCTTCCACGAGGGTCTGCACCTGCTGGTCCTGCGATACATCTGCAATGTGCTTCGAGCTCGCACGCCCTTTCTTCTGTATCTCCTCTACCAAAGTGTCGAGGTGCTCGGATTTACTAGAGACGTCGTTGACCGCCACGTCAAAGCCATCCTCCGCTAGCCGCAGCGAAATAGCCTTGCCAATGCCTTGTGCTGCTCCAATAAGAGAGAGGCTGGTGGGTATGTCGACGAGTTCTTACCAGCGCCAGTGACCAGGGCAACTCCTTTGATATTAGACATGGGCAAGTGGTGCAGTGAGGAGCTGTAGCTTGGAGGTGATAAAGCTTCTGAGACAGGGCTATATTTGTGGTCATAACGGTGAGAACGGCGGACTGTGTCGGAAGGAAGGCGAGAAGCAGCAATGTGTAACTGAGCTAGGGTTAGGGGTACATTTATTCGTGGCCCGAAAAGGAAAAGCGAGGTTGAACAATTGAACATGGACCATGGTTGAGATTCGGTAAATGCACCCTGAGAACTCGAAGGTAAAATCCGACAAAGTCTCGCGACGTATACTGCTTAATTTGCATCGAGATAACGAAAATCTGAATACCGGCCCATAATATTAATCAGTCCCGTGTACACAAACAGTACTTGGAAGAGTTGTGGAACTGCCGTTTTGTTGTTTAACGGGCCATTTTGTGTAGACGCAGTTTGCTACCGGAGTTGGATATCCACGACGCTGGGCAATTTGCTTGTAGCGCAAGATTCAACCAAGGCCTTGCTTGCAATGTAGAATCCAGATAGATTAGAACCCATAGAGACAAGTAGTTAATGTGTATGTAATCCGGAGCGTCCAACTATGCAGCGACAAGTACACCTCTGTATCGCATCTTCCCCTCGCGTAACCGTGCCATGCCATCCTCTACCCCACTTTTCGACAACGGAAATAACTCAACGATCGGTGTGATGTGGTTCCGCGCCGCGAAGTTGAGCATCTTCTTCTGCGCTGAGCGCGACGATACGACCGACCCCTGAATATTTATACCCCGAAGCACAATCGGCATCATGGGGATGACGAGGTCGGTGAAGCTGATAGTGAGCGGGTATATGGTGCTCTTGGGTTTCATGACGCTGAGGAATCTGTGAAAATTTTCAGTGGGGCAGCGGAGAAGAAAGGCAAATAGCGACGTACGGTTTCCAGTCTGGAATGAGACTCGTTGTGACCATGAGGTGGTCGAGCTTGGCCATCTCGAAGCTCTCGACGCCGTTGGTGGCGTAGAACTCCGTTGCACCAAGGCGCAGCGCCTCCTCGCGCTTCGAGTCCGTGCTGGAGAAAACCACAACACTCGCGCCCATTTTGGATAGGAATTGGATTGCGAGGTGCCCTAGCCCGCCAATGCCGACAACACCGACACGGTCAGTGGAGCGGATGTTGTACGAGTCGATCACTTCAAAGACCGTGGCACCTCCGCACATAAGGGGTGCTGCGTGTTCGGGCGCTAGACCCTCGGGAACTTTGAAAAGGAACGACGCGTCCCAGATCGCGTGTGACCCAAATGATCCCTGGTAGGTGGTTGTGTGACCCGTACTCTTCTCTATTCGGGCAATAGTTGATCTTGGCCTGGGGAGAAGATGAGCAACGAAAATGAAAATTGCGGGCAGAGGCATGGAACCTACCAAGCAAGCATTGCTCGCACTCTCCACAAGTCTTGTGCACGTACCCCCAGCCAACGACGTCGCCGACCTGGAACTGGGACACGCGGTCCCCGATCTGCTCGACGGTCCCGACACCCTCGTGCCCGAGGACCATGTCGGCGTGTTTAAAGTGCTCGTCGGTGCCACATATCCCCGAGTGAGTAATTTTGACAAGGACTTCGTTTCCTGTCGGGCCGTCGCGGCGCGTCGTGCTTTCGACTATGCCCGCGCTCGCTGAACCCTTGAATACAGTGAATTCGACGCTCATTTTGGGTGTTGAGGTTTTTGAGGAGTTGACTGAAAAATTGAATGACTACATGTCGGTTTCTGGTACCTCTTTTATAGCTACGCTTGACGATGAGCCACTAAGCACAGGGTATGGGGTCAAAGAACGCGCGGCACATTGCTGAGCAGGGAGAGACTGCGTTCAGTCATCTAGCCACGCTCGACGACGAGCCACTAAGCACCGAACGCAGGGTGAAAGAACGCGCGGCATATTTCTGAGCAGAGAGGCCAGCGTTCAGTCATCCAGAGCAGAGATTTGGTGGGGGTTGAAGGCGCTGAATAATGATACAACCAGTTAACCGGTTTCGTGAATAAGCAGGATCGGCAAGCATCGGATCCAGTCGGATGCACGCATCGGCAATGTTCGGATTGAGCTTGTCTTCTTCGCTCATAAGTTGAAGAAACGCGATCAAACCAAATTTGAATGGTTGGGCCGTACAGACCCCAACACGGTGAGTATCTCTTCATTCTCGCTCATACAGACGCTCTAAATCTCGGCCCGGCGGATTTTTCTTTTCCAACTGCCTTCACTTCCGTCCTTTTTCCTTCTTGAATCGCGCCGTGGCATCGAAAGTGAGATTTTATGAATCCGATGTCACCCACTCAACGTTTTCTCAGTTCGAGTCCATTTTGGGTCTCTCGCTCCCGCCTCGCCGATATACAGATTACTCTTTGTTTCACCCCGCACTATGAATCAACTATCGCGTCGCGGCCGATACCCACTGATGGACCCTCAGATTTACTTTCTGATGAGTGAAAGTGAACGTATGCATCGGCGTGTCACTAAGGCATAAGCATTTGCAGTAATAGCCTGTGCCCCGAACTCTTGCGCTTGTGTCCGTGTCAGTGGTTCATTCGTCTACACGTAACGGAGAAACACACCGGCAGCCTGGTGGGGCCCTCACCGCAAATTTAGAGGCGCGATAAGGCGCTGACGCAATCCCGACACGCAGATGAAAAGCTAGCCCCTCGCGTCGAATAGTCACATACCCTACTATCCCGCGAAGGATCAAAGCGCCGATGATACGCCCCCCGCGCACTTGTCCGACCATTGGGTTCCTCGCATATATCTATAACAGAGCTTGAACACCCCCCTGCTGTTGATGTTCATCATCCTGTCCCACTCTTCTCCACGGAGACTGATGCGCCAGCGTCGGCGAATTCGGAATAATTTTCAGCTATCCACTACCTTCTCCGAAGGGCACACGATCCCGGCATTCGCATCCATCTAAAAGTCAGAGAATGGCGGTCAGGATTTAGAGAGACAATGGTCTTTCGGGAGGCAGACACTCTGCCAACTTCTAGAGTATGTGCCGCTGAGTCAGAGAGCATTTCGGACGTGGTTTGAATCCACTCGGCGGGCCGACTTAAGTAGGGATCCGCGCCGTAACCGTACAAAACCGTAATACGGTAACGGTCATACGGTTATATGGTTACGGTACCGGGCCCGTAAGGCCTCTTTGTGCAGACTTTACGGTTACAGTCACGGTACGGTTGAATTCAAACTCGACAAGGATCAGCGAGGCTGACTGCGCAGTGGGTGATAAGAAGGCCTTTTGACTGGAATAAAACTCACCCACCCTCTCTGAGCGCCGTTCAATAAACCGTATAAGTATAGCGTATTTTACGGTATACGCGTATGGCCAAAAAACTTCATGGTATACGGCCGTAACAGTATACGGTACGGTGGGGTCCCTAACCTGGCCAAGAGGGTGGCAAGTAAAAGAAAGCGGGGCTAGCAATCGGCTGTAATGGGCTTCGCGTTATCCTACCGTAATGACGATATCCTACCGTAACGTTATCCTACCGTAATGAAGCTTACCACACCGACCGCTTTCGGATGCTCGTCCGATATTCAGATGCATCAGAGCAGTGGAGCACTCTCGATTTTTCGGCAGAAATGAATGTGAATATCATTGTGGAGCACGATGCAAGTTGGCAGCCTGATGGCAGGGAAAGTAATATGCAGGAAAGGAAAGGAGCGACGGTGAACTCAAAGAGAGCAATAAGTATATGTATATGCAAACAACAACGACGAATAACCCAAAGAGCCAGGAGGAGGAGGAGGCGCGGTCCCAAAATTCATCAATGAAAAGGGCGGGTAATCCGAATCCGCGTTATTGCGCACGAAGACGCGGGGCTGGGTCGGAGGATGGAGCTGCGGGGGAGGCAGTGGGTGCAGGAGCAGCGCCAGGAACGTCCGACACAGGGATAGGGGCCGTATCGTCCCCGCTCTCCGCCCTCCGTCGCTTCATAGGCGGCCCAAGGAGACTCGGGCCCGCCTCGGATGGCTGGATGCCAGCCTGTTTGCACTGCAGCAGAAACACAGGCAGGCACGGGCGTGGGGGCTGTCGCACGATGATCTGCGCATGCTCCTCATGTCGAGACCGCTTCGTGAATGGTGACTCGGCGTTGAGGTCGAGATCCGGTCTGCGGCGCAGTAGCGTGTCAGTCAGCATAGCGGGGAGGGAGGGGAGAGGCAAGACGCACATGAGTTCCGCGAGCTTGCGCTTGAGGAGCACACAGCTGTTGCGCTCCGCATCGCGTTCGGCGCGGAGGCGCAGGGCGCAGTCGCGGGCGGTGCGCACGAAGCCGAGGAGGGTGGTGTTGGCGGCCGCGTGGACCTCGGCACGCTTGCGCCACGTTGCGCAGTGCATTCGCAGGGTGTTTAGTTCTGCTTCAGCGCGCGCGAGGTCGGCGGAAGGGCCTGCGGCCGGTGGTGTCGCAGCGGTAGAGGCGGAGGCGGAGGTGGAGGCGGATGCCGTGGATGCGGATGCCGTGGTGTCGTCCAGGAATACTCTGCGTATGGGCGGCAGGATGTGTGGGCGGAGGTACGGCGGGATGAGTCCCGGGTCGATATTCACTGCTGGAGCAGTTAGTTGCTCGTCCGAAAAAACAGAGCATTGGGACGCACGTATGCTATAAGGCCCTCTGCATGTCGGACAAAAGTGTTGAGTGTCCCAGGACTTGGTGGAGTCCACAGTGCGACGGATACACTCCCGACAAAAGACATGCCCTAGTTAGGGGGTTAGATGCAGTCTAGTCGGGCAGCGAAGGACTTACCACAAGGCAAAGACACCGGGGAGGTGAAGGACTCTAAGCAGATACTGCAGTTAGGCATTGGTGGATGAGGAGGAGGGTGGCCACGGGTGTATTTATATAAAGGGGGCGAGTCAACAGGAGGAACGGGATTATGAGTGTGTCCGAGACATGCCCCGTCCGTGGGGCGTCAGCAACATGCGGAGGATTTCAATCCGGCTCATTATAACAGATTTGTAAGTCCGGCTGGGCGAGATCGAGAGCCGGCCAAGACACCGCTGGGCGGGACAAGACAAGCGCGAGTGACAAAGCAGTGCGCAAATCTTCCGTGCGTTTCCGTCTCCGGTAGCATTCCGTAAATGCGGCTGTGCCTGTTGGCGGGGTGGAGTCACCACATGCCGGTCAGCAACTGTCAGCTTGGCGAGTCAGCACGGCGTCCGGGTCAACAAAATAACCAAACCAGGGAAGCTGAGAAAGCGGGGGCGGAATCGCGGGAGCGGAATCACGAAAAATATGAACAAGTTTGAACAGGACACGCCCACGCGCTCGCCTACCAATTGAACCCAACTCGGAGTGGGCCTCCGAGAGGCTTGAAAGTTGAAGTTGAATTCGAGCACAACTCGAGCACAAGGACTTAATATTGATGCGAGTCGGGCCGTCGAAATACGGGATAATGCGTACAGTTACTAGTAGGCCGCTTAGTCGTAGCCTGATGTTATTTAGTAACACATCCGACTTACAGGTTGGGGTTTGAGTTGGCATGAGCCTTGGATTCGATGGTCGATGGGCGGTTTCCATCGAGTGCTCAATATTGAGCCCAGAGTCTGGAGATAGAACGGTACCGTGGAGTCCCGTGTACTCCACCTCTAGGGTAGTGCAGCGCACGTTAAGGCCGCTTCGGCCGAGACGCCGGTGTGAGCGAACTGCCGCTTGGCAGGTAACCACATATGCACAAGGTGAGTTCTACCCACTCGCCGGAAGGTCTGCCGAGAGGTCTCGACATTTACCCGGAAAAGAACGGATTCCCCCGGGACCTGACAAAGATCTGACCAAATACGGCGATATGCGGCCGTAGGCACACTACATAGCGCTCGTCATCTGCTGGGAAAGTAAATTCAGACACTCTGTTGTCCGGCCAACACAGTCTCGGCTCGACATTATTTACCTTGGGAAAAATAACACTCCTGGTGAACACGGAACAGCCTAACCAGTGTTGCAGTTCAGGGCTAAGGTTTAATTAAGGGTAGGCCTTAATAACCCCTTAATAATTCAAACCGCCCAGAGGAGTAAGCCTTAAGGTAAGATAACCACGTGATGCCCGGCTGCTGCCGGACGGCAACCTACGGCATCATTACTCCTTTTCCGCCACTCTGCTGTGTTGTGGTTCCTGCAGGGAAAGCGGAAGTGAACCAACGGTGAACTCATAGAATTTTCAAGTAAGCCTGCACAAAATGTATTCGATCTTCATCACAGAGTCAATCCGGGCCTGTTGGAAGGGCAAGACAAAAACATTGGCGTCATTTCTACGCTTGGGATAGGCTCCGCGACCTTTCCGTACATTTGGTGTATGCTACGACCTGGATGAGAACTGGCAGCGACGTCATCTCCTAAGTCCAGGGTACGTGCTCAATACGTGCTGCTGCATGAATTAATTTCACCTCACTGTACATCTTCAAGAGGGCGGATTTCCCAGCGACAGGGTCCGCCATTGCCGAAGTACCTAGTCCTAGAGCGTAACCGCAAGGTGGATGTAAGATGGATGTCGTGAGAACAGATTGATGCCAGCAGCAGCAAATCTCGGCCACAGCTCGCATACCCATCGTGGCCCACACTCCTGTCCACCACTCCCCGCCGGCGGTGAATTTCAACCAGTTTCTCTTGACAGCTAACGTCAAAACCCTAGAGCACTTCCCAAAAAAGTTCACTTGGTGCTTTTGGCATCGCTTACTCCGTTTCGATGGGCCAGCGGCACTAGAAAAGGTAATTGACATCACAAATCATCTTTGCAGTGAAAGCGCTCTACGGTTTTGGCGTTAGCTGGAACATTCTGTTGTCTGACTAACTTTGACATAAATTTGACCAGAAGAATCCAAATGACCGCCCGGGAAATCCGCATATGCGTCGACGAAATTTCGTCCGAGATTGCTCTCCAGAAGAAGCTCCTGCAGATGCTGGAAGGCTGGAACATGATAGAAGCCTTCTCTAGCGCCAGCTCAATTCTGTCGTGGATCCAGTCTCACGCCTCCCCCTAGAAGTTTCGTCGGAGATCTTTCTCCAATGTCTCGCCCCGCACCATCCTGCCAACCAGCGTCCCGGCCCTCCCTTCCCCGTGGCTGGAGAATACCACTTCCCCATGATGTTTCTGGATATTTGCACCACTTGGACCGCCATCGCACTCACCACACGCGCTCTGTGGTCAGCCATTCATATTCCTCTCCCGTGCGCGGAAGGCATGGCAGAACTCCTGCCAATCTGGTTTCGACGCGCGGGTACTCGCGGCATCTCGATATCCCTTCGCGGAGATTTGACCGACGTAAACCACCGTGTTTCTGACTTCATCTGGAAGCACACCGAACGGTTGCAACATCTCGAACTATGGGATGAACCAGATGATGACGATTATGGAGATGATGACAAACCTGGCATCAATTTATACCGCGATACAACTTCGGGGCCGCTGCCGTTACTTGAAACACTGACGGTTGGCAGTTTCTCTGGGGACATTCGCCACATTTTTCGGCTGCTCCGGTTGGCACCCAACATCGTCGAATGCTACTTTGATTCCGTGGAGCACTCGTTGGCCTTCGCTGGAAAGGGCAATATGGTGGTCATTCCGACGTTGTGTCGATTGACATGTACAGAAATCAATGGCGGCGACAGAGAATATTCTCGACAATTTTACACTCCCGTCGCTTGAAGCCATTGATATTCGCGCCTTCTATTACCCTCTTGATCGCTTTTTGAAGAGATCGGCACCACCTCTTCGGGAAATGGTCCTGCGGTCCCACCCCAAGAACTCCGACAAACTTTGCGAGTACCTCCATCTTATCCTGAGCCTTGAGCGGCTCGAAATCTGGTGGCCCGTGTCAGGACTCGTAGCCAGATTATTTGCCGCGTTGGCAGACTCTTCCATGCTCCCCAATCTCCGCAGTATGGCCGTATTTCCGATGACAGCTGGAGAAACGTCGTTCGTATGCTTGCGATCCGCCGCGTGCAGTTCCGTGTTATCTACCCATATACATCCCTCTCGACGGATGTCCTTGCCTCGTTTGGGGAACTGGTAGCGGATGGCGTACATATCCGTACAGAAGAGCACAATTTAATCGATCTCCCGGCGGCGATCTAGCACCAATAGTACGGACTACGACAGGATAATTACGATGGTTCAGATGTTCATTACAAACGAATGTGCACGGCTCTATCCCATCGTTATCTTCGATTTTAATTTGTGCATTCTGATTTACAGCATGTACTGGTCGTCAGTTGCTTGCCCAAGGCTCAGTTAGACTCCGGTCGTTTCTATATAGAACGAGGTATGAACTAGAATCGATAAAGTGTCGTCTATGGAGACCATGTTAGAACGTCCGAACTCCGTTTTGCGAGTTTCGTCGAAATATTCTCGCAAGGGTGAACACAAATCGGCGAGTAGAGGCACTTTGTAGATCGGCGGAGAGGGTCTCGACATTTGCCCAGACGAGAGCAGATTCTCACAGAAATACCGTTCAAATAAAAGTATTTACCTAAGTCAATACTTTGCTTTGAACGGTGTGCTAGAAGCTTACCAAATACGGCGATGGGTTGCGGCCGCAGGTGCAGCGGGCACACGAGCGCTCGCCATCTGCTTGGGAAAGTAAGGTGGCGGGCTCTGGAAACTCAACTATGTAGCCAGCATGAGACGCAGAAGTAGATTCTCGCCTCGCCATTATTCACCCTGCAAAGAATAAAAATAATACTCCAGGTGAAATCACAACAGCCCGAGACAACAAGTAGGCCTGCACGAAATCTATTCGATCTTCATCACAGAGTCGATCCGGGCCTGTTGGATACGCTTGCGCAGTGAGCTCCACCCCGGGAGTCCGACGCAGAGTGTCGTCAACAAATACGCGACCTGTAGAAAATATTAGCATTGGTGGGAGTGATGAACTGGTAGATATCCTACCGAGACTCTGAGGGGCGCTCTGTGCCTCAAGCACAAGCTCACGGCATACGAGGCCTCGAGTATGTGGATTGCGATCAATGACCACAACGCGTACGTGAAGGCTTTCGGGCTGACATAGGAATGCAGGAATTGGGCCGGGACGAGGAACAGTGATGACGATCCGCTGGTGGAGGGGGCGAAGGCGCCGTAGGGGATGACGGAGAAAAGAACCGCACTGACCCATAACCCCTCTTTCGGAAATTGGAACGAGGTTACTTGTGGCGATTTTATCTGAGCCGAAAGGGATCATTGATTCAAAACATTTCCTTCCATCCACTTGAGTGGGAGTTACCATGCCTAATCCCTCCTGCGAGAGGGCCTTCATCTCGAGCAGACGTGGCTTAACGTCGTCGTAGCCTTTCAACGGGGGATTGATCGCGACTACGACCACTTTCTTCGTCGCGTTCTTGAGGGTGCATGTGAGTGTCATGCTCTGTAAAGCGCGTCAACTACGCGAAAGAGTAGCAAGAACAAGTTGAGAACCTTAGTGTCGATAGCGGACATTTCTGCGCTTGTGATAGGCTCTGTGACTTTGCCGTACCATTTGGCGTACGCGACAAGAGTATCTGGGTGGGAACTGGGTGGCGAAGTCATCTCCTGGGTACGTGGTGCTCCATGAATTGATTTCACCTCATGTACATCTTCAAGAAGGCAGATTTCTCGGCGACAGGGTCCGCCATTGCTGAAGTACCTAGTCCTGGGGTGCAATTACAAGGGGGATGTAAAGATGGATGTCGTGAGAACAGATCGACGCCGACGACGAATCTCGGCGATCACAGCCAGCTAAGTACTCTTGCATACACTCACTGTGACCCACACACCAGTTACAGCCGTCCACGAGGTGGGGAGCGCTCGTCTGCCCGCTGCACCTGCGGCCGCAACCTATCGCCATATTTGGTTAAGATAGCCGCATCCATAAGCATCCAAGTGACTGATGGCGGCTGTGGTGTGACTGATTAAGTACCCCGCAGACCGTTTATACAATATCAACTCAACCACGTCGAAATTAAAAAAATTTGTCAGTCTGTTTAGAACTAGCCTCGCAAGGTACTCCCAAATTTTCAGGGTGTTTGGGACAGAACTGAAGGACTAGTTACGTTTTTGGCGGTAAATTCCACCCCGAAGTTCGAGCCAAGGTTTGGCTGAGACTTTTCCTTGCGTTGATGTCGACGAGCCCAATATAGAGCCCGTGAGGTCGCCTGAGTTCACTAGAGAAGTTATAGGGCTCAGAAACTTGTTTCAGACCTGTAGCTAATGAATACAACACCAAATATCTAACAAGTACAGTTGCAAACTGCAAAGCGAAACACAGCACGGAAGCGAAACACTCTCTTATCCCACCACTTCCGGTGACATTACCAGCTCAAGATTTTAGTACATGAATCTACATCACATGCTGTTGGATTAACCAAAAGGAATTGGCTCAAAACTTCTCGTCAAGCTTGTGCTATCCAAGTCTTTCACCATCCATCAGGAAAACCAGAAGTGGCTTGACAGTGCGGCATAGCACTCCATAGCACTCCATAGCAAATTTGTGGCTGTGATGTACCTATGGCCCCACTATGGAGCACTATACAGTGCTGCCTAGTGCTGCATAGGCTCGCATAGGCCCCATAGGTACATCTCGGCTACGGTTTTCCTGATGTCCTTAATTTGCTGCTGTTGGTCATGCAGGTTGATATCTCATGTAGACATGAGAAGCCTACGATGAACTAGGTCCTTGAATAGGTTTTCGGGGTTGTAGAAGAAGAAATATCAATCTTCCAGACGGCCAAGTTCTGCGGCTAGCAACACACGGGCCAGTTTACAATTGTTTTGCTTCCTTGTTATTTACTCACATTGGCATTTCAGAAAGAATAAGGTTGTTCTCCACAGTCACTACACCAAACCACAGAAGCTTTTGGCCTAGTAGGAAGCTGGGAAGCCCCTCCACCCACAGATCACAAAACATTGGCCAAGTGGGGCAATATTTCATTTGGAATCATGTGTCGAAGCCAACTGTTTCGCTTGCGGTTTGTCACTGTACATGTAACATACAAAATACACAGCTGAGTGATACAAAACAGGAGGGAGCATGTTGAGATAGGGATACAGCGGTCAGACAGCCTTAGATTCTGTGAGAATCTGTTCTCGTTTGGGCAATGTCGAGACCCTCTCCACCGATCTATGAAGTGCACCTCGCCAGTTTACTGAACAGACTTGCGAGAATATTATGACAGAACCCCGTCCCGCACAAAGTTCGAACATTTGAACATAGTCCTGTGTAAGGGATTATATACTTACTTTATTTACTCTTTACCTACAAGTCACATGTATTTCAGTCACCTGATAATCATCATCTCTTATCACAAACCACTACACCAACGTGCTCAAAGCGCCTCACCAGCCCCCTTTTGAGGCCCTGATAGAAGCACGAGCTCTTATATTGCCTTGCCTGGCACACACACTAGGCACTAGGTGACCCTCTGCTACTACATCTATTCTTTTCAAGTCACACTTACGTCCTTATCACGACAGGTCATTATGGCCTACAGTCTGCTCAGATCTCACAGATATCCAGAGTTCTAAGGAGCCTACCGTACGGGAGCACGGAATATCCGGCTCTTGGTAGTCTCTTGAAGAGTATAGACAGTGGTCCACCACCCAATAACACTTGATCCCCGCCAGGGCAAGTGTACAATGTTTTCCTGGTAGTAAGCACTCCTTGAGCCTTACAGAGTGGACAAATCTGGAATGTTGTCCCCTCCTGGCCGGATCCCCTTGGATCAACTTTCATAATGCCCAAAATCTCTTTGGACTGGATCTGGTCCGAATACACCAAATCACCCAATCCTGCGGCGGGCATGCAATCTCTTCAACAGGCGTGCTCTGCACTCACCAAGCACGTTCTCCTCCCTTCACACATTGTCCTTTCCAACGGTGGCTTTTTGCTGCACCCCGCCGACACCAAAGTTCTTCTTGATGTTGTTCCCCTTCTCAGCCGCGGGCTCAATCTTGCTATGACAGCTGCAGGACTGTCCGGGATTCTTGACTTCTGCCAAACTGAGCTACAGGTTCTAACGTGCACCACTGGACAGAACACTGCTACTCAAAATCAAGTTGTATGGAGTTGGATACATCTCGTTGACAAGGTGTACATTGCCATGGTTGACTTGAAACATCTCTGCTCTGGTCGTCCTATCCATGTCCTGGGTCGCAAACACCCCTCCACAATGCCCCAGATTCTCGCAGCACTCCCGTCCGTGCTCCACTGTAAACTCCCGGTCACTTTCCTCCGCTCCTACGGCATCACGGCATTTCCTCCAGCCGTGAGTACATGAGACATCGCGCGAAAGGCTACAGCAGCTTGCGAACAACCGCGCTCGCACGCGTGCGCAGATGTCTCCTCCGTGCCGCCACACCTTGTTGAGGTAGGGGGGCACACTGGCCTGCAAGTGCCAGCCGTCGCGGCTCCTACTGTCAAGTCCGTTAGTCTGGCAACCATGGACATAGTACTGGCAGACATACCTTGCACTTCCTCTTCGTGCACGGTCACCGCATCTGACGCGCCTCCGTCCAGCACCCAGGATAGAAGTAACGAACGGCTACGCACCAACGCGAAGCCTCAACGGGGGCAAGATCGTGAGCGATCGCCCCCACGAGGCGAGTCCACTCCATCCCCAACTATGTCCATTGCTGACCTTGCTTTCGAATACGTGGCTGGCCTCAACTCCGTGTCCCAGCAAACTGCAGCCATTGTTCGCAAGAAGACGCTGGAAGACGAGGACGTTGTGGACCCAGTATGTATGGTCCAGTTAACAGGTTAACTGCCCGGTCCTGTCGACGGGCTCAATGTATTATCTTGTGGCAAGCCTATATAGGGAAACCCACTGATCCTGGGCATATATGATGCCTTTCTTTACCGTCTGGTCATCACCTCGGCTCTGCCCGGCATCTCCAGGGTGTTTCCCACACTCTACATAACCCCTGCTAATTGCTTGTGGGGCCCAAATAAATAATAATTACTGCTTTCAACCCCTAAAATGGGAGCTATATACTGCGCAAACCAATATATAGCTTCGGAGATACCCAGGGCACATGCTATGGGCCCGAAACGGATAGGTGCTGCATAGGCGCCCATCCAAAAAAAGGAAAACACCTCTATACATCATCCAGCTTGCCACCCATGATGACCTCCTCATCACTCTCCACCACTCCCCTCTCCTCTTCCGTGTCATCGTCACGTACTGCAGCCAGTATCACAGCGTCATCATCCCTGTTCTCCCCATCGCTTGCCGGCGCCTCTGTATCCTGCAGCGGATCCACCACCCGCGTGCGCACCCTCCCCTTGCCTTTTGCCAGCTTCGGGGCAGCCTCTATGGCCCTTGCTCGGTCCGCAAGATCCCGGAACAGCACCTCCTGCTGTGCGGCATACGCGCGCATCCCCTGCATGTACACCTCCTCCAGCTCGCTCCTCGCCTCCAGACCTTGGCTGCGTTCCATCCACCTCTCGGCCTCAAACTCCAGTGAAATTGGAAGACGCCGAAACTCCTCCGTCAGAAGCATCACCTCCTTGTCACACCGCTGCGACCGCGCGTACACCTTGGACCATTCAATTCGGAAGGCTGCACATCCTAGTTAGAATATATTTCAAATGAATAAAGCGATCTTACCATTCTCGAAGCCCGCATCTGACCCGGTGTTTCTGGCCCCCATCCAAATCCACGACACCTCTCTCTGGCTCTCTGTCGCCTTCCTCCCCACAGCCTCATCCCCACCACCATCACTGTCCTCCTCCTGGTTCCTGTCCCAGGCAGGAACATCCACCCCATGGGCCAACAGCTCATCGTACTTCCTCTTCCGCCTCTCCTTTGCCTTCTTCCGTTTCATCTCCTTCATCACCAGATCTGCTGGGTCCTCCATACACCGAATATCCTCGCGTACTAATTTGTGCCACCCAACCTGTGATACGTTCCCACCGGCGGCAGCCAATAACGCACCCCAAGCTGCCTGGTATTTCTTGGAGTGGAGACGAATCTTGGTCTCATTCCGATCAACGATCATTTGGGAATGGGTGGTCACCCCCTGGTGTCGGGCGTGCAGCGATTTGTAATTCAGAAAGCGGGCCTTGATGATCAACTGGTTGCGCAGTTTGACGAGCGAGCCGCGACACTGCGCATCGTGCATCAACAGCTCCATCTCGAGGAGCCCTGGGGTGCAACCTGCCGTACGTTGTGCTTCCGACAGGGCAGAAGGCAAGAACAGTGGCTCATTCTCTGGCTGCTCATCCTCTGGCACATCGCGCTTCTCTAACACAACGACTGCTGCAGGGCAGTAGGTACTCTGTAGCTGACGCAGACAATTCAGGCGGCGGATGAGCTTCATGCACACAGGGCACCCATATCAATCTGCTGGGTGGTCGTTTTGACTTTCTTCAGCACTGCCTAAACACGAACGACACACCTAAAATGCCGCCGTCAGCCACGCACAAACCCATGTATGCAGCAAGAACACGTACTGCTCCTCTTCAACCTCCAAACACTCCACAATGAATCCACCCGGACTGACCTTGTGTTTTGCTGGTAACCCCCGCTTGGCTGTGTCCTCGTCCTCCGTCTGGAACTGCAGTCGTATGTCCATCTCAGTCAGCCCTAACTTCTTATTATTTTCTGGCTCTATCAGATACATTTACACGCACCTGCGAACTCAACTTTATATGGGTTCGTCAAGGTTGGATCCTCCTCGAAGTCGTGTATCATCTTCTTCCAGCCCTCAATGTGGTCTTGCTGCACCAGCGAAAATCTGTCCAGTGCCTCCTGCTGAACGACCTGCTGCTCCAGGGCTGTGTCTAGCTTTCGCCGAAGGGTCGCCGCTGAAATACAGGCATCAGTATCCATACCGGCAAAGTTTCGCCTAGACGTACCCAACAAGATGAGTTTCTGCCAGTTCCAATATGCCCAGTGGTCATCTATCATGTTGTGATGTGCCCCTGGACCCATGATCCTCGTACTACTTGCAATTCCCCCGATGTTTGCCCACGGCCGCTCAATTCCCTCCCCATCAGTCTGCCCACTTCCTGGAATGAGCTTGAGTGAGTAGAGCGTCCCGCATTCGATGCCATGTCCCTCAATGTGCATCTTTGGGATGACGAAAAATATCATCCCCAGGACGATTGCACAACGAACGAGTGGTGGTAGCAGCAGGAGACACTCCATTAAATGCTTCCACCACTGGCAAACAATATCGTAAGATATTGTCTTACGGAGGCCGGGGCTGTGGTGGCGGAGGATTGAGCCAAATGTGTAGTCTATGTTTGCATATCTGTCAGCCCCCAAACATCATTATATGCAGTCAATAATACAAACTGTTCCCCCCTTTGGAAATCACCCACCCCGTTCGGCTGAATGAACTCATGGCGTGCACACACTCCCATCCCGATGCCAGTGCTGCTATACCCTCGCGAAAACTTTGTATTTGCGTAGTCGAGCGCGGCAAGGCCGCTGCAAGTGCTCATCTGATATATCTGGGTTAGCACGATATACTTCATTATTATGCTACACTTACCTCGACCTGATCTGTCACTGTGAGCAAGTACTCTCTGAACTCGGGATTCTCCAGCATGTACGCCATCCCTGTTCCCAGGCCTGGGTCTTTTAATTCACTCGAAAGAAGCCCACGTTTGAGGCGGAAACAGGCATCTATGGCCAAAAAAAGAACATAAATAAATCTGTAATCACAATCAACACTCTGTTCTTAAGGCTTGGCAAATACACTCACTGCTGCTCTTTCATTGCATTCTCCCACCCATCTGGCAGATTAACCCCCAGACGGGGGAAGCCGGACAACGAATCACAAGATCACCCGATTGTGTTGCCCGCGCGCCTCCTGGATCGTGCCTGCGCCCGCCCCGTTTCAGCATCATCAAATGGCGGTACCGACAAATGCGGATGAACACCTGATAACAGTCTGGCGGCTTTGTCCTGTCGTTGCTCGTCAGCTTCACGAGGGTTTGGTAGTAGTTGTACATCATGGTCTTGGCCTGACACGTTGCAGTGTGGAACTGCTCGAGTGCAACCAGTGTCATACAGGTCTGTGGCCGGCCTTGAGAAGCCGGATACCATCCCTCACGCAGCAGCTGCGTGTCCATTCCTCCCCCCTGCCCCCGGTGCTCACACCCACAGAAATCCACTGTGACTTCATGGATCCCATTGTGATGCAGTACCACAAATTCCGATCTCCCGGGTTCCGGGCTCGTACAAAATTCACCTGGAGCATGCCCAAACTGGACCCGCAGACCTAGAGCCCTGAACGATGTATGCCGGAAGTGCGATCCATCCCATGCCTTACACAAATCAGCCTTAGACAATGAAACGTGTTCAGGTGCCCGTACCTCCACCCGGTGCAACGGACTGTACAAGTGGCACACAACACAACACTCTCGACATTGGAGCACACTGCCCATACAGTCACAACATCTGTATGCACAGGAACGCGCTGGGTTCTGGCAGTCCAGGCACAACTCCATGCTACGACCTCCCGAGAGTTTGCTTTCTATTCGTAAAGAACAGAGTCCTTTTCCGTCAAAAGAACCTGTCAATAAACTGTTAGCCAAGAAGAGAGAAAAAAAGCACACCAAATATATGGTCTTATGCATATGGGCAGGATGGTGGCGCGCCGGTGCTGCAGCTTGGTCGTCGCTATCGAAAAACATATCATAGCACTCGTCCAGAGCTGGCGAGTCATCAGGAATGCTGATGTCTGGTGCAGACTCAGGCACATGTGAGGGCCCACCTTCAGCCGCCGCCAAATGAGCCTTTTTTGATAGGTGACGGTGGCTCGATGGGTGGCATATCACAATATATGCAGCGTAAATCCTCAGATGGGCGGTGGACAAAAGTGCTAATAGGCTGGTGCACATTGGCTTGTGGGATGAGGTCTGTGGGGGAGAAAGAGTGATTTGAGATGGAGGCTGAGGTGGAGGGTTGAATTTCCAGGTGTCTCCCTCGTACACGGTGTACGTGACACATGGGAGTGGCTAGTGGCTAGCAGCCAGCTGGCTTTGTTTGAACAGGCTGCGCGCCTGAGAATAATGTGTTATTGCATTGCTGGGGGATAACACGTTATTGCCTTGCAGGAGGATAACGTAATGTGTTAATTAGATAACGTGTTATGGGCTCTTGTTTCCCTTGCTCCCTACCTCTCACCCCATCGTCAAGAGACTTTGAGCAGGGATGTCTGGTAAGCTGAGCCACCCTAGACATTTTTTAATTTCCTCTCCTCCCCCCTGCTTTCGACCTGCTTGCTACTGCGTACTACGTGTGCCCGCCCTTGGGATTGCCGAACTGCATGTGCTCGCTTTTTTCTTCTACAATCCCACACATCTTTTGATGTGTCTTTGCCACATCCTATCGTCTTTTGACACGTCTGCATTTTGCCACCCATTCACATTTCCTATTATTTTTGACTACGTACCACTCACTGACAAACCCTTCGCACTGTTATTAGGAAGAGCCCTTCGCAATGGCAAGAAATACACCGAGTTCATGGATCAGCCCATCGTCCTCAACAACTTTCGCGTGTGTGACCTGATATCGCGTCACACCGCAGGTCCACAAAATGGACAGCGATGGTGAAAGTGAAGTTGAGGACAGCGACAAGACAGATGACAGTGGCGGCAACAGCACAGATGACAATAGTGGTAACGCCAGTCCCCGAGTGCTGCCACCACCTCGTTGCTCACCTGCCGCCGCCCCCACACAATCCTGCAGGAGCTGCACGTCGCCAATTATTCGCGTAGCTTGTGAACAATGGGAGGCTCGTTCACCTTCCCCAGCGCCCACCCCCACACCGGCACCCACGCCGCTCGACTCCACCAAACAGAAGAAGAAGAAGCTCCATCGGGCATCACGCCTCCTGAAGCGCAAGGTTTGATGCGAGGTGCCAGGCCAGCCTCGGGGTCCCAAGGCAATAACACTACAATGCGCAGAAAACAGCTTGCCAATTCTTGTCGACACCGCTTTTCGCTGCCATCCTGGGGTCACCTCGAGTGGGTGGATGGGCCTGCACAAACCTGAGACCAACTTCGAGCCAGAGGCGCGCAAATATTCTCTGGAGGAGGTGAATAAAATGCCAGGCATGCGAGTTATTGATTGGCAAGGGTGCATCTTCCGTGTTAATTCCTTGTGCTTGTGCTCATTGCTCTTAGGGTGCCCAGCCTGCTGGTCGATGCAGAACATTACATATTTGGTGTTCTGGGTGGTCAGCCACGCAATTCGCGCTGGGGCCCTGATGTCGTCGAGCCTGCTACAAAACTCATGGAAGAGGTGGCTGAAAATATGTACGACCGAGTGTTCTCTGGCGTCTACTACGGCAGGTGCACCCACTGTAAAAAAAAAAGAAGAACACAGACGCCCAACCCACGCCACGATGCGGGACTCACCCTGCTGAATCTGTCAGGCCTTTGATAAGTGGAGGCCAGGAGTTCCCGGTCATGTTCTTTCACAACGTACTCAAGACCATTGTCCTCGCCGGCCTTCTTGCGCAAAAGCCATTTCGGCGTATCGCCGGCTTTGCGAATAGTAAGCACCCTCGTATTCATGTGCTTTGCTCTGACCATCTGCGCAGCTCTCTTCCAATGCTATGCACCCGACCTACATGCATATTATGGCGACACCATGAACAAGCTATATGAATGGAACCCTGCACTCCTCCGCAACTTCCCCTGCAAAGTCTCCATCTTCGCTGCCACTACCTTCAACTTTTGTCCGAGGATCGTCACCTTCCCCCACCTCGACTTTGCGAATCTCGCCTGGGGGTGGTGCGCCATCACCGTGCTCAGTGACTTTGACCCCAACTGCGGCAGCCATCTCATTCTGTGGGATCTCAAACTGATCATACGCTTCCCGCCAGGGAGCACCATCCTCATCCCGTCGGCCCTCATTCAGCACTCCAACACCTCCATCCAGGCCCACGAAAATGCTTCTCATTCACGCAGTACACATCTGCAGGAATCTTCTGCTTCATCGACAATGGCTTCAAAAGCGACCAGTTGGTTAATGATCTGGGGGCCTCAGTGGCCGAGCGAGCAGCACATCTGGAGGCAAGGAAGACGCGTTGAGTGGAGGGTCTGAAAATATATCGTCGACGGAATGTAGCAGCCAACTAGAGTATCATTTAGCTATTATGTCTGAGCCTATACCTTCTGGAGTAGCACCGCAATCAATAGAGTCTTTTATTTCTACTTTCAAGCCTTGCGTGGTGTGCAGAAAGTGAGGGACATGACCTTTAGCACAGGAATCCGACTTGGGTGCAGGCCAGATAGGTGTATCACGAACTTGGTACAGGTGTATCACGAACTTGTTATGCATACCTTTTCCTCGTTTCGTTGACCGATGGATCCTGTATGAAAATTGTGAAGAGGCAGAAACAATTTAATGGCATAAAAAGACTCTCTCAAATTTTTCTGAATTTTATGATCTTTAATTGGAGGCTTGAATATCGAGCGCAGTGGGTCGCCCAATTTGGTCTGTGATTTCGGTATCTCTCATACTTTGACCGCTACCCTCAAACTTCAAACTCCACCTTCTCACATGAAATCTTCAAAGAATACTCAGTAAGCACTTCTCAATGTCTGTCATTGTTCAAACTAAACAATAACAAGGGCGGCCAAGGCCGCCTCCGAAGGGCAGGGAAAGAAGATTTGCTCACCTGCCACTATGGCAGCCAGACGCCAGGCTTCAGCTCGGTATTGAAAAAAGTGGGTCACCGATACACCATAGGTACCCAAGCACTTGATGAAGAGCGGGATAAGGCCAGGGAGAGGATGGCACGGTGCAGGATGGTGTTTTTCATTGTTTTGTATACTCTGTCTAACTAATCTATCCTGCTAGGCACCGAGACCCAGTCATGGATCAAGCTGAGCTTGCGGAGGATTTCCGGGCTCGTGCCCGAGAGGCCAGCCATTGCTACCGGGGAAAGTTGGAAGGATCCATGTCCATGAGCACTTGCCTCATTCATTTTCGTTTCTTTCTGTCCAGGAACTGTAAGGCTTTGCCACACCGGCAGAGAATCATTTGAATGAGGTACGTCCACTATCCTCTTGGGCTCCTGACTAGGTCTAACCATCTTGCTTCCCGCCCAATCTTGCTTCCGCCTTTTCCCTCCGGATCCACCTGATCTACATCTCTGCAGCACCTATGAGGCCAGACACGGGCGACATGCATGGCTCAAACACCAGAATGAGTTGGAAGAGCGCCACGCTGAAGCGGAGGCAGCCGAGGAGATCACCAAATTTCGTCGTCGCGCTGCTGAGGTGGAGCGCATTGTATCATAATGTGGTATCACTCATCTGTTGTCGCGAATATGATCTGCTTTGCTTTCATAGCATATTTGCTGCATGACCACAATACATGGAGTGCATCTACCTGGAGCGCGAGTCATAGCGGAATCAGATGCCAAATTCACAGTGTTCAGAGGCCTTCATAGCATATTTGTGACCACAATGCATGGAGTGCATCTACCTGGAGCGCAATTCGTAACGGAACCAGATGCCAAAATCCTTGAGGGCTTCTTCTCGGAGATCTAGAGTGCACCGTAATATTAATTCTTCATAGCATATTTGCTGCATGACCACAATGCATGAACATATCTGCTACTTCAAGGAGCGCAAGTCGTAACAGAATCAGATGCCAAAAAATTCAGTGAGTAAATTGACGCTTTTGCGATACCAATACAGAGTAGGGTGTTACTGAAGGTGGACAGGGAGGGGTAGCGGTCTAAGTATAGGGGAAATACCGTTGTCCTCTGCTTCAGCCAGAACCCAGAGTCCTGCCATGCTCGATCGGTGGTTGACCCGCTCTCTCCCCAGTTGCCTGTTCCCCATCCTTCAAGTGCTCTCCCCCATCCTCCTTCGAGTCTTTCCCCCCATTTTCCTTCCCCCCAGGTTTCTTTGTCCCGCCGGCCCTCAGAAGGCGAAGGAATGTGCTCGCTGCTGCGTTTGAGGGCATATTCAGCCCGGCGGCTGAGATACAGACACCGACTCGTGTGGTGGGCATCCGCACACCGTATTTTTTGGAGGCACTCATAGCTGTATTCCTGGCATGCTAAAAGCATACTGTATGGATTTTTTTCTTCGGCAAGGAGAGAAGGCGACATACCCTGACACGCCTGCAAGTACTCCCATAACCTGTCTCCCAGGTGGCGGTGTTCGCGTTCAGCAGCGGCCTCACGGATCGTATCAAGAGATTGTTTGACGGTAGCGAGACGAGCAGCAATGAATTCGGGGTCGTGCTCTCGGCTTTGCATGGTGGCAGTCTGGGATTGTATCACGAGATCACGCGACATCCCGTATCACGAAATCACTTGTCTTTTTTCACAATGGCAGAGAAGGCCGACAAGTCCAAGAAACACGGTTCTCCAAGCAATTTCCAAGGCCAGCAGGGGGTGTTCCTAGAAAGTTGGATGGAGGCTTACTGCGAGGTGTTGCACAAAAAAACCACGGCAAAGATGTGGGATCGACTCTTTCCTCAGTACTGGGCAAATTTCTCCTGGCACTCTCGTACCAAGGAACTGGTGGGCCCAATTTTCATGAACACTGATGAGGACTGGGTCGTATTTGCCATGCCGAAGGAGATTTTGACACCTGAGGAGGAGACCCGGAAAAAGGAGGTCGTGAAAGGAACTCAAGGTATGCAATGCTCGACGCGTTTGAGTTGCTTGCAGAGCTGAAACCCATCTAAAGCAAATCAAGAGTTGGTTTAATCACCGCCATACTTCGGCGGGGCTGGCGGCAAACCTGTGGATGCCACTATTGAAGCAGCTGTGTCAGCCCGACTTGGCAATGCACAAACACCCTACTGAGTTTCACTTCTACATGACCCATGACAGCTTCAAACACAAGGTGGCTGCGGTCTACAACAAGAAACATGCAGACACCCCAAAGAAACAGCAGTTGGCAGTGAAATGTCAAATTGCCTGAGAACTACTGGTGGCCGAGCCTAACAACGTCAGGCAAAAGCTCGCTGAAGAACTGGAGGCAGCACATCAAGAAAGTCTTGAGGCCCATGCCGGCGCTATGGATGGTTTGCCATCGTTGGCCGAGGAGGATCGTGAAATGTAAGTGTTCTTTGAATGTGTGTCTTGTGTTCTGACAAGGGTCTGTTTGTAGTGCGTGAGAGCGGTTCTCTTCAGTAGTGACTCCGTTGTTGCTGGCACTGTCGGAGTACACGGGTTACAAACTGACGCTGCTGGCAGGGCATGTGGCTACCGAACCCAAGGTTGATGTCCAGATCATGGTGTATGTGGGTTATACATGGGTTACACCGATTGAAGACTGATCTTGATCTTGATCTAGGCTGAACGCGGGGAAGACGAAGGGTGAGAATGGGCAGACGTTCCCAGCGTGGGACGCGGGTGTATACACATCCACGTTCCAGGGCTTCTCGTGTTTTGTTTGGGCAGCACGTAAGTCAGAGTTGATCATCCTGATCGCTCTGACAGGTGTCTTTCTACATAGACGAAAGCGAAAGCGAAGCTGCTGCAGCTGTTCCCCCCGCCTCCAGTCCCTACTCCCGATGGCAACATCATCCTACCGGATGCCTCTGCAGCGCAGACTTTGCAAGATGCTGCAACCACCACTTCTACCGTGGCAGATCCACCACCAGCAAACGACGACATGGAAATTGACAGCCCAGAACACAATCCTTTTGAGGGCCTCACAGTCAATCCGGTGCTTCGTTGGAAGACCATCACCGAGTTGAAAACCCCCGCTGACTTGGAACACGCCGTCTGGTGACTCAAGCACTTGAGCGAGTACGAGTTTGTGCATGCAAACAATATTGCCCAAAACACAGAGATGATCACAAGCCTCGGGCTCAACAAGACGTTCAAGGAGGCTTTAGGCCTTCCCTTGAAGAAGGCAGGAACAAGGAAATCGGGGCAGAAGTTGGGAGGCAGGGGGGGAGGGGGCAGGAAAGCGAAACAGGCGAGAGGGGAGGGTGAGCGCTCGTTGAGCAAAGAGGAGGACGACAAGGAGGATGACGAGGAGGACGAGGAGGAGTAGGAGAAGGAGGAGAGGGAGCCGTGTCCAGCCCGAGAGAAACATGCTCAACCCACCCTGGAAGCAGCGGCACCAAAGGAATGAGCAAAGAAGGCGAGGGGGATGCTCAAGGACATTGATTTTGGGCTGCCCTGGACCGAGGTCATTGACCAATGGTGGCTTTGGGAGCAGCAGAAGGGATTCGTTTCTCCGGTAAGTTCTTTTTTTATTCTATTCAAAGTAGGAGGAGCACTGATGGACAATGTTTTCACAGGCGAAAGGATTTCCTGCCAAGCTCAGACCAGCGCAGGTAGGTGCTTGGGTGCAGCGGGCCAGACCGGGCAAGCCCGACATCCGGAACGTCGAGCGGTTTGCGAGCGAGTGGGAAAAGTGGTGGCAGGAAATCAATCTCACATGGAGAAAAGCGTCACTCCCCATGTTGAGATTGGGGGACGGCCCATGGGGGGCCCTCGATCTGCCCAGTCCCAACAGATTTCTCAATGTCCTCGTGTGCTTGAAGTGGTGGAGAGAGCGGGTGGCTACGGAGACGAACGAGTGGAAAGAAGCAGTGGAGGATGTGACCTGGGTATTGAGGCAGATGAATGGGACGCCCGCACCCACACCTGCTACTGCTGTGCTTGCTACCGCCACCGCCCCTGCTACTGCTACCGCCCCCGCACCTGCACCTGCCATGAGCACACCCACCGGTACTGCCGTGCCTGCACCCGCACCCGCACCTGCACCTGCTGCAAGTGCACCTGCACCCGCACCCGCACCTACTGCGAGCGCACCCGCTGGTACTGCCGTGCCTGCACCCACACACACCTGCCGTGAGCCCACCTGCACCCGCACCTACTACGAGCCCACCCGCACCTACACCCGCACCTGCTGCAAGCACACCCGCCGGTACCGCCGCGCCCGCACCCGCACCTGCACCTACCACGAGCGCATCCGCACCCGCACCCACACCTGCACCTGCTGCAAGTGCTACCGCTACTGCTATGAGTGCGCTGGGTGAAGACGCCGAGGCAGAGGCAATGGATGTGAAGCGGGTGAGAATATGGGCGGAGCTGGAAGCGCAGGGTCTGTCACTGAAGGAAATAGAGGAGGTTTTGATGGATATGGATGCAGACGAGGAGGAATAGGATAGGTAGGGCGTCCCAGGATGGTTCGAAGGGTAGGTATCAGCACAGGGGGGGCAGAGGTAGTACCACAGACTGTCGGAGGCCAAAAACAGGCCCAGTATATACCCAAATTCTTCCCCAAAAGGGCTTTCTTAATGCCCCTATTTGTTTTTCTCCTTGGGAGGTGGCAGGAAATAAACAGCACACAAAATAAGAATATATATTCATTTAATGGGGGATTTCCAGCAGCCACGGTAGCGTGTCGAACATGCCATCATTCATTCCAGAGAGGCGCAGATCATGTTATATAAGCCTGTGTGGCTGTACAGCAAGGTCCACAAGATAACACATTGAGCCTATCGACAGGGCCGTCCAGTTAACTGGTTATCCTGACCATATGAGCTGGTGGACCACGGCAATGACCTGGATGCTTCGCATATTAGACAATTCGCTCTGGAACCCAAGCTTTTTGTTAGGATAGACCAGATGGTAACAGAGATGCAGTCACTGCTCACCTGCGCTTCGACCCTTGCCGGTAGGAGCTCTCTGTTTATCATTGACCCGCACCGCAAAGCGATCCATACACTTCGAGGTACGGCTGGTCTCTCCTTGTTGCACGTGGTGTGGGATGGACTGGTTGAATGGATGCAAATTGCCCAGGATGCTTTTGAGCTGTACTGTTTGGGTCAGCATGCTCCCGACCCAGTGCGCCAAGCAGGCAATGCTGCGACACACAGGCAAATGCAAGCTCTTGACAAGGAGCGTGTGCGTCGAGCAGCTGAGGCAGGGACACATTGTGAACTTTCCCCATTTACGCACACAGCAGCTGTCGCGGTCTCCCCTACGGAGAGGGCACCACTGCTATGTGCAGCGCCTGCACTGAGCACCATGGAGCCAAACCAGACTCCACCCCATCCTATAGCGCAGGCAGTCAGCTCAACAACAGATCTTCGAACACCGGGACACGCACCTGCTCGAGCAGTACCAGCCGCAGTCAAAGATCTTCTGCTCGCACGCATGGTTGACAGAGTGGACTCGCTTGCTCCTCCTCATGGCTTTGACAGAGTCGTGGTCGAGCATGGGGGGCTAAAGAGTACACATGAGCAATGTGTTGCGTCAAATAGAGAGGAAGCGCACACCTTGCATCTGCTTGCATGCATGAGCAACATGACACGTCCTGCTACAGTTGACAGACAAGTAAGTGATGCTGTTCATGTGCCCGGGTACAATGAGCCTCACAAGGCAGCACATACGCTGGCCATGGCGGCCACGCCAGCAGCGGTGAAGGATCCCCCGTGCAAGGACGTTGCCACGAAGGTCGAGGGACTTGAGCCGAATGCAAGGGGAATAGATAAGTATTTGTCTGGTCCCTGAGGAATCAAATTGCTCACTGCAAGCTCGTCTGAGCACTCGCTCGAGAAGCCCTTCATTGCAGAGGCTACGCAGCTCCCCACTCCTAGTCATGTCCTTGAGGACATTATAGTCGAGCTTGGGGGCTGAGCATTGTGGATGCAACATTCGTGGTCGATCACCACATAAGGCCAGATTAACCTGTTAACAGTTGGAGGTTGCCACAACATGTAATGTGTTATCGTGTGGGTAGCCTAATATGGTATAACATAGGCATAACATGTTATCTGTGGGTGACTATGTAAGGTAATATGTAGTCAGGTGATCTCCGGACCCAGAGGACAAGAGGTCAGGTGATCTCTGAGCTGGCCGAAAAATGTAACAGGTTATAATAGGAAAATAAAAGAAAGGCACTAGCAAAACTTGAACCCAAGGTGTTTAGGTGATCTGACACAATAACAGCACCAGGACTCTAACCACTAGACCAAAGTAGTTGTATAAATCTGGGGGCATTGATCTCAATATATGTTGCCTCTTACCTCCTAATATTTATTGTTCTATCATACCTCATACCTCCAGCTGCCTATATCCCAAGCCTATGGCATGCAAGTTACCCTTTGGTGCTCTGGTTGTGGAGCTATTGACTACTCAGTTGCCAAAAAGCACCAGAGCTTGATGAGCTCTACAACTTTGGTTTTCAGTCAATTTTTGATTAGAACATAAAAAGGCATTAGATGGCCTTGGAAAGCATCAGAAAGCCAGAAAAATTGTTTGACACAATTCACTACAATTTTTCAAGTAGTTCAGCACCAATCAATAAATATCGGGACATGAGAGGCAAGCTATATTGAGATCAATGGCTTCAGATTCATATAACTGCTTTGGTCTGGTGGTTAGAGTTCTGCTGCTACTATTATGTTGGATCAGCTAAAGGCCTTGGGTTCAAGTCTTGTTAGTGCCTTTCTTTTATTTCCCTATTATAACCTGTTACATTTTTCGGCCAGCTCAGAGATCACCTGACCTCTTGGCCTCCGGATCACCTGACTACATATTGCCCTATATGGTCACCCACAGATAACATATTATGCCTATGTTATGCTATGTTAGGCTACCCAAGAGATAACACATTAAGCCCTCTGGCAACCTCCAACCGTTAACTGGTTATCCTGACCATATGAGCTGGGTCGATCCTCTGGGGCTGGAGGACGCGCAACGAATCGCCCTGAAGGAAGATGCACGCACCTCGGATTTGTGCAGATGATCATCTTTCCTTCTTCAAGCTCCTTCACCCGCTGCAGCACTTCAATCTCCTCCCTTTGTGGTCGACGACACTGCACGCGTGGTGAGCGAGTACACCGAAACAAATGTGATACAACATGAGGGGGCCTCAGGACACGCACCTACTCAAACGGTGCCAGTTGCAGCAGAGCTTGGGGGGATGAATATGACGAACCCGCATGGCGTGGTCGATTCTGAAAGGCAGAGTGGTGAAACAGATGAGCAAGATGTTGTATCGAAAGGAGAGGAATTACGCACCTTAGTCTGCAGCAATTGTGCGAGTAGCGATACGCTCGTGCACTCTTTACGTCTTGTGTCCTCCCTCTCACCCATCAGCACCTTCTCCCCTCTGGTTCCCTCCTCAGTCTTGGACTACCTGGATTTCACGCTCGTCAGCGCGATCTTACAGACATTCACAGTGACGCACCTCAACAGCTCCTCAGTCGGGGACGGTGCTCTGTGCCGTGTATGGAAGCGGGAAGGTATTGGGACGAGCTCCTGGAATTAATATTCCAGGCGCGGGCGCGCGTTACACGCAGCTGATTGAATCTCGTCAGCTTTCCTCAACTTCTGTGGATTTCTTGCAACACTTGGATTTCCACCCAGTCAAAAGTACGGCACGGCTCTTTGACCTCATAGACGGCTCAATTCAGAGCTTCTCAAGACCTATACCAGGCTACGGATTCCGGATCAGTTTCTCTCAATTTTGTATCATTTCTCTCTTGCAGACTCACCTTCGGCCCTTTGACTCCTCGGATTATACTTCTCAGCGCCTCGTAAAACCGTCCAGCTGCTGGGGTTTGGCAGGCACACTGGCGCAAGACTTGGGTCAACAGAGTGGGAAGAGAGGAAGACACCGATAATTTTGATGGCATTGCCATCAAGACTCTTGGCGCTCTCTTGCTTCATAGTCTCCTTCAAGTCCTCTCTCTCCCTACTCTCCGCTCCTCGTCCAGAGTTTCAATGTGCTTACAGCTTTGTCTGGATCCAATGCACTCCAACTCAAGGCTTTCCATATAAACGGCACACAGTCTGAGTCTCAGGTTCTTATGCCTTGGCAACACAACGTAATGGGATCGGGACACGACACAGGAAAATCAGACGGGTTTTGGCGACGCAAGGGATCGTGGAGTTGTCTCGGGGGTCCAATTGCGTGTGTGATGATCCCCGCGAGGTGAGTTGATTAATCTCTTCCTTGGATTTATCCTATTTTCACCCATGCTTTCACCAATTCTTTTCATCTTCCATCCTTGGAATCACACTTCAAGTTCGCACGCCGGCGCATCCGGACCTCTACGTAGTGCCTCACCAATACCTGTGATGCGGGCCGTTGAGGCTTTACCACGCTGGAGGTGAAGCGCACACAGACGTCGAGTCCGGCGCTGCTATGTGAGCAGTGAGCGCTAGGGAGCGCTCCTGCGAGTGATGCACTCGGGTCGGGTAGACCGAGATAGACCCCTGTAACACGAGGGTCGCGGAGCAGTTGTACGGTTGCTCAGCCAGGCAGGGGGTCTAACACAGAAGGTGGTTCACCTTGGTGGATCTCGGGCTTCACGACATAAGAGTAGTTGCAAAGTAAGATAAGATTAGGTAAATAATGATCTCGGATCATCTACCTATTGTGTCTAACAAATATATGTATGTACATTATGTCTAGTCGCGTCTCGCAGTGGGCCTGCACCGTGTCTATAGTCTGTGTACCGTCACAGAGCCCCCACACGGGTAGCGTCCACTGCGCATCTTGTAGATTCTACGTCACTCTTGATTTCTTTACACTCCTTGAGGAGGCGAAACCCTAGCCACGCGGTTTCGACCTTCCGTGCCGCCGATCGCTATACGGGAGGTCCCATGCCCCACTCGTCGTCCTCGTCCGGGGTCCAGCTACGCGGGGGGTCGTCCATCTCTTCGTCCACACCCTGCATTGGAGTGGTTATGGATGAGGTGTCTTGCTGCCCCACCAAGTGCAGGACTCTGCTTGTTGCAGCTATGGGAAGCACATTTGAAAACGGGTTCTGGAGTTCCACCCCTTCCATCTCACTGGGTGACGGCGACCTCTGACTCGCGGACTCAGCGCTGGCTACCCACTCCTCCGCAATGGCCGCTCTCCTGGCTTCCTCCTCCACTTGCATAGCCGCGAGCTCTCGCAGTAACCGTCCCGCTCGATTCCCTCGTCGCACTCTTCGAGGCGCCGTGGGGTCTGCGGGGTTAATAGGCGAGCGATACATGCGGCCGTTGTGCACCAGTGGGTCACGTTGGAGCATGACCGCGAAACGGCGAGGAAGGGTATCCGGACTAGGACGAGTTGCCAGCCATTCCACCAGAGACGACGACCCCGCCTCCTCCTGCAGTGGCGGTCCCGCCGGTGGCTGTACCGACATGGAGGGCCCAACCGTAGGAGCGGGGGGCATCAACCGACTGGCCAATGGCCTAGGGTCGCGTGCTTGCAGACACTCAGCCAGAGAGAGGGGTCGCGGTGCTTGGAGGCGGTCGGCGAGCAGAAGGGGGGGATTAGAGAGACGTTGTTCCAGCGGGACCCTTACTATTAGCCCCGAGGATGATGAGGGTTCAGACAGACGGTCTCCCAAAGAAGGTAGCTCCTTCGCCTTTCCTTTCCCCTTATCGCGGTGCTCCATGCTGGAGCGCGACGCAACTCCCTTCCCTTTGTCCCGCATAGACTTTGGCTCCGTGGGCGGCGGGCGCACAATTGCACGAGGCGGTGGTATGGCCGTTGAGGCTTTCTCGGGAGGAGGAATGGCCTCATTGGATGTTGAGGGTTCCTCGGGAGGAGGAACGGCTTCATTGGACTTCGAGGAGGCACTTGCATCCCAGTTGAGCTCGATTTGAGCCCCCCATCCTGGAGCAGCACTTCCCGCACTCACGAGTTCGCGAGGGGGAGGAGACAAGGGTCGTAGGGTAGGATGGGCTCCCTCTTCCGGAGCAGCAGCACTTGCGCTCACGGATTCTTGAGGGGGAGGAGACAAGGGTCGCACCGCAGTCCTTGCGTTCGACTCCGATCCCTCGCCCAATACATCCGGGTCACCCATAGCGACATCGTTGTTGGTGTCCTCGTCCCTTAGCCATACGTCCGTGGTGTAGAGCAGAGCCTTGTCGAACTCGCCATTGAACCGGAACACAATCCTCATCTTTTTCCACACCGCTCCCAGCGTGCCGAATCCCTGTCTGCCGGCGCTGACGTCTACGAATCGCACCCAAATCAACCCCTGCGCGCGAATGATAGACAGGGGCCTCATGTTGCTGCTGGAAAAGGCGTCGCGCGCAAGGACATGGAAAGTTTGTGCTGATACATTGTCGTTGATGTCGGCGATGGTGACCATGTTCGACGCGGGGTTCTCTACCTCGAGGTTGGAGATCTCCATTCCATCCTCATTGTCCCCCGAACCATCATCCGGCCCTCCGAATTCCAGTATGGCGAGCAGTACTTCCGTGCGAGGCAGCTGTGCCAGACTAGGCGCTTCCGCACGTTTTCCACGGTCCCGGGTTTCCCCCTTCTCCGTGGGGTACATCCAGTACGAGGGTTTCTTGGGTATCCAGCGGTTGCCGCTTTCAACGAAGAAGGGGTACGGGGGAACTGGGGACCCGAACCTTTCCCAATCCATGACTCCGGGAGGGGGTGCGAACTGTCCGAAGAATAGATGTCGTCCCATCGACTGATCATACCAGCAGTTGGTCTCCACGTTCACCTTCTTTCCTCGATACACCCATGCTCACTCATCGTTGACTTCCGACAGCTCCCATTTGTCCCATTTCCCGTTCCAGTTGGTAGGGATCATCGGCGGGACGATCCAAGGAACTCAGTCGGTGTCGACGACTCTTTTCTCCAAGGGGCGAGCAGCAAGGTTGTCGTCAGTCGCCGCCGGAGGTGGTCGAACGTATACGGGAGGGGGCGGAGCACGAAAGACTGCAGAGGAGTTCTCGACTCGCGACGACCCAGGTGCTGCCTCGGGGTTGGGCGCTACTGTGTCGAGGCGGAATCCTTCACTCCACGAGTCCCCTTCATCATCCTCGGAATCCTCGTCCTCGTCGGAGAACTCCGGCGCAGCTACGGGAGCGCGCGCGACAGTTGCCATACGAGCTCCAGGTCTCATCAGAGGGCCTCCACTTCTTGACATGAGAGGCTCTTGTGGTTGACGAGCAGGGGGAGTCCAAGGAGCTAAAGAAGCCATGTGAAGGGAAGCCGAACGAGCCTCGTCTTGCGGTCGGGCCGGTACGTGTACACCTCGGCCGTCACATGCTCGGAACACCACGTCTAACCTTCCTTGTGCCTCAGCTAGTAGCTGATACTCATTGTTGCGCACGAGGTAGACGACATCGGTACCGGCCACGAAGTCGTAAAAGGTGGGGGCTTCCGACACAGCTGAGCGGGGCTCCGAACCAAGAGGGAACTCGTGTACGATGAAACACGGGACCTTCTGCTGCATGAGGAGCAGTACTCCTTGCTCGCACATACCGTTGACCCAGATGCCGATCCGGTCATCGTTCGCGACTGGAAGGGTAAGGTGCCGCAGATACTGGACGTCCAGAGGGGGGAAGCTTCTTTGTAACTCCACCATCGTAATCCAAGCTTCAGTTTCCCGAAGACCCCTTTGGTAGGCCACGCCCTCATCCACCGCATCGTCCCACCTCTGTACTCCTAGCAGCGAACGTAAATGCGCTTCGGAGCAGTAGGCGGGTTGCGAAGCCCAGGTAGAAGAACCCGCACGGAACCCAGTCTGTAGGCGGCGGAGACGGATCTCCTGAAGAGCACGGACGCCTCTTAACCCTTGTATAAAGTCCGGGTCCCAAACACCTTCTGAACCGCTATGAGGGGAGCGGATCCACCCTTCAGTCAACGGCTTGAAGGCCGGGTACGCTGGGTCGGATATAGGGACCGACACCACACGCCGGATGAACGGCCAGTGAGAAGTTGCCTCCAGGAAGTATTGCTGAACGTATAAGCAATCGTGCTTGCCGGAGTGACCGTCGTATCTCCTCTGCGAGGCGTCCAAGAGGGTTCTAGTCGCCGGCTCAGTAAGGCGCTCACCCGGTAGGAAGGGGAGCTGCCTCGAGTTCGGCGACCAGAGCTCGAAAGTTCGGTTTCCAATCTTCACAATCCTCGTGGTTAGGCAAGGGAATTGCTTCAAGTCGAAAGTCATCGCGGAGTTGATGTTCGAGAAGTCATAATACCCCGTGGTGCAAGACAACCGGGAGTGGCTGTAAGAGGGACTGTTGGAAGCCGACATTATTCGAAATCACTAATAGAGAACTGCCCCAATCGTAGTTACACGCTCACAGGAAAGGAGCAGCGGTAAGTAATACGGGGCAGATGAGGGAAGAGAGCAAGAGACTTGTTGACGAGTCACCGCGCACGTGCTCCTTTCGCACGCACGGCCCCTTGCGTACGGGCCCCAGTTCCCGCGCGTTCGGATCCCGTCCGATCGGAGACCAGCGGCCGAACTGCTCACAACTTCTAAGTCAACTTATGAAGTTGGAGGTACTCTCGTTTTAGCGCCGGCGCGTTCCTCAGATCCCTCTCGGAGACCCAAGTATCGTCCGCTGGCCTGTATCCTTCCAGCGGACCCGGAACATCCTTTGGTTGCCATTCTTCCTCGGGTGTACCACATGCCCTAGAATAGCTTCCACCGCGTACTCCTCTGAGGCGAGGTGTAGCTGTACCTTTATTGCAATGTACCCAGCCGTAGCAGGGGGGTACATTGCATTAAAGGCATGGCTGGGTCGGGCAGCTGAGATGTGCCTATAATGCAATGTACCTTTTGATCCACCCCATTGCCACCCCATTTGGGTTGCAGCCAAAAATCCTTCTATTTTGGCTGTTCCCGGGTCATTTTCCTGTTGGAAATGACCGTATCCAGGCATAAAACAGTATTTTCCCCGGCTTCCTTCAAATATTCCCATGCGCACTATTTTGACCCCCGCCCCCCTCATCAGCATCCTCACCATGCATCAGTCCTGTGACATGCGTGACATCTATCCTCTTCACCACCGCCGCCGCTCGCTGCTGCTGCCCACTCACTGTGAGTGGCGGCCGCAGCGGCGATGCTCAAGCACTCAAGCCTGGAATCCTTCTATTCTGTTGTTTACTTACCACGTTTCTGCTGCGCTCCACCCGCTTCTCTACCTTCGATGCGTATCCGGTTAGTTTTCTTGTTGTTTTTATTCCTGGATTTTTTGCTCATTTGGGATTTAGAATTATCTATGCCTAGAAGGCCCTCCATCCCGGTTTCCCAATAGTTGCTCCTCTCGATCGTGCCTGCTTCTCGCGACCACCGCGTGCTCGGCTGCACCCAATTCACACATACCGGCCCCTGCCGTATTTTTTATACGTCATGCACTCATATCCCGGAACGTATACCTGTACCCCGCACCCGCACGCCCCCGCACGTTCATTAAACGTCTTGCTGCACACCGTGCTCCTCGTAAATGCGCACCCACCCTCTCTGTTGCGCAGAGCGGCATCTTTCCTTTTGCATTCACTGCGCACGTCTCCGCGCTCACTGCATACGCTTTGCTCTTCCCCCCACGTTCTTTGTGTCCGCACCCTCGCGTTACGCACGCCTTTCCACCGCGTCGCCACGTCCGAACCCTCGCACTCACTGCACGCGTCCTCGCTGGCCACGCCTTTGGGCTCACTGCACCCGTTGATGCACGCGCATGCGCACGCTGCACGCCTGCACGCTGTATGCGCGCTCGGCACTCGCTGCACTACCCCCGCGCTCTCACTGCCCCTGCGCTCTCACCGCCCCTGCGCTCTTACCCGCTGCTCGTGCTTTCGCGCAGTTCTCGCCCACCCTTGCGCAAGGCTTCTCACTCCGCATTTCTCATGCAGTAATCCATGCTTGCGCCTGTGCCGATGCACGCCGCCTGCATCTCACTCCTCCCCGCCGCGCCCTTTCCGTCCTGGCCGCTCGCCCGTGTGTCCGCCCCTCCCGCTTGCCTGCTCTGACCTTGCCGTTAGTACCTCTCGCCGTTGCAAGTCGTTTCGACGCTAGGGCGCGCTTGCTGCGCCACCTCCGCGCTCTCACCGCCCCCACATTCTCACCGCCCCCGCACTCTCACCCACCGCTCGTGCGTCCGTGCAGGTCTCGCCCACCCGTGCGCAAGGCGTCTTACCCCTCGACATTCTCATGCAGTAATCCATGCTTGCGCCTGGGTGCCGATGCACGCCGCCTGCATCTCGCTCCTCCCCGCCGCGCCCTTTCCGTCCTGGTCGCTCGCCCGTGTCTCCGCCCCTCCCGCTTGCCTGCTCTGACCCCGCCGTTAATACCTCTCGCCGCTACACGTCGTTTCGACACTACACGCAGGATGATGGCCGGTCGCTCGCACGCGTCTCCGCCCTCCCGCTTGCCCGCCGTCCGCCATCGGATTGCACATCTCTCTTTTGCTTTTTGCATCTCCGCATGTTCAACCCATCCCCTCATGCTCGCCGCTCGCCACTCACCTCGCTGCACCTCCCAACTTCTTCTTGCACATGCCATTCCACTCCACACATCTTCCTGCAACCCGCCGTCACATCCCGCGTGCCTCGCGTTGGTCTCTGCACCTGTATGTCGTGTTTACCCCATACTGCCCCACCCCTCTGCACCTACATCAGCCGCTCGCCAACCGTGCGCTCGCTCTGTATGTGCGCACGTCGCCTGCTTCCTGCTCCAGCGCCTTGCATATGTGCGGGCGAGCACACAGAGGCGCCGCCTTTGTGTGGCTCATCAATACTCGGTGCATTTCGAGGATATGTTGGGATGCGCGAGGAATGTATCCTCATTCGTGTACTTTAATCTGTAACTTTGATGAATTGGATGGATGTTTTCAATGCCTTTGAGGGTGACACAAATGCAGTAAAGATACAGACTCTCTACCTTGAATACTTTCCTCCATTACAGACTCCTGGTACATAAATGGAGCCAACTTCAAGAGGCCGGCGTCAAATTTTTGAGAACAGGCGCCCAAATGATGGGTGGATCTTATTGGTGCGGCGTCCCGGACCGCGCTCGGAATCTCCCGAGCAGGTTCAAATTCTTAGTTTCTCGACTCTGGAGTCCGATCCAGAGTTCATTTGAGATCCGGGCTGCATCAGGGGGCCTCGAATAACACTTCTGGACTCGATTCTGCAAAAAACACAGAAGTGATTTGGTTGACCTCAAAATCCACGAAAGGTGGCGACATACCACCCATGGATATGAGAGAAATCGGTCGTACATGAAGCTTCATGTTCTATATTCCGAAGTATTTGCCGTTTAACATCCGAAAGATATATCTGAACACTTTGCAGCTGCTCAAATTGCTTCATCGCATCTATATTTTTGTGAATAATACATTTCTCGCCAGCAAACCTAACCGGTGAGTGCGCCACTCGGTTACTTTGATGCAATATTGGACTCAGTCAGTCTCCTTTCGCCCCAAATACAGCGTGGTCATGTCAATAAATACCGTATGTTTGGTTGGAAATTTTTCAGGGCTCTCGGCTCAGTGTACACGGGATCCATTGACGAAAACTGAATATTCAGGTTCAATTACGAAGCGTTCTGGAACATTTCCGATTCAAGCTTTTCATGTGCAAAAGAACTTCATTTGGCACACTAAAGATCCCACACACCTCCAATATTCGAATTCACAAAGATATACGCCACCAATGGGTGACCAGCGGCCATTCACACTTGGAACCAACTTGGAACGACATTTGAGTGAAATCTCCATCAATAAAAATGAGAAACGTATACCGATTTTACAAAACCATAGAACTATGTATTTAAGTCAGTTTTGGAAACGTTGGAAGCTCACGGACGCGCCGGTGGGTTTCCAATTCGCAGCTTCGGTGATTTCGCAGCCAGCCTGAGTGTAAGCGAGCCGTCAATCAGTGGCTGTACGCGTCATTGCTTCCTCTTCCCACCACTCATCCTCTGCTACATCCAACGATTTACGACCACATTCGCCCAACGGGAACACAACAACATTTATAAAACGATCCTATGGCTATCTCGAGCCTACGTACCCGCTTTGTTCGGGTTTTCGCGGGATAAAATGCCTCGCTGGACATCTTTTTGCTGCCGCTACCTTGCATTTACCCCACGCTCTGCCCAATCTCGCCGAAACTCGTCCACATCTCCTGGAGGTCTCTGATGATCCTCTATTTTGCTTTTCTGGCTCCCTGCAAGTCATGAAGCTCGGAGAATTTGCACCGCACTCTGGTTTTTTGCACGCCGTCATCCCATGCAAAAATATATGCTTTTGAGTCCAAAACGACTACTGCGATTTTCGAAACACTCACCATATGATTTCGCTGTCATTTGCAGCGCACTTTCACTTTTACATGCCACGTCGCCCGGTCGAGCACCATGGGAAAAGGTACAACATGCATTTCTTTGTTTTTTTCGCATGTACCAAACGTAGCTACAGACACTCGCCCTGCAACTCAAATCATATGTTATCCACACGCCGTGAGCGAACACCACGTATGTTCCTGTCAAAGGCCCGAACACCACCATGCTAACTCGACCCACCCTTTCGTCACCTCCACTACCATCGCGGGTCGCGCTTTCCACCGAGCAGCTCAATGGCACTGGCGCGCATCACCTCCAGACGACGACCTTCCTCGGCACTCGCGCTCGTGGGCCGATTTCGGCGTTGCGCAGCACTTCGCTGCGAGATGTGCAGGCGCTCCATGGCCCGCCGGCTCGCCACAGTGAGTGCGCACTTTACCACACCTGCCCCACCTTTTCCTGAGCACGGCTCTACGTTTGCACCTGCCGGCCACCTGCACATCGGTGTATGCAATGAGCGGCCGGGGATACGTACTACCTGCCACATCTCTGCGCTGAGAGCTGGTGTGCCCGGGCCGCCAGAGTTGTGGCAGGTAGTACGTATCCCCGGCCGCTATCACTGTGGCGCATTGAAGCAGTGTTGTTGCCGTTGCTACGCTCGCTCGCGCTGCCTCCCTCACGAGTGAGACCCTCGTGCTGCCTTGTTACCGTAGTGGCCCGATGTGTGCGTGGATGCAGTGGTGCGGGATTTCCTGCACAGATGCGACTGATTTTTTATACCCCCCACAGACATTGCTGGCAGTGTGCTCGCAACGGGCGCGCCGGTGTTGCGGGATTTTTCCTGCCTGCTGACGCCGCTGCTGGAGGTGCGCGCGGCGCCGGATCCAATGGGGCAGGGATTTTCCCCATGTGGATGCGGCTGCTGCTGGTCCGACATCTTTCCTGTACGGATGCGGCTGCTAGGAGTGTGCGTGCTAGTGCGGCATTTCCCGTGCAGACGCTTGCGGTGCACACAGCGTACGATCCAACCGGCCGCGCTGGTGGGCGGGGATTTTTTGCGTGCGGATGCAGCTGCTGCCAGTGCATGCGCACAGCGCGCGATGCAACGGCCCGGTGTGGGGGATTACACAGGTAGATATCGGCTGGGGTGTCGCGGGGAGGTTGCAGCGATGGCAGTGGCTCGCGTATGGGCAGCGCTCAACGGTGGCGGGTCCGGCTGCTCCCGTTAAATGGCTTGTAATTTAAACATCTATCAATATACACCCATTTTCGGTTTTTTCCCCCATTTTCCGCTGCCACGGACGCGGCAATCATTAAATACTAGGTATACTGCAAAAACCGAGGGAGAATATCATTCAATACAGGCCGGGAACAATTTCCGGCACGGTGCAACCCAAATGGGGTGCATCAGGTACATTGCATTAAAGGCACATCACGGCCGCCCGACCCAGGCGTGCCTTTAATGCAATGTACCCCCCTGCCGCAGCTGGGTACATTGTATTCTGGCTACAACCATTGGTGCTGAGGCCTTCAAATACTCCCGAGTGTCAGGGAGCTTAGTCCGCTCACCCAGCTCCTCCTTGGACATGTGATACTTGCGTAGATGTTCCAAGTTGAAGACTGGGTGCATGGAGTAGGAGTCCGGTAGCCGCAAGCGGTATACGACCGGGTTTATTCTCTCCATGACTTCGAACGGACCGATAGTGCGCTGCACTAGTTTGCGGCCGGTGCCCTGCACATCCACCAACTCCAGCAAATGAGGGTTGACCAGGACATAGTCACCCTCTTCGATACTCTCCACAGGACACCTGCTTTTATTATAAGCGCGAGCCTGTCTCTCTTGTGCTAGCACCACTGCGTCCCTCGCCGCCTTGCGATGGCTCTCCAGCGCCTCTATGAAGTCCTCGCCCTTCTGACTCGGCAGGAAAGGGCGGACTACTGGGTCTCCTCCAGGGTTGAGTATTCCAGCGGCTCCTCTAGGGTGGTAACCAAATAAGAGGAAGTTGGGACTATATCCAGTAGACCCATGCACGTTCGAATTGTAAGCGAAGGCAATCTCCCCAAGCCATTTGGCCCGCGAAGAACAATCTGCCGCGACATAGGCGCGCAACATCTGTTCAATCGTAGCGTTGAGGATTTCCGTCTGCCCGTCCGTCTGCGGGTGGTGTGCGGAAGATAGTGCCAGCACGCTTCTATATTGCAGAGTGACCGAACGCCAGAAGGCTGTAGCCCAGCGCTTATCACGGTCAGAGATTATGTGCTCCGGCATACCAAAGACGTTCACTACTCTCTCCACGAAGAAAGCCGCGAACCCCTCTTGCGACAGGTTGGTATGCGTGGGGATCATGACGGAGAATCTAGTTAACTTGTCCACAATGACTAGTATTGCAGTAAACTTCTCCTTCCCAGACGGGGGAAGCCCAGTGATCAGGTCCAAGGATACCGTAGCAAAAGGACGAGGGGGTATATGAGCAGGCCGCAATCCGCCCATCTTCTGACGATGGTCCACCTTGATTTTCTGGCAGACATCGCACGTAGATGCGAACCCATCCGCGTCCTTCGTCAGGGTCGTCCAGAAGAATAGTTCCCTCAGTCGATTAATAAACTTGAACGGCCCCGCATGGGCGCTCTCGTGAGGGGACTCATGGATCCATCTGAGTACGAACTGGACTTTCGAACGGGGGACACAGAGGCGATTCCTCCAGTCTGCGTCTACGAAGTACAGCAACCCGTCCTTGCCTTTCTGGAAATGCGAAGGCGTGAGCACTTTCTCAGGGCTGGCGGCCTCTTCGGTGTACCGGTCACGGAAATACGGATCTTCCTCGTATCCACGAACGAACTCGTCCTTCACTCCTTGGGAGACCGATACCAGTAAGTGTGAATGTTTGTTCCAGTCTTCCTCGTCCCTGTCGGGTCTAGCCCCTGTCGGATACATCCAATGATCCGCCTGCTCGAAAGGGAGTGGGTTATCCATAGCTGCGTCGTCGTCGCGCTCCTGGACTTCCTCTCTCGCTTTCATCATCCCTTCCTGGTCCGGTGCAGCGATCCCCTCGCGCTCCGTCTCCGCTTCTTGCCCTTCTCCTTCCTCCTCTGCCCTCTGTCTCCTTGTTCAGACTGGAAGCACGTACTTGTCCACCACGTCCTCCCACCACCAGATCGCGAATGCCGCCTTCTTGGCTCGCGCAAACGTTCCCCGGTCTTCTAGCCTCTGGGCCTCCTTCTGTCTCTCCTTGTCCGGAACAATTGTCCCGCAATCTTCGAGAACGGGGGACTCGTGCATTGGCGCCCGTGGTAACCTTGACAGAGGATCAACATTCGAGTGTATTCTCCCTGGCCTGTGAATGATCCTCAGTCCAGGGTACGCTGCGAACACTGCCCCCCACGCCACGAGTCTCCTGTTCGCGTTTTTGTACACCCTTGCCCACTGCAAGGCTGCGTGGTCAGTCACCAGAATGACCTGCTCCCCTTCTATAAAAGGTTGGAAGCGCACCAGTGCTTCCTTCGCTCCCAGCGCTTCTCTCTCCGTAGCGCTGTAGTTCCGCTCTGCGGATTCCAGGCTTCGGCTCCAATAGGCGATGACACGCTCGACGTGCACTATCGTCTCATCCAACGTCGCCCCCCACTGGTCCTCCTTCCCTCCTTCCTCCACGTCTTTCACCAACGTCACCACCAGCTTGGGCACTGCAGCCCCCGCCTCCCAAGCGGCCTGAAGCTTATCGTAAGCCGCTGTCCCCTTCAGGTCCGCCACCTGTATCGGCTGCACTTGCTGTAGACTGGATCCTATCGCATAGTCCAAAGCATCCGTGTACAGCCTGTAAGGCATCCCTTGTATTGGATGTCCTAATATTGGGGCGGCGGATAAGGTGTCCTTGGCTTGTAGGAAGGCTATCTCGTGCTCTGCTCTCCACTCCCACTTAGCTCCTTTGGTTAATAGAGCAAAGAGGGGCTTGACCACGAAGGCGTAATACGGAATATACGCTGAGAAGTAGTTGATCATGCCCAGGAACTTTTGTAGGTCCAGGATCGACGAAGGTCTCAATAGCTCCTGAATGGCCGCTACCTTCTCCTTGTGCGTGGACAATCCTAGCCGAGAAACCTTCTGACCCAAGAGTAGAATCGAGGAGTACCCCACGAAACACTTCTTTGGCTCCAACGTGATCCCAGCTGCTGAAATAGCGCTCAGGACCTTGTCGAGATGAACCAGATGGTCTTCCCAGCTCTTTGAGAACACAACAATATTGTCGATGTACACCAGCGTGAATATCCAGAGGAACGGCGCTAGCACGCCTTGCATGATCCTCTGGAAGATGGAGGGTCCATTCCGCAACCCGAAGGGCATGCGTTTAAACTGCCATAGACCCCTGTGAGATTGGAACACAGTTTTCTCTCTTGCCTCCTCCTCCATCTCCACCTGGTTGAAGCCGGCCAAGGCGTCGAAGGACGATAGGACCTGTGCCCCTGATAGCGCTTGGATGATGTCCGATTGCCGAGGAATGGGGAATTCATCAGCGACAGTTTTTGCGTTGAGCGTGCGATAATCGACCGTGAGTCGAGGCTTCCCATTACGGAATACCACGACGCATGGGGCGCCCCACAGGCTGACCGATGGCTCGATCACTTCGCGCTCAAACCACAAATCCATTTGCTTGTCGATGACTTCACGCTTCAGAGGGGAGCTGCATACATGGGTTCCGAGATGGGTTGCGTGCCGGGCTTCAGAGGAATGGGTGCCTTCTCCGTAACATGCCCTAAACGCCCCCCAACTCCGAATGCAGCTGAATTAGAGCGCAAAACGGCATCGAGGCGAGGGCGTATATGCTCCGGCACGTCTGGTCCTAGGTTAACCAGTTGCGCAACGTCCTCCGTACCCCTATCTTCGTCGAATTCCCCTAGCAGCGCTGTGGTCTTCGGACCCCAATTCTCATCCTCCTCGAGCTGATCTTCGTGCCCTCGTGTTCTCGTGGTAACCCCTCCGGGTCCTGCGCGCGCTGCGTCTCCTGGATTACGTGCGCTAATGCTTCTGCTGAAGCCACGAAGTTCTCCTTTTCCTCCTCGTTACGGGGCGTGTCCGCATAATCTGCCAGATCATGGAGGCGTCCTACAACGTCACCCGCGCGGATGTACCAAGGGTGGGTACTTGGATTTACGATGGGCAGGAAGGGTTCGCTTGAGTTGATGAGGGTGGAAGGTGCCGCCATTACACTTTCGTCTTCCGTGGCTATCACAACTTTCTCCACCAGCCATTCATCCTTCCCTTCGAACGGTCCGGTGATGGGAATGTTATGTACCGACCCAGCAGCGACGAGAGTATCCTTAGCAGCCAGCACCGGCGGTGCTTCGAGCTTCTCTTCACGACGTTTAAGAGCCTTGGAGCGTTGGTAGGTCTTTCGCCAGATCCCGGGCAACAGGCACTTCATGGACTTTGCCATGCTTGCTTGCCGTATCTCAAAGCCCAGGTCTACGGAGTGCGTGGAGGAAGCCGCTATGATATGCCGGGACGACCCTACTTGCACCTCGCAATGGCCGGTAGAAGAGCGTTTCACTCCGAGCTCGTACGCGGATTGGAAGTCCTCCTCTAAAAGGAGAGAAACCTTCATGTTCCGGACCACATACGCCTCGAGCTCGAATCGCGCACTACCTCCCCCTCAGTGGTGACCATAAAGATTAGGCATTTGACATAGCCTAGGACCTTGGCTTGCCCTGTAAGATGGTAGAGGGACATCTGTATCCCCTCCCTGGGCTTCGGCAGTCCAAGTGCGATCCAGAACTCCTCCGACATCAAGGAGATATCCGCGCCAGAGTCAAGGCGTCCTCGGATTTCCTCGTTTGTGAGAGATCCTATGCGAACTTTGATGTGAAGGGCTCGCGCGCCCAAGGATCCTAGACCATCGGGAAGCTGGCGAGCTTTACGGGCCTCGTAGATTGTGAGACCGTCCTCATCCTTGCTCGAGGGGATTTCAGCGACATGAACGGTCTTGCGCAGGATCCATTGAGGCAAAGGTGTGGGGTCATCGCTTTTCACCGCTTTCCCTTTATCCTTGCTCGACTTTTCCTTCACAAAAGTGTCATGCCGCCTACGGTTTCTGTTGAAGCCTCGGTACTCGACGTGAGCAGCTTTCGCTCCACAGTCTAGCGCGTCAACAACGAGTACGCTTTTACTTATAGAGGCCGGCTCAACGTCACCATCGAGATAAGCGGAAGACGAGACCTTGGATTCCATGAGCATAGCTATATATTCCCGACGTTCTGCTTCCTCCTCCGCTGGGTCCAATTCGACATGTATCAGCATCGCTTGTCTCAGAGTCTGCCATCTGCCGTAGTGCGAGCAGTCCCGCGCCACATGCTTGGGGCTGGTGCAGATGTAACATTCTCCATTCGGGGGACGCGAGCTGACTCTTGAATTGTCTCGGGCGAAGGAGTAGCCGTTGATGGTCTTCCCTCCTGGCCAGTCAGGACGAGACGGGCCAGCTTCACGGGAATTCCCAGTGGTAGCGCCTCGCCGTCGGTCCACAGCCATAGCCTCTCTTCCCTCATTGCCCTCCCCTTCCTCCAGCGTCCCTTCTATCTCCTCCTCAACCTCGGCTAGATGCGCTCGCGGGCGGAATCATGGACGGGGAGCAGCGGAAGACGTGCTCGACCCCGCCAGCAGTCGATCCACCTTCGTTGTCAGCAGCCAAATTGACATCAGGGCTGCTTGACTATGCTGCGCCACCGCCATCAGGGAATCAATGGTCGGGCAGATGTGTTCGTTGATTTCCTTGTTCCAGTCCGCCGGTTGGGTACGTATGAGGCGGGAGACAGCGGTAGGCCCATCTACGTCGTCCGAGAAGATGAAGCTGTGGTATTGAGCACGCCATTGGAAGAAGTCGACCGGATCCTCTAGGTCGTGACCCTTTTGTCTAAACTTCATCTCCTCGAATTCCTTGTTGCGATCGCGAATCCACTGGTCGGTGAGGTAGGTACGGCGCAGGTTATCCAGCAGATGCGGCCAGTCCTGGCTGAATTCTCGACGAGACGGCTCTGGAAGGGAAGTCCACCACTTCAAGGCACGCTCAGTAAAGCGGGAAGGAGCCATCTGCCCCAGCTGCCTCTCCAGCAAGGGGCTGAGCATCGCCAAGGACGACATCGTGATAACATAAGGGATAATGGTCTCCCCTTTCCCGTTCCACAATGGCACGACTGATATGTTGAGTTTGCTGTTCAGTTGCCACTGCGCAGCGCTCATGGGATCAATTCCCGGAGCAGCTGGTTGCCCGCCTCCTCCGTCGCCTCCACCGCCTCCACCATCTCCGCCCGCTCCTCCTCCTCCGCCCCCAGGGTTCCCATGCCCCCCATGTCCGCTGTCGTCTGGTCCACCTCCTCCGCCATTTGGATCCCTGTTCGGGTTACTCCTCTATCCCGGGGGTACGTTCCCAGGAGGGGGCCCGTTCGCTGATCCTCATTTGTCTCCGTCGATTCCACCCAGCGCGGAGGTGTGCTGGAATTGGTAACTCGTCCAGTTCGTCAACCCCGGGTTCGAGCTGGTTAGGACTCGCATCACCGATGGCCCCCCAATGATAGGAGCTGTCGCGCGAGTATTCGGGATAAAGCCCTGTCCCGGCAAACGATGGACTGCAGAAAGCGAAGTGGGGGCCGGGAAGCGAACATTCTTGGGTTCCGATTCCGTGGGAGGAGCAGCTTCAGAGGGAGCGCTCACTCCACGATCAGAACCCATCACAGCGGCTTCCTTGATAGTAGGAACACTTCGACGTGGGCGGTAGTAGCGATCCCGGGGTTCCTCGTTCAACCGGCGCATCATACCCATCCGAGCGGAGTCATTGATCATGGCAACTCGTAGCGAATAGTCAGGCCTCAGGAGTAGGCAGTACATCTCCTGTGTAGGATGGACAGTCCCGAATTCTCGACGTATTTCGGGCAAGGTCGAGTCCGCCGAGCTGACTACTTCACTCCAATCGCCCTCGGTCAGAGTGCGACGAATGCTTTGAAGATAGGTGAGAATGTGCTTGTTCCCGTTGGCCAGGCGCTGTTGAAGGCAGGAGAGCGTAAACCTCAGCTCCACCTCGTATTTGCTGCGCTCCAGTAACCCGAGTAATCTGTAATCCGGGTCCAGCGTGAAGCTGGTCTTCGGATCGTTGCCCAGGAAGATCGTCAGTGCTTCCAGAATCTGGTGCACCGCGACTACAGCGTGTGCTACACGACTCAAGGGTTCCAGAGAGAGGCAGAAGAACTGTCTCGAGATTGTGGGATCCGTAAATTGGAAGCACGGAACCGTTTGCGCTTCAATTTTCACCACTTCATCGAGAAGTTGTCCTAGGTGCTCCCATTCGAACTGGCGATGAGGCTTATCGTAGCGGATTAGAGCATCTCGCAACACTGCGGCTCTAGCGGGGTCAAAGTTCGGAATCTCCCTGCCTACAGCGCCAAACTCCGCCAGTGGGTCTTCTCTGTTGGGATCCTCCGGGAAGTAGGATTCATGGTAGCGCGCTACTGAAGTCATCAGCGGCTCCCGGTACACCTCTAGGGAACACGCTAATCCACTGAAAACTCTAGTCTCAGAGTGTTCTGTGAACCTGAGCGCTGTCGTGATACTCTCGTTGTTACCAACGCCCCCTGGCTCCGTCTCGTTCCCTGTGCTAAAGGGGCCAAGATCGGACTCTTCGGAAGGTTCGGTGGAGGAGTGTTGGGCATTCCCGGAGAACGACACCAGTGGGGGAGACGCGCTCATTCTGGGAAGAGCTGCGTTATCACCCGCCAGAGAAGAAAGATCGTAACCCGGTGCAGCTACTGAAGCAGCGCTCGCGGGGTGACCTTCCCCCGTTCCCAACGTTGAATCACTACGGGGGTAGCGGTCCGCGTCTCCCTTCTTCGGTCATATGGGAGGGCATACACAGGTTAACGCCACCAAACGGAGCCTGCTTTGGAACGGGAACGGCTACGCCTTTGGCGATAGAGGCCGCTGTGGGGGTATGTAGGCCCAAGCGAGCGGCTAAGGGAGCTAGAACTGAAGAGCGGGTGGCGACTGGAGTCTTCGTCAACTTGGAACTATTGGATTTGATAGGTTTCGGGTGTCCTAAGGAGCCGCGATGAGGAGGAGAACTAGAACTTGAGGCAGGGCCAGACGGTCCACTCGAGGATGCCGCCGTTTCCATTCTTGTAGCTTGTCGAGTCGACGCCGCTCTATTGATAACAGGATTGGGGTTCTGGTGGTCGAATACAGGGTCATAGGGTCCTCTAGAGCTTTTGGGTTTCTGCGACATGCGAGTGGCGAGCAAGGGAAAGAGGACGAGGAAGACGAGCAGCAATATATGCGCTCAATCCTCCCGTCCCTGTGATGTCGGCTAAGTCTCCCTGGCGGCCAGTCACCCCATTAGTACGGCCCCGAGGCGTTCCCACATGCGCGCTCGTGTCTAGCACGGCGCTGCGCTCCAAATCCCTTGCTCTGCGAGTCCTGCCACAGAGGAAGAGACTTGGGAAATCGCAAGTGTGCCCAGCACGTGACCAGCACATGATCGGACCTTCTAGGCCGATCGGCGAATAGACTCAAAAGTACAAGTCCGCCCTCCTTGAGTGGCGTGACTTCTACTTCCTCTCCGGCTGCGTCGCTACCGTTGTAGAGGGTAGAAGCCGCGATAGGAGGGAGGGAGTGGGTAGCTCAGCGCTCGCCGTGAGGTTGAGCGCTCCCAAGTACTTCACTCCCGTGCATGGGGTGTACTACCCGCCTTCCTCCATCTAACCAGTAGTGAAGGGGAAGGTGGGGGTTGTCCTGCGCTCCCATGCACCTCGACACAGGCAATAGCTGCTTGCTCCCCAGGAGCTGAGCGCTCATGCCTGCCGTCGCTTTCCAGCCGTGGTGAAGCCCCTCGCAGTGGGCTCCATTGTGATGCGGGTCGTTGAGGCTTTACCACGCTGGAGGTGAAGCGCACACGGACATTGAGTCCGGCGCTGCTATGCGAGCAGTGAGCGCTAGGGAGCGCTCCTGCGAGTGATGCACTCGGGTCGGGTAGACCGAGATAGACCCCTGTAACGCGAGGGTCGCGGAGCAGTTGTACGGTTGCTCAGCCAGGCAGGGGGTCTAACGCAGAAGCTGGTTCGCCTTGGTGGATCTCGGGCTTCACGACATAAGAGTAGTTGCAAAGTAAGATAAGATTAGGTAAATAATGATCTCGGATCATCTACCTATTGTGCCTAACGAATATATGTATGTACATTATGTCTAGTCGTGTCTCGCAGTGGGCCTGCACCGTGTCTATAGTCCGTGTACCGTCACAATACCATTGAGCGCAATGGACATCATCCTGGGCTCTTTTACCTTGGCAACGCGACGGGATGGGATCCACTGACGCCACAGAGCTGAGGATGCGACGCAAGCGACTCAGATGAGTCATGGTGATCCAAAGGAGTGTGGACCCGTCTCGGGGGTCCAATTGCACATGATTGCCCCTGCAAGGCGAGTCTGCTTAACCAACGTTGCAGACATGTTCACCATCTGCGCAATGGACTCGACAACGGCCTCGCGTAAGCCCTCGGGAGAGGCTGCATTTACGGTCTGTATGGAACCTCCCGAAGCACGCTACCCTCGGTCGTTGACTCAAGCAAGCTCAACTCCGCCCAGTAGGCAGTGCATCAGGAGTGGGGGGCGAGGCTGACACACACAAATGCGAGCCTTCAAGGGGGCTTCATCGTGCACGATAGTTTTTGTGAGATATATGGTATCTCTCGCCGGAGCAGTGCCCCTGCCTCGCTGTCCACAATGCCTCGCAGGCATGGCTGCACTTCGCCCCGCATGCCTGCTGCAGTGCCCTGCATACGGCTCTGTGCAAGCCGTCTTTTCATGCTGTCCCACCGACGCTCCGCCATATTGCTCGGTCATGGGCTGGTTTCGACCTCATTGGCTGACTACGTGCTTGCGGTGGATGCTGTGCAGCGCTTTGCAATACGACATGGGGTTCTTGAACGCTCTGCCGCTCCGACTTGTCGTGTGCGCCTGTCAACCTTGGCTCAGAAACCCGTTGCTTCACACCCACACTGTGCTCTGGCCCGCCTTCAACACAACCACAGACACTTCGCACTAGGTACAGTAGGCACTTTTAAAAGAACCATGTAACTACTGAACCGGGACTTTGTAATGTGCCATGCTAATCTGCAGGGTATCTCCAAAAGGGAATTGTAAAAGAAATAAAAGAAAGTCCATAGCAGGGATTGAACCAAAAACCTTTCCATGATGGCCATCATGCTGGCCATCATGCTGGCCATGGTATTAACCATTACACTACCATAGCTATAACAACCTGCTAGCCACATTAATCTATACTCAATATGGAAATTCAGAATAAGCCTTGCACCACCCCTGTAGGGCCCGCATAGGGCCTGGTTAGAGGTTAGGGTGGTTAGGGTTCGGGTTAGGGGTTAGAGTTAGGGGTTAGTGCCTTTGCCTTCAGGTGTATTTATTATTTTGGTTAGAGGTTAGGGTTGGTTAGGGTTGGTTAGTGTTAGTTAGAGTTAGTAGATATTATGAAACACATAATAAACAGTGACAAACAATATTCAAAGACCTAGGGCAGCTTGCCAGGTCTGGGTATTAGCAGTCCCAGGTAGGGTAAGCCTAGGCTTACCCTAGCTGGGGTAGCTTCCTGGCCCAATATCACTTGCTTGGTGTAGTGGTAACAATGCTGGATAATAATATTATCTAGTGGTCACCCGTTCGATTCTCGTTCTGGGCATTTTTCCTGCTTTAAATTCCTTTTTAAAGGCTTCCACAGCTAGCATGGGACATTACAAAGTCCCGGTTCAGTAGTTAGCATGGTTCTTTTAAAAGTAATTACTGTACCAGCTGCACTTCGCAACATGGTCGATGTAGCTCGTCGCCCGCATGTATTGTGCACTCCGCCTTCTTCATGTAAGCCCTCATAAGAGGTGTCACTCGTGCATTGGGAGTGGGGGGCACGGCTGATGCATCAGTGTGAGCCTTACCGGGAGTTTCATTGTGCGCGACAGCCCCTGTGAGGCGTGTTCATCTCATCTTTGCCTGAATCTTCTCTTTTTCACATTATATTTGGATTCTCCCCGTGCCTTCCGCACAAGCTCTCAGGAGATGCTGCTTTCTCTGCCTGCAATTCAGCCGCTTGCATACACCACGCGATGTCCCCGCTGCGGCAGCGCCAACGCTTAGCTGCACTTGGGCCTGTGCTCGTTGGGTGCGCCTGCATGGTTATAGCACCATGGCTACCAATGGCTGTGTTCCACCATCCTCTGCACCCATGTTGTGCTGCCTCACTTGCCGGTGCCGCAGCCGTTGCACTGCTATTGCTATCCCCACGCCAGCACGCTGCTGCCGCTTGTCCCAGCTTGCGCTTGCACTCCCGCCTCGCAACTCCTCGAGCCTGCGCGTATTCACCACGCATTCCGCTACTCGCTGTGCATTGCACACTCTGTCAACTGCATGCGGCGCTACCACCGTTGGCCTGTGCAAGATGGAATTTTCGATGCAGCAGTGTGGTGTTCAAGCAGCGGAGAATTGAGGGATGCAGATAAAGGCATGAAGCCTTCCAGGGGCCACATTGTGCGCGATAGGCCCCGCAAGGAGCCCACACCCTTGCACTGCTTCATCCAAGCATCTCTCAAGCCTCAGGTGGTACCGATATGGCAACATGCCAAGTGCGAAGCCTTAACAGTGGTCATATCGTGCACAAAAGCCCCCGCGAGGTGAGTCTACCCAAAGCCTGGCCTTACATCAATTTTATTGACCTATTGCTCCTTTGTGTGCTTCCATGCACCGGTCAGTTGTCCATCTGTGTAAGCCCTTGAAGAGGCTGCTCATGACCACCCTCACCTACGCCAATTTCCCACCCGCCCTATACCCCAGCTCTTGGATCATATGCTTACTGGAGCTCAGAATGATATCTGAATGGGTTCTGAAAGTACCCCGTCTCGCTTGAGCACTGCAACAGCCTACTTCCATGGGGGGCAGGGTAGGGTATGGTATGGTATGATATGGGAGCGAAGCGACCACGAAGCGGATTTGGATGGGTTACGGTATGGTATGGGATTGGGAGCGAAGCGACCACTGCATAGAGTGGATTCGGAGAGGCAGCGGAGATGAAGACGGAGAGGATGCAGGGCAGCCCTTGGAGTTGGAGGCGAAGCAACGAGACGGAGAAATGGAGTGCAAAATTTTTCCATCTTTTTTCTTCCCGCCATTCCCTCCCTCAACACATTTTCCTTGCATCTGAAGAGTGGGGGGCTCTGTAAGGGATTATATACTTACTTTATTTACTCTTTACCTACAAGTCACATGTATTTCGGTCACCTGATAATAATCATCTCTTATCACAAACCACTACACCAACACGCTCAAAGCGCCTCACCAGCCCTCTTTTGAGGCCCTGATAGAGGCACAAGCTCTTATATTGCCTTGCCTGGCACACACACTAGGCACTAGGCAACCCTCTGCTACTACATCTATTCTTTTCACGTCACACTTATGTCCTTATCACAACAGGTCATTATGGCCTACAGTCTGCTCAGATCTCATGGATATCCGGAGTTCTAAGGAGTCTACCGTACAGGAGCACGGAATATCCGGCTCTTGGTAGTCTCTTGAAGAGTATAGACAGTGGTCCACCACCCAATAATGCTTGATCCCCGCTAGGGCAAGCGTACAATGTTTTCCTGGTAGTAAGCGCTCCTCGAGCCTTACATCCTGAAAGGCAACACTTTGTCGACTCTAGCTCATACTTTGTTCTATAGAAACACAGTTCAACTGAGCCTTGGACAACAAATGACAACCAGTACATGCTGTGAATTAGAATGCATGAATTAAAATAACAGACAATGATGGAATGGAGCCATACACATTCATTTGCAATGAACATTAATGAACCATTGTAATTATCCTGTTGTACAGGTGCTAGATCACCGCTCTTGCCTTGGGCTTTGATAATGGTATGCTGGGAGGGGATGCAGACACCACGGTGAAGGACGAGAGCATGGCAGACACTAGTGCCTTTGCCACTGCCCCTGCAACTTAGGCCGTCGCCTGTGGTGTCAGCCTGGAGGGTGTATGTAATGGAGTGCTTCCCCACGCTTACGACTTTGAACCACATACCTGATCAAGTATGCCATCTTCATTATCTCTTTATCTCATCTTTACTTCCCCTGTGCTTATCACTATCTTTTACCGCCTTATGGACTATACCTCACATTCATCACATCACATTCCTTACCTCCATTCCTCAGTATTTACAAGCCACAAGATTGTAGTATAAATACCTGTGTGTACGTAGTTAGGCCTTTGGTCAATTCTATCCTTACACCAGCTATCTTGTTGGTTCAACCACCCGACTTTCCTGTGTGCCGAGAACAGCCCCAGCTCCTCATCACTGTTGAGGAGTGAGGTTTCCTTTCCTGGTCATTGGTGTCTCGCTACTCAAATTGGTATTCAAGATCGGTTTCCCTTTCTATATATTTAGTTATCTTTTGACATTGATTGCATCCGACCCGTATAAAAGGTCATATGCATCACAACAGCCCTCAGTCTCTTACCCCCATCTGGGTGTGAGCTAAGGGTATGTTTCTTACATTCTATTATATTCTGACTCATACTTACTTACATTAACCGTTCTTTAACGATTACCTTCGCAGTTCTTTGTGTTTCTTTGGTCTCATCCCCATCTGCACTAACCCCTCCTGTTCTTCTCTATTCTTGCGCCGTATTTCAACACTCAAAGAACCCATGAACAGCTACGCCGTAATGCCTACAGCATTTGTAGATTTTTATCTCTCTCCTTTTGTCGTTGATATTCTCACCGTGGCCGAAATTAACAGCCATCCAACTGCGCTGCAATGCTCCCCTTCCGGCTTTCGCTCGCCTGCTCCTTGTCTCTGCATCTCTTGGCGTCCAATCTCCTCTGCGCAGTTTAATTTTACAGCTGAGAACACCATCTGGCTCATCAGCTGATCGACGCGCAGTTTGGTCTTGACAGAATGCTATCAATTCCCACTGCACGGCAGCCTGCAGTGTAGCTTAATCAGGCCGGGAAGCCATGTACCTCCGGCTTATTTTGCAGATATAACGGTGAAACGGTGCACTAGGGTGCGGCCGTGAAATCTAATAGATTGACTAGTGAGAAAAGTGAACTAGTCACTCTACTCAAACCAACCAAAACCAAAACAAATCACTAATCCTAATCCTAATACTCGTGTGTGTGTGTTCGGGGAGGTAGGGTACGTATCACCCGTCAAAATGGTGTGCAAGGTTGTAATAAGGCTTTGTTTCAATAGCAACTATGCGGTTTAAGCACTTTTATGCTAGGGTAGCAGGGACTTCACGCCAACAGGATATCAAGACTCAAGTTAAACCTTTGACTGTTCAAGTCTTTAGTTTCTTTGTGAGTGGCAGAACCTAACACTACTGGCAGCTAGCCAAGAAGCAGAAGGTAGGGCAGACTATCAACAGACATACGCTACTTCAATATCAACCAACGCTGCACGAATGGCGGCGGTATCAACGAAACGGGGGCTGTTACACAGAAGGTGGACGCTGGGCTAAGACGCGGACAGTTACACTAAAGGCGGCAGTTTCACTTCTACTAGCACAAACTAGTCTTTAGTCCTGGAGGCCTAAAGCGCTGCTACAGGAGACGGGTTGGTGCAGGTTGAGCGGGGCTCTTATATCAATGCAATTGGTAGTCTTTTCGATGTCCCGTATCTCTTAATCTTTTCTGTGCGTCTGCAAATATATCTGATTTCTTTCACAAATCTAGAGTCTACTATATTGCCCGTATATCTGGGGGATAGTTTACTGGCTAATACAGAGTACACAGCTGGCTTTTATACATTTCAGAGAGAAGTAAAGGAGATAGACGGAATGAATAGGAACAATAAAGGGTGGGAGCCCGAGTAGTGAATGGCCAATGGCGTAGAAGACATTCTCAACCATGGGTATTATGACCTGCTACTGGGGCTAATCCACATGTATTTCTCTAGCACACCATAAGTCGTGCTTAGTTGTCTTGGTTTCTATCTTTCTGACTGAGCAAGTCTGTCATTGCTGACTAGTCAAGTCAGTCTTAGTCAAGTTCTATTCAATTTCTCTATCAGTCCACACTTCACAAGCTCAGTGGAACTCATAGTAAATATCAAGCAGATTGACAAGAATAGCGCGGCACTATACTGGCAGACCAGTATAGTGACTAGTAAAATATAGCGCGGCGCTATTCTATAGTGTCGATCCTCATCAATCATATCAGTAAATCCTTGATGCGAGGCCTGCATCTTTCTAACGGTCAGATCTGCCTGAGTAACCACAGTGATGATTAACTCGGTAACAAATCTTCATCCTAATCTAATCAGTTGGCCTTATACACAAAATGGCGCGGCGCTATATCCCTGCTGACCCTAATGTGGTTGTACCAATCCTGACTTCGTATATCTTGTTTTAATAGTCATCAGACTATTCAGAGGCCATTGAGATGGCAAGTCAATAATTCTGAGTAGTTCCCTAATGTTTCACCTCCAGCGCATAAGATAATGGCTTACCGCCACCATCTATAGCTCAGTGTAGAATATCATAGTCAGGACGTAACAGCCTTTTGGGCTGCCTTGTCAAGTCTACTCAATCCTTCATAGTTGGTTTGTCACACTGACTTTCGGCCATCAATAGTATAGCCTACCACCCCAGGGAGGGTGTACGCTCATAATCTAATGCCTCACTTCTGCCCGCTAATAGGTTCAAAATGAAATAAAAACTGGTGTTTTCATGCATGTTTTGGTACACGCCCTATCAACGGGCCTCATTCCCCTGCATCTACCCTGGCCATCTTCCCCACCCCCCCATTTCTCTCGCACCTCAAATTACTTGAATTACAAACATTCTTCCGGCAACAATTCGTCTCGGGATCTATCAGTGTCTCTCTGCTATGGGGATCTTCTTTATTTCTAGGTTGACTGTTAACTTCTGTTGGCTCTCGCTTGGACTGGCACGGGCATCCACTTGAGTTTATTCTTCAAAATGTTTGTCTACATTTGCCTACAAGGTGCTCAACCAATATTGCCGGTTACCTTGGACTGCTCGCAACCAGGCCTAGACGGCGATCTTATATATAAATGGGCTCTGGCTTAGAGGTCCACGTTTATATATAAAGGCCTCTCGTCTGAGGTCCACCAAATTATATAAATGAGAGGCCTCTACCTTTTACGGGATCGGGCAGCTGCTCCAGCGGCGGCGTCGTCTGGCGCATTGATGCGCATGAGGCAGGTCACGTGGCTGTGCTCCTCACGCGCTGAAATTCGTCAGGTCCATACCTCCTCATACCTGCTAGCCCAGACTCAAGTAGATAGACTAGGTGCCCAAAAAAGTACATGAAGACATACCTTCTGAACACCAGGCAGGGAAACTGCTCCACGGAAACATAGTTTCACGGTTTATCGTTGTCAAAATGGCGGAGCGCCCCAGTTTGTTCCTGTTTGACACTCAAGCCCCACGCTTCTTTTCCCCCCATTCCTTACCGTACCTGCCCCGCCTGCTTCCTGGCCCGCACCCACCTCGCACCCCAGCACAGCTGTCTCATCTCCTCGCTGCCACCTTCTTGCTCCTACCGCTCGCTGGCTGCCCCTCTCTGGCTGCCCACCGCTGCTGTGCTGCCCGGAACCGCGGCCGGCTTCCCGCATCCGCCCCATTTGCTTCCTGGCCCGTGTTGCACCTACAGCGCACATTCCCGCCCTCCACCTCCTTGCTGCCGCCGCTTGTTGGCCGCCCGCCACCCGCATCTGCGCCCCGGCTTCCGGCTCCCGCCCCGCCTGCTTCCCGGTCGGCACTCGCGTACCGTGCAGCCCCACCATCTATTCCCGCCCTCCACCTCCCCGCTGCCACCACTCGCTGGCTGCCCGCTACCCGCATCTGTGACCCGCATCCGTGCCCCGGCTTCCCGCTCCTGCCCCATTTGCTTCCTGGCCTGCACCGCGTTGCACCTACAGTGCACATTCCCGCCCTCCACCTCCTCGCTGCCGCCGCTCGCTGGCCGTCCTCTGCCCGCGTCTGCGACCCGGCTTCCCGCACCTACAGCACAGCACTACCATCCACCCCCATCCTCCTCGCTGGCTACACACCGTTGATGCGCTGGCGCAGCCCCTCCACCGGCTTATTCTTGCCGTACCCACAGCTCGTCATCGCCTGTGTACGGTATAGTCACCTGCCTTACTTTATTACACACTTAACACCAATTTTCCCTTCGTCACCCTTCCCCCTTATTTTACTCTGCATGTGTACGTTTACTGGTACCAATGCACACTCCTCACGCCAAATCTGATTCAGAATTTATTCCGTCTGGCCCAGTAACATTTATCTACCACGAGCGACAGGAGCATGAGATTATTCAGATCAGCCATTGAAAGGATGAGGGAACGATAAGCAAAAAAGAGGAAGTCCAGTGAACCCAGACCGTCACTTTTTTGCCGACACACAGGAGCGTTGCCATCCTGAAATATATAAGATCAATCGGAATTGATCCATCATCCATCAATCCCTTCTCTATGTTGCCCTCCTCTGACCTCCAACGGGGCGAGCACCTTCTCGACCAAACCCACCTCTCAAAGGTGCCCCCCAATGCGTGTTTTCTTTCCGTGTCTTACTCTCCTTCCTGCTGGGGCTCTCCCCTCGGCCAAATATCAACATACAGCGAGGTGTCTGTGCGCCCGTTGGGCGAGATGTCGGAAAGCTTTTGGTTTTGGCCCAACGAGCTGCAGTATCTCAAGTATGTGACCCCTCCTTGCTTTCTTTTGCTTCCGCTAACTTTGATTATTGTAGGTTTCTAGCCTCATGCACCGAGTCTAGTGATATTGTCTATGCAGATCTGGCTGATGGAGATGACGACGACGAAATGCCTCCTCTGATACTGGAGGATGAAGAAATGCCCCCTGTCGCCCGCGGCTTCTGTTGCGGTCGAGGCACTCACAAATTGAAGTCCAAGCTGTAGATACTCCAAATATATTTCGTTTTTTTTGGACATCGGTGCGGTGCTACATAGATAAGAAGCTAGATAAGATGGGTCGCAAGGATCAGTCTGACCAAAAAAGGCAACAGAAGCTCGATAAGATAAGTCACAAGAAATTGATTCTAAGTCAAGTCTACTACGTGCGAGCCAAATGTAATGTATGCGCGTACAAAGTACGCCTCGAGTAGCTGACCATGTTCGTCATCTCTGGCTATTTCGTCTTGCACTGCCTAGAAGGTAATCAGTTCAGTCATAAGCCACGATGGACAAGGTGACGTACTTGGTCTGAGTGGGCACGTCGTTCGGGGCCATGCCATTCGGGGCCACGTTCTCCTGTTTCCGTTTCTTCGAAGCCTTTTCCTTCTCTTTCCCCGCCCTCTTGACTTCCGCAGCGTCTCGGATCTCCTGCATCGTACACTTCGGTGGCGGCGCCTCGTAGCCGGCAGGCGGTCGTCTGACTCGGGCCCCCAGGGATATCGGCTCAGGCTCTGGACGTACGACACAACAACCAAGAGCCGCTGGTCCATGGGGCATCCCAGCATGCCCGTCGGGAATAGGCTCCATATGGAAAATACCGTGATCTCAGTTCTTCGCTGCAGTGGCGGTGGCAGCATCGCGCTTCTTCTCAAAGTCCCGGATCTCTTTGAGGCGATTTGGCGGCAAAGGCACCATCCGGTTCGATACCCTGCCCGAATCCTCCACGGCCTGATCGTGATCTGCCGTGCCCTCCACTTCCTGATCACCGATCTCCCCACTTCCACCTTGTACTGCTCCACCCCTACCTCCACCTCCGCCTCCACACGCTCCTTTCCCTTTCTCTCTCCCTCTGCCCCTCCTACTCCTGCGGACACTACCGCTGCCTCCCAGGGTTTTGGGTGGGGGTGGCGGATTAGACATAGGGCGTGAATCCGGGAAGTCCTCCGGAGTCAAAGTCAAGATGGGATCGGGGACGGAGATGGTGTCGACGTCTGCAGTAAGGGACCCCGATGTTACAGTCACATTGCCTTCCGCAGAATGGGATGGGTGGAGTGGCAATGGGGTGGCCGCCTTCGTTGTGTTCGTACTGATTTGTGTCCTGGCCAGCAAAGGCAGTCCATGCAATGGTGATGAAGGTGGGTGTGAAGCAGGCGGTGGTGGCCATCTGAAGATGGGGGGACCAGTCCATGGCAAGACGCGGGGTGGAGACCTCAGCGGCCGGACAGCGCCAGTGGCCAGGTGCTGTGATGTGCTGGGCAGATCCTGCGATGCCAGAGTCCCGAGGGAAGACTTGGGGGCTGGAGGAGACCTCTTGTTGAGGAAAACGAAGCTGTCAAGGTACGAGCTTAAGCCCATCTGAGATGCCAAATTTGCAGAAAGCGGTATGAGCTGAAACTGCTGAGGGCGCAGATTGTCCGTGGACGAAGCCGAGGACAGCCTCGCATCTGTGGGCTTTGCTGCTGGGAGGAGGTTGGAGTATGCCTCCGTGGGCATCGATGCTTCCAGCAGGACGGGGTCTATGGGGATGTCATCGCCAACACACCCCTGCCGTCCCCAGCGTCGTTGCCGTCCCCAGTGTCGCCAAAGACATGAAGGGGGTCCCAGATATCAGCCGCTGCCTCGTCTGCTACACCCGTGTCGGCGTCAGCCACGGAGGATGTGGCACCAATCATCGTGTTTTGGGTGGAGGGACTGCGCTGGCGCTCCTCGGGTGCAGTCTCCGTAGGGGGCGTACTAGGAGTCACGCACGTCTCGTCTGCGGTAGTGGGTGTCGCCTCAGAGACAGTTTTTGGCCGGATCACATGTTCTCACCGTGTCTTGACGTCTGAGATACACATGTTGTTAACCTTCAGTGAAGTCGTGAAAGGCGGCAAAGCTCCTACCAAAAACTTTCTTGCCAAACTGCTGCAGAGGCCAGATTACCTGTTCGTGGAACTCAGGGTATGCCGTGTCGAAATTGAGCCCCGCTGGAGTCGTGCCGCTGGAGTAACTAGAAGAGGATATTGCTGAGTCATCGCAGCTTCTTTTGTGGGTGCTATTGATCTTTACCCTCGTCGTGCTGATCTTGCCATTCTCGTTCGGTGTTGGTCCTGTAAACATCATCGTCCCGACCCATCCAGTCATATGATGCACTGCCTGGTGAAAGGTCACCAGAACTGGTCCGAGCTGGTCCAGTCCTCTGTCGTCAAGTCATTAATACGTTCATCTGGTGCTCGAAACTCCTTACCTCTGGCGGTCCTCAGGCGTCTCAGCTTTCAACAATTGCTGTCCAGTGGGTACTTTCTGATCCCTGAACAAGGTCTCCACCGCCTCCCTCTCATCCTCGTCCACCTCCTGATACAGCTGCTGGACAACTTGCCACCGGATCCGCATCTGCTCCCGTCGCCCATCTTCAATCCTCTGCTTGCGCTCGTCCGCCATCTCGCCCTCGGCTGCGGTACCCATCGCTTTATAGAAACCAGCAGTTTTGAGTGTGTCGTTGACAATATCGGGATTTCTGTTCTGGAACAACTCCGTGCGCTGCTTTTTGCGCTGTCCAGATTTGCCGAGCTTAACGACAAGCTCCTTCAGTACCACCTCTGTCGCAGAGCTCGATCCACCTGGGTTGAGCCGTTTCTTCTCCTTTTGCGACCGGTTGTTAAACCAGTTATGAATCTTCTGTTTGAATGGGTGGCATTAAAACTCTCAGTATTGCAAACACAGAATCCCGACCTGCTTCATCTTCGCCTGGGCTGTACCGATCGTGGTCTGCTGCTCTTCAGAGATCACAGTCCTCTATTCCATCTCCCAATGTCGGTAGGTTCAGGTCGTCCTCTACCTTCCACTTCTGAAACCATCCCTTCTCCACCTTCACCCAGAAAGTCGTCAAGCGGGGCTGCAGCTCCATGAACTCTGCCAGATGTGATTCCAGGAACTCGGTTTGCTCCGCAGAGCAGGGACTTTTTCTTCCCTTCGGCATGGTCTCAGCCGAGGCCGATAGCATCTAGTCCCACAGTCAAGGCAAGAGAACCCAGGCAGTGGCGGAGAGTAGGCAACGAGCAGCAATATTAAGAACGCGTTGCAGCGTCGCCAAGTTCCAGAAGAAATAAAGGTGCGCGAGAGACAGAGATTCAGACGCATTCATGCATTCCCTCCAAAAAACCCTCAGCTCTGTGCCTAATTCCTCAATTTTCAGCATATCCGGCCATTATTTCCCATCATCACATTTTCACCCACATAGTATACATTTTCAGCTTGCCAACGGCAGATGCGCTTGATTTGGGTTCCTCTTCCTGACCATCGATTTCATCAGTTACCACGATCGATCGCGTGCTCGGAGCTCCACCCTGGGTGGAATAAGAACACTCTTTATCTTATGGGCCACCACCTGAATTACGAAGTCCACACCCACATCCACCACCACATCTATGACGAACCTCCAACGATGACCACTTTGGCATCGAGCACTGCAACCCAGCCCTCCACCCCCACCGAGATGGAAGCCTTGGTTGCACTGGTCGTGTGTCTGTCCACTGCCTCAATGGATGTTGTGCGTCTTGCGGCCAAAGTGCAGGGTACGTCTCATCAATCCCCGTTCCTTCTCCTTTCTAACCATTGTTTTCAGCCAAAATTCCTGCTGTCGTCGCACTCGAGGCTGCGGCCGCCCACGCCTCGGCTACTGCCGCTGCTGATGCTGCCGCCCAAGCTTCTCCGGTTTGGGTTTGTGGCATCCCCAAAACGCCGGCCGAGCTGGAGTTGTAATACCCAGAGGGCTCAGGCGAGACCTGGTATGTCGTGATCTGCGGCCGCAAGCCCGGAATGTATCGCACTGCGTCAGTCGTCTTTTTTTTTCGCCCTGCCAATCAGTCCACCTGATTATTGTACATGCTTCCAGGAAGGAGGCGAACGACAACTGCGACGGGGTCCCCAATCAGCTGAAGCAGAAGAAGACCAGTCGCCTCGAGGCCTTGGCTTGGTACCGCCAGCTGTATAATGGTCCTCATGGAGCGACTGGGGTACAGAAGTGGACACCAGCGTAGTTTATACTCTTGCATGTACTGCGCGCCTCAAACAATTTTTTTTTGCCTTCGAACGATGAAATACAACGGTAAATTACAAGGTTTCTTGAGCATTTGAGTGAGAATTACAGTCTGTACATCGAAAGATCTCCCTAGCGGCGACGCCGCTGATAAGCCGTGAAATGGACCATGGGTGAAATAGCAAGGAATTTGCCGATTTCTACCTTAATCACGTAGCACGCTGCTCCAAAGGATTAGCATAAGTCCTATATGGCTAATCAGGGCTTGATCCTGCATGAGGACCTTAATCAAGTCCCCCTGGGATGCATCAACGGGAAAGTTCATACTGGTTGACATCTATTATTAAGGGTTTAATTGCCAAGATTAAGCATCGCTGCTTAATCAAGGCATCGCGGGGCCCACAAACAACATGGGCGATATTAATCATCCTCTCTGATGATCTGGGGCACCACTGTGGGGGTCTTGATTAGGTGTTCAAGTGCTTTGTTGTGCTTGATTTACAGAGGGAGCCTTGCGCGACGGGTCAGGTGATTCGGGTTTAGCAGTAACCGGTTACCCCAGCTGTGGTTGAACTTCGCTTATCAACTATCCGATCATTGTTGTCATCCTGATTTGGTTACTTGAACCAGGCTAGGACGGTAACTCGCATATCTCCACAACCACTTGGCGGTTTGGGCTGATTAAGGTACTGGCTCGAAGCCAGTACCTACGTCTACCTAAAACTGAAGGTCCTGAACGGGGGACAAGAGGATAGAAGATGGGACTGTCTATACAATCGGACAAGGAGCAGTCACACCGGACACACTCTAGCATTAAGGGGTCGACACACGAGGATCCTATATATTTACCCACACGTGATTAACTACAGACACCTTACTCATATACCAGCCAGTAGACTAATCATCGTATTGTAAGCGTAATTGTACAGTATATAAGGAGGAGGTTTTGGCATGGATAGGTACTGAACTTTCTGTCACTAAGAGCATTAGCCTTTACCGGGTATTGCTTGATAAACGACGGAGATTCGAGACTTGTCACCCAGGACTGACTTCGTTAAGAAGTTTTGTTTCGTCTGCACGAGTAACTCAATATCAATTGTTGGATCGGGATCTTGGGATTAGGAACGGTTAAGAAGCTAGAGAGGGCTTATTAGGATTGAGAACACGGCATCGCACTACAGTAGCCTTGGAAGGCTTATTATTTGGGATTTGGAGAACACGGCACCTTGTTAGGATTGGGATTGTTGGCTCAAGCTTCTAAAAGCTTTTAAACTCGATTTGTTGGCTTAGGCACTTGTTTGGCATTGCTCAAAGAGGTCTAATACTCTAAATCAACCTTGCACTTCGGACTAGACCTCTTAAAACAGGCTTGTTCCTCGCAACCTCCATTGGATTATCTGTGCTCCTTGAACCTTCTTAAAGTGTTCAAAAGACCCGTACTCGGCGGCACAGTCTAAACCATTCAAGGGGAAAGTAGTTAGGATTTGGTTAGTAGTTGCGTTTTTGCCTTAATCAAGCAACTCGCATTCTGCTTGTTGGGTCTTGATTAAACCAGTACTGCTGTTGTAGACACCGAGCAAGCATTTCACCGCATGTACGTATCAAGGTAGTCAAGAAACTTGGCATACGCGACTGTGGTTCCAGGATCGGGGTGGGGCTTGAAGACGGAGTAATTGGGAACCGCATTCGCGACGTATGACCCAAGTTCTGCAACTCCTTTGGATGAGTGCTACGCAATCCGGTTAACAAGATCTTTTCATCAACCAACAAAGCACTTATGTGGGATCGTTGTGGAAGCGAAAGACCGCATCTCCGGCAACACTGCACCCTTCAAGTTAACCCCGGTCCACTCTTACGCACATCTACTCACCCTCGTGACTGCAGGCCCATATTGGCTGCGACCTGCTCTTCTGCGGTGCCTGCATCTTCTCCACTGAATGCAAAATTTAGGAGCGTAGAAAAGTATGGTCGAGGGCATGGACCTACTCAGTGTGCATGTGGTCGGATACAGCTCATTAAGTTATGACTTTGCGAAGTTTTCTGGGTGCACCCGAAGGGTGCTTTGCGAAGTTTTTCGAGCATACCCCAAGGTCACGTGCATTAATAGGCGGGCGCTCTGGCGGCTGCAGGGCACATCTCGGCAAGGCTTCAAGCCCCATCAGCCCATCACTCGAGCTCTGCCGCTCGTCGCCGCGCATGCCAAATAGGGGCTTTTCCCAATCTGGGTGGCAGGGCTCGCCCCAAAAAAGCGCGGCGCCCCCCGCCCTGGAGCGCGGCGCTGGCGTCGCTGGCTGCCGGGCGCGTACCTCACCACACACCCGTAGATCCTGTTAGTTATCGGCTTCGCTCTACACGCGCAGGGGACCGGGCGGGAAAAAACCAAAAATACGGAAATTGCTGCCAAAAATCACAAAAAAACATTACATATATACGTGCGCGGCTCCTTGTAGTCCCACCCGCATCACATCTCGTTCGCGACTTCCGCGGCCTTGCTGGCACGGGTTTTAGCTCCTAGGTGGGCAGGGCGGGGGCGGGGGCGGGGGCGGGGGCGGGGGCACTCGGGGGGCGGCCCGCCCTGGGCGCTTCCATCCGTAGCGGCGGCTGGGGAACCGGTGCCCACGGGTCCTTCACCGTTGCCTTCACCGTTTGCTGCCGCTCCTCCTCCACCAGCCGGTGCCTCCTCGCTACCCGCCGGCGCGCCCGTTACCGCCTGCACGCTCCCCGACGATCCAGCTCCAGCGCCCGATGCGGTGCATTCGTTGCTTTCGGGGGATGCACTAGCTCATTTCTGTTAGTACACGCGTCTTCACAGCAGATGGCTGAACCACCTACCCTTCGATCATTTTCCCCAGCACCCACTTCACATCCGCGACGGCGCACATCCACGCGTCTGACGGTGTCTCCATGGAGGAGCGCCACCATTTCAGGCACACGATGATGTTGAGAAACCCGTTTTGACCCGGGCATCTCAACACATCCCAGCCGCCGTCTCCCTCTCGCAGCAGTTCGCCATCCCTTATCCTCCATCCCGGATTGATACTCTTCCACCATGCCCACCACTCCCGCTCCATGCCCGACGCCGACCCGATGTCCGGGTTCCCTTTGCGCGCATTTTTGACCCACACGCCCACTGCTTTCGGCCGATGCGTCGTCGCGTGGGACTTGGTCTGTTTGTAATCGGTCAGCGGCTATCTCATCCCGCGGCTCTCCTCCACTTACCGAGGTCGCAAACTTCCATAGCTCCTCCAGCGTCCACCACAGACTCACCACGTCCTTCCAATCAACTCCCATTTCCACCTCCAGCAGGATTGACCGTGCTGTTTCCGCCCACTTTGCCCCTCCCTTCGCTGTCCCAGCCCTGCGCGCTGCCCTCGCCCTCGTCGTCGGCAGCGTCCGCTCCCTGGCGGGCCCATCCTGGTTCTCCTCCTCGTCGCTGCTGCCGCCGTCGTCGTCGTCGGCACTGTCGCTCTCGCTGCTCCACTCGTCCTCCATCCCTTTCTTCGCCTTCTTCCTCGAGCTCACCTTCCCGCCACCCCTACCCCCCTTCGGACGCTTCATCCCCAGCAGGTTAGTCACTTGATTCAGATCCATGTCCTTCAACAACTTGCGGTTACGCGCCATGTTGTTCTCATGCTCCAACCAGTAGTCGTTCATCCGCCGGAGCTCCCGGAGCCAATTCTCGCGTTCATCCCCGCTCTTGGCCAAAATTTCTGCCCGCAGCTCATAACGAATGATTCTCAGCCCCCACGTCGGGGCCGGACCCACAGCCGCGGACGGTGCGGGGTTGACGACGGGCGCGGGCGCGGGCGCGGACGGCGCGGGGTTGACGATTTGCGGTTACGCGCCATGTTGTTCTCACGCTCCAACCAGTAGTCGTTCATCCGCCGGAGCTCCCAGAGCCAATTCTCGCGTTCATCCCCGCTCTTGGCCAAAATTTCTGCCCGCAGCTCATCACGAATGATTCTCAGCCCCCACGTCGGGGCCGGACCCACAGCCGCGGACGGTGCGGGGTTGACGACGGGCGCGGGCACGGGCGCGGACGGCGCGGGGTTGACGATGGGCGCGGACGGCGCGGGGTTGACGATGGGCGCGGACGGCGCGGACAGTGCGGCGGTGACGGCGGGTGCGGACGGCGCGGGCGTGACGATGGGCGCGGACGGCGCGGGCGTGACGATGGGCGCGGACGGTGCGGCGGTGACGGTGGGCGCGGACGGTGCGGGGGTGACGGTGGATAACTGAATCCCCTTTTCAAGCACCTCATTGTCCCCATCCTCCATGATCGGCGGTGGCGGCGGGGGACCCATGTCCACGTCCTCGTCCGGATCAAAACGCAAGAGCCCATTGGACTCCAACAAGTCGCTGGGCTGCGAAGCGGCAGCATTCGATGGTGCGGCAGCAGGAGCCGCGGCGTTAGACGGTGTGGACGCCGTGGAGAGTTCGCTGGAAGCATTTGAAGGCGCGGTAGGAGGGCCCGCATCCATCAAATTCTTCGATTCTAATATATGTCAGTCAGTACCCTTCTATATAGCGAGATCATCCAGCAACTTACCTAGATGTCGTGCATGCACAAATCTCAAATAATTCTTGAGCGTCGACGAATATCCCTCGGGATCCCATCGCGCCCAGTCCTTGCCCCCGACCACTCCCATGTTCGCACTGAATCACAAATCAATGCGAAGCCCATAGCACCACAATCCACGACATACCTCATGGTCTCGAAGTCTTGGGTGTCGTCGTTAATACGTGCGCCGATGATGTTGAGTGTTAACCCTGTATACTCGTGCAGGCCGGCCAGAAGAGGCTGCATGATCGCCAGAAAATTTTCTCGGCATCTAGAGATGGTCAGTGCGGCTAACCGGGAAGGCAAGCCAGCACTTACTGGCGTTGGACCTCTTCGCTGACGTCGGGCAGTCCGGCACCACTCTCCTCGTAGGCCTCCAGGTCTTCCGCGTGTGCGGCATCGCATTCAGCCTTGATCTGCGACTGGACCTCCTCCGACTCCTCCATCAGCATCTCCCTCGCCACTTGACAGCGCAAGGCGATGTGCTGCTCCTTCGGCTTGTCCCCATGCTCCTCCACGAAGCGCTCGCTCACGCCCTCCTTGAAGTCGGCGTGACGCATGTACCACTGAAAGTCCGCAGGGCGCTTCGGCGGGCCCGTCGTGGACTCATCTCTGCGCAACTGAGCGAGATGCGCGAAATACGGGTTGCCGTGAATACCCATCGTGCCCGTGCGCTGTCCGCCAAAACCACCGCTTGATTTTCTGAGGATTGAATGTTCAGTGATGCGCCAAAAGTATTATATGAGCGAGCACGTACGTCCTTCGTGTCTTTCATCACTTTAGATTTGTGGTCTGACTCTGGAGTGTCCTCGTCCACAGCGTTTTCTTCTGGGGGGGCCGTGTTCGCGTCAGGTGCCGGCAAAGTCGCTGCATCAGGCTCCTCCGTCAACGGTAGATCCCAAGGGAATTTGTCCCAATAAGCCTGGAAAACTTTCGGCCAAAACGCCCGCAAACCCTCCGTCTTCGCCAACTTCGTCCCCTTCTTCTTTGAGGCCGCAACGTACTCGGGAATTTTAGACGTCAAGAAAGCCAGGCGCTGTCCAGCAAAGTCGCTCGGTGAGCCGCGTTTCTTCTGCTGCGGCTGCGCGTCATCGTCCGAGTTTGCGTCGCCTTTGTCGACTCGTTTCTTGTCGACTCGTTTCTTGTTTTGGCCATGTCGGTTTGTGGTCACGATGCGAGCAATCAGCAATCAACGGGCATTTGTTGATGTTGTGCCCTTCATTGATCCTTGCTAACGATCTCTTATCCAATCTCTTATCAAATTTCTTATCATCAATCAACCATTTAAATCGCGACCACACCCATAGTATTTGAATAGAGGTAAGTACAACATAGTGGCTAAGACATTATACAGAGAAGCAAGTAAAGTAAGGGGTTAGAGGGAGTGATGGAAGGAAGGGATGGGAGGGGATGGGTGAATGAACAAGGTAAACGAGTAAGGATTTAGTCGAGTCCAAGATGTGAGCAAAAACAACGAGTATGCGATATACGATCAACGAGTGTGCGTGCAATACAAAACCAAACCAAGAAACGGCCCGCACGAAATCAAGCCTCCGCATCTTCCCCCTCGAACGGCTCGCCGAACATCCAGCGCTCCAACTTCTCCACGTTGTGCGACACCATGATGTGGGGCTCGGTCAACTGGAGGGAGGTCGCCGCCGCCGCCGCCGCCGCGTGAGTGTGGTAGAACACGGACACACCACGGATCCCGTAGTAGCACGGGCCACGCTCCGCGGCGGAATTGGCGGGCGCCGGCGTAACGAGGACGGAAGGGCGGACGGACGCCGGCGGCGGTGGCGAGGCTTGATGGGTCGCGCAGGCAGCGACGAGGGTC